>OX637359.1:6514661-7714661 GCA_951799405.1 Agapetus fuscipes | reverse complement strand
CTATAATGTAAGTTGCAAAGATACATTAGTGCATTTAAGATTCATATTACATACATTCTCTCAAGCAGATAAGCTTGCGCGTGGACTTACAACATGAAAACCCTATCTCAAATAAACATAAGCCCTATAACCCCTGCGGACTTTCCCTGAAACATGGGTCGCATTGCCAAACTGAACCATTTTGGTTCAACAACTAGGAATCCCCAATGTTACATATATTTGCAACTTAGATTAGATAAACCTTCAATCCTTTTGTTCTAGTTCCCAGAAAAATTCAACGACAAAACAATAAAAACAATGAATATTAATCAAAAGCAACTCAGCATTTTAACCGTTGTAATTTTATCTACCTTCCTTGGTCTCTCATCATCATACCCTGGAGACTTGATAGCGCAATTCTTGTCTTCCAAATACCTTCACCATGCTTTTATCCTGTCTTGTGACGATCCAAGAGAAGACATCCGTCTCCAGAACGACTTGATGTCTTCTGGAAATGGTGCAACAGTCTTCTTCATCAATGCTGGAGGCAGCTCCTTGCAAGTGGACCAAGGTTTCTTGATGATGCAAGCGTTGGAAGTTGACTTTGGAGCTGCGTGGATTCTAAGCGCAAAGTGTTTGGCAGATTTTCAACTCATAACACAGGTGGGTATACTTATAAATGTAATATTTATTTATTACATTTTCCCATTTATCAATGTAAGTAGGTAAAATGAGATTTATTTTGTTTTATTTGTATGGTTGGTAAGACTGAATAGTTCTTTGATCTACTTAAATAGGTGCCTTTCAAAGAAATTTAAGAAAACACTTACAAAATCATAAATATGTATTTGTCTGATCAGTTTGTAGAATGTTTGCATTCCATGCCGGAGAGTTAGGGTTCCATCCGCCCCAAGGGTGTCAGAAAGAATTTCTTGTTTCGGTATTAATTTCAAACCCAAAATATTAAAAATATCCACAAGATTTATTCAGTCTTTACAAGAAATGAGAACCAGCTCCTTTGGAAGCAAAAAAAAAACTCCCAAAACCACCACCTCCAATAAAGTGGTTGGTGTAAGACTAATCTCTTATTTGTAAAAAAAAACAGGTACCACACTCCACAAAAAAACTACCCACATGATTGACATAAGTGCGTCCTTTTCCCTTAGTATAAAGTTGCTATGCTAACTATGAAAATACCGGGCTAAGAGTTTTTAACCGGAGAGGGGAGATAATAATAAACAACTGTGGTTTATTTCAGATGTTCAACCGAGATATCTTCCTATCTTGGCATCAATGGTTGATCATATTTGAGGATCAGAACACCACCGTGGACCATCTGTCAGATTTCCCACTGTCCATGGACTCGGAGGTGACTGTCGCTCAGCAAATACATGGAGACAACTCCTGGAAGCTGCTGCAGGTCTACAAGGTGGATGGTCAGATCCTTGCGGAGACAAGGGGAGCTGCAGCAAAATATGACAGCAGAAGAGACCTCGGATGGATGACCCTGAATGCTTCAGTTGTGGTAAACAATTTGTTTTTTTTTTTATTACTTTTACAAGAGTAGATGATGATGTTTGTTTTCTATTATAACTACTCTGTTCCTTGACTTATAGGTTGGTATGAGACTGACCACCTATACTGTAAAAAATAGTTCACTTTACCAATGCCCCCCCTGTTTCAGGGAAGGTCGGCTAGAGTTGCAGCTTATATTATGTTCATTTGAGATAGGATTTTTATGTAGTGCTCTGTCATGTGTCGTTATGTCATGTGTCGTTCTATCATTGAACTGTTTTAGATTTCAGGCAAAATTCCTGCTGGTGAGACCCTAGAGCAGTTTCTGAGAGACGATCAAAACCTGAATGAGAACTCCTTTGGGAAGAATGTGTTCGCCCTGCTGGAAATGATGGCGTCCATTTACAAATTCAGGTGGGGAAATGATATATTTTCTCCTTATATAATATAATAGTCTATGGTCTAGTTCAGTGATTCCCAAAGTGGTCGATATAGACCCCTGGGGGTCTACGGGATACTCCATGGGGATCTACATTGACGTGGCATAAAAATGGATGTCTACTAGTTGTCAGAGGGGGGTCTACGAAAATGTATACAAACTCGTGGCCACCTATCTATCATAATGTGTGTCTACCCCCCTCCCCCCTGTCAACAAATTTTTTACGGACAAAATTAACTTAGAAAATTGGGTCGCCGGATAACTTCCTACGATCAGGATTTTAAGCGGCTCATAATAATAATAATAATAAACACAGAATTTATATAGCGCCTTTTATGACAATGTGTCACTACAAAGGCGCTTGTCCATATGATTGGACGAAGAGGTGAGTCTTGAGACTTCTTTTAAATTGCGTCTCCAAATCCAGTTCCCTCAGTGTGTCAGGAAAAGCATTCCAGGTCATTGGAGCGTCTGCCTTGAATGCCCTGTCTCCAAAAACAGTGTGGGGTCTTCTTGCTGGGACTTCCAGGCAGCTGCTTCTTGATGCAGCTGACCTCAGTGTTTGTCCACGCAAGGTTATAGTTGTTGGAGACACCAGCTCCATCAGGTACCCCGGAGCACTCCCACGTAGTGCTTTAAAAGTGAGCAGACCAACTTTAAAGGTAATCCTCTCAGGGATTTTCAGCCAATGCAGAGCTTGAAGGTGAGTAGTGATGTGGCAAGACTTTGCAGCGCCATATATGAGTCTAGCTGCAGCGTTCTGCAGCGATTGAAGCCTTTTGAGCTGATTTTTGGGCTGGCCAGCATAGATCGCATTGCAGTAGTCAAGTTTGGCCACAACAAAGGAATTTACAATCGTCTTTGTAGCACTCCTAGGCAGACTTTTAACCACGGTCTTAATTTGCCGGAGAGCAAAGAATCCGGATCTGACAGTGTTTGATAGTTGATTATCCAGTGTCAGGTGCTGGTCGATGCAAACTCCAAGAAGTTTAATGCTGGCAGACGGGTTGACATTTACTCCGCAGATTCTGATGGGCGACAGGTCAAGAAGTTCATTGCGCTTCTTTGTCACTGCACACAAAATTTCTGTTTTTTCTGGGTTTAGGACTAGCTTGTTTGCAGTCATCCAGGCAGCAGTCTTCAATGCATTTGCCGATTGTTCTCTTTAAGGCCATTTGGTTTTCGGGTTCACAGTCACCATAGATCTGACAATCATCAGCATAGCACTGCATTTCAAGTCCTGACCTGTGCACCGCCCGTTCAAGCTCTCCAGTGTACAGGACGAAGAGAAGTGGACCCAGAACAGAGCCCTGTGGAACACCTGAGGACAAATATTTGTAGCCGAAACATCTCCATTCAGTCGAACTGATTGTTCTCTCCCGTTGAGGTAGGACACCATCCATTCCAGTGCCAATCCCATGGATGTCTCATCATATTGGCAGCTCAAGAGCATAGCGACCAACGGAGATAGATAGCTAGTACAACAAGGCACTGCATTTTGAAGATAATGAAGAACTATTCCGGATTTGTTCCAGGATATCTCTGACCCGCACCCGCTCCTGGGGCTATGTGACCAACGGCAGCTTTGATGGCATGCTGGGCGTGCTGCAGCGTGGAGAAGCAGACCTGGCTCTGTCTCCCGTGTACTTCAGGGAAGAGAGGCTGCAGATCAGCGAGGTCATTGCTGAGACCACCTACCAGAAGTAACAATCATTATAATTGCTCCTTGACTTTTAGGTTGGTATGCGGCTGACCACCCATACTGTAAAAAAATATTCACTTTGCCAATGTCACAACTGATTCAGGGAAGGTCGGCAAGAGTTGCTTATGTACATTAGAGATTGGGTTTTTATACCTATTGTAGGTCCACATGCGGCATGTGTTAGCGCGAACTTATATGTGTCTGTTTGTGGGAATGCATTTAATATGAATCTCAAATGATATATATCTTTGCAGATTAGATGTCAAAACTGATTTTCCGTTTCGTAACTTTTTTCTCGGTCAACAAACATCAGTCTTGTAAGTGACAGCCGTCCTTAGCAGCCAATAACAAACTATTTATTTAGCCTAGCAACCATGTGCGAACTGCATAAAAATGTACCACTGCTGCCGTCAGCCATAGTACACTTTTAGATAGTTTGCGCCATTTTGAATCCTCGTTCAAATGTAAAAAAAACAACCATTTTATCCCTCCAGTGTGGTGATCATGTTCCTGGATGAAGGCCACAGCTCCGGCAGCTGGGGGGCCTTCCTGTCCCCTATAGAGTCCTCGGCCTGGCGTGCAGCAGCTGTGTGCATCGTCCTAGGAGCCCTGGCCATCTGGATGTGCTCAAGACTACATCTGAGACTCCAAGCTCACCGCAACCCAGATGTAACAGCGACGACTGGTGATGCTTGCTTAACAGCTCTTGGGACAGTCTGCCAACAAGGTGAGAGAGAGTTTCTTACCATTATCATTTATATTTTCAAATGTGCTCTTCGCTGGGTTGAAAAATTCACACACCTTTACCAAAGCCCGGTCGCCAAAGGTCCATCCAGCCGTACAGTAACTGTGTCTCGCTTGAGAATTGTCGCTTTCGATAGTGATGACCAAACTCGCAGACGGCTATTGAGGTGTGATTCACACAAAAACAACGCTCACCAAATAAATCATAAACGCAAACGCAACTAAGCTACACATCTAGTGTAACTTCTTGCCTGCGTTATCCCCGAAGGGGTCGCATGTGGCGCTTCGGGACCTATTTATTTTTACAGGTAAGGGGGCCGGCCTCACACCAACCACTTTCAGTTGAAGTGGGGGTTTCCCAGCTCCCGGGAGGGCTGGTTCTCATTTCTTGTGAAGGCTGAGTAAACCTTTGAGATCGAACCCTTGCTCTTGGCATGGAATGCAAGCATTCTACCAATTGAGCTATCAACCTTTTTACGAGCTTGATCGTCATCCCTACAAAGCGCCAATTCTCAAGCAAGACCCAGTTGCTGTAAGGCTGGATGGACCTTTGGTGACCGGTCATTGGTAAAGGTTGTATGAATTTTTCAACCTGGCGAAGAGCAAATTTGAAAATATAAATGGTATATTTTTTGTGCTCCGCCGGGAATCGAACCCATAACCTTCCCATTCAGAGTCCGCAGTGTTACCACTGAGCTACGGACCGGTCATGAATCATCCTGATATTATATTATTATTATGTATAGTAAGTGCAAACTTAAGCTTGTCTTTGAAACTTAGATTGTAGATTATTATTTTAGACTAAAGGCATAAATCAAAACCATTCTAAGCACCAGTGTAGCCAAAGGGAAGTGTTGGTAGGATTGGTGAATATGTACTGGAGTTATTGTACAATAAAGTATTATTGTTTGTCATGTCAGGAGTCTCCGAGCTGTGTTCTCTGCCCTCCTCTCGGCTGTCCCTGCTCAGCCTGATGCTGTTCTCCTTCCTCTTCTACCAGTTCTACTCCGCCAGCATCGTGTCCTCCCTGCTGCGGCAGCCTCCTCGCGCCATACGGACTCCTGAGGACTTCCTGGCCAGCAGCATGCAGCTGGTGGCTGAAGACATCATCTATAATAGAGTCCTCTTGAAGGTAAACTATTATAGGGAATTTAGATATGAGGGAAATGTGATCACAGCATTAACAACTTATGTAGGAGTCAAACAACAAGCGTTCTTAACGCATGACAAAGCGCTATAATGTTGCAAACTTTGTATTTATCATCAAGTATTTGTCAATATGAGATGTTGCTGCTTGACAAATTAGTAAAATCTTGCCTTTGCATACAAGCACTGGTGTTTTCGAACACATTCAGTAAATTTTGTAGTAACCGTTTTCATCACGCAGGATAAAATAGTTATTTGTTTATTTCCAGACATCAACAATAAATGTCATCAAGCAGCTGTATCAAAGGAAATTACTCAAAGGCCCTCTTGGTGGTTTTGTGTCTGTAAGAGATGGTGAGGGCAGAAATATATTGTTTGATATACCAGTAAATGAAAAGGATTATCATCATATTCATTCTCCCTCATAAGTGATGGATACAATACATATTACATTCCAGGCAGGACCCAGGATTAACTGACATGCCAGGATTAAGGGCTGTTCGAGATATGCAACAGCCCCAGGACACCCACATCCTGGGGGCCAGAGACAAGTAAAGCATTGACTACTTTAGGAGCCCAAATCTTTCGGGGTTTCCCCAACCAAGACACTTAAAACAATGTATAAGAAAAAAATCAACATAAAGGATACAAAGATTTTCAATTTAACCAAGATATTTTTCAATTGCTCTTAGGATTCATAAACAACTTTTTTCACTGAATTAACAAAAAAAATTAAAGTACTCAGCCTTATACCATGTGTAAGGTATAAGGCTACCTTGAGTGCGCTGACATCTATTAAAGAAACAATAAATATTTTTTCAAATAAACTCGACTAGGCTTCTCATACATAAAAATATTCAAATCCTAATGCACTCCTTAGCCACAAAACTGATTTTATTCAATTTTTCAGGAAACATGTAAAATATTATTTTAATGGTTCCTGTGAAGTTTGATGTTGATCGGATAACATAAGATATATTTTTGCCCAAAATTTGCTCAGATAGTGTCAGTCATAATATCTAGTTATTTAGTTTTATACCAGTCGCTCTGGAGAAAGGTAGATGTCTCCTTCAATGCACAAAGTGTTGTGTGCCAGGAGTGTTGCTGATGCAGCGAGGAGGCTGTGGCTTCCTGGTGGACATCACGGACGTGCACCAGGCGCTGCGCACGACCTTCAGCATGCGGCAACTGTGTCAGCTGGCCCAGCTGCAGCTTCTAGCTTACAAGCTCATTTCCGTGGTCAAGAAGAAGTCACACTTCAAGCAGCTGCTGACATTTGGGTGAGAAATTTTACTCAGTTATCATCAGTACTGTTCATTACTTACTATAATAGCACATGATGGCTTGACGCCTCATTCCTTTGTAATACCACCCATTTATGGAATGATTAATTGGTATGTGTTCCCATCACACTTTAACCGGTTAACTGCCAAAAACGTCTTAAGACGCATAATTTTCTGTGAACGGAGCGCCGCTCATACAAAAATTATGTCTTAAGACGCGCCGTGTTAAATGGGCTTTTACTAAAGAAAATCAATTATTTAAAATGTACAAATATATTCAATACATAGTCACATCTATTGAGAATATTATTGCATACTTAGAATTGAAACAGAATTTGTTTTTAAACTTTATTACACTTTCAATAATGATATGTTCAGAAGGTTTTATTTTTGCCGTAAAATTCGCGGCGTGCTGGGTACCGTCATACATGTACCTGCCGGCAGTTAAAAGGTTAATCGGCGTTTTATTAAAAAAAATGTTAACCTTTTTGCTTCTGAATATTCTGGCCATATAAATACCCCCAGTATGGAATACTGTTTCATGCACAAATTTTACAACATTTATTGATTTCCTACCTTAATTGTTTGACGACACATTGAACTATGTGAACAGTCACATGTATTGTATAGTTATTCAAGAACAAAAATCACAGGGGTTTAGCATATATTTCGACTTGCAGTCTTTTGAATTCTTGAACACAGATGTCAGGAATAAGTTAAAAGGTCGACGTCTATGATTGACAGCCGCACGTATGCAAGTTTACACTTGACGCCTATGGGTGTCACCCGCAGTTTAAGGGTTAAATAATTCCCTGACCAAAAATAGGCATTAACAGGACAGGACTTGTTAATCAATTATTACCTGATGACATCTTTTGAGCCAGGGTCAAAGTTATGGTCAAAGGGCCAGACAGGAATTGAAACAGCGATCATATATGGTGGTCGAAATCACCTTCGAGTTTGCTTGGCTACATCGACAATAATTACCCTACGAACCACTTACTAAACTTTGTGAATGCTTAGTTGGCAAGAGAAGCAAATTTTTTGGCCATTGAGCCACGTCACTTGCGCTTATCCAAACTGTCCATCCACTTCCCTCATGCTGTGGCTTCATGGAGGATTTTCAAACCAGGATGCTGACTTGATGATAGCTTCGATCCTGAGTTCACAGATACCATTGGATATCCTTTATAGTTTTCCTCTTATTATTTTCAGGTACCGCAAGCTGTTTGAGCGAGGAATCGCAGCCAAGGAGTCTCTCCGCTGGCATCTCCAGCCCCCGCGCTGCGTCCCAGAGCTAGCGGGGGCCCACACAGACGGCCTAGGTCCTGAGAGACTCATATCTGCCTTTGTTGTGCTGGGGATCGGGGCCCTCTTGGCCGTGTTACTTCTTCTGATAGAAATAGCTGTCGCCCAAAGGCAACGTGCTAGGAATAAGATAATATAAAAAATTGTGCTCTTGATGAATAGATTGATCGATATTGATTGCTAAGAACCCTAGTGATATAACCATGTAAAGTTTGCCCACTGGGAACAAATAATATTTTGAACATCCATGCAAAAATCTTCCCGACTCCATTGCAGTATGCTTCATCTCCACCCGGGAAACAGTAGTTTAAAAAATACAATTCTTAATTGCCTTGGAGTCCCACAATCATAGTTCGTTATACCAACCCTGCTCGCAGCGTCTGAACAAAAGGGGAAACAGCTGATCTTTGTTATTATGGCGTCGACCAATAGACAGCCAGTAAGCTTTCACACTAGCACCTTTTAAAGAAGTACAAACCGCAATCAACTGATTTTTTTTAGTGCATTTTTTAAGTCTACCTTGAGTAAGGGATTTCTAGAGAAAAGCTCAACGGAGGATGGATCATCTTCGGATTAAATGTTTTGCGAATAACACTGTATATTTAGGAAGCTAGCGAAGAAAAATAAAAAGACAATGTATGGTAAATTTTGTATTAAATGTATTATAACAAAAACAAACTCAAAAATAGGTTATTGATGTAAAAAAATATTATTCAAATAGAACATTCCTACAACTCAGTACCCCACGCATACAAATCAATGTTTAAACTCAACAAACATGTATGGAAACTTAGCCACTGTAACTATGAGTTTTCATTTATATAGAAAGGAAACAAATTTATTTTCTACTTACGTTGAGTACTTATACTCAAATATCCAGAACCTATTTTGCAAACACCCACTTTTCATAACGCATTGTCAGGTGGGACACTTACACCTTTGAAATGTGGGTCTACCGTCGGATGTAAAAAATTTCCTGGATGGGTCGAATTACAAATGCCGAGGTTCTTTCTTGTATGAATACCAGGACCAAACTCCTACTCCCTTATTCATAAAAAGCTTTTAATTTTCAAACCAGTTTAAAGTAAATTTTCCCATACTAAAAAGTGGGCTCAATTCTGGTTGTAGGTTCAACCAATCTAATGAATAAGGCTGTTTATGTCCATCAAAATGCAAAAATTGGTTTATTTCAGCCACATAATGAGAAGTATTCACTCCTACATCTCGTGATGCAGGCGACACAAAAAAGAGGCAGTGGTTTGGCAGAAGCATACAAGCCCCATTCAAGTGTGACGTTTGTCCTCCAAGAAACAGCTTTATATCCAAATTTGTGTGGAGTCCATTTTACTCAAAATAATCAGAAAACCAAGACGTTTCATTTATATTTATGAGATGAAAGATTACAAAGTGAATGCTTCAACAATCAATGGGATTGTGCTATTTTAGTTTATTAAGTTAGCGCTATGATTGAGTTTAAACGCAAGTTTTCCAAGTGGGAGTACAGCTTCTACAAAGGAACACTAGGTGATGTTTTGCTGAGAGTTTATGTATTTTAGAGATTGGTTTTATAAGGTACGTTACAATATAGTCTTACACTAACACAAGCACACAAATATAAAATCTTTCACACGTGACATATTAAAGTACACGCACACACACTTGCATTCACTGAAAAGAGAACTGAAGGTCTTCCAAGCAGATGGGACATTTAAATTATCAAATATTTCCAAAATTAATTCTTTTTTTTTCAAGAGTTACAATACTGCATTGTTCCTGGATGAATTGCATGTAGCGAGTGGAACCTTTATTTTTACAGGTAAGGGGGCCAGCTTTTTAAGCTGTATTTCCGCATTTTGTTCATTGGAAGACCTCGTACACAAACAGAGCTTTTCATACAAAAATATTACAATTAAATTACATCCTCGTTGATGTCACTGCTAATAATCTAGTCAGGCCTGCGTGAACATTCTCAAAGCTTCAAGCTAGAACAACACCAACATCATATCATCACTCTGAAGAAACCCATCGCAGACATGGGTGAAACATTCAGAAGCTTTGGCTAGAGATAGACGACAGTAACAGATAGGCGCAACTAAGCTACACATCTAGTGCAACACATTCTCCCTCAAGAGGTCTATGATGGGGTTCCCGGCTCTGGAGGGGGCTGAGTAAACCTTGCCAGTATTTATTTTGGGTTTAATATAAAACACCACAATGGGAAATTATTTCTGACAGCTTCGGTGGAATTTAAACTCGGGCTCTCGGCTTGGAATGCAAGCACTCTATCAACTGAGCCGGAACCGAAATGAAAAGATTCCAGCAAGAAACTCTCCAATGTGAATACCTAAACGGTAATATAAATACCTAGATACAAGGTAAAATCACTGGTTTTTATTGAAATGGAATTAATGGGATAAAAGGGAATGTCTTTTTCGATCTCTATTCTCATTATAGGTTAAACTCAATTTATAAAACCACTTCTTAAATGGCTACAAATATTTAAACTGCTTTTATTCTCATCTTGACAGCAAAATCCAAAAAATTCACACAAATATAATGGGCTTGACACATTTTAAGTACAGGGGAAAAAGTGTGATGACACTTGGCCGTTTATTCTAGCTTCAATGCGAAGGTTGGTTCACAGGCCTGCCTAACAGCGAAATACTAACTAAAGTAATCACAGATTACAAATTAATTCTACAGATATTCTTACGTGCACCGTGGCACACAACGCGTCCACACAGTCACAGCATTGCCGCGTGTGAAAACCGGTCATCATAAACCAGAAACCTAGTAATGGCAACACCAAGTTCAGATTAATAATTAAAGCTATCAATGAATTGTAATTTTAGCAATCAGATTCAATATAAGTACAAAGGATACTGGAAATTGTATTGAATTACAAATCACTGGCATTGAAAACGACAGTGGACTCTATAATCTATAATCTAACGGTGCTATTCTTAGACATTTTCGTCGCCCGTTGAGCCCACGTTTTGCTTAATTTTGATTCTTGAACATTTCTGAAGGAGTTAGACTTGTGTCCTGAGCTCAACCCCCACCCAAACCTAACCTCCAAATGTATGCGAACTTAGTCGGACACAAATCCGGCTCAGAGACGATTTGCAGTCGATTTTGACAACTGTCGTATCTAATATTAAATCGTAAATATTTGCTTTATTACTGTTTTGTTTATGAAATTTTGGTCAAATTGACAGAATTCAGCATCTTTTTGCTAATCAATTGCTTTGTGGCGCACAAAACACACAAAATTAAAAAGCAAAAGAAATCATTTGAATGATTGCATCACGGCTCACGGCAAATTTCTTAATACGACTGCATTTTCAAAAACTGAAGTTAAGAGATACTTCAAAATACATGAAGAGGATATTCAACACTCTACAAACACATCTGTGACACTTATTCCTTCTGAAATTATTTTTTTAGAAGCATTTCGGCACATCTGATTTGTTTACAAAACGTTAGATTGGCCGTCCGCCATTGCCGCTTATGATGTCAGTGGTCAGATGTGAAAATTTGTAAATTTTCCCCCCCAAGAAAAATGTGTCTTTTCACAAACTTTGAAAATTTGTAAATTGTAATTTTGCACTAGACGCATTCTGCCCAGTTTGTCTATCTTTTTCCTATCTAGCGCTGGATGGGAAGTAGGTAGTGTATGCAGATGTATGAGAGCTTTCACACAGTTAGTCTGGTAATCCATAGACAATCGATGCAGAATGCGCTGTGTCTGAAATGGCCGTGAAGTTGACAGTTACAGGTTCCTGGTTGATGGGTGTGTGACAGTCGCTGCGTGGACAGGAGCTTGCTGGGGACGGCAGGTCTTCAGCGCATCCTGTAGTGGTTGCTCTCCAGCACCTGGCACAGCTCCCCCTTGAAGTCAATGTCGATGGAGAAGTCGAGGTCGCGGTTGTTGCGCTGGTTGGGCTTCATGGCAAAGCAACCAGAGATCTCCTCGCCCTTCTTCACCTGAAACACCGACATCCACATGAGAAAAGGATGAAGATTTCACCGTAGAGTGTTAAATTGAAATTTAATTAAATTTGTTGTTATATCTAAGAATTACACTAAGAAGACCAGTCCATAGTGTAGTGGTTAACACGTTTGACTCCAAAATGGAAGGTTGTGGGTTCAAATCCTGGCGGAGCACAAAAAATATGCCATTTATATTTTCAAATATGCTCTTCGCTGGGTGAAAAATTCATATACCTTCACATAAGACCGGTCACCAAAGGTCCATCCAGCCTTACAGCAACTGGGTCTTGCTTGAGAAATTCTTGCTGAGAGAGACAACCAAGCTTGTAGAGGGCTCTTGAGGTGTAAATCACACAGAAACAGTGCTCACCCAATAAATCATCCTAATATTATTATTAACTTGAAGCAGGATTGTCTCTGCTCCTGAGGAGGCAGATTCCTATTACAGAGTGAAGTGAATGGTGTGTTACCGTCATGAACTCGTCGAAGTAGAAGACGGTCTGCTTCCAGTGCGTGTAGGGGGCCTCGGGCGCCGTGCTGAAGCCCAGGCGCTTGTGGGACTTGGTGAACTCCACGTTGAAGAAGGTCACCAGCGCTTGCACAAAGTCGTTGCGCTTCACCTGCAAGCCGCACATTTACAGATATTGTTATGATAATTAGTATCTCAGTAGATAATGATTAGTTGTTGAGTAGCAATCTATCATATTATATATCAAAGATATATTAACGTTTAAAATTCATATTACATGCATGCCCACAGACGCGCTTACAAATGCTGCATGTGTACGTTTACAAATTAAAAACCAAGCTACAAATGAACAAGTTTGCAAGCCCTGCAAGTTTTGATGACCTTCCCTGAAAGAGGGGTGACATTGGCAAAGGGAACCATTTATTTACAGTCTCATACCAACCAATAAGTCAAGGGACATAATAATTACATTTATAGTTTGATTCTAGTGCAATTCGAGTTACAAGCAGTAACTTTAATCTCTGTATGATTGACCGTGTAAGCCTAACCCCCGTATTCACGATCAAAACTGATTTAAGTGCCTTACTCAAGCGCTACACTTACTCAAGGGTCGACATTCTGGAGCGTTTTGTTTCACAAAGAACACTCAAGCAGTATCAGCGTAGTGCCCAACCCCCAGGAGACGTACGGGTTTGTCATTGGCTCTCGAAAAAACCCAGCTCTGTAATTGGTCAGTACCTTCCGACCGATATTCGGCGTACTTCACTCTTATCATTGCCGCTTCTTTCAAATTTCAATGTCATATCAGCTTTGCATAAAACTTGACAACAAATAAGTACGTATAACGCAATTACTAATTTAAGTAAACCGTAAGTACGAATTTGTTTGTTTACAATTTCTATTAGTTTTTAAAAATACATTTATGTAATATCCAATGTAAAGTGTTTTGATCGATTTCAGCGCCAAAAAGATGTTGTTTTCTCCAGCGGAAAAGGAGCTGCTGGTGGCTCTGATTAAAGAAAAACCTGTAATAGAAGATAAAATAACAGATCGAAGAAATTGTTGGCTTTGCAACCCTCAATGAGCAACGGCAAAACTGTATACAGAACGACGCATTTTTTCATCAAAAAGTCTTCTAAATTCTTCCTCTTCGTAATACGTAAATGGATCTTTACAGTCTCTGATATATTTTCTTGGGACACTATTTTTGAACAAAACAATGTTATTATTCTCGTTGAAGTCAACTGTATTGAAAGAATTCATTATTTTATGTAAATAATTCACAACCAAACAAAAAATGTGCTGATGAAATGCGGCGGAATATTTTGACAGTTCATCTGTCATTGCAGTATGTTCCTAGACCATACCGGAGAACAAACCCAATTCTGATGGTCAAGCAATGTAAATAAACTCGTCAAAACAATGTTAATACACTCGTAAAAATTATGTTTATAGTAAGAATTCATTTTTTCATGTAAATTCACAATCAAACAAAAAATGTGATAACAATGAAATATGACGGAATATTTTGACAGCGCTTAAGCGTTGGTTAATATACGTGTCGACCTTACTTACCTAAGTGCTAGTTTTTGGAGCGCTTGAGTGCTAATTTTACCTTAAGTATTGTTCTTGAAATGAATTTCCCCAATCTAAGCGCTAGTTTGCCCTTAAGGAAGTGCCAGTTTTGATCGTGAATACGGGGGTAAAACTCTTATTCTGTATGATGGTTCATCAATGGATTAGCATGTCGGATCTAAAGTCACTTCCTGGGAAGCCCTCAGCCGCTTGTTCTTCGATTAGCTTTGTATGAGTGTTCTGTGATACGCCTCCCGGGATGGAGGTGTGAGCATGGACCAGGTATGAGGGTTCTTGCAATGTACTGAAATATTTAACCTTTTCGCTTCTGAATATTCTGGCTATAAGAAAACCCCCAGTACTGAATGCATTTCCAGGTTTATTTTTTTAAAACATTTATTGATTTCCTACCTTTATTGATTAAAGACACTTCAAATTATGTGAACAGTCACATGTATTAATTATTCAAGAACAAAAATCACAACAATTTAGCACATGTTTTGCAGACACAAGAATTCTTGAACACAGATGTCAGGGATAAGTTCAAAATTGGATGACGTCTATGATTGACAGCTGAACTGTTTACAAGTTTACACTTGACGCCTATGTGTGTCACCCGCAGTGCAGGCTTAATAAACAGTATGGTGTCCTTTTGAAGTTGAATATTGTGAAATAGGAGAAGTATATAAAAGACATTACCATCAAGTTGAATCTAGATGAGAAGTCCAGGTCAGCCTTCTGCACTGTGTACAGGTCTATCTCCTTCAGGAGAGAAGAGTTGGTCACCACCTGGAAGCATACAAGCACTCTACATTCTCCTTCTTCCTATGCCTCTTCGGTGAAGAGTGGCGATCATCGTAGCAACTTGCACCTTTGATACTGCGGCCATGCAAGAGGGATCTTGTGCTTCTTCTTTAGGTTCTTCAACCAAGATGTTCTTCTTCGAACCTGGAGCTCATCTTTCCTCATTTGTTTCCTGTGTGACGAGATGCAGGAGACATATGGAAACAGTGCATCATGTGATTGTTTTACTTTCCATACATTTTAGATCAAGCAGTGAAGCTAATAGATGACCCTTCTCTCGCAGCCAACCTACATTCCCTCGAGCACAAGGAAAGTTGGAATGCTCAGCTACTTCTATAGGTACTAAAACGATGTCTATCCTCACTTATTCCTCCTCCTTCGTCACAAGGGCAGCATCGTAGAACGACTCACATTCTTCCCTTTGCAGTCGGCATCAAAACTATGAGAAGTTGGTGTTCACCACTCATTCCTTTGCCAAACTGCCCGTTTATAGAACGAGTTGCCGGCATCTGTATTCTCAACCCAATTTTACCACACTCTATTCAAAACCAATATCAATCGCCACTTCCTTTTAATGTCTCAAAACAAAAGCAATGAAACACACAACACTACGCAGCTGGCACCCCTGTTATAAAGGATCGGGACATCAACCTGCAGTTCACCAATGCCCACAACTCTGCGGCACCGCAACAAGTGTCATCCACCTCTAAATGTTCTGGAATCTGGGGAGTCTCCTGCATAGGATTCTTACAAAAATAAATAAAATGTGTGTTATGGAAATTGTTATGTACTTGTTTGGGGTCCACAACGTCCACCAGAGGTTCGGAAATGGCCACCTTGCGGATGGAGCTCATGTCAAAGCCATAAACGTCGTCCCACCAGTTGATCTTCTCGTCCTTGTACTGGCGATCCTCAATGCCGCAGATGAACAGGGTGCATCTGAAATCATACACATCTTTGTAAGGTGTGTCGTGTTTGAAAATGTAAAAATTTAATGTTACTAGAGGAAGGTGTTGCAACAGGCAGTGCTAGCTGCAACCAATCAAGGAGGGTCGTCATGCCATTGATGATTATGATGAATGTTATGATAAATTCAATACCAGAGGACTGAGGATCGATCCTCCACAAGGGTGTAAGAAATGGTTTCCTGTTTCAGTATATATTTCAAACCTAAATCAATAACGGCTAGAATTACTCATAGCAAAAACAGCCAAGAAATGAGAACCAGCTTTCTCAGGATGTTGCCGGGCAGTCTAGTTGCACGTGTGTTGCAATCTATTGGCGCCATGGATTTATAAGGACTGGATAGGCTGAGAAAGCAATCCTTTGTGAATTAGAAATGCGCTACCCCACTCATCATACAAAAATCCGAATTCAGTCTATCGGTAACCTTCCAAATATTAACAGGTGTGTTTCCTAACTGGAAAGAAAAATCGTAAAAATGCCAAGCCACACATTTTCCAAATGCACAAACAATACGAGAAATTGTCGTAAAAAATCTGGAGTAACTTTTCTCTCGTAATTACCAGTGAATATTAATATTTAAATAAATTCAATTGATATTTTATCTGCCGATACCTTTAGCCACAAAACAATAGCCCCGCTGTCAAACCGTCGGCCATTTTTAGTGATAGAGATGTGATGATGATAAAATATAGTATCTGATACCGTCACGTGAGAACATTTTTTTTTTGTGAAATGTATGTATTTGAAGTGGTCTGTAATTAAAAATTAAAAATTTCAATTTCTACCCTTCACTTTTTGTTTCATTTATCAGAGTTTAGAACTATATCAAATAAATAGCCTCTCCATTTAATAGAACTCCATGATTGGCGCAAGATAAAAGCTACCCACAATGTGTTATCGTAATAATTTATCATGTAGAATTCAACATCGAACAATACTGAATGTAAATATAAATCTCAATTACCTATCAGGGAAGAGCATGCCGTCAGGCTTGAGCCACTTGTCACGAGCATACAGCACCGTATCCAGCATGCTCTCATAAAACAGACAATACCCCATCCACTCGGAGATGATAATATCTACATGCGTGATCCCCTCCGGCAAGGAAACCTCCTCCACCTTTCCCTTCACGATCGTTATGACCTCATTCAAGTGATTGGCCTCGACAATCTTCCGGGCGTAATCCACAATATTCGAGCACTCGATGGCGATGACTTTGGCAGCCCCTGCTCGAGCCGCAAACATGGAGAGGATGCCAGTTCCGCAGCCAATGTCCAGGACTGTCTTTCCCTTGAACAGGTGCTTGTTGTGGTACATGGCATTGCGGTAGGTGATGGTGCGCACTTCGTCTTTGAGCATCTCCTCGTGGATGCCGAAGTGCGCGTACGAGTCAAAGTAGTAGTCGCGGGAGGTCATCTCTTCAGCGGCTACATCTTTGTCGGGTCCTGGAAATTAATTAATAAACAATGCATATGAATTCCAGCAACTACAAGTGAATAGTTGATTAGAAAAAGGCACAAAGTGTTAAAGTCTAGTAGTGTATAGGGATACATGAAAGCTTTCACAGTTTTTCCGGTAATCCATAGACAATCCAGGCGAGTGCATTGTGTCTGAAGTGGGTCTAACGGTTAGAAAAGGTTAAAAACAGAGTAGATACCTACTTTGTTTTTTGTGAATAAAATATGATGAATATTTCTAAACTTCATATGCTTTCCTCTTTTTCTAAGTTTGATCTCTATGACACTTGTACCTTTTTTAATCAATCCTTCAAGTGACAATAAATGCTTGGATGATCGGCCCATCTCAATCTTAAGAAACGTCGGCAGATAAAAAAAACGCTGCAAATAGACTGGATATATGGTCTAACCCGAAACAACGGAATGAATAGGTACCAATATTTTTGACTCATTTCTTTGTTCCTTTCGCTCACAGATATTAGAACAGCGACCATGAAAGTGAAAGTATGCAACTTTATTTCACAAAATATTAGTTTGCTTTTTCCCTATCAATCCAGCCATGACGTTAAAATTATTTTATTGGCCATGGAATTTCTTTTGGAAAAGTCCATGAAAACAAGTTAAGGTAGCGGATAACATACATGCAAAAATGGCATGCAAACGTGTCCGTCAAAAAAGAGCAAAAGTTTACCAAACGTAAACATATTTCATCAATGAAACCCTGCGAAATTTCTGCTGCCATTTTCGGAACATCTGTAAGTGTGGTAAAAAAACCTCATTGCACACGAATGAGGTTAAAAACAAAATGCCATTTACCGCCTTTTTCACCTAAGGCATTTTGATATTCAATAAGACTTTACATGTTTTTAAGCTATCTGAATTATACCGCATGGTAAAAATGCGAACAATAAAAAAAACGTGTTCCAAAATGAAGATGCTGGAATGCATGTACTTACCATTTGTCTCAGAGGTTGAGGCTGAGGGCGCCGGTTCACTCACTTTAACATCCATGTTCTCCATTTTAATACTAGAAAATAACACAAATAATTAGTTAATTGAGTAATTAACAACTACAATGGGTAAAATAATCCTAAAGGGTTGTCTGTTGACAGTTGACACGCGCTCGACGGCGGTAAATACACGAAATTTAACCTTTCAAAGTACGCCACAAAGATACCGCATTTGACAATGAAAAAAAAAGTTTCACGTGCGGTTAAAAAATAGCGTTGAAGCTTGAAATTTGTAATGGAAATTAAGGTGAATGTTGGGGAGAGTAATTTGTGAAACCGACGCACAAAACTTACCTACTTTTATCGTAATTGAAGAACAAAGCAAGGCAAGCCGCGCTAACCAAAACCCGGAAAACGAATCAAAATTTTGCCAAGGACGAGGGATGTGAATACGGTAAAAATAAATATCCCAACACGCGCTGAAAGTTTGATACCTACTAATTTTATTTCATTTTTACAAAAATGAAGGATTCATCTCTCTTATTTTTGTAAATTTACCAGTTTTTCAAACAATAAATAAAGTAACTCAATATATGCGAAGGACAAAATATCTAATCTAATGAAAACTGACAAAATTTCAAATAATGTGGTAGGTATAAAAAATGATATGGCTAGAAAAACATTATGTGAACTATGATTAAGTCATCTGTATCCGGTTACGCCATCTTGGATTTGTAACTTCCTTTTGCTTTTTGTGTCGGAAAAGTGTGGACGTTTTCACAATTTAATACAAAATGGGTCACGAAAACATTTGGTATTCTCACCCCCGCAAGTTCGGGCCAGGATCCCGTTCATGGTGAGTCTTAGAATCTCCATTTTTTGTCATTTTCAATGGTGTTTACCGAACGCATCTTGGCGAATCATCCATCAACTGACAGATGTCGACCCATGCCGTCGGATAGATGGTATTTAGATCTCATATTGTTTCCTCTTGAAATTGAAAATCTTTGATCTACCAGCTTTCTCAAACACACAATAAATATCCAGTCTATTAATCTCTATTTCATCGTATTTATTTCATGTTTACATTGGAAACATTTCCTACACATAACCTCAAATTGTACCCCCTTTAGTAAATATGATTTTTATTATTTCAGCCGAGCATGCTCCAACAATCATGGCCTCATCCGCAAATATGGTCTTAACCTGTGCAGACAGTGCTTCAGGGAATACTCAAACAAAATTGGATTTAAGAAGGTAAGGGAACATGATTTTACTCAGAAACGGACTCAACACAAATTCTATAGACCAAAACAGTGGAGGAAAATTGGAAATATAGCCGCCATCTTGTTAAATGTCACTTTTGATCAGGCTTGTCCAACATACGGCCTGCAAGCCACAATGTGGCCCGCGTAAGCCTATCATCCGGCCCGCGACGACATTTAGTTACTGCGCAATAATTATGTTCTCCATCTATTTAAGGGCAGCAATTTTTTTTCAAATTGGGGGGTGCTATTTTTTCTGCGAAGATTGAAATTGCGTGTCTCCCCCTGTCGATAGACTTTTTATGGACCAAATGGACTTCCAAAATTGTGTGCCTACCCAAGTAAAAAACCCAATGTTTTTTTTTACATCTATAATAATCTATAATCTAAGTTGCAAGGATATATTCATTTAAAGCTCTCAGATGTATGCCCACAAACCAACAAGTGAAGTTCGCGCTTACAAATGCTGAATGTGTACTTACAAATAAAATCCAAACCTCAAATGAACATAAGCCCCACAACTTTTGCCGACCTTCCCTGAAACAGGGGTGACATTGGCAAAGTGTACCATTTTTTACAGTATGGGTGGTCAGCCTCATACCAACCTATAAGTCAAGGAATAATTAATTATTATAACATAATTATAATATACATAATTTTTTAATAATAACTCAAAGGTAGGGCGGTTAAATAATAATAAAAAAAACCTTTGACCAATATGTTGTATCAGGTTCACCACCTTTGGTGTAAACATAAGTTCACTTTGCCATGTCACCCCTGTTTTAGGGAAAGGCGGCAAGATTGGCAGGTTATGTTCATTTGAGATTTTGGTTTTTAATTTGTTTGTGCGCATGCAACATGTGTAAGTGCGAATGTACCCATGTCTGCTTTTGAGCATGTATTAATTTTGAATCTGAAATGTTCAAATATCTTTGCAACTTATATTATAGTTAAATTTCAAAATAAGCTTAAAATGAAATCACATTTACTTAATATCAAATATTTTATTTTTTGTTACATTTTCACATCATTTTATACAAACAGATTGTTAAACAAATTAAGACTAGATAATGAAACTGAATGCGTGTGGTTGTGTCTCAACGTACACGGAGGCTGTGGGAATGTTGCTAACATATTTGGTGACCCTAAGGCCGTGTTCGGGGAGCGCGCTTCAAGCACTCACACACCGTTCGGAGAGCTCATCGTAAGCAAATATTATGAGGTATGACGTCACGCACGACGCCTCGACCGTTCGCTATTTTCGCTTTTTTGCGAAGGTGGGTCGGCTGAAGCGTTCCAACTTCACACCAATGGTTCATACAGTTCCACTGACAGTTGACAGCTAACCTCAACAACACGAATATTAGACACAATTATTAATGTTAAATAATGGATTCGAGATATCAAAAGCTCTTCAATAATTGAAAATTCTGCTGGAAATATTAGAATCATGGCTCAATAATGCGTTTCAAGATAAATCTGCATCCGTTCTGCCGAGCTTTGACAGCTGCTGTGTGGTTGACATATGAAATTCGCTTTTTATCGTTCGGGGAGGTTTGCGATCGAGCTACCCCCACCACGATTTTTACTGTAAGCGTTCAAAGTGCTCAAGCTAGCTCCCCGAACACGGCCTAAGAGGTCAGGGAAATGACTCGCACGTTGGGCGACCCTAAAAGGTTATGGAAATATGACTCAAAAGTTTGCAGGTAATCTCCTGTATGTTATAATATTTTCTGGCCTATTTCACAGACAATTATTGTCTTTCTTTATTACTATGACAATTATTGTTTCGTATGTTTTGGCTATCTCCACACGATGGCAGAATTTCAAAGTAACCGTTGACAAACTTGTTGCTTGTAGTCCAGGTGTAGAAGACATAGGAACAAAAAAATATAAACAAGACATAATTCTTAGTAAGGCCCATTTCACACACTATGTTTTCTGCTAGTTTTGTCCATGGATTACCGGACAAACCGTTTGAAAGCTTAGATACATCCCCATTCACTACTGGACTTCCGACCTGGGTGTCGATTCAGGACAGGGGATAGATTAGATTCATTTCGATTTTACCAGAAAAAGCAATAAATGGTATTGTGAGGCACAATACTTTTATTCCTTTTTCGGGGAAAATCGAGATGAGTCTTCTCTATCCCCTATCGTGAATAGACACCCTGGCACTGGATAGAAAAAACCATAGACAAACTACTGAACAGAATGCGTTTGGTGTGAAAAGCCACTACGTGGAGAAACTGACAACTTAGTTCTTGAGTGGTATCTCATCTCTTTACTCTAAGCTGCAACTTCTTTGCACTATTATTGACCAGTCCATCGTTTAGTGGTAAACACTATAGATTCGTAATCGGCAGGTGAATAAAATCAATGTTTGACACAATCGTAATTCATATAATAGTCTCTTAACAAATTCCATAGGCTGAAATATTGTAGTCATGCGGCCTGGTTGCTAGGGAAAAGGCAAACAAATTTGCTAAGGACCATATCACAGAAACAAAGATGTTTGTCTACCGAGAAAACATATACTTTCTAATTTGTGTTAAGTATGTTTGTCAGCTTATGAAATGTTGCAGCGGAAGCTTTGTAATAATGAAGGAAAATTCCTGTTGTCATTCTACTTCCTACCATTTAAAAATGTAATTAAAACAGGGTTTTTCATGTATTAGAACTTACAGTTTTTTATTTTTATTCTTTTCTGTTTTCAACCTCTATGTAGTGTACACTCTTGCTTTGAAACAAACCCCGAGAGCCTCGTTAACTTAATATAACATTATTCTTATCAAGTATTGTGGTTTTATTTTACAGCTGGACTGAGCGCCACATCTCGCACGGCTGAAGACTGCAGTGATATCAGTGGACACACATTCATGTTCAGTCACTAAGCACACTCTCTGTATGATGCAGCACTTGTATTAAAGGAGTTTTCAGTCAGCCGCGCGTTGCTTATTGCTCAGGACGTGGCTCCCACCACTCCCGGAGTGTTGCCCAGCTCTGACAAGCCTCCCAATCCTTCCCTCTCCGCTTGTGGCAGCTGGACGGCAGCTTGCCCTTCCTGCGCTAGGCTCACAAATGATGAACCGACTCTCTGAAAGATAATGATGAATAAATATTAGTTGCCATTATTTGAAAGCGCTGTTTTTGAGTGAGTCACACCTCTCAAGAGCCCTCTGCGAGATGAGCTAAAAAAATACTACTAAGCAACACATATAATGTAACTTCTTGCTGCATTTTCTACGAGGGGGTCGCGTGTGGCGAGTGGAACCTATATTTTTACACGTGAGGAGGCCAGCCTTAGGCTAACCACATCAGTTGAAGTGGGGGTTTCCCAGTTCTTGATTGGGCAGGTACTCATTTCTTATGGAGGCTGAGTAAACCTTGCTCGTATTTTATTTTAGGTTTGAAAGAAACCCCAAAACGGAAAGTCATTTCTGACACCCTCGGTGGCATTTGAACCCGAGCTCTTGGCATGAAATGCAAGAACTACTAGCTGTGCTATCGACCGGACTCGAATTGATGCTTTAGAAAGCAACAATGTCTCAAGCAATACCCAGTTTCTGTAAGTTGGATGAACTTATACAGTTTTACCTTTGAGGTGTAAAAATGGTGAAATATTGATTTAACCAGACATAGATCTAAAATATAAATTAACCCTGCTCAAATTCAATATTTGTATCAAGTCTCATTAACATGCAATGGGCTAAGATAAATCAATACTGCATTCGTAGGTCAACAAGGCAGACTCAACTGGCATCAGTAGATCTTGCCATGCCTATTTGAAAATTGCAAGCAATAAAACATGGAGGCATGATACATATTTCAACTGTTTGTTCAGCGCTCTGCAGGGAATGGCGCCGGAGTACTTGTAGGAGCTTGTGTATCTGTGCAAGGATCTGCAGGAAAGAGGACTCATGCTGCGTTTGGCAGAGAGGGGCTCGAAAACATTGGGGAACGAGCCAACAAGAAGAGTCACTACAGTGATCAGCAATCGTGTGTTTGCTGTTGCAGGTCCATCTTCGTGAAACCAGCTGCCACCGGAAGGTCGAGCCTCTAAATCCAGGGAAAACCTTAAAAATTACTCAAAACCCACTACCTCGCTGCAATAACACAGCAAGTGTCCTTGGAGTGACGATGATCACAAAACAGCGCTATATCAAGTCATCTTCATCACCATGTTTTAATATAATAATATTAGGATGATTTATTTGGTGAGCGCTGTTTTTGTGTATCACACCTCAAGAGCCCTCTGCGAGCTTGGTCGTCGCTGTAGAAAGCACCAATTCTCAAGCAAGACCCAATTGTAAGGTTGGATGGACCTTTCAGTGACCGGTCTTTGGTAAAGGTTTATGAATTTTTCAACCCAGCGAAGAGCACATTTTGAAAATATAAATGGTATATTTTTGCGCTCTGCCGGGATCCGAATCCACAACCTTCCATTTTACGAGTCCGAAGTGTTGCCACTGGACTACGGACCGGTCCAAGTTTCCGTTTTGCATTCTATCTTCAAGTAGATAATGTAAGACCTATTGACGGCCATTGAGACTTCAGTCTCCGGTTTTTGGTCAGCCTAACAGGCCTGGAATTGTTTACCCTGCAACAGTTATGACAGAGTAATGGAAGGATCTCACAGTATCTTCATGAGAATTAATACAGGTGATGAGGTGAGATATATTTATTTAAGGATAATTTATTTTAATGTACACATAATTGAAGAGCGCCGTTTTCGTGTGTGTCACACCTCAAGGGCCCTCTCAAATCACGGATAAGATTTCTTGTAAAGATGTGTCTTTAGTGCTCCTTTAAAGACACCAACAGTCTTTGCCTTCCTCACATTAGGTGGCAGTCTGTTCCACTCCATTGGTCCCGCAAACCGGAAAGCACGGTCCCCAAAATTAGTGCGTGGCTGAACCAAGTCCACCACGCCATCCCCTACAGATCTGAGCGTTTGGCGCCTCAAATCCCTCTCAACGGGTGTAAACATGTCAGCCAAATATGAAGGAGCTGTACCATTTACAGCCTTATACACCATCAGACACGGTAGACCACCCTCTCCGGAAAACGAAGCCAATGCAGTTTCCCTAACAATGGAGTAATGCGAGTAAATTTAGACATCCCGAATATGAGTCTTGCCGCTGAATTCAGCACAGACTGAAGACGGTTGAACTGCTTTTTCGGCTGACCTATGTACAGCGTTGAGCAATAGTCAACTCGTGACATCACAAAGGCATTAACCAGGGTCTTGACTGCTCCCGACGGCAAACATCTCCTGATTGCCTTTATCTGGCGAAGTTCAAAAAATGAGGAAGATACAGTCGAGTTCAATTGCTCTCCCATTGTGAGGTTCCGATCTAGTGTGACTCCTAGAAGTCTGACTGAGTCGGAGGGCTGAATCAGCTCTTCCCCAATGGAGAGTGGTACTCGAGTTGTCAAGAGATAATCACGCCTGGTTGTAGCCGCCCACATCACTTCTGTCTAACCCATGTTAAGGATTAGGCCATTGCTTGTCATCCATTCACCAATCTCCGCAATGCAAGCTGCCACCCTGTTACTGAGAGTTTGTGCCATATGTGGCTGACACTGAGAGTAAATTTGCCAGTCATCTGCATATGCATGTGTAATGAGGCCCTATTTCTCAACTATACTCTCAATGTCAGCAGTGTATAAAATAAACAGGATCGGTCCCAGTACAGACCCCTGCGGCACCCCGGAGATCAGCGAATAGGAAGGTGAGACACAGTCACAAGTACGCACTACCTGCTTGCGATCCGCCAAGTAGGAGGAGAACCACGCCAGCGCCTTATCCCTCAAGCCGTACGAACCCTCCAACCTCCTTATCAGAATATCATGACATACGGTGTCAAACGCCGCACTCATGTCCAGAAGCGCTAAGAGAGCAAGATCTCCGCAATTCACTGCCGATATCAGATCTGAGACCACCGTCAGCAAGCCAGTTTCAGTCGAATGATATTTCTGATAGGCTGATTGCCTCTTAGGCATCAGATCGTTAGCACTCAGATAAGATACCAGCCGACCAGAGACAATGCGCTCCAGTACCTTAGACAGAAACGGTAAGTTTGACACCGGCCTGAAATTGGAGAGATCGTTAAGATCGAGATTTGGCTTTTTTAATATTGGCGTTATTTGCGCTTCCTTTAAAAAGGAGGGGATAGTGGCATCCATTAGGCATCCATTGATAAACCTAACAATAAATGGAGCCATTAGAAGAATGCACTCTTTTAGTACCCACGTCGGCACAGGATCCAGATCACACTGCTTATTTGGTGATCCCGCTACAACTCGCGTCACCTCTTCAATAGAGGTCAGCCCAAGCACTCCAAGCTGTGAATTACACACGGGTCCCAGAGAACCAGGACTAACCCCTAGGGGAGAATATCTGGTTGGTATTTTACTTTGAAAGTAAGCAGTGAGATCACCAGCAGTCGTCACCGGACCCGCACCAGCCCGGGCACCACCAGACACGTTCTCCAGAAGTCTCCATAAACGCTGTGGACATTTTTCACTAGCAATAATGGTACAATAATGCTGGGACTTTTTCTGGAGAATAGCTGACCTGTACAGACCCTGTGCAATTATCCACATTTCTCTAGTGCTACCTGGCTTGCCGCTCCTGAAATTAAGATGGTTCCCGGGATCTGTTGCCGTGGGCTATAGGAGTTGGAGCTTCTGGACATTTCGCCCATGTCTACGATGGGCTTCTTCAGCGTTAAGTGTGATGATGAAGAAGCCCATAGACATGGGAAAAACGTCCGGAAGCTCCAGCTCCCACAAACCACGGCAACAGATCCCGGGAAACATCTCTCCAGCATCATCAGCCGGCCGTGTAAGCCTAAAACTCATTCAGAGGTGAGAAGGCGCAGTCTGAGGCTTAGTCTCACCTGTCCCACAGTTGCCAGCAGTGCCAGCAGGGACCTCTGTGGAGGCCGGCACACCCTGGAGGCGCCCTCCTGGCAGCACAGGTTGGGGAAGCAGTCCAGGCTGCTGTTGCATGGCCTGGTGAAGAGGTTCAGCCCCCGGGGGGTGTCCGAGCACTGCAGGTAGCGGGACATTGCTAGCCACGCTGGAAATCACAAACAAAATCATCTGTATAATCTAAGTTCATAGAGAGTGCAAGTGCATTTAGGTCGGTACTGAAGACTTGTTTGGTTCGGAGATGTTACAGTTGTTATTTTAAATTATGATTACGGTCGCTAGACATTTTATAGAATGAAAAAAATGGATTTTACTGACCGTGCAAAAGAGAAGAATGATTTTCTCTACGTTTCGTCGGAGTCATATCCGACATCCTCAGGAGACGTGTGTCTTCTACAAAGAAGAACCACGAACTGTTGAATTATTGTTGTTTGATCGAGGCCGAAAATTGTAGGTACTTTTATTAACCTTTGGTGATGCATCCATAGATGTCGCAGTTGCTCCAGTTGTACAGAAGGACGATATTATGTCTTTTTGTGAAATCGTCCGATTAATGACAGGGTGGATCATAGAAGTTAGTACTGGACTCAGGAGACACACGTCTCCTGAGGACGTCGGATATGACTCCGACGAAACGTAGAGAAAATCGTTCTTCTCTTTTGCACGGTCAGTAAAATCCATTTTTTTCATTCTATAAAAAGGCACTATAAATATTATCTTATTATTATTATTATTAAGTTGCAAAGATATAATATATGTAATCAATTGTTCCAAATCAAAATCACATCCACTAGTATAGACCTTCATGGTTTTGAACAAATGTGGTGAAAATCAGAATTAACATTGCCATCTGGAAAACGTCACTATAGTTAAATCAGAAGTTACCTGAATTGCAAAAATTTAAGTTTCCTCAACTTATAGGGTGTGAGGCTGACTGCCTATAGTGTAAAAAATGTTTCACTTTGTCAATGTCACCCGTTTTTCAGAAAAGTTGCAGGGTTTGTATTCATTTGAGATTTGGGTCATTAGAAAGTTAATAGGTGAGAATAGAGCAATCTTTTTTAAACTCCCTCGTGAGACTGGGGAGAACATGAAAAATTCTCCACATCATCCACATTGTTACTGGGCCTATCCTGACGGTGGGCCAGGTCCGTGGTGTATCTTGTAAAACTTCACTTGATAGTTCAATGTGATGGCAGCTGAATCGCTAAAATTCAAGAAGTATGTCGAAGAAAAAAAATAATACCCATTGATTGTAGGAGTTTTAAGGCTGCAAAGTCAGAACAGCACCCTCCTTTAGCTATCATCTAAATTTATTTTAAGCCGTGTATACTTGTAGCTCTTCATGATCATGATAAAGTAGGGGCAAGTTACAGTTGAAATTTTGGAGTGAAGGGTATGTATACTCAATCCAATTCTAACCTTCAAACAGGTAAGAAAGTAGACTTGTATAACTGAAATCCTTGACTTACGCTGATGCAGATTCCTAGTGGCAGGCACCAAGTCCAGTCTGGGGGCCCCTCGTCTGCAGTAGCTGAGCTTTGCGCCTCCCGGGGTGGTGCTGGGCCCAGCAGGGCAACAGACACGGGGCCAGCATTCTGCGTCAGTCTCACACGCCTGCGACTCAAACAGGAACTCGGCAAACGGAGAATCTGGGCACTCGCGGGGGATCAGACCTAGGATCGCTGAAATAATGGCACCACAATTTTGTTAGATAAAGAAAAGTTATAAATAATAGAGACCTGTCAGACAGAGGACGCTGTGAGATTGGGAAGAAAGAGGTGGCGGTACTGCGGAGGGACCACGTGGATAGGACAGTTGGAGAATCCCCCATGTGGCTGCCTACAGTATACCTGTAGGATATAGCATTTTTGAAAGACCATTAAGAGATGACAATATTGTTGCTCTTCTCTGCAAGAGGACAAAGATATATATCTGTGCCTCCTGTGAAAAGTGATACAACTCAAAAATCATCATTTTACAGGAGAGCAAAAACAAGATTTAAAAAATTCTAATTCATGAACTAAGTGGGCTAGGTTACACATAAGTACCTTATTTTGTAGATAAAAACATTCACTTTCATTGTGCATTCTAATTTTTATGGTTACTATTATAGTTTACAAATAATTTATTAAACTCTGTCAGTTGTACCTTTTTTTTGCCTGTACTTGTATCATTTATTACGTGATAAATGATACAAGTCGAGTTATATTATATTGCACCTATAAGTTGTCTTTGAGTAAAGTGATACACAAAAAGCTTAATATTTTTTTTAATTTAATAACTCATAAGATAATGGTCCAGGCAGAATGTTGCTCAAACTAATTATAAAAATACTACCCCAAAGACACAATTGTTTTACTTAAAATAGTAGTATTTTCATAATTTACCTGAAATCGTATAACTTGGCTAAAATTCCAGTCAAAAATTGGTGTAAAGTGATATAAGTCGAGATGTATCAATATTCACGATAGATTTGTAAAAAACAATGTGTGGATCAATTACTAAAAGGGATACAACTTGACTTATATTACTTTTCACGTTTTTTTGCCTAAATCCTGCCAGTTATATTTCCTAAACTATAGCAGATAGAAGAATGTGAGTAAGACCAAAAAATCGCTAATTTTTTTCTGATTATTTCTATGTAAAAATCTCAAAAAGGGTATAACTCGAGTTGTATCACTTTTCACAGGAGGCACAGATATATATATCAGGCTTATTTATTTTTAATTGCACATGATAAGAGAGCGCCTTTTTTTGTGTGTCACACCTCAAGGGCCCTCTCCGATCACGGATAAGACTTTTTGAAAAGGTGCATCTTGAGAGCTCCGCGAAATATGCCCATAGATTTGGAGTTCTTCACTCCGGGTGGCAGTCTGTTCCACTCCACCGGACCCGCAACACAGAAAGCACGGTCTCAAAAATTTGTACGGATCTGACGGTGCGGCTGAACCAAATTGATTGCACCATCGCCCGCAGATCTGAGTGTCTGCCTCCTCACACCCATCTCAACAGGCGAAATCATGTCAGTCAGATACGGTGGAGCCACGCCATTGATGGCTTTATATACCATCAGACAAACACGGTAGACCACCCTCTCCGGGAAACGAAGCCAGTGTAGATTTTTAACAGCGGAGTGATGTGAGCGAATTTGGATATCCCGAATATGAGCCTTGCTGCTGAATTTAACACAGATTGAAAGCGGTTGAAATGCTTCTTTGGCTGCCCACTATAAAGCGTTGAGCAATAATCAATCCGAGACATCACAAACGCACTCACCAGGGTCTTAACCGCATCTGACGGAAGACACTTTCTAATCGCCTTTATTTGGCGCAGTGAAAAAAAGGAGGAAGCTATTGTGGCATCTATTTGTCTTTCCAATGTCAGGTTCCGATCCAGTAAGATTCCTAGAAGTCTCACCGAATCGGAAGGCTGGATCAGCTTACCTCCTATAGAGAGTGCTACCCCATTGACCAATAGATGGTCGCGCCTAGATGTGGCTGCCCAGAGTATCTATAAAGATCATTGATGTAAAACATAAAGAAGAGGAAAAGGAGATAAAACTATGAAAGAAAACAAAGGATTGGAGAGACTAAATGAGTCTAGCTTTGACTTGTGTGCTTAGAATGAACACAGTGCCATTTGGTGTCTTGTCGAACAGATTCTGTAAATTCATACCCTTAACACGTTCGCGGGAGAAACGGTTATAGCCGCTCTATGAGCTTGTCTAGGACTGGACGAAACGGTAATAGCCGTCGTGATAAAACGTTATTATTAGGGACAAAACGGCTATTTCTGTTGGAACTTGCATACATGTAGCATTCGTGCGTCCCTACAGAAATCCAAAGAACACGGCAATAGCCATTGCGTCCCTGGATGTCAAAAAAAATTATAAAAAAAATACAATTTGAGACATGGATATATAGAAATGGATGGGCTAAGAAATCAATCCTTTGAGAATTAGAAATACGCTACCCCACTCATCACACAAACATCCAAATTCAGTCTATCGGTAACCTTCCAACTGTGAACAGTGTGTTACCTAATTGGAAAAAAAATACATATAAATGCCAAACTGGGTATTTTCTGAACGCGCCAACAAATGAGATTAAATGGGTTATAGAACATGGAATAATATTTCACTTTAATCACTATTCTATATGATTACGTTGATAAAATTTATTTTTCGTTTGTCGAAATATTTTGTTCGCGAAAGGGACAGCCATTTCTAGAACTAGTGATGTTCAAATATATAGGTACTTGCTTCTTCAAGTATATTACTTCTATGCTCGCGGTAATAGATACTTGTGGAAATCATCCCGTACACAATGAGGTGGGAACATTTTTGAATTCGGAATTTATCAGATATCTTCATACTTGCAACAACACTACTAACAAATCCGTTACCATAGTGATTTCATGTGTTTCCTTGGTGGTTTGTAAATAGATTGAAGACGGAGTAGAGACACGTTGCTTACATAGAAAATGAGAAAAGCATTTCATATGCCGTGAGCAAGACAGCATTATAAACAGTGTATGGTGTCAAAGACGGTGAATCATGTTGATTGGTACTAAATCACATGTACGACCCCTCCATTTAATACTTCCTCCATGATTTGAGATGATGAAATAAGTGTGTTTTTTCTAGCCTACTTCACATTTTGTGTGTCCGCGAACGTGAAACAAAATTAATGAATTAAAAAAATATTAATGGACAATGACAGCAGTGTAAACACATTTCAGGATATTATTTTCCTTTGCCTTTTATTTGAGTTCCGAGTCTGACAATGAATCTTAACGAAGTCGAAACATTTTTGAATTCAGAACTTTTTCTCAGCGAGCACGTCAGTCTTGTATGAGACACCCAGCCAGGTGAAGGCACAATATTGTCTATGCCAATTCATGTGCAGACCTCATATCAAAGGCAAATTAATTTTTACCTACCTTATAGGTAGGTAGGTATTCCTTGACTTATAGGTTGATCTGAGGCTGACCAACCCATACTGTAAAAAATGGTTCACTTTGCCAATGCCACGCCTGTTTTAGGGAAGGTCAGCAAAAGTTGCAGGGTTTGTGTATATTTGAGTTTTGGATTTTAATTTGTAAGTGCACATTCAGCATTTGTAAGCGCCCGTGATCTGTGGTAAGCGCGAACTTACACGTGTCTATTTATGGGCATACATTTGATATGAGTTTTGAATGTTAATACCTATATCTTTGCAACTTAGATTATAGATTATTATTAGAGGTACATGTGCCTATATTGTATGCAGCCCTGAAAAACAGGTTGGTAAATTGCATTAATTGTTTTTCAAAAAGTGATGTCACCCCTGTTTCAGGGAAGGTCGGCAAGAGTTGCAGGGCTTATGTTCATTTGAGATTGGGTTTTTTATATTGTAGGTCCACATGCGGCATGTGTGAGTGCGAAATTATGCATGTCTGCTTGTGGGAATGCATTTAAGTAATATGAATCTCAAATGATGCATATCATTTGCAGCTTAAATTTAGATGTGTAACAAATAAATATGAAATGGAAGTGTAAAGGTCTTTGAGTGTTGGGTGTTATTAAATAAAACTCTTGCATGCCCTTTTCTTACACGCAAATTTTTTATTGTTTTTTCCAAGCTATTGTTTTTGGGAACAAAAGAAGCAGCATTCTAAAATTCAAAATTAACAGCCCTGTTAGGTACAAAATCACTACAGAGGTCCCCTCCAGCATTTGCCAAGGGCAGATGCGATGAAAGTGGTGATCGGTGAATCTTGACTTCTCTTAGGTTTTTAGTAGAATCTGTCTGGAAAGTGTACTTTTCGGCCCGATCTTGTTGTAGTGGTTGTAGTAGCAGGAGTCCCAGGAGTTGCAGGAGTAGCAGTTGTTGGTGTGTTTTCTCTAGCTACTACTGGTACTGGTTTTGGGTCTGCGTTTGTAGTTTCTGTTGTATCTTCAGGCATGTAAGCTGGTTTCAAACGATCTATGGTGATGTTTTTAGCTTGACCTTTTATCATTACTGAAAAGTATTTTTCACTCTTTTTGGCAACAGAGAAAGGTCCCTCGTACGGTGCTTGTAGTGGAGTACGAGAAGCGTCAGTTCGCACAAACACATGTGTACAATCTTTCAGTGCTTTGTGTACAAAGGTCCGTCTTTTCCCATGATTGCCTGTTGGTGTTGGTCTTATATCTTGTAATGACTGCTGTAGTTCTCTTGCGAATGAACCTGGTTCTGCTGGTGTTGTATCTTGGAAGAAGTCACCTGGCAGTCGTAGGGTAGTTCCATACGTCAGTTCTGCTGGAGAGTGTCCAATGTCCTCGCGAATAGCATTCCGCAAGCCAAGGAGAATCATCGGGAGATGTTCGGTCCATTTCACTGTTGTGTGAGCTTTGATAGCAGCCTTGAGGGTACGATGCCATCTTTCAATTAAGCCGTTAGACTGAGGGTGATAGGCTGTTGTCCTGTTGTGTTTGATTCCTAGTGTTTTTGTGATTTCGAAAAATAGCTGGGATTCAAACTGTCGTCCTTGATCAGTGACAATAGTTGCAGGAACGCCGAATCTTGCTATCCAGTTTGTGATCAGAGCGGCAGCCACTGTTTTGGCTGTGATGTCACTTATTGGTATAGCTTCTGGCCATCTTGTATATCGATCGATGATGGTCAGACAGTAGGTTTATCCTTGAGATGGTGGGAGTGGTCCTACCAAGTCTATGTGTATCCACTGGAATCTTTCGTCTGGTGTAGGAAATTCTTGCAGTGGACTTGTTGTGTGCCTGGATGTTTTAGTCCTTTGGCAACTGATACATGTCTTTACCAACTTTTTTATGTCACTTTGCATGTTGGGCCAAACGTACCTTGTTCTTATTGATTTGTACGTAGGCTTTGGTCCAGTATGACTGATATCATGGTATTGCTGTATAATATTTTTTCTCATACTTCTGGGAACAAATGGTCTTATAGTTCCTGTTGATGTGTCACACCAAATCATTTTATTGCCTCCGGGAATTAATAGTTGTTTCATCTGGAGTGAAGAATTTTCAGTGAAAAATGTTTCTAGTTCTGAATCTTGTTTTTGTTCTTCTGCCATTTGCTCGAAGTCGGTTTGCGGTGGAATTGCAATAGTTTCCACTCTTGAAAGTGCATCTGCAAAAACATTTTCCTCACCTGGCACATATCTTATGTCCGTGGTGAATTGGGACACATAATCCAATTGTCGCTCTTGTCGTGGAGATGCGTTTTGTTTGTTTTTGTTAAATGCATAAGTTATGGGCTTATGATCCGTTTTAATATGGAAGCTTCTACCTTCCAACATTCTGCGGAAATATTTTACAGCTTCATATAGTGCTGTCAGCTCTCTGTCATATGTGCTGTATTTCAATTGAGCTGCTGAAAATTTCTTGGAGTAGAATGCCAGCGGAGACCATTGGTTGTGGGTCCATTGTTGCAAGACGGCTCCCATTGCAGTGTTGGATGCGTCCACCATGATGGAGATTTCTGCATTTTCATCAGAGTGTATTAGCAATGTTGCGTTTGCCAGATCAGTTTTTGTTTGTTGAAAAGCGTGAATCATTTCTTCTGTCCATGTGATCGGTTTCTTGTCCCCTTTTTTCACTTTCGCGATGGAGTCGTAGAGTATTTGCTGTTTTTCAATTGCCTTGGGGATGAATTTTCTATAGAAATTTATCATTCCTAAGAATCTTCTCAAGTCTTTTGCAGTTGTGGGCAACGCGTAATCACAAATTGCCTTCACTTTCTCTTCAGCGGGCTTTATCCCTTGTTTGTTGATGAGTTGGCCTAAGAATTTTACTTCCTGAGCACCGAAGACACATTTGTCAGGATTGATCACAAGTCCATATTCGGTGAGTCTTGTGAACAGTTGTCTGAGATGATCTTTATGTTGCGTTGCATCTCTTGATGCTATGAGGATGTCGTCTATGTAGACAAAACAGAATTCCAAGTCTTGCAGAACTTTGTGCATGAACCGTTGAAAACTCTGTGCAGCGTTGCACAATCCAAATTGCATCGCTTTAAATTCAAATAACCCGAACGGTGTGATTATTGCGGTTTTTTCCACATCATCATCTTCAATTGGAATTTGGTGGTACGCTCGAGTAAGATCAATAGTGCTGAAGATGCTCATTTTGTTCAATTTGTGTGAGAAGTCCTGTAAACTCGGGATCGGGTATCGATCCGGTATCGTTTGAGCATTCAACTGTCTATAGTCGCCGCATGGTCGCCAACCTCCATTGGGCTTACTGACCATATGCAGTGGGCTCGACCAGCTGCTCTTTGATGGTTGGCAGATACCTTGCTCACACATTTTTCTAAACTCCTCCTTAGCAGCTTCCAACTGTTTTGGTGCTAGTCGACGAGCTTTCGCAAAAACAGGGCGTCCAGTTGTTTGGATGGCGTGCTTGACACTATGTCGTGTAGATGCATGATGGATTTGAGGTCTCGTGATGCTTGGGAACTGTTGAAGTATCATGTTATAATCGTCTTTGTTATTCACGTCAATAGTTGACAGGCCATCTGATGGGCCTAGCAACCGGTTAGCGATGGCTATGAGCCCTGTGGTACCATCGACGAGTTGTTTCTTCTTGAGGTCCACGAGAAGATTGTGGTGGCTTAAAAAATCCGCACCTATAATCGGTTGAGTGACGTCTGCAATGATGAACGTCCATGAAAAGAGACGGCGCAAGCCTACATCAATGGAGATGGTGTGCGTGCCATACGTCTGAATTCTTGTACCATTTGCAGCATACAGTGTTGGTGATGCTAGTTTATGAGGTGTATTTACTGTTTTTGGGATCGCTGATATGTCAGACCCAGTATCGATCAAAAACCTTTTGTTGGACCGCTGGTCTCTGATGACAAGTCTGCAGCAATTTTTCTTTAGCTCCTCACTCGCTGCTACTGTGGGGGGCTTGTGAAGTTTCCCGGAAACTTGCAGGGTTCGGTGCACTTGTACGCTTTGTTTCCGTACTTATTATGGAAGTAACAGTAACCTGTCTGCTGGTTCTGTTTCCCGTTCTGATTATTTTTCAGGTCACGGTTGTGATTTCGGTTACGGCTCTGGCTGCGGTTTCGGTTGCACTGCTCAAGGCGCTCTAACCTTTTATTGATTGCTTCCAGTTGTTTAATTATATACTGCATGTTGGATTCTTCAGTCTTGGGTGACGTAGAAGATGCAGTGAGAGCGGAGGACTGGGAGGTCGCAGCAACAGTATGCTCGCTGTTTTGGTATACCTCCATGATCCGGTCTGCCGTTGCTGCCTGCTCTGACAGCGGTTGGTTATTTGACCCAGATAAGATAACTTGGACGGATTGTGGTAATCGATGTAACCACAGTCTTTTCACGATTGTGCTATCTGCTGAGTTTGTTCCCGCCAGCTGTTTCATTTTGAGCAGCATGTGGTTGGAACACAATTTAATTGGAATAACACCCTTTTTAACTGTTTTTCCAAGTCGGGGTCACCAATGTAAAGGTCTTTGAGTGTTGGGTGTTATTAAATAAAACTCTTGCATGCCCTTTTCTTACACGCAAATTTTTTATTGTTTTTTCCAAGCTATTGTTTTTGGGAACAAAAGAAGCAGCATTCTAAAATTCAAAATTAACAGCCCTGTTAGGTACAAAATCACTACAGAAGTGTTTGCATTGACTCACGTTGGTGAGCCTGTTCCTTGGCGGGAGGGATGGCTCCTCTCACGCAGCGCTGCCTGCAGCACACAAACTCTGTCCCCAGACTCCTCTTGCACTCACTGTGCTTCTTCACGCAACGGATGTAGAAGAACTGGAAGGGAATGTCTGCCTCCTTGGGGCACACCAGGTCATCCGGGTCAGCTAGAAATACAATCAAATTTACCTGCACATAGAGAGAATATGAAAGGGAAGATGAAAAAAGAATAGCTCATCAAATTGGCGCAATGAACTCGGAACATTTTTTCATTTTGAACTTTTTGTAGGCGAACAAAAGTCAGCCTTGTATGGGGACTACTGTCCTTAGCAACTTATTCCTCTTTTTGTGCCACTTCTATCGAAGATCGGCAATCTAATCTAATCTAAGTTGCAAAGATATGTTACATTGGAGATTCACATTATATGCATTCTCACAAGCAGACACGTACAATTTTACGCTTGCACATGCCGCATGTGAACCTACAACATAAAAACTAAATCTCAAATGGACATACACCCTTCAACTCTTACCGTCCTTCCCTGAAACAGGGGTAACATTGGCAAAGTGAACCATTTTTACAGCATGGGTGGTCAGCAGCATACCAACCATATCTATAATCTATAATCTATAATCTAAGCTGCAAGGATATGTAAGCATTTAAGGCTCATATGAAATGCATGCCCACAGACAGGCACATGTAGGTTCGCGCCTACACATTCTGCATGTGTGCATACAAATAAAGAAAACCTCACATGGACATAAACCTTGCAACTCCTGCCGCCGTTCCCTGAACCGGGGTGGCATTGGCAAAAGTGAACCGATTTTTACAGCACGGGTGGTCAGCCTCGTACCAACCTATCAGTCAAGGAGCAAGGAGGATATCATCATGGCTATTTTGACTTTGGATGCTACGGCTCGAAATAGGGACAGGTTTTTTAGCCACAATGTCCTTCGGCGTCCCTGAGATCTTCTCCCCTCAATCTTACCCTGTATGGTAAGATGAAGGAAACTATATTTCTTGGTTGGTCCTTAGCAACTCATAACAAAATGTTTACTTTGGGTAATTGAAGTGAATACTAAAACAGGAACATTTCTGACACCCTCAATGGGGATCGAACCCTAGCTCTCAAGATGGAATGCAAGCATTCTACTAATTGAGATGTCAACCAGGCTTTTTGCAAGCTTGGTCGTCACTACTAAGCGCCAATTCACAAGCAAGACCCAACAACTGTAAGGTTGGGTGGACCTTTTATGACCTGTCTTTTTGGTAAAGGCAATCAGTGTTATTCTTAGACATTCCGGTCTTCCATTTAACAAAACTTATTCCATGGATCATTGTAAATTTAACATCTCAAGGATTCACTCACGTTTAACCGTTGTAGCTGTTTTGGCTTTAGTCGTTGTTGGTTTAGGCGTGGTGGTAGTGGATCTGGCGGTGGTTGAGGTTGTGGTTCTCGCTGTAGTGGTGGTGACTTTGGTTGTGGTTGTGGTAGTCGGCGCTCTGGTTGTCTTGACACTTGTGGGAGTTGCTAGCGTGCCCTGCGGTAAAAGCGTCAGCTGTAGGGTCGCGGGGGAAGATGGCAACACTCGCCTGAAAAAGGAATAATCAGTTAATTTAACAGCCTTTTCACACTCAACTCATTCTACTTGGATTGTCTGTGGATCGAAAATGTGTGGAAGCTTTCATACATCTCTGTATACTACTGACTTCCGATGCGGCGCTGAATATAAAAAAAAACATAGACAAACTGGGCTGAATGAGACCCGCAAACTAGAAAGCACGGTCCTCAAAATTAGTGCGTGTCTGACGGTATGGCTGAACTAAATCCACAGCTCCATACCCCGCAGATCTTAGTGTCTCGCGCCTCAAATCTATTTTGACGGGTGAGAGCATGTCAGACAAGTATGAAGGAGCCATACCATTGACAGCTTTGTAAACCATCAGACAAACACGGTAGACCACCCTCTCTGGAAAGCGAAGCCAATGCAGTTTTCTTAACAGGATTAAATTTTGACATCCCGAATATGAGTCTTGCCGCCGAGTTCACCACAAATTGAAGCTGTTAAAAATCCTCACGTGGTCTCCCTCCTCACAGCCTTGGTGCACCTCCTGATCTTGCCTTGCTGCTGCAGACAGCAGCGCTGGTCCCTGCCTAGCAGGCGGCAGTCAGCGTGGCTGCTGCAGGTGAGGGGGAACAGCTCCCAGGGCACCTGCACGGGCAGCGGGCACACCAGCAGCGCCTTCTGAGAGACCACGGATACTGGAACAAATATTAAAAGTCCTTCATGTGAAGAGCAAGGCAGAATAACGAGAATTGTCGGTGCTTTGGCCGAGGGATTCAAGTGGCTGATCTTTCTAGTGTATTTGGAATAGAATAATGCTGGTTCGATCTCCGCTTGGGTCATTTGACCATAACCCGGGTTCAACAGATGTCGTTGCGCAATTATTCATTAAAATATACCTACAATAATGAATTATTAATTGATGATATTAAAATACCTGTTTCAGGCCAGGCAGAATAGGTAGATGAATTGCATTCCTCTTCACCAAACTTTTTCAAAATAAAAAGTTATGATTTGTCACAATAACACTTTTTTTTAAAATCATTTTGTGAAGAGGAATGCAATTCACCAACCTCTTGTGTTAAGCCAGAAACAGGTATTAACGTTATCATTTTTTTGTGAATAATTATAATTCTTTGACTTATTGGTTGGTATGAGGCTGACCACTCATACTGTAACAAAATGGTTCACTTTGCCAATGTCACCCCTGTTTCAGGGAAGGTTGGCAAAAGTTGCAGGGTTTATGTTCATTTGAGGTTAGGATTTTAATTTGTAGGTACACGTTCATCATTTGTAAGCGCGAACTTACACGTGTATGTTTGTGGGCATGCATTTGAAACGAGCTTTAAATGTTTTGATGCATAGATTATAGGCTGTCCATAGCGCCGACTTAACTAAATTATACCTACCATTTTTTTATCCAATCCACGAATCAAATATAGGTAGGTATACATTTAATTTTGTATGCAGTGTGACTAAGTAATACAGTTAACCAATATCAAAAATGTGTGGTCAGTTTCTCTATAAAATTCATATCGGATATAAATTTAAATTTCTGTGGTTTGTAGTTTTGCAATAAATCCATAAAAGTCAAAAGACTAAATACTAATAATAGCAGAATATTTTCTCGACTCGGAACAGCAGGGTTTCCTGTACTTAGGAGTAGGTACTTAATTCTATACCTACCTAATCTATGAATACACTTCCACAATCCAAGTTGCAAGTAAATATACTTAAGTATATTAACATATAAGATTCATATAAAATGTACACCCACAAGCAGACTTGTGCAACTCCAATGATCACGAACCTTGCTACTCTTCGTCCGCTAAGTACTTGTTTGTCTTATGTCCATCAGAGGCAATTTCACATGAGCAATATGTTTGTATGTGTACCTACTGGACCAATGTGTCTGCTAAAATTGATTTGAAAAATATTGAAAACAACTCTCACAGCATCGTGTTTTACATTTTTTTCTTAGCTCAGATTGTGTAGAATGTGATTCTTAAGACAATTTCATTGAAAGTCAATTGAATCAAATGGTTGATAAGCCAAACAAGCACTGAGGGGAAGTATTGCCGACCTTCTCTGAAACAAGGGTGACATTGGCAAAGTGAACCAATCAGAGCCATAATCTTTTTCATTCAAAATCCATTCGAAATTGCAGGTAGGTAGGTATAGAGCACTGAGGGGATGTCTTGCCGACCTTCTCTGAAACAAGGGTGACATTGGCAAAGTGAACCAACCAGAGCCATAATCTTTTTCATTCAAAATACATTCGAAATTAAGTGCAGATAGTTATATCATCAACGGCTTAATTGACAGTCCCACCCTGTTGGAGGGCTACAGGTTGTATGCGCATAACGACTACACCCGAGGGCAAGGACATGATGTATTTCATGTACTGATGTCGTGGCGCAACACCCTGTGACTCGGAGTATAAAAATATAGACATTTTTTAATGTAATTTATTAAGATTTAAAAATCTAGCAAAAGAGTTCCTCCCAGCATGTTGATAGCTGTGAGGGTGCATTGTAATTAGGGTGACCTGTTGTGCACAAAAAAAAAAAAAATGTATTGCAATTTGGTAAAAAGTAAAAACACGATATAATAGTTATTTATGCCACTGCCAAGTAATGATAGTCTTTTTAACACGAGTGCTAGTTTGTGCCATGAGGCGCAGCCGAATGGCACAATAGAAAGCACGAGTGTTACAAAGACTAATTACGTGCAGTGGCATACAATACTTTTTCTACGACCATGAGAGAATTAACAAAATAGTGAATAATAGTCATTATAATGTACTCGTTCATTTGAAGTAATTAAAACCTTACCTTTGTCAAAACGTGTGATTTATCATTCCCTTCGATTATCTAATCTAACCTAAGTTGTAAAAATAAATTATATTTAGGTTTCATATTGAATTCATGCCCACAAGCCGACACATATGTATAAGGTCGCGCTTTTACATCCTGCATATAAGCTTAAACATTCAAACCCAAAACTCAAATAAACATATATGCCCTGCAGTTGTATTGGCAGGTGAACCAAATTTGTACAGCATAGGTGATCAACCTCATACTCACCTATTAACCAAGTAACTTTTTGAGTTTGTTTATTTTTTGCGGTGAAATTTTTTGTATTGTTTTCCTTTCAAGCCTTTTATTTTCCATTGAAAAAAGGAAAGCTTTATTTGGAGCAATCCGATAAATAAATTCGATAAATTTTAGCACTATTAACAATTTTTATTTGACTCTACACATAAAATATACTTATTTATTTTCATCTGAACAGGGCTGAAAGTCTCATCACCACGGTAATTCCTACCTACCGAATATCACTAATATTGTATGAAGCCTAATCAGCTGATCGCTTGCGGCCATCTTGGATTGACAGGTCTTCATACCCCCATACAAGGTTGACATTTGAAATTAAAAAATGGTTCCAATTCTGACAATGCGCATGCGCACATGTTCATTTTAACACGGTTACCGGTTGCATAATGTAACATTATGCAACGGGTGTAGAAATGTATGGCATTGTGATTGCGTTAGCCGTTTTGTAATTAGTAAATTACCAAATGGGAGTAGAAAAAAATATTTTGCAGGTTACATCACATGCAGTTATTGCGTTCACAATCAAGCCACGTAATTTGAGTAAAGTGAGAAGTGAGCCAGCTGCCTGCGTGCAGCGTGCAGCGTGATCTACATTCCCATTCTCAGAGAGACCGTTGACATTCAGGCGTCGGAACAATGTGATGTGGCGTAACAAGACAATTCACACGAAATATCAGTGTAACTTGCCTATACTTTTGCTTGTATGGAATACTCACCCCTGCCTATAAAATGAACGAAGATGATTCATAGTCAGGATCCTTACAAATAAGAACAGTTGAGGGAGTTAGCGTGTCGAAGCATATAGACCGGTCCGTGGTCTAGTGGTTAACACACAGGGTTAACACTTCTGACTCGTAAATGGAAGGTTGTGGGTTCGAATCCCAGCGGAGCATAAAAACGTACCATTTACATTTTCAAATATGCTCTTCTCTGGGGGGAAAATTCATATACCTTTACCAAAGACCAGTCACTAAAGGTCCATCCTAATATAATTATAAATCATCCTAATATTCTTATTATTATAGTTAACTTCATCCTCAATCATCGTGCAGGGAGGGTGCCTCCTGAAGATGTTGGTTACATCGCTTACGAAACGTCGAGAATGATGAAGCTTTCCTATAACGGTTCGTCTAATATCCGAAAAGAATAAACATTGAAATTTTATTATCTAATCTAATCTAAGTTGCAAAGATTTATGTAACATTGGGGATTCACATTACATGCATTCTCACAAGCAGACACGTACAAGTTCGCGCTTGCGCATGCCGCATGTGAACCTACAACATAAAAACCAAATCTCAAATGGGCATACACCCTGCAACTCCTTCCCTGAAACAGGGGTGACATTGGCAAAGTGAACCATTTTCTACAGCATGGGTGGTCAGCCGCATAATATGTTAATATGTCAAACTACCGTAACTCCAATTCAAATTTGAGATTCATATCTGTTTTTTCCGAAATCGGAAAAATCCCAAATTGCTGCCTATTCACTCACCATACCCGCCCCTGAAGTAGGTACGTGTTACTAGCCTATATCTTTTCGCGGAAGATAGGGAGAACCTTCAATTCAAGAATGGATGGTGTTTTGTGAAAATAAATAGGCTCCACAAGCCAACATAGAGAAAGGCATCTAGAGATCGCAACCATCATCTTTTCCACTGCTGAAGGGAAATTTATTTATTTGGAAAGACATCAACTGAACACTGAAAAGAATTGATACAAGCCGCAACTAGGGATTGCAATTGCTGGATCCCTCATCCAGCAATCCAGCTGGATCCAGCGCATTTTTCGGCCTGCTGGATCCAGCACCAGATGCTGGATCCAGCGTCGCGGATCCGCAAGAATAAAACTTTCCAAATAATGTCGCAAAGTCTGGCTTGCCAGCATTGGCGCTTTGCTAGATGCTCTTACAGCTCGGCGGGAGCGATATTGCCGCTCTATTATGATGACGAAGACACGGACACCACGGACAACAATGAAGGCTTAGAAGTAGTAATTGAACAATCACCAGCTGAACATGAAGTAATTCAGCGATACAGTGAACTTCTTAATAAAATGCAAAAAGTTGTTGAGACTTTTAAACGGTTTAACCTTCCAGGGTGACATAGACTCCCAAGACTCTCAAGAATTGGGGAGCCTCCTGCACAGGATTCCTTAAAAAAAAAAAAAAAAAGATCACCTACCAAAGATGAGATGTTTTTGCAAAAATACATAAAGGAAGCAAAGGGCAAAGAATTGAATTTGATTCTTGACTGCTGCACTAGGTGGAACAGTTTGTCCAGCATGCTGGAACGTTTATGCTAAAAGTTAAAAGTTTGCATCGATAAAGCATTCATAGACACCTCACAAACTAAATTCTCAGCGGACGAGTGGTCACTAATCAGTGAGTTGATTGCCAGGACACCAGTCTTCAACCGGTTAAACTGGCCGTTGAAGTTCTCTGAAGAAGAAAGCCAAGTTGGATAACTGCTGACACAACCCTAAAATTTGTCTTAGACAAACTAAAAAGCCAGGACACAATCTTGAGTGCAGATCTTTCTGAGGCACTCCACAACAGAATCGAAAAACGGCGTCTTACCGATGTCACAGGCATGCAGAAAATTTATCTACAGAACTCGAAGAAGTATCACGAAGAAATTTCCCATTATCAAAAAAATATGCAATGCGTCAGGAGATGAAAATATGCTGAATCGTGTAAACACATATTTAGTGGAACCATCAACAGTGCAAGAGCAATAAGATATATAGAAGTAGAAAACTATAGACAGGATAAACCGGATTCACTGAATTTGAATTGAAGCAAGAACTGGAGATTAAAAGCTAAAATGTGAGAAAGAAAACTTCATGAAAACGAAAGAAACGAGAACTCAGAAGGATTATGATACGATATTAAAAAAGGAAATGAGTGTTTTTGAAAGTGAGGGAGTAGGAGGTGAATACCTAACTTTAATTTACGATTATCAACGTTATATTACGATTATCAGAAACTAACCAACGAGCGTAGAGGCAGAAAGGGCCTTTTCTGCAGCAGGATATAATATATGCAGTTCATTAAGAAGCCGGCTAGGAGACAACACCATTAATACCATTTGTTTCTTGAGATTTCCAGAAAAAAAGATACATTTTGTCTTAAGAAAAAATCAAGAAAAGACTTCTTTTTGTTATAACTTTTACTCTGTCTGTGTTACTCTACCTCTAAAAAGAGAGAGTTTGTGTTAAAAATTTTGTTATTTTTTTAAATGTTTAATTTACACGTTTCTTAAGTATTTAAAAAAAAAACAGTTACATTTCTTCGAAAATCTATAAATTGCTGGATCCGCGCTGGATCCAGCTGGAATTGTGTTGGTCCAGCAAAAATCCAGCTGGATTGAAAATGCTGCTGGATTGCAATCCCTAGCCGCAACACATGATGCAAAAACATAAGCAAGCATAAGCAAGACTCATTCGGGATACCCAAATTCGCTCACATCACTCCGCTGTTAAAAACACTACATTGGCTTCGTTTCCCGGAGAGGGTGGTCTACCGTGTTTGTGTGATGGTATATAAAGCCATCAATGGCTTGGCTCCACCTTATTTGACTGACATGATGTTGCCTGTTGAGATGGGTGTAAGGAGGCAGACACTCAGATCCGCGGCCGATGAAGTAGTCAATTTGGTTCAGCCACGCCGTCAGATTCGTACAAATTTCGGAGACCGCGCTTTCCGTGTTGCGGGTCCGGTGGAGTGGAACAGACTGCCACCCGGAGTGAAGAACTCCAAATCTATGGATGTATTTCGCGAAGCACTCAAGACACACCTATTTAGAAAGTCTTATCCATGATCGGAGAGGGCCCTTGAGGTGTGACACACACAAAAACGGCGCTCTCTTATCATTTGTAATTTAAAATAAATTAGCCTGATATTATTATTATTATTATAAGATCTCCAATGCTCCAATGGCAGATGTCTATCACATAGTTACAATAGTTTTGGCAAAGCACTGTTAACAATTATTTTAATATATTTTTGCAAATTTACCTATAAAGCAGTCGATTTTATATACACGTTTATTGCATTATTTTACCTACTTTTAAAATCGCCCAATCATGCAGCATGCAGACCTACATTTAAAATTCACCAGAACTCTCTACCTACCGAGCCGCGATTTGTGAAAGGTTTTTTTACCTAAGTTGTACCAAGTTGACCAATACTCTTTTTGCTTCGAATTTGCTGGAATCTTCGAAATTTTGTATAGTCTTTCTCTATGTCTTTCCAAGTTTACCTACGTCTTTTGTAAGTATCAAATGACTTATTTGTTTGATTCAAAGTTGAGAACACTTTCCATGAGTTTATTTTAAATCCATATGTTTTAGTCCATATTTTATTTATTTATTATTGATCTTTTACACTTTACAGCATAGAGTGCTGTTCTATGCTATGAGAAGTTACACCGAATACAATGTTTATCCACGCAACGCAACTAAGCTACACATATAGTGTAACTTCTTGCCGCGTTATCCCCGAAGGGGTCGTATGTGGCGAGTTGAACCCATTTATTTTTACAGGTAAGGGGACCAGCCTTACGCCAACCACTTTAGTGAAGTGGGGGGTTTCCCAGCTCCCGAGGGGGCTGGTACTCATTTATTTTGAAGGCTGAGTAAACCTTGCCGGTATTTTATTTTGGGGTTTGAAATAAACACCGAAACGGGAAATCATTTCTGACACCCTCGGTGGGATTCGAACCCGAGCTCACGGCATGGAATGCAAGCACTCTACCAACTGAGCTATCGACCGATTTCTCAAATCAGTGAATCAGCACTTATTCAGTTTGTCTTTACAACGTAGATTTTAGATATTTCTAGTTTATATAATTAGCTATTTACTGCATGGATTACTATCGGCTACCTATTTACTTTCTTGTTGTAAACACTAAATGAATAAGTAACATTTTACGTAATGTAACGTCCATGCAGTCTGAGATGTATAACTTCATATCCGGCTTATCATAAACCTGTACCTACGCAACTACGCAATTAAGCTACGCATATAATGTAGCAATTCTTGCCTGCGTTAGTCCCGAAGGAGTCGGGACCTTTTTATTTTACGAGTGAGGGGGAAATTCTCACGTTAACCACTTCAGTTGAAATGGAGGTACTCATTTCTTGAGAGGGCTGAGTAAACCTTGCCCGTATTTACTTATTTTGGGTTTGAAATTAACTCCAAAACAGGAAATCCTTTCTGACACCCTCGGTAGGAATCGAACCCTCGCTCTTCATTCATTCTTTTATTCTCAATAATATTATTTTAAAAAGTGAGGCTGGCGCCCCAGCTAGTGCCCCGCAGTGCCGGAGAGACATACACGTCCCCCCGGACATGTACATGTCTCTCCGGCACCACAGCCCCCTGTAGGCCCAATGTTGTAAAAAAACTTGGTTCACTTTTGCCAATATGCCACCCTGGTTTCAGAGTGAGGTGTCACGAGTTGAAAGGTTTATGTTCATGTGAGGTTTGGTTTATTTTGTAACTTAGTAAGTAAGTATTCAAGCAGATTTCCGTTTCTACAAATAAATCAATTTGAAATCATCCAATATATAATATTGGAAATAGTGAATGGACACGAATTGAATAACAATAAATTAAGAGCACTTAGGTACTTAAAGCCTCTTAAAAAAAGATTTCATAATCTGTGTATCGAACTGCTAATTTGTTTTTTTTTAATTCTATCCCCTGTTTCAGGGAATGTCGGCAAGAGTTGCAGGGCTTATGTTCATTTGAGCGCGAACTACACGTGTGTGTTTGTGGGCATACATCTGAGAGCTTTGAATGAATATATCCTTGCAACTTAGATTATAGATTATTATAGATCTAAGTACTTTCTCCCGTATTGTTAGTCTTTTTTGTTGATGTGCAATGAAACATAAAAGTACATAAAATTTATTCAACAATAATTTTCCCATAATACACCTTTCAGATATAGACGATCGAAAAGAGCTGTAATTTGTAATCTATACAATAGTAGTGGGAATAAAGCAGCGTTTCAAATAAAGAAAAAATGACTACTTTTGAGTTATTTGTGAAATTAATAATGGGCTTAGTATTTCTTGAATCCTTACCAGTATTTATAGAGTTCCCATCACTAGCTGTTATTTTTTGCGCGGGAAACTCCCTCAGGAACATCACTAGCACCAAACCCCACAGGGCAACACTAAACTGATTCACAACCATTTTAAAAATAAATTAATTTTATAATGAAATTTTAATTAACTTTTCACAAAACACATTAGGTTACTTGTTAACCTATTAATTAATAATATCTATGTACAAAATGTTTTGTTTTTTTTAATTACCCATCGTAAAAAATGTATCTATCAACCATAACAAATAATAAAAAAAAAACTTTTTTGTCGATGGTGCTTTAACTGTCACTTTATGGAACGTTTTTGAATTTGAATTTATTATGATAGGGGTGAGCTCGTTAGAACTGTCTCTACGCAGGACACTTTTCATCTGCGTTGGGGCTGGCTTTGTAAGACAGTTTTGTGTTGATATTATTTCATTTTAGCGCCCACCAGCGAGCGCGCGGACCACGGGGGCCCCTATAGCCTCTGCCGAGACAAGTCTTTCATAACAAACTCGATCAGCGGACTTTCCCTTTGTATCACTCGATTGGGTACCCTCTTTAAACAGCACTCAGTTACTCGTATAATGCGCTACAAATAGATTATTTTAATACAGTCTTCAGAACGAGACAGTGGACAGAGAATCTTATTATTCAGAGAATACTTAAATAATCTAATCAATCGATCACGATTATATTGGTGAAGCGTAAAAGAATATAAAGGTAGATAGGTACAGAGTGAATGTAAAAGAGTGAAAGAATATAAAGGTAGGTACAGAGTGAATGTGAAAGAAGAAAAGTAATTGAAAGGTGATGGATGTGACTGAGCTGAAAGAGATATTGCAAGAATATAAAAAATAGGCATGCAAAAAAATGCACTCTCTGGCCACCCCTATGGAATTGTTGTGTAGGTATATATTAACAAGTGACGATCAATAAAAGAAAGTTCACACAGGATTGATATTAATTATTATTAATTTCAAATGAAATCACAACACGTTTGATCCGTGGCTGATCCATGGATAATCGTTTTTTGTTTGGGAAATTCACGTTAGGTGCCGGTTGAGCCATGGATTTGCTGCGTCACTGCGTGTGGATAACACTGATAGTATCTTACTATTTTCCCACTTGCCCTCTCCTTTTCTTTGAAAGGAAGGTGATTAGTACCTATAGGTAAATCACAAATATTAACGATGTGCTGAAAATAAATATTTCATAAAGTAATATTTCTTTCCTACAACTGAAATCTTGTGAATAAGCGATCTTATTTTAACTTTGAAAGAAAATCCCTGCTTTACAGAGGAAAAAATAAAGTTCTACTTACTTCTTGTTGAAAAAGCGGTTTTATTTTCATTGATTTGTACCTAATATCTCAATGTTTTTTAAACACTACGAAAGTTCTAAATGTTTCTCATGCAAGTAATACAGATAATATAATTAAACGTTATTTGATTAAAAGGAAGGTAGTCTATACCAAGACAACTTACCTACTAGGCTACTTGGTACTTTCCACTTGCGTACTAATAAAACCACTTATCACTTACCGCTAACCACTTACCACTTGCTACTTATCACTTACCGCTAACCACTTACCACTTGCTACTTATCACTTACCGCTAACCACTTACCACTTGCTACTTACAACTTACCAACTTTGCGTCCACTTTTAGTTCTCATATAATTCGCTACAACCAGACAACGTACGTAAATATCTCTAAATTCAGAATATTATAGTCTAAGAGCTAGACGTATGAAACCTTACCTCATCGACTACCAGGCAGAGACATGGTCAGGCTGGTAGTTTGCATCGAGTACATGATTTTTTCACAGATCTGCCGTTTCCTATCCTGGAGCGTTTTGGATGCGGCCTCTTCAAAGAGGCCCAAAAAATGGTGCAAACTACCTCATCGACTACCAGGCAGAGACTAGTAAAAACTAATGCTCCATATTAATTACCTGCTTTTTGCATAAAAAAAAATATTCCAAACTTGGAGCGTTTTGAATGCGGCCATTTTTTTGTAAATTATAAAAAACGATCTTTTGAAGTTAGTTGTATGAGCCATGGAAATAAAGTAAAAAAATATGATATTACATACATTACTTGTAATAAGAGGATAAACATACTACAAATTTGTATTTCCAACCCTTCTTGTTCAGGAGAAACAGGGGTAAAATGTTATTTTGTACAATATATTTTATAACTCAAAAACAAAATAAAAAATATGATATTTTTGTACGTCAAATATAAGAACATAAATTTTTATACAATAATGATCTCTTACATATTCTTGCTATCTGCTGTAGTTTCAGAGCATTTTCTAAAAAACTTTACGGCAGTTCCCGTTTTTGGTTCAAAATTCGGTTTGAACGCCTTAGTATTTTATTTTAAAAATTTATAAAAAATACCATCACCTAGAAGATTAAATTTCCTTTAAAATTGTATGAATATTTACTCTTTTATTGTGAAAGGATTGTATGTTATAGTGGTTTAACTTTTGTAACGTATTTTGATGGTTGTATATAAGTACTTACCTATCTAGCACGAGTATCTGCGTAATATTATGATGATTTCATATTATCATCATAATATCACGCAAAATATGTTACCACAAGATTAACCGCTATTCTGTTCAAACCTTTCACGATAAAATAGTTTATATCCATACAGTTTTACAGGCAATTTAATCTTCTAGGGGATGGTATTTTTTATATACTTTTACAATCAAACACTAAGGCGTTCAAACCGGATTTTGACCAAAAAACGGGAAACGCTGTAACGGTTTTTGGGAAAATATTTCACTTCAAACTTTATTTTCTCTGAAACTATAGCAGATAGCAAGAATATGTAAGAGGTCATTATTGAATAAAAAATTATTTTTCTATATTTTACGTACAAAAATATCACAATTTCTATTTTGTTTTTGAGTTATAAAATATATTGTAAAAAATAACATTTTACCCTTTTTTCTCCTGAGCAAGAAGGGTTGGAAATACAAATTTGTAGTATGTATATCCTCTTATTACAAGTAATGTATGTAGTATAATATTTTTTTACTTTATCTCCATGGCTCATACAACTAACTTCAAAAGATCGTTTTTTATAATTTACAAAAAAATGGCCGCATTCAAAACGCTCCAGGTTTGGAACATTAATTTTTGTGTTAAAAGCAGGTTATTAATGTGGAGCATCACCTCTTACTAGTCTCTGCCTGGTAGAAATGAGGTAAGGTTTCGTGCGGCCGGCTCTTACACTATCATTCTCGTCTGATATCTTCGTCTCTTTGGACGCCATGACACTTCCGCCATCTTAATAAATATCTGCAAATGGCGTAATGTGTTCATTTGGTAATTATTATTCATTTAATTCGCTTTAAATGCAAATCACTCGATAAAATGTGAACCAATAAATAAAATAGACAGGTCGTAGACCAGTCGCAGTCTAGTGGTTAACGTCTCAGAATCGTAAACAAAGGCAGTGGATTCGATTTTCGGTATTATTTAGTTTTCAGAAATAACACCGGTTACTAGGACCGGCCGAGGACTAGGATTCGATTTCCACCAAGGGTTTCAGAAATTATTTCGAATTTCGGTGTTTATTTAAAATTCAAATACCGGCAAAACTTACTCAGTCTTCACAAGAAATGAGCTAAACCAATGAACTGAAGTCATGAGGCCAGCCTCCTTACCTGTAAAAATATATAGGTTCAACTCGCCACGTGCGGCAAGAAGTAACATTATATGTGTAGGTACCTACTAGCTTGTATTGTGTTTCAGGGAAAATCAGCATTAATTTCATAGTTTAATTTACACGCTAAAATATAGGTACGTGTTTGCTGGCGGGCGTGCATTTATATGAATCTTAAATGTTAGGACATCTTTGTACCTAACTTAGATTATAGCTGATAAACTTTTATAAGTACAGAGTTCTTAATTTGTTTTTTTTTCCAGACCTCCATTGCATTAGGTACGCTTGGGCACGCATACAGTCATACACCCTCTCCTCTCCTATTAGTTTATTACCGGCTTTTACTTATGAATCTTACGACAACCATACGTAGGTGCCTACATATTCTGTTAAAGTTGTCATTTCCGTTTATGTCTTGTAATCATCTAAGGAGATGCCATTCTTGTTTCTAGTTCCATATTATTAAAACAATCTGTTAAATAACATTTAATTTCTTCCTCATGCGATTATAAAGTTCCTACCTACCCATTTACAGCTAACTGGCCATATAAACGTAATTCTAATAATAATAGGATGATTTATTTGGTGAGCGCTGTTTTTGTGTGTATCACACCTCAAGAGCCCTGTGCGAGCTTGGTCGTCGCTGTAGAAAGCGCCAATTCTCAAGCAAGACCCAGTTATTGTAAGGTTGGATGGACCTTTCAGTGACCGGTCTTTGGTAAAGGTTTATGAATTTTTCAACTCAGCAAAGAGCACATTCAAAATATACTTAAATGGTATATTTTTTGTGCTCCGCCGGGATCCGAATCCACAACCTTCCATTTACGAGATTTTTAAAATTTAAATTAGGACGATCTAAGGGGCTGTCCATATATTACGTCATTCGCATTAAGTGGGGGGGGGGGGGAATGTCTGGTCTGCGGATGATGGCAAATGATGTACGAGTACCAAAAGTGACGTCGTTCTTGTAAATACCAATTTCTACAAAATATTATGGAAGTAATATAACATTATTCATTATTAAGCTCATCCATTATTACAGCAAGAGAGGGGGGGGGGGTCATTAGATAATGACTATATAGGATGATTGTAAGGGGGGGGGTCGAAAATCGGCCAAAATCGATGACGTAATTTATGGACGGCCCCTAAGTAAATCTACATATCGCCATCTTAAAGGTATTCACTGATATGAGAAATCGTGGATAATTTTTTTTATTTAGTGTAGCTTATCTGGTCCTTTTGGTGCCTAAAATTATTTCAGATCAGTTAGAACCAAATCTGGGATGTTAGCTTTTAAACAGTCAAGAAGGTAGATGACAACAACTACACAGCCCGGCCGTGTGACGTGACAATTTCGTGGACGTCGATTCATGTGCGGACCTCATTATTTGCCTGCATGGAGATTTCGGCACTGGTAAGTTGTAGCTATTTTAAATAACTGGTTCAAAATATAGGTACCTACTCGTATTATGTAATCACTTATTAAAATCGAGACAATTTCGCAATATTCTTGTTTTCTTGAGTCCTGTTTTGATTTTCATTTTACTAAAAAAGCAAGAATAAAATCACCAATGCGGGCCAATTTATTCAAATTGCATCGTTGAGCAAGTACCTATGCGTCGAAGAACTTACATGATAGCTTATAATTAATTTTAGTAAAAATCAGCGATATACCTGTTGTGTTTCACACCAATTGGGGCATGCGAAATCACGTAGGTATTACTTTTTAGTCACAGCACAGGGCTAAAAATATACTAGCAATCCGATCGACATCAAAATTCACATGATCAATTTCAAGAATATTTTTAACACGTTTTCTAATAATCGACCGGTCGATAGCTCAGTTGGTAGAGTGCTTGCATTCCATGCCGTGAGCTCGGGTTCGAATCCCACCGAGCGCGAGGGTGTCAGAAATGATTTCCCGTTTCGGTGTTTATTTCAAACCCCAAAATAATAATGCCGGCAAGGTTTACTCAGCCTTCACAAGAATTGAGTACCAGCTCTCTCGGGAGCTGGGAAAACACCACTTCAATTGAAGTGGTTGGCGTAAGGCCGGCCCCCTTACCTGTAAAAATAAATAGGTTCAACTCGCCACATGCGACCCCTTCGGGGATAACGCGGCAAGAAGTTACACTATATGTGTAGCTTAGTTGCGTTTGCGTTTTGCGTTCTAATCCTTTCTTCTTCTTTGTGACGAAATGCTGCAGACAGCAGGGGCGCCAGACGCCAGTGTCAATTTTGCGGTCAAGACCCTTTGAACCAGGCATAGCGAACTACCAGCAAAAAAAACATTGTTTAAACAAAAACAAACGCAACTAAGCTACACATATAGTGTAACTTCTTGCATGCGTTATCCCCGAAGGGGTCGCATGTGGCGCGTCGGGACCTATTTATTTTTACAGGTAAGGGGGCCGGCCTCACACCAACCACTTTCAATTGAAGTGGAGGTTTCCCAGCTCCCGGGGGGGCTGGTTCTCATTTCTTGTGAAGGCTGAGTAAACCTTTGAGATCGAACCCTTGCTCTCGGCATGGAATGCAAGCATTCCTACCAATTGAGCTTTCGACCTTTTTACGAGCTTGATCGTCGTCGCTACAAAGCGCCAATTCTCAAGCAAGACCCAGTTGCTGTAAGGCTGGATGGACCTTTGGTGACCGGTCATTGGTAAAGGTCTGATGATTTTTTCAACCCGGCGAAGAGCAAATTTGAAAATATAAATGGTATATTTTTTGTGCTCCGCCGGGAATCGAACCCACAACCTTCCCATTTAGAGTCCGCAGTGTTACCACTGAGCTACGGACCGGTCTGAAATCCGATTAACTTCAAACTTCTTAGGAACCATTCCGAGAATATTTTACATGTTTTGCGAAAATTTAATAAAATCGATTGAGCTTTTTCTAAAACCACAGGGAACATACATCCAGTCAATTTAATTAGATTTGCGTTTTTTCTTCCAGCAGTGGTATGGATGAAGTTACCCCTAGCAGAATGGCGACAAGGTAACAGTAGGTACAGATTCAAGTAGTTATGCCTAAAAATATACTCCTGTCTGCTCCATATATTTCGTAAGCAGCAGGTTGCAGGTATTTTGCTGTTGGATTAATTATTTTTTGATCATTACTCAATTTCAGGTTTTCATGAGACTGCTTTCCAAACCTGTCGCAGGACCAGTCTGTGTAAGGATTATGAACAACTCAAATTATTGCACGACAGAAGAGATAAACGAGACCAATATTGCATCAGATATTTTATACTAAATGCCTAGAAAATCACTTTGATACTGTTACTGTCTGTATCCGGCTGCCATTCCACTTGGGATCTTCGCAAATGCGTCTCTACTTTTTGTTGTGTCCTTGCACACTTCTTTCATCTCAACATTCATTCATGCTCTTCTCTTTATCTTCCTCTGCAGACTCCAGTCATTTGCAATCTTGCTTATTTCATTAATCCATTCATTCCTGGCACGTTCCATGTGCCAGAGAATGATGCAGGTAGACAATGAAGAAAAGAGACCTAAGATAACACCAATACGTCAAACATAAGTAAGTAAGTGGCTTAAGGTATATTTTTTTAAGGAATCCTGTGCGGGAGGCTCGGAATTGTTGCTTCTGTCGTGAGGTGCTTCAAGGAAGTGGCGATTAATGGTGGTTTTAAATAAAACCAGATTAAATTGGGAAGGGAATACAGATACTGCTAGATCATTCCATAAGCGGGCAGTTTGGCAAAGGAATGAGTCATGAAAACCCCAAGTTCTCATAGTTTTGAGATTGACTGCAAAGGGATGAATGTAAAAGATGCCTTCATATTAGTAACTTGCAAGTAAAAAATACAATTACAAAAAATAAAATATGTAGAATATTCTGTCAAAGACAAACAGCTATGACAAACTTGTTGCAGTAATAAATAATTGTAACAATACCTCACTGATGTCCTACAGCCCTGATACTCCATCTATTTTTTCTTAAATCGATCAATGGCCAGGGACTGAAGTCTCAGCAGATGTCGGTAGATCTTACCGTATTCTCCAATTCATTCAAATTTAATTCACGCAATGTTCTTCATCTCTTTTTCTTCATTAAGATCTATGGATTTGTTTAAACAAATAAACTTGATATCTGCTCATGTATCTTGAGATCAGGGTGTCCACACTGTCCAGCTATCTTTTTTTTTATTGTGTACAACAGGTTACCCTTATTACAGTGCACCCTCATAGCCATCAACACGCTGGGAGGAACTCTATTGCTAGATCTTTAAATCTTAATAAATTACACATAAAAATGTCTATATTATATTATCTAGGTTTTTGGCAGTTACTTCGTGAAAGTTCATTTTAATAGATTAAAATAAAAAACTTCTTTGTTACAATTCACATGAGCTTTTATTATTTGTGTGTAGTGTTTAAAAAATAATAAAAGCTCATGTGAATTGTAACAAAGAAGTTTTTTATTTTAATCTATGTCTATATTAGACTTCTTTAAGAGCTTTATACTCCGAGTCAGAGGGTGCCACGACATCAGTACGGCTTTTTGGTACATGAAATAACTCATGTCCTCGCCCTCGGGTGTAGTCATCAGGCACATACAACCTGTAGCCCTCCAACAGGGTGGGGACTGTCACTTAAGCCGTTGATGACCTTATGAGAGAGCACCATAAGGAACTTGTGCGCCTTGTTTCCAGTCTTTGGAATCCAGTTTCACGAAGAAGCTCCTCATGATGCATGAATTGTGGATAATTTCCACGCGGCCTCATGAGGAAATACATGAGAAACTTTTTTTGGACTTGTTCTATCATATCTATGTACTTCCGCTGGTAAGGAGTCCAAACCTCGACAGCGTATTCTAACTTGGATCGTATAATGCAGCTTAAGACGTCCACCATCGCTCTGGGCTCAGTGAGTTGTTTGCTCACTCTGATTACTAATCCCAGCAGCTGGTAGCACTTAGTCATCAGCTGTGTTATATGATGAGAAAACTTCAGTCCTGGATCAAACACAGCTCCCAGATCCCGCATTGATTTCACACGAGACAGTAAATCTTATCCTTTTGAAGAAATCTGCAGCACAATCAACCACAATAAAACAAGATGCTTCAAGTTTCAAGTTTTTAATACTTCACACCTACGTGCTGAGATGCAAGACAAGCCGATACACCCATCATCGGAGGACTCACAAGTGCACATCCTATATTTCCTAATAACACAACTGCAATAGGGTAATTGCAGTGGTGGGAAATACTATGGTTGTGTATAGTGCATTTCAAGGATCACAACCATATATTTTTTAAGTAGTAAAAATAAAAATTTCATTTATAATTTTCTAAAATAAAATGCCAAGAATTTGAGTCCCCCCAAAACACAGCGCGGCCGGCTAGCCAAGCCGTGACATCGATGGATCCGCCAGGCTACCTGGGCCCGTCGGTGCATTAGTATGAAATACATAATATCCGAAGATCCAGTGACATTCACATTCGCCTAAATAAATAATGTCTTACCGGAAATCGAAAATGCACAAAGTTTAAAGAGCTATAATTTAAAAACTACACGAGATATTATTGTTTTTAAAACGCAGATGCATTTTTATAAATGTAGTTTATCATTCTATGAAATAAAATTAAAATGTGAAATTAACCTATTCACTGTGTATTGGATCCTGCCTGAAAAGTAGATAGGTACTCTATTATTTTGAAGTACAAGCGCTGATTATCCAAACAGGTAGTTCTTGCTAAGGTATATATTGTTTTAAAAATATACCTGCTGCTAGTGAAGCATTTAGGTACATGTATAGATACTGGCTTGCGATAGTTTAAAGCTCAAAAAGAGAGCGTCCAGTATCAGTTATCTGACCTGAAAACAAGATGTGATTTATCTTTTACCTTTAAACTTCAGTAGCATGCATAGATACTAACCCACTGAGTCCAAGTCTGCTCATGATATCTTTGTCTCTGTATGTAACATACTCAAACTATTAGGAAAGGTTTATTGCTTTTGTACAAAATATAAGATCAAGGACCAAATGTTCTGGCCCCACTTTCCGCTCGTAGTACAGTGTGACAAGCAAACTAAGGATTCAATACAAATGAATAATCTTTTGGTTTGCTCAAGCGCTGGATTTCTTGCTTGTAGGTTGGTATGCGGCTGACCACCCATGCTATAAAAAATGTTCACTTTTCCAATGTCACCCCTTTTTCAGGGAAGGACGGCATGAATTGCAGGGTGTATGTCCATTTGAGATTTGGGTTTTTATGTTGTAGGTTCACGTGCAAGCGCAAACTTGTACGTGTCTGGTTGTGGGAATGCATGTAATGTGAATCTCCAATGTAACATATCTTTGCAACTTAGATTAGATTAGAAGGAACTACATGAAACCACTGTATATGGCACAGATTTACATTCTTCAGACTATCTTACATTGCACGGGTACATCATTGTGACATAATAATACTCCTATACAATCAAATAAAACCAATTTAAAATCCAGGAGTGACAATGAGGCTTATCCGTCAATCTTCAGAGGCTTAAGGCTGTTAACAAACTGAAACTGAACATGGATGGATAGTCCGATAACGCTTAAGCATTTCCACTCAAAATTGTGAAAACTACAAACATTTTCTATCCTCTTTTATATTTTAAAATGACTAATTTAAAATGCTCGGTAAATGTGAAGACATTAGAAAACTTATATTACTTAATTAAAAATTCACAAAACAAAATTGATGATGCAAATACCTGTTTCTGGCCAGGCAAAAGATATGTTCGTAAATTGCATTCCTCTCCACAAATTTCTTAGAAGATTTGTTTTCCAGCTGAGTAGTTAGCCATTTCTTTAGCAATGCAAATGGGTGATGCCAATTTTTTTTTCTTCATGTCATTTGTGTCGACTCCATTTACAAAAAATAATTACAACATGCACTTGCAAGTCCACCGATCATAGATGTGAATCGTATAGAACCAAAGGCAGCAATGTAAATGTTTTTACCAAAAGAGATAAATACACAGAGACACAGAAAACTATGTTATCTTTGTATCCATATATATTTGAGTCGCTTGTTCCTGCTTTCCACTCACACTGAAAAATTTCCTTTTTTCAAGAGATATATATTTTTTCCCTTCAAGCATGTATATATTTTTTGTTTCTACGTCCGCTATATCATGGTTAAACACAACAAGTTTGTCAATGATTAGTTCCCAATTCTTTCAACAACGAAATTTAAAATGTCCATTTCTCAAAATGGGCTCCGATCATTCAAAATATCCCTCGGCTATGTGATGTCACACATCCTAAATAAAAAATGGATTCCAAACAATCAGGGTTTTTTTTCCAGTTCACAGCACTGTGAGCCCATACACTTGGTGGAAATGCTAAATGCAGGACGGCGCACTTTGATGTCTTTTCAAACTACCTGCACAATATTGTATTGAAATTATGACACTCTGTACTGTCTTTAGGCCGACCATGTGACATCACATATTTCACAAATTTAAAATATTCCATTGGGAACTAAACATTTACACAATTGTTGTTTTTAAGTCAAGATATAGCAAACTTAGGAACAAAAAATACACATGCATTGAGGGTAACAATACATATCCATTGGCAAAAGTATAAAAAATAATCATTTTTCAGAGTAGGTAAGTAAAAATAGAAATATACAACTTATATTAATTTAATTTTTGAAAAATAACTTAGATTGGTGCATTTGGTTGTATTTGACTCGTGTATACCCTGCACCTCCGGCCTATGCAATTTCAATAATAAAAAAATATGTCACAAGTTGTTATGTATTACAAAAGGTAGGTATAGCACTGCACTAACACATCAACACTAACAACTACTGCTCCGCCTGCCACTGTGTCTGTGTCTGCAGTGGGTATTGTCTAATCACTATACATGCAGCTCTCTCTGACTAGGATTGGGCTTGCTTCCCGCTTTCCTTCCTGTCTGGGGACCTCTCCTTGCTTTCCTCACTATCTGGGGACCTTTCTTCGCTTTCCTTACTGTCTGGGGACCTCTTCTCGCTTTCCTTACTGTCTGGGGACCTCTCCTTGCTTTCCTCACTGTCTGGGGACCTCTCCTTGCTTTCCTCACTGTCTGGGGACCTCTCCTTGCTTTCCTTACTGTCTGGGGACCTCTTCTCGCTTTCCTTACTGTCTGGGGACCTCTCCTTGCTTTCCTCACAGTCTGGGGACCTTTCCTCGCTTTCCTTACTGTCTGGGGACCTCTTCTCGCTTTCCTTACTGTCTGGGGACCTCTTCTCGCTTTCCTTACTGTCTGGGGACCCCTCCTTGCTTTCCTTCCTATCTGAGGGCCTCACATTGCTTTTGTCAGTGTCTGGGGATATCTCCTTGCTTTTCTAACTGACTGGAGATCGCTCCTTACTTTTCTTACTGTCTGGTGACCTCTTCTCGCTTGGTTTACAGTCTGAGGACCTCAAATTGTTTTTTTTTACAGTATGGTGATCCCACATTGCTTGTTTCACTATCTGAGGATCACTACTTACTTTTTTTACTGCTTAGGGGCCTCTCCTTACTTATCTCACGATCTGGAAATTCCAAATTTCTTCTTCAAGCAGTTAGACAAGCAATATGGGACCTTTCCTTGCTTTGTTTACTGTCTGGGGTCCCCAGGTTGCTTATATTACTGTCTGGGGATCACTCCTTGCTTTTCTCACTTTGTTTTTTTACTTATTTTGTTGAAAATTGGATATTATATCACTGTCTGGGGACCTCTCGTCTATTTTACACAAACTGGAAACCTCTCTTGGCTTGTCATACTGTTTGATGACCCATCTTCGTTTGTCTCATCAATGTTTGGCAACCTTGACTTGCCTCAATGTCTGAGGACCTCTCTTTGGTTTCTAGTTGATTGAGTTTTTTCTCACTGGCCTCACTGGTCGAAGACCCCTTCTGACCTAACCTTACCAGTGGAGAGATTGAAAATATCCTGATTGTAGAACAAGCGAGGAAAAAACATGTAATAAATAGTACTGAGAAGATCAGTACAGTATCTATCATTTTGTATGAATCTTAAATGTTAATATATTTTTACAGCTTAGATTATAGATAAGATACAGTGCTGATTTGCTATTTATTATATGGGTTTCTTTGCTCATTCTATTATCTGGACATTCTCTATCTCCCCAATGATTAAGTTCCCATCTTTGCTTATTTAACTAGCTTGGTCTCCTCGCTTTTTTCATTGTATGGGGCCCCCTATTTGATTGTCTTACTGGTTGGGTTATATTCACTTGCTCCACTGTCAGAAATCCCCATCATCGCTGGTTGGGTCTTCACTTTTTCTCAGTATGGGGCTTCCTCCTCGCTTGACTTACTGGTTAAGCTGTCTTTGCCAGTTTCGTGTTTATATCTTAATATTCCCTTAATTTAATGGAAGTAGTCCCCATTCTCGCTTGTTCCACTGTCTGGAGCTCACCTCGTTGCTTGTCTTACTGGCTAAGCCCTCTGTGATTATATCCTCATATTCCCTTGTTGTACTTCACATGGTTTAATAGAAGCGGTCCCCGTTTTGACTTGTACTACTGCCTGGAGCTCGCCTCCTCGCTTGTCTTACTGGTTAAGCCCTCTGTGGTTATATTATTCTCATATTCCTTTGCTCTACTTCACTTGGTTGCATGGAAGCGGTCCCTGTTTTGGCTTGTCCTACTGCCTGGAGCTCCCCTCCTCGCTGGTCTCACTGTCTGGGCCTGAGCCTTGCGGTGTTGCCTGCTCTTCCTCCCCCTCAGACACCCCCAGCTCGTTCAGGTACTTTTGTATCAGCTGCCATCTGTAAATATTCAACAACGTTAACATAAATATCGCAAAAGTCTCTTTAGATTTGGCTACAAAATAATTTAAAACAAAAAGAAAGCCTATAATGCAAATACGGTCCACACATGAATTGACATAAACAAAATTGTGATTTCACAGGCTAGGCTTCTAGGGCAAAGGCAAATAAATATTTGATTAGTCGCAAAGAACGGTAGTTCTATACAAAAGTGACGTTTGTCTGCCAAGAAAAAAAAGGCTATGTGAACAAGGTGTCAGAGTTTAGTGTGATTTTATTTAGGGCTTTCAATAACAGCAAGCACACAGGCTAGACCACTGTCTCAGAAGTATACTTACTTGTCGTGTATGCCAGCACCAGGCAGCAGGTCCGGCAGATCCCCCAGTTCCGTTCGCAGCGCTGCGGCACTGTCCACCCCCAGGGACACCAACTCTGTAACAACATAATGTTATGCTTAATCCAATTTTAACCTCATACAAAGCATCTGAATGAGTTTACTCTAATAACACACAATGCATGTTCTGTTCTTGGACTAATAGGTTGGTTTGAGGCTGACCCCCCCCATGCTGTAGAAAATGGTTCACTTTGCCAATGTCACCCATGTTTTAGGTCAGCAAGAGTTACAGGGTGTACATTCATTTGAGATTTGGGTTTTTATGTTGTAGGTTCACATGTGGCATGTGCAAGCATGAACTTATGCATTTCTGCTTGTGAGAATGCACGTAATGTGAATCCCTAATGTTACACATATATATTTTTTTTTTTTTTTTGGACGATTTCTTTAGCGCCGTATTGTGACCAATCACCTCAAGGGCGCTTTACACGTTGTAAAAACAATAATTAACATTAACTTAAACTTACGGACAAACAAATATTTAAAATGGCAGAAAAATAAATTTCAATAGAATATAAAATCAAAGTACAATAAATTACACCAACGTTTGACGAGAACAAAAAATCAAATCAAATTGTATCTACATCAATTTCAGAAACCAAACAAAAATACAATTAAAGTAATTCCAAGTTATACAGTTATAGTAGAGCTACTGTTCAGAAATTTCATAAAATTTAGAAAAAAGGTGTGTCTTCAGGCCTCCCCTGAAACTGTCGTAGTCAGCAGCCCGCCTGAGACTCAGAGGAAGATCGTTCCAGAGCTTATTTGCAAGTTAGATTAGATTAGATTAGGTAAAAGGAGGCTAAGATGGGAGGATGAGGTGAGGAAAGACGCAAACCAACTACTGCAGGCGACGGACTGGAAAGCTGCAGCGGTACACAGAAGTAGGAGTTTAACAAAGAAGAAGAAGTCAATATACCTAGCTTCATTCGTAGGAAATGAGAATCCAAATGGAAATTATTTCACATGTGTGCACAGTGATAAAAAGGTGAAAATGCAGATAGCAGCTTTGAGTCATGGCAGCGGCGATGCTTGGAAAGATAATTTCAAATTTGTGATAAGAATTTATCTGCAACCCGATGTTTGCTATAAGAATTATTTAAGGATTAAAAAAGGCTTCTTTGCTTTACGTATCAGGGAACTTCACAAGTACGAGATAGTGTATTTGTGTCATATAGACCCAGTGGCAGCAATCTAAATCAATCGTAACTGAGATCAATATATTCAAACACAGAAAATGACATAACTTTAATCACTACTCTGAAGTTGGTAGAATGCTTGCGTTCCATGCCATGAGCAAAGGTTCAATCATCACCTCATACGGGAAAGAGCTTTGGCACTTGTGAATTGTTCCATCCGGAAATATTTAATAGTCCGGTCAATAGCTCAGTTGGTGGAGTACATGCATTCCATGCTGAGAGCTCAGGTTCGACTCCCACCGAGGGTATCAGAAATGATTTCCCGTTTCGATGTTTATTTCAAGCCCAAAATAATAATAATATCCTTTATTTCCATACAAATTTACAGGTGCAAAATAAACATTGGCAAGGTTAGCTCAGCCTTCACAAGATATAAGAACCCCCTTGGGAGCTGGGAAGCCCCCACTTTAACTGTATAATTATATATGTGTAGCTTAGGTTGGTGTGAGGCTGGCCCCTTTACCCGGAAAAATAAATAGGTCCCGAATCGCCACATGCGACCCCTTTCGGGGATAACGCAGGCGAGAAGTTACACTATATGTGTAGCTTAGCTAGTTGCTGAAGCGTTTATCACTTGTCGGAAGCCTTAATCACTAGAATTTGGACTGATTAAGTATTTGCCTCGATGCAGTGTTATTCAAAGTTAAATTTGAATGGAGGAAACAGAGATTAGTTTGCGTGTAATTCTGAATAAGGCTGTATACAAGTAAACAGGATTATATGACCTGCGTACAATGACACTGAGTGTGCTATTGTCTATGGAACAGGAATACACTTAATCCACATTACATAATGTGTTATTTATACTCTATAATACTGTTATGTAAGAAGGTGAAAGGCATTGGACAGACAGCGGTGGCTGCGATTTATCAAGGATGCCGTGACCCACCCCGGGTTGTCCCCAACGCAACTAAGCTACACATATAGTGTAACTTCTTGCCGCATTATCCCCGAAAGGGTCGCATGTGGCGAGTTGAACCTTTTTATTTTTACAGGTAACCCGCCGGCCTTACGCCAACCACTTCAGTTGAAGTGGGGGTTTCCCAGCTCCCGAGAGGGCTGGTACTCATTTCTTGTGAAGGCTGAGTAAACCTTGCCGGTATTTTATTTTTGGGTTTGAAATAAACACCGAAACGGGAAATCATTTCTGATACCCTCGGTGGGATTCGAACCTGAGCTCACGGCATGGAATGCAAGCACTCTACCAACTGAGCTATCGACCGGACTTCCATTCATGATAATAAAAGTACTCAATAATGTAAGTATTCTATAATATAAGAAAAAACAATTTAAGATACTTGCTGGTATGCCGCTGATCACACATGCTGTAGAAAATGGTTCAGTTTGCCAATGTCACCCCTTTTTCAAGGAAGGTCGGCAGAGTTGAAGGGCTTATGTTCATTTGAGATTTGGGTTTTTATGTTGTAGGTTCACATGCGGCATGTGCAAGCATGAACTTATACGTGTCTACTTGTGAGAATGCACATAATGTGAATCCCCAATGTTACATATTATCATTGCAACTTAGATTAGATTAGATTATTTTAAGTCCCTTAGTTAGTTTTTCATCTATAATCTATTATTTAATATATAACCTAAGTTGCAAATATATATATATAACATGCATTCTCACAAGCAGAATTTGGACTTACTGCATAAAAACCCAATCCCAAATTAACATAAGCCCTGCAACTCTTACCGACATTCCCTGAAATAAAGATGACATTAGCAAAGTGAACCAATTTTGTGGTCAGCCTCATATCAATCTAGAAGTCGAGGAGCATTATAATTAATAAAGATAACTTTACTTATTATAGGTTGGTATGAGACAAGTTGGTATTGAGAATGCAAAGCACAAAAATTAAAATTTAATTTTTAAAAGATGCTGTTCACTGAAAATGCTATTTTTTATTTAATTTTAAAAAGATGCTGTTGAAAAATTCATATCGACGGTTAAATGAGTTGTGAATGCTTTCTTACTTAAAATTTCCCGCTCTTTGTAATGACTATTGACTAACTAGCTATGATGATTTTTGTTGTTGTTTATGCCCAACAAACAACTGTGTTTTCGAAGTATGGTTTTGGTGTAACCGACAAGATTTTGGCCTTTTTTGCCCTAAAGGCACTTGTGACATAAAAAAATCGTTAAACATCGTAAAACCACATTAATAGGAATGCCAATAAATGTCTTTATTTTTTAAATTTTAGAGCAGTTTTGATTCTAACAATATGATACAAAAATTATGTAATTTTTCTGCAATCTCAAAATTTAAACTGCTCTCCTGAACAATTTAGTTATTGTCGCTTATGCCCTATTGCCTTTTAACCGTCGATATGCCTTTTCCAAAGACCAGTCACCATAGATCCATCCAGCCTTACAGCAAGCAGGTCTTGCTTGTGTATTTGGCACTTTCTATAGCGACGACCAAGCTAGCAGAGGGCTATTAAAGTGTGATTCACACAAAAACAACAATCACCAAAAACATCATCTTAATATTTTATTTGCTACTCATGAGGCTGACCACATATACTGTAAAAATTGATTCATATTGCCAATGTCACCCCTGCATCAGAGAAGAGTTGCAGGGTTTACGTACATTTGAAATTGGCCAGTGTTTGCTCCTATGGATGCATTAATATAAATCTTAATTGTAAAAGATACAATATTTTTAGTGTTGTTTTGGGATGAATAACCGCAAGAGCACTATCTGTATAACTGCATCATCTCCGAAACAAATACTCCTTTGATCTAAATTCACCTGCACCCTGAACAGCTCTAAGCTTATAGGTTATTTTGTAAATACACATGCAGCATTAGTAAGCGCAGACACAGTGTTTTCTTTTGAATGTGTATCTTGTTTTAATGTGAATCTTAAATGCTAATATATGTATGTTTGCAACTTAGATTATAATATCGCCACTTTAAATGTAAAACTTAATAAGTGCTGATTCACTGATTTAATAAATCGTTCATAAAACATTTTCCTGAGTGTAACTCATAGTAAGTGGACTAATTTTAAGGCAGTGCTCATGAAAAACTTCTAAACTACAGGATTTTCAGACTTCTTTAGTGTTTTCTCTTGTAGAAAATAGGAAAGACAGTGCATTTATCTGAGAAACCCATGTTAGCTTATTATGTCACTTATTCAGTTTTACCTTTAAGGTATTGATATATAAATTACAGATATCCAGCTATTAAACAATGCAATTGATAAAGGAAAAACAGTTTGGTTTTCGATTACGTGAGTATATTTTTATAAACCACAACCGGTTTCGCAAACATCCGTTCGCATCATCAGGTGGATAAATTAATACTAAATGGTGTAGAAACGGAATCAATCTTAGAGATGCCTCTACAATCAATAAAAATGCAATTGATTTTATAATATTTAGTAGATGACTTCTTTATTTATCTAATTTGTAAATTAAATAAACTAATGTTTCAATTTATTGTGATAAAAAGAGAATTCAAGACACTTTTCCAAAAGAAAAGATCTTGAATAAAAAAAAAAAAACGCAACTAAGCTACACATATAGTGTAACTTCTAGCCGCGTTATCCCCGAGGGGGTCGCATGTGGCGAGTTGAACCTGTTATAATTATTATGTATTAATACATTTACAATTTGTACTTGAATTTAAAACCATTTTTAACATCTCTAATTGAGAGATATAGTTCAAATATTTGAACAAAGAACAGTGTGGAACACCGCAGCTGCCAACACACAGAAAAAATAAATATTTATTTAATTGACTGGCGAGGTCAACACACCCAGTGTTGCAACTGTGAAAAAATAACTGCAGAAACCGTATGGTGACAGATTATAAAAAAAATCAATAGATTTAAATGTGTTTAATAGCTACACAGTGCAGGAAATGGTTATAGGAAGCCACACAAGGGCATCGGCTCAAGGTCGAGCGGGAAATCTTGCCAAAACGGCGGGCGGTGTGCCAATTAACCTCAAATCCAACGGGTGGGTCTATAGACAGCACAGCCAACAATACAACACAGAAAATAAAACAGCTTGTCACCACAAAGAGCAGTTTATTTGAGATTATAGACAATGGGAGCTGGTTGCTTTTGTTTAAAAGTGGATATCGCATTTCTTTCCATGTGTAGAGTGACTTATATATTGTTAAATGTATAGAAAAATATATTATACATAGAAAAATATATTATACATAGAAAAATATAATATTTTTACATATATGTACAGAGATAGGCACTTCTTTAATTACTAATACCGGAATTAAAAAATAACAAAAATACGAGACTTCACAATGCTTGTGTATCCAAAGTATACAACTTAACATTTAAGCCAACCACAACAAAAAAATCTGCAACTAAGCTGCACACATAGCTCAACTTATTAACACATTGTCCTTGAATGGATTACATATGGCGTATGGAACCTATTTATTTTCATATGAAATTGGGCCGGCCTTCTGACAAACCACTTCACTTGAAGTGGGGGTTTTCCCGCTCCTGAATGGGCTGGGTCTCATTTCTTGTGAAGGTTGAGCAAACCTTGCCAGTAGTTCAATTTTGGGTTTGAAATAAACACAAAAATGGAAAAACATTTCTTACACCTACAGTGGGGATCGAACCCAAGCCCTTGGCATGGAATGCAAGCATTCTACCAATTGAGCTATCGACCCGACTAATTACGAGCTTGGTCGTCTACAAAGAGCCAATTCTCAAGCAAGACCCGGTTGCTGCAAGGCTGGATGGACCTTTTGATGACCGGTCTCTGGTAAAAGCAATGAATTTTACAACCAGTAAAGAGCATTTTTGAAAACATAAATGTTATATTTTTTTGCTCCACCGGGATTCAAACCCACAACCTTCCATTCACAAGTCCGAAGTGTTGCTACTAGACTACAGACTGTAACTGTAACTCTGTCGCCATTCCGCTAGGGGTGGCCAAGACCAATATCATTATTAAAAATATCAAAGATTACCACTTTGGATTATGTACAAGTCAACTGTTGGTAATTGAAATATTCATGCTAAGCTTTTCTGTAATCTAAGTTGCAAAACTATATTAACATTTAAATTTTCCAAGGCACCATATCCTAGTGTAAAAAACTATGACCCGTTAACAGTTGGAAACATTGATAATAAAGGTAATCTTACATAGATTGTATGTTTTAAATGAACTAGCCACCATCAAAAAATCTTTTGGCTATGTGAGGTCACCCACAGTAAAAAAATGGATACACGATAATCGGGGATTTTTATTTATTTTACAGCACTCTGAAACGTGTGCAGTTATGCTAAATACAGTACGTAGCACTTGTATGTGTCTTTTAAAACTACCTACATAATATTGTATTGAAGTTGTGACTCTCTGTCCTGTATCTAGCCCAGCAGAGTGACATCACATTACTTTCCACAATTTAAATGTGCGGAGTCCATTCAAGATGATGCAAAAAAATAATAAGCCCAACTGCGATTGAAAATGAGACAAAAATAAAGATGATTTAATGGGCTTACCTACTTACATTCTATGTACCTACCAGTAAAATGGATTATTAATTTTCTGTTACAACAACACTGATTATTTGTTCCATTTTTAAAAAAAAAATTCTAACTAAATTAATTTTCTTATTATCATGAACACTGAATTTGTATTATAATTATAGTTTTCTAAAATTAAGAAATAAAGTTTTTTATGTACCTACCCATACATACATACAAATAATTTTATATTATGACAACTCAAATCTTAACTCTAAAATCAATATCACATTAAAATCTACTTATAATGTAAGTTGCAAAGATATATTACATTTAACATTCACACATGATGCATATAACACATGTAAGTTTGCGCTAACTCATGCCATACGTGTAGGTACTTGAAATGAAAACTCAAGCTAGAAATCATCACAAATTCTGTAACTCTAGATGTCCTTTCCTGAACCAAGGGTGGCATTGGCAAAAGTGAACCGATTTTTAGAGCATCGTTGGTCAACCTTACACCAAGCTAGTCAAGGAAATAAATACTTAGTCAGTTTTCAATATTCAACATATAAAAATAGAATTTCACCTAACATTATTCAACAAATATCTAAAAATATATCAATATTTTGATAAAATAAGTATTTTATTTAATATGTTTCTCTTCAGATATGGAAGGGATTTTTGGCTATATAAATATAGAATAACGTCACCGCATATCAAAAATATTCTACGTAATGTTTTATACTATCCGAGCCTAACAATTTCCAGAGCAAACAAAGGTTTGACAAGAGAGTCCATTGAAAAAATAAAATTTGTTAAGCCTGGAGAAAAGGGAGAGCGAAGGGCCAGGACCCAGACTTCCATTATAAAAAAGGCAAAGGACTGGAGGCTTGTGATGGATTCCACCACAGGACGATACATTTTCCCAGGAGAACTATGCACTACGGCTTTGAGACCCGACATAGTTCTATACTCAAATGAACTAAAGCAAGTACTCTTGGTTGAATTGACGGTGCCGTGGGAGATGAACATCCCTAAGGACCATGCCTACAAACTAAATAGGTATAAAGGACTAGTGGATGAAATCACAAATAATGGATATACCACAAGATTGTATGCAGTGGAGGTGGGAGCGAGAGGACTGCCAGCCAAATCGGTATATACTTTCCTTAAGGATCTGGGACTGAATAGATCCCAAATAAATGGATTTCTGGAAAGACTAACAAAAGCGGCCATCTCGGGATCATACCACATTTGGCTGCGAAGATCTGAGAGCCCAGACACCTCTGGACATGCAACGTAGTTAATCGGACTTACATATTGGAAGGAAGGATGAGTTGGGAGGAATTGGGAACGTTGTCATGACAAAAGGATCCTTAACCAACCAAAGACAGGTCGTAAGTCCTGTGACTCCCATCTCATCCTGACTCCGTGCGGCGGGCCTGAGTTTGGGTCTTAGATTTTCAAAATTAGAGACCTGACTCGGTGAGACCGTGGATGCTCAGCTATTTCACAAATTATAAAAACTGTTTAAAAATCAAATGATAATATTTTCACAATTTAGCAATACAGAATCAAAGGCAGCAATTCAGAATTCTTTTTGAAAGAAAGATACACAGAAACAAAGGAAATTCACTTTCTCATTGTTTATATATTAATCTAACTGGGACCGGTTGATAGTTCAGTTGGTAGAATACTCGGGTTCCAGGCCAGAAGGCTAGGGTTCCCTACGCACCGGGGGGTCAGAAATGATTTCCTACTTCGGTGTTTGTTTCAAACCCAAAATCAAAATACTGGCAACGTTTACTCAAAATTTTCAAGAAATGAGAACTAATCTCCTCGGGAGCTGGGAAACCCCCCCTTTATGTTGAAAAAAGAGGGACAAAAGGCGCTTACCTTTGAAAATAAATAGGTTCTCCTCGCTACATGCAAGAATATGCAGTTTAGTTGCATTGCGGTAGCATAATCTCCATTTGATATGCAGCTATGATATAGGTACCGTAGATTTGGCACTATAGTTTGAAAGAGTGTGTTTGGAGGTTAGGATCTCAAATCATCGAGGTATTTATGTTTGGTTGAAGCATAGCAACCAGGGTCAGTTTGCACTTCAGGGTGTCATCCAGCAATCTGCCTCTCACCTGCGCCTGCAGACAATATACGTGCAACTTGGTTGTGTTGCGGTAACATATTCTCTATTTTAGTGGTTCCCAAACTTTTAATTTCGCGTACCACTAATGAAATTATAAATCAGTGGCGCACCACCGAAGTGCAACAGTTAAAAAAATCATTCAAATGGTAAAGTAATAAAAACTGCAACTGTTAAATGAAAACATTATGCTTATTTATTTATTATAGAAAAAAATACAATACTCTTAGTGCAGAGGTGTCCAACATTAGTATTTTTGTAATCGTGGCGGGACAGGCCTGTCTTAGTCTGAAAAATGGTGCTGCATGTTCGAAACAAAAGAGGAAATATTTGGCTCAGTTGTACTTAACTTTAAGCGCGAAATTGAAAAAACGTTTTATCTTATTATTTACTATGTATTTCCTATGGTCATGGCTGCTTGCGTACCACCTTAAGAAGCGTCCTGTACCACTGGTGGTACGCGTACCATAGTTTGGGAACCACTGCTCTATTTGATATGCAGCTACAATATACAGTTGATTTGGCACTATAGTTTGGAAGTGTTTTGGAGAGGAGTTTAAGGCTACGGCCGGCTGTTGACACTGGAGAATTACTTCCCAGGATCTGTTGTCATGGGCTATTGGTGCCGTTGAAATTGTGATATCAACATCATTTTCAAGCTGTATAAAACCTTTGCAGAGATGGGCAAAACGTCCCAAAGCTACACTTCCAATAAACAATGGCAACAGATCGCAAAAACAACAAGTTAGGATCTTGGATCGTCGAGGTATTTATGTCTCGTGGAAGCATAGCAACCTGTCAGTTTGCGCTTGAGGGTGTCGTCTAGCTGCCTGTCTCTCGCCTGCGCCTCTGGACAGGGCCTAGGCGCCCCCGGGAAGGTCACCAAAACCACGCTCATGTTGTCATAACTGCCCTGAAATGTTAACAAACAAACAAAACAATTACATCAATTCAGATGAAGGACAAGGAAAGTCTGGGGACTCAGTGGTGAATCTAGCTGTCACTTTGTCCTAAACACAATCATTGATTTATAATAAAAAAAACCCAAAACTATTTTAACGTAAGTAAATAGATAGGGGGCTGTCCATATATTACGTCATTCGCATTTAGGGGGGGGGGGTCTGGTCTGCGGATGATGGTAAATGATGTACGAGTCCCAGAAGTGACGTCGTTCTTGTAAATACCAATTTTTACACAATATCCAAAATAGTATGCAAGTAATGTAACATTATTAATTATAAGCTCATCCATTATTACAGCAAGAGGGGGGAGGGGGGTCATTAGATAAGACTATAGGATGATTGTAGGGGGGGGGGGGGGGGGGTCGAAAAGCGGCCAAAATCGATGACGTAATTTATGGACGGCCCCTAGGTACTACATTGGTTTTAACCTACGCAAAACGCAACGCAACTAAGCTACACATATAGTGTAACTTCTTGCCGCGTTATCCCCGAAGGGGTCGCATGTGGCGAGTTGAACCTATTTATTTTTACAGGTAAGGGGGCCGGCCTTACGCCAACCACTTCAGTTGAAGTGGAGGTTTCCCAGCTCCCGAGAGTGCTGGTACTCATTTCTTGTGAAGGCTGAGTAAACCTTGCCGGTATTTTATTTTGGGGTTTGAATTAAACACCGAAATGGGAAATCATTTCTGACACCCTCGGTGGGATTCGAACCCGAGCTTTAGGCATGGAATGCAAGCACTCTACCACCTGAGCTATCGACCGGACGGTGTAACCTACCTCAACACAAATCTTCCTTAGTTAGAAAGGGAACAAAGATTTCACTTATTATGAAATATTCTGTTGTGTTTGACAGGTCCGGCTGACAGGTTTATCTCATAGTGTACCTACTAGACTTCCGTAAGCTAGTTTCGGCTCCCACGTATTTATCTACCTGAATCGGTGTAGATATGCATAGATTTTACAATTTTGTTGTAAAATTCTCTATATATATTATTTTGTCTTCATATTTTTGATAAAATACATTTTGTTTTCCATAAAATCATTTGATTAAAAACAGGTTGAACAGGAAATTTCCAAGATGTAAATAATAGACTGCCCAACACCCAATAAATCACAAATTAGCAGCTTTCTGTTTAATGATCCATCAAGCCATATCCATCCCTATGATTCAATACACTTTTATTAATGAAATGTGTATAATCAAGCAGATCGCGGTCAATAATGGCTACGAAGCATGGCTACGATAGAAAGACTCTTGTCTAGCAAACGGAGGAAACAGATGTCAACTTTGTTTATTGAGATTGATTGCATTGCAGACCTCCTAAAAGTGGCAAGCTAGCTGGATATCTTGTCTCAAGATCCATGAGCAGATAGCAAGTTTTTCTGTCTAACACAGATCTAAATCAAGATAAAGGAGATGGAGAAGGTTACGCCCATTAATCGACCGAGGAAAGAATGGATTGATGAAATAAGTGAGAATACAAATGACTGGAATCTGCAGAGTGGGAAAAAGAGAAGAGCATGCATAAAGAGAGTGATAAATGTATATACAGTGTAAAAGGACAGAACAAAGTGAAGACGCATAGATCTGTGGAATAGAAGGAATAAAAAAAGATGTAAAAATAAAACATTAATTGTTATTAATAGAACAGGCAAACACTTTATAAGAGCATCTTTATAGGAAAACCACAGGGAGGAAAATGTAATGAAAGAGTTACCACAATGAGCGCTACAAACGTGACGTCACAGGTATTGTGTGTTTAAATAAATGATGCAATGATCTTGGAGTGCATTTTTAATTGCCAATGAGTCATACTACAATGACATTTTCAATACAATAAAGGTAAAAATAAATATATACTGGATGTTCACAAGGGCAGTGATTCTAAACATTTGGGACTGTTTTCATTCGACCAGAGACAACTTTGATGGCTTTATAATCAGTTCCATGACTTATGTTGACCGGTCCGTAGTTTAGTGGTAACGCTTCAGACTCGTAAATGGAAGGTTGTGGGTTTGAATACCGGCGGAGCATAAAAATGAATTTACCATTTATGTTTTCAAATATGCTCTTTCCTGGGTCGAAAAATTCATAAACCTTTACCCACAGCGCTTTCCAAATAAATCATCATATTATTACTTATATTACTTTTGGTTGGTATGAGACAAATGACCTGTATTGTAAAAAATGGTTCACTTTGCAACTGTCATCTCTGTTGCAGGAATATTTTTTTTTCATTTTCATAAAAAATTAAAACTTGAATTTCGTAAAAAAAACGTCGGTAAGAGTTGCAGAGTTTATAACTATTTGAAATTTGGGTTTTTGTTTTGTGAGTACGTATTTCGCATGTGTAAGAACGAACTTACACATGTCTGCTTGTGGGTAACTGTAACTGTAACTCTGTCGCCATTCCGCTAGGGGTGGCCAGAGCCTCTGCAGAGTTGCCTCCATTTTTTCCTATCCTGACATACCTCTTTCAATTCCTTCATATCCATCACATTTTTCATGCATTTTCTTCTTTTACGCTCACTTTGTATATCCCATTCTTTCACAATCTCCACAATCTGATCACTCCATACTTTTTTCGGTCGTCCCTTCCCTCTTTTTCCTTTCACACTTTCTTCGTATACATACTTTGTCAGTCTATCATCATTCATTCTTTCCACATGTCCAAACCATCTCATCACATTCTTTTGTACTTTAACTTTCACATCCTCTTTCAAATTACATTCTTTTTTTACCGATTCATTCCTAACTCTATCCCTCAAAGTTTTTCCTGTCATACTTCTCAAATGCTTCATTTCCACCGTACATACTTTACTCATTTCACTATCATTCACTGTCCATGCTTCACTTCCATACATCAAAGTCGGTAACAATATGCCATTGTGTACCGCCATTCTCAGATCCATCGTCAGTCGCTTGTTCTTTGCTATTCTTCCTATTGCACCGACCACTTGCTTTCCCTTGCACACCCTATTCTCGAGTTCTCTTGTCATCTTTCCATTCTTCTCAAACATACTTCCCAAGTATCTAAATTCATCCACAATTTCAACTTTCGTACGATTCAACATAAACGTGCATTCTTCATTTTCATCCGTGCATTCCCATAAGTAGACACGTAAGTTTGCGCTTACACATGCCGCATGTGAACTTACAACATAAAACCCAATCTCAAGTGAACACAAGCCCTGCAACTAAATAGATTATACATTATTATACTCTGTTGCAGGAATATTTTTTTTTCATTTTCATAAAAAATTAAAACTTGAATTTCGTAAAAAAATTGGAGTGTAATGATGTTATAAATTCTAAATGTGAAGATGATGCTCTATTTATATTACAACAAAATATTAGGAGTATACGAAAGAATCTGGATTGTTTTCTAGTAAATTTGAGTTGTCTTAATAGATTGCCTGATTTGATTGTACTCTGTGAAGCGCATCTAAATGAGTGGAGTGAACCGTTTGATATTCCAAATTACTCATATTTCCGTAGTAATTATTATATAAATAAAAATAGTGGAATTGTTGTGTTTGTGCGCGGTAATAATGATAATATAAGAGTTAAAGAGATTATCATGAATAATGTTAATTGTCTACAGATTGATTATTATAAGAATAACGTTTTGTATCGCATAATCTCTGTATATAGAACACACCAATCAAATGTTAATGAATTTATTAACGAACTTAGGATGCTACTAAATGAATGTCGAAGTATGAATGTGATTATTGTGGGCGATTTTAATGTAAATGTGGCAAAAACTTGCATAAGTACTGTAAAGAATGAATATATGAACGCACTAGCAGAACTAAATTTTAAATTGTGTACAAATTTATATAGCAGAGAGGTGGATGGGCAAACTCCGTCCTGTCTGGACCATTTCTGGTCCAATACGCCACTGAGCAAACTGGAGGACATATGTACTGTTGTTTGGAAGAGTGACATTACGGATCATCACACGTCTTTGTTCATACAGAGATTGATGAATAGTAATAATGCATTAAATGATACTGTACGACATGATGAACCAATAAAAAAGATTAATTTGGAGGATTTGAAAATGAGACTGATGAATGAAAGTTGGAAGTCTGTTTATGATTCTTTTGATGCAAATATATGTGCTAAGAATTTTCACGATATTGTTGAAGATTATTTAGCGAGTGTTGAGCAAATATCCGTGCGGAGACAAAGCAACAAATCCTCCAAATATAATAGACTGAAGCCATGGATCACACATGGTTTGGTGGTTTCAATACGAAACAAAGAAAAGCTGTATAAGATTATGCGGAGACATCCTGGCGACACTAATGTCAGTGACAGGTACAAAAGGTATCGAAACATGCTGACACTGTTAATAAGAAGGGTCAAGATTGATTACTTCTCTAGGAAGGTTGAACAAGCTGGCAGTAATATAAAACATGTATGGCAATCCATAAATGAGATTATTAATAAGAAAAAGAAGAAATCACAGATAAAAAGGATAATTGTTGATGGTAAAACAATGGAACTCACACAACATCCAATTGAAATGGCTAATAGCTTTAATGAGTTTTTTGCAGATGTAGGTGAAAATCTGGCTCGACAGATAGATCCAAATTTCACTTACGGGGAAATAGAACCCGATTCTCTCATCGATCCAGGGTTCAACATATTTCAGCCAATAAATTCCGAGACGGTATTAAATATTATAAAGGATATGAAAGGAGGATCCTCTCCTGGCTATGATAGAATATCTGTGGATATTTTGAAGCAGAATTCAACATCTCTGTCGGGGCCCATCACGCACATAGTAAATGTCAGCCTGAATAATGGTGTATTTCCTGAGGTGTACAAAGTTGGTGTGGTGACACCAATTTTCAAGTCGGGGGATGCATGTAATATATCGAATTATAGACCTATAACTCTCACGTCCAATATCTCGAAAATCTTCGAAAAAATAGTGAAAAAACAGCTCATAGATTTTATTAATAGAGAGGGTTTACTTAATAAAAATCAGTTCGGTTTTAGAACGGGTGTTGGCACGGACGACGCCATATCAAGGTTGACTTCCATAGTGTACGGGGCACTAGATGCCGGAGAGAAATGTCTGGGTGTATTTATCGACCTAAGGAAGGCATTTGATAGCGTTAGCCATACTGGCCTATTGAACAAATTAAACAGGATTGGAATATGTGGCAGTGTGAGGAAATGGATTTGCAGTTTCATGCAGTATAGAACTCAGCAGGTACGCATTAATAAGATAGTAAGCTCTAGAAAAATAACGCGATTCGGAATTCCGCAAGGCACCGTCCTTGGACCAATATTGTTCATTATTTATGTCAATGAGATATTCTCTCTGCCGATCACATCCTCAATCCTGTCCTTTGCTGATGATACGGCTATGATTGTGAGGGGAGGGTCATGGGTAGAGGTGGTTCGCAGAACGAACGTGGAATTAACCATACTTAAAAATTGGTTCGACAAAAATTTCCTGTCTCTGAATACCGAAAAAACAAATTTTATTCCATTCTCTCTCTACAATAGGGGTCTTCCTTTTTCACTTAGTATAGCAATACATAGCTGTACTAACTTCTTGGTCAGTGGAACTGCGTGCTCCTGCTCATGCCCCCTAATTTCTCAAGCGGAAAGTGTTAAATATCTGGGTATTAAAATAGATTCCAGAATTAGATGGAAGGAGCATGTAGAAACAACTATTGAAAGACTAAGGAAAATTTACTATGTATTCCGCAAAATTAGAGATATTCTAGAGGTAAAAACTTTGAAGTCTACTTATTTTGCGCTTGGACAGTCATTGATGCAGTATGGAATGGTCGGATGGGGCGGCACATTTAAAACAACACTCGAGCCTCTTAGGGTGGTGCAGAGAATGGTTATCAAAATAATGTTAAAGAAGCCTTTCGACTATTCCACATTGCAATTATATCATGACTTTCCGGTGCTAACAATTGACCAATTGTATAAGAGAGCGGCTCTCTACCAAGTTCATAAGGATTACTTTATCCACGGATATAATCCGGGGGATATTGTAATCCCGAGTGGTAGATCGCGTAGAGAGTCGCTTCTAATCAAAGTTCCTAGAAAGAATACAGCAACCGGCCAACATCACTACGATTATTTGGGTGTAAGGTGGTACAATGCACTTTTTTCCAGGTATAAGCATGATAAGCACGCAGATCCTAGGGCCATTAAGTACATGATCAGCAAATATTTGAAAGAGGTGTAAATAGTTGAGTGTTTATATTTGATTGGTTTTTTGTATATTATTCTTATCATTATTATTTTTGTTATTTTTTTCATATATCTACATGTGTGTATATATGTATAATTCCTATTTCTGTATTTTCTATTTAAACATGTTACCTCTTTATGTTATTTTACTTTATTTTTTGTCTTTCTGTTTTTGCTGAGTAAATGACTAAATAGTGTATATATTATTTTTGTTTTTTATGATTTTTATCTATTAAGTGATTAATTTTAAGTTAAGATAAGTTGGAATCCTCCCCAAAACACAAGCTATGCTTACTTTGGGGAGTATTTATTGTAATTAGATTTTTAAAATTTATTTTTATTGTAATACTTTGTACATATTGATAAAAAACAATAAAGACCTTATGATATGATTATGATTATGATTATAGGGACAATTTAGATGGCCTTGTTATCATCATAGATCACAAGATTCAAGAATATTAATCCGTTTTATAATGAACATTATTTATTTGATTGATTCTATCTTAATCACGATCGATCACACTCCATAGCGTTTAAAGCACATTCTATAATCTATAATCTAAACTGTAAAGATACATCATCATTTAAGATTCATACTTAATGTATGCCCACAAGCAGACATGTGTAAGTTTGCGCTGACACATGCTGCATGTATAATCACAAAATGAGAACCCAAATCTCAATTTAGCATAAAACATGCAACTCTTTCCACCCTTTCATGAAGAGGAGCAATATTGGAAAATTGAACCAATTTTTATGAACACAAATAATAATATAAAATTATTTTGTTATAAAATTTTGTTATAAAAACAACCAATCATATAAGTACTAAAGTCTTCTTGTAATCGGAACATGTCAGATCTGTTTATTCCTGAATTCCCTATAGAGATGCAGGAGATCAGCTGTTTTTCCATAGGTTGGGTGGCTGGCCTGGTAGACAATTAATTAGGAAAAAATAATAATAAAAATAGGGATGTGCATGTTCATACCTTTGCGAGACAAGCATCAATAAGTCTAGCGCAGACTTCTTGTATATTCGGCGTAACAGACAACAGGGCACGCACATATGCGCACGCGTCTTCATTAGAAAGAACGTCCCAGACTCCATCGCACGCTAGCAGCAAGAACTCGTCTTCTGACGAGCGCTCCCAGCACGTTACGTCTGGCTCAGGCGAAACCAGCTGTTCCGTGGGACCCAGCTCCCTCCTTGACTTGTAAACGTAATCCCCTAACGCGCGGCTAACGGCCAAACTGCCATTAACCCGACTAATAATAACAGAACCACCCGCTCGTTGAATGCGTTCCCGTTCCTCGGGCAACGCGGGTTTGTGGTCACGCGTAGAAAATACTGCTTCGCCGTTTCGACACAAAACTGCACGGGAATCTCCGCAGTTCGCCAGGTAAACGTAATCCGGAGCTATAAGCGCGCAGACGGCTGTGCAACCAGAACAACCGCGCGCTACGCTGGGTTGGGTGCGCATGCGTTCGTCTAAACGCAAGAAACCTTCGCGTAGAGCTCCGGATATGTCTCCGTTGCGGAATTCTTCGCTCTGAAGGATGCAGTTAGGAAGGTTTTCAGCGACGTGTATGGCAGCGTCTCCTCCTGCGTGGCCATCAAACACACCAAAGAAAGACCAGCCCTCTAAACCTGCTTCTATCAATTTAGCTAAGGCTGAGTATGTGTCCTCCATTTCTACCCTCCAGCCTTGCATGGCGGCGACGCCATATTTTAAACCGTTTCCGTGTCCTTGCTCGAGGGTCTTTTCCGTCATGGGTTTGTCCAGGCAGACCCCCATGATGGTTTTTGATGTCACTACCGGCGCATCCTAAAATTACACAACACGCGCACCGAATACAAAGCTGATAAAATAACGCAGCTAGCTGGCATCACACGCGCGTCACATACTGGATTCCAAATGACTCGAATTAAAATGTTGATGTGGAAATGTTGTCGCGGGGCATGGGAACACAATTGAAATTTGAGAAAAAGTGAAAATGCCAAATGAAGAACGGAAAAACTTTACGCGCAAACTCCGTAGTAAAAATAGACATGAATAATGACGTAGTGATGTAATGACGTTTGAGTTGTCATTTTCTGAGATTGCGATAGGTATTTAGATTCGAGTTAAATCGAAACCTAACAAAAAATAAATCACAGTAAGTTTTTTGCGTTTTTCATTTTATTGCACAAATCAGGGTACAAAGAAATTTACGATTTTTTTTATTTCAAAATCATTCTTCTTGTAAATTGTTTTCTTTTTCTTCTATAGCAACGTTTTTCTATAAAAAAATAAATGCACCAATGTCATAGTAAAAAAATCTTCTCGGTAAGCAAACGTCACAGGTCTATGTAATTAAGAGTCCTCAGCACCTAATAACGATATTTATGTCAATGTATTCCTTGTCATCAGACGTATCGCCATTGCCAAAAGTATCATGTCTAAGCTGAACAAAGTATGGAAAGACTGGGGTGTGAGTAACAGCACCAAGATAAAGTTTGTCAGGAGCATTGAGTTATGGTCAGGAGTCTAGTCCCCTCTATTTTTCTCTATGCTGCTGCGACATGGGCCATAAAAGCAGCAGAAAGGAGAAAAATTGATGCCTTCGAAATGTGGTGCCGAAGGCACTTGCTCTGAATTCCATTGACAGCTTAACGTAGCAACGAGTCCATTTGTCGGGAGCTACGTTTGGATGGCTTGACTCTGGCCAATATATGTACATGCCGTATTCTTCAGTTCTTCCGTCTGTGGCAATGACGATAGTGTGGAACGACGGGTTTTGATCGGTGGCTTGGAGGGGAAGAGAGGAAGATCCCCCACACGATGGACCGATCAAGGGAAGACAGCCAGATATCTCCTGAGACTGCCAACATTGGTCTCTGTTCTCTGTCTTCTTGTGCCATTTCTTTTCTAATATTTCTGTCTGTGTTGCCTCTTCACTAGAGGTGGCCAGTATCTTTGCAGATGTGTCTCCACCTTGTTCCGTCCTTGCACATTTCATGCATCTCCTTGACATTCATCACTCTCTTCATGATAGAGTTTTACTTATTCGGTTTTAAAATAACAACAACAGTTGATGATTCAATGTTTTTTTTATTTTTTCATCATAATTAATACTAAAAAAAAACACAAAAAATTACCTAAACAATACTCTATGTATTATTTTTGTAATAAATGTACTTGGGTATGTATGAGACAGCTCACAAGTCAGTCGCTACATAAAATATCACTAAAATATGTACATAACATCTGGGCTAGCATTTCATAATGGCAAAGATGGGCAAAAAGGGGTAAAAAATGCATTTAACTTAAAGTTACGAGTATGCAGCCTCTTGAACATAAAGTTTCATACTTATGGAAATGTAACTCGAGTAAAACATTGCGTAAACTCCCCATAATCACGTAAATAGAAAAATGTATAGAAGATACGACAGCAGCCCTATATATACCAACTCAATAGAGAGAGATTGTGCAATGTTTTACGCGGGGTACTTTTTTTTTTTTAAATGGTTAGATTATTTTTCTTCTAGCATAACTTTGCCTCTGTGCAATGCCTATCCAGAAAACACATAAAATAAAACAATCAGTACATTCAGATAAAATACACATGTAATGATTTCAAAATGGTTTGCCATCACTTTGGTCATTTAAAAAATCAAATGGCGATGGAGTCGGCACATTCAAAATATCTCTCGGCTATGTGACTTCACCCATGGTAAATAACAAATGGGATTCCCAATAATCAGGGGTCGATTTTAGTTAACCCGTTCGCGGACGAAACGGTTATAGCCGTTCTATGAGCTTGTCTAGGACTGGACGAAACGGTAATAGCCGTCGTGATAAAAAGTTATCACTAGGGACGAAACGGCTATTTCTGATAGAACTTGCATACATGTAGCATCCGTGCGTCCCTACAGAAATCCAAAGAACACGGGAATAGCCGTTTCGTCCCTGGATGTCAAAAAAATAAAATAAATAAATAGATAAAAAATTTATAATAAAAATACAATTTGAGATGATAAAATAAGTGTGTTTTTTCTAGCCTACTTCACATTTCGTGTGTCCGCGAATGGGTTAACAGCATTGTGAAATGTATAGAATGGGCTCTGCACATTTATATAAATTGGGGGGAAATGTGATGTCACGCAGAAAGGTTGTTAGGGAAAATACCAACCAATAAAAGATATCTTGTTATTGGTTGCTAAGGGCTGTAGTCCCATGCAAGTGTGACCTGCCCACCGAGAGTTCCTAAACTAAATTTGTACCATTGTCTATTGTCCATTGATATTCTGCGACAGACGTGCTAAATGCACTATGTAGCTCTGTAGTGTCTTTTCAATCTACCTAAATAATATGACAACATGTCCTGTCTCTATGTGTAATATTTTATTTTGCATGCATGAGAGTGCGACGACAGTGTTGGTTATATTCAAAATTAACCGGCAAAGTGAAGTCCATTTTTTTCCATATTTTAAATGTGCAGACACCATACCTAATCAAATCTTAACTACAACTGGCATCCCCAAATGTTTAGGGAAATAGCCAAAGACAATAAAAATGGCATCATTTAACCACACAGCCCAACCCTAGAGTATGGCGGGATTCAAATAGCCCAACTCTAAAATCATATCAGTAAAATACATATTATTCCTAAACTTGTAGTGCACAGATCATAATGCTTTTGCTCAAATTTCGACAATGTTCTTTAGCTAACATTAAAAAAGTGAATCCAAAATAATCCCAACCACATGATTCAGCAGGCTGATCCAGAGATAGACAATCTTTCTTATTTTTTACAGGAATAATTCTAATCCGGCCGTTTTTAGAGATGTGTGAGGTGATTTGTTCATTTGGTGGTCCAGCCCCTCCAGATGGAGACGATGGAGGCCGCGGCGCTGGTCATCAGGCCTGAGGGAGCTGATCCTGCAGCGGGGCCCGGGCTGCGGGGGGCCACACCCTCTCCTGATGATCCCACCTTTAATCAAAAAGCAACTTTGAAACTATTTTTCACTATTTTATTAACATGGATGCTTTTTTCATCCACATAAGGCTAAGGCTGATTTCCACATTTTTGACAATTATATTAATTTTTTTTTTAAAACTGAACAGAGTTCATCCTCAGTCGCCATACAGAGAGGATGTTCTCCTGAAGACGTCGGCTACGTCGCTGATGAAACGTCGAGAATGATGTAAGTTCTCTCTAAACGGTTCGTTAAATATCCGATTTAAATTAAGTTTTAAAATTGTTCAGTTTAAAAAAAAAAATTAATATACATAATTGTCAAAATGTCAAACGACCGTAATTCTAACTTAAACCTAACTTCCACATTTTTTTTATAGAATATGTTTTGTAGGTTTTAATTTTTATTGTTTAATTGTTTAGTGATTGTTTGTTTTATATACTTAAATGTTATTCATTTTTCCTTGACTTATAGGTTGGTATGAGGCTGGCCACCCATACCGTAAAAAATGGTTCGCTTTGCCAAATGTCCCCCCTGTTTCAGGGAAAGTCGGCAAGAGTTGCAGGTCTTATGTTCATTTGAGACTGGGGTTTATATTGTAGGCTCACATGCGGCATGTTTAAGCGAGAACTTATACGTGTCTGCTTGTGAAAATGCATATAATGTGAATCCCCAATTTTACCTATCTTTGCAACTTAGATTAGATTAGATTAGATATGTTACCGTGTCCCAGTCCCACTGCAGATGCTCGGGTGGGTCAGGCTCGTCGTCTTCGTCGTTGGCCAGCAGCTGCAGCAGCTCCCCCCCCGCTGCGCCCCCCACCCCCGTCACGTGGCACAGGCTGCTCAGCAGGCACATCTCCTCGTTGCTGTCCGTGCTCACCGCCTGCCTGTCTGCCCCCTCCTCCACCCTGCAATCACATAACAACAGTTGCACCATCAAACAGCTGCACACAAGGGTGGATGTAGGGGAGGGGGGGCACAGGGGCACATGCCCCACCCCAGACGGTTGTTGAGTTTCCATCACAGTACATACTTATAGGCAAATCAAATTATCAGAGTTGTTAAAATAAAAGATATCTATTGTTTTCACACTTAAATAAACTTTTCTATAAATACAAGTTTATTTTTAACAGTAGTTATTATTTTTGCCCGTCTGCCCCTTGTGCCCCTCCCAGAAAACAATCCTGGATCCCCCCTTGGCTGCACAAGCCTATTGAACACAAGGGCGAAACGTCCAAAAGTTGGGACATTACAATCTATAATCCAAGAACTGCAAATATATATATTTAGAATTGAAATAACATTTAGAATTCATTTTATGGAATGAAAAAAAACGGATTTTACTGACCGTGCAAAAGAGAAGAACGATATTCTCTACGTTTCGTCGGAGTCATATCCGACGTCCTCAGGAGCGTGTCTCTTCTACAAAGAAGAACCACGAACTGTTGAATTATTGTTGTTTGATCGTGGCCGAAGGTTGTGTCTTGAGGACGTCGGATATGACTCCGACGAAACATAGAGAAAATCGTTCTCTTTTGCACGGTCAATAAAATCCGTTGTTTTCATTTTTTAAAATGTCTAACGACCGTAATCATTGTTTAAAATATGGGGCTGTCCATATATTACGTCATTCGCATTAAGGAGGGGGGAGTCTGGTCTGCGGATGATGGCAAATGATGTATGAGTACCAAAAGTGACATCGTTCTTGTAAATACCAATTTCTACAAAATATACAAAATATTATGTAAGTAATATAATATTATTAATTATTAAGCTCATCCATTATTACAGCAAGAGGGGGAGGGGGGGTCATTAGATAATGACTATAGGATGATTGTAAGGGGGGGGGGGGGGTCGAAAATCGGCCAAAATCGATGACGTAATTTATGGACGGCCCCTATTTAGAATTCAATTAAAAATAATGTTTTTACAACACAGGTTTATTTCCACATTTTTAAATTTAAAATGCCTAAAGGCTGGTTCGGACAAGGCGAGTAATTTAGTCAAGTAACGAGTAATTTAGTGGCTAAACGTGTGCGAACCCCAACAATTTAGTCCAGTAGTTAAGTCAATGGTTTAGTCAAGCCGATCCATTTCATTCTATTTTTTCGGGCAAGTAGCGGCCCCGCCCACCGTCCGTGGGCGAGTGTTGCCGAGAAGCCACGGAAAAGTCCGAGTCCGAAGAGCCACGGAAAAGCCCGAGTCCGAGTCGAGTTTATTAGCGGCCGCGCCATTGGCCGCTCACTCTTGGCGGGGAAACGGAAATGCAAGAATGGCGGCAATTTAAATTGGCTGCAGTTTGAAAAGATAATGCCCGTTTTCAGCAAGAATATTTAAAGATAAAGTGCTGTTTAAAAATATTTAAGTACCTACTTAAGAACTTCTTATATTTGCGAGCCCGATGTTCCGCTCCCTAAACTTAGCGACCTGTCAGTGAGGTTATGTCATGTTTAAACTGTAAATAAGTGGATATGCACACCGATATCCTTGGTTTTTTAGAAACTCTTGAGAATATAGAAGTTGCTAGGACTTATCTACGTCCAAAAAGTTTTGAGAAAGGTAATTTTTTTTCGATAAGAATAGTATGACATCGATTTTTGGTGCGGATATCAGCTGTCAAAAATACAATCATGTAGCTCCTTGCTGACAATAGAGCTGTACAAATATAGTTTTGGTAAAGATGTTGTGGAAATAACTATTATCGTCCATGAATTTATTACGTATTTAAAAACATTGATCTTTTACATTGATCGATGTTTATAGGTACCTACCATAAATTTGTCATATCACAGGCCTTATGATATCCTTCAGATGGATTGTTACTTATTGTTTTGTACAGAAACAATTCAGTGACACACGGGGATAACTGATTAGAGGCATTACAATTTTATGCCACTGTAAGCCATCAGCTGGTATCTGTGACAGACGTGAGAGGCGTATGTAGCAGGATTGAACAAGTTTCTCGCGGTCAGCCTCTGAAAAGTTGAACCATGTTTCTTCTTTAACTTGATAATTGATTGGTGACCGCCGTGTATTTGAAAATGCCGATTTTACATGTCGAATATTGATGTTAATTGTCAACAACGAAAAACGCAACAGAGAAATGCATCTGAATGCAGCTGCAGACTACGAGCCGTATTATAGTGTGTGCATACAAAATATACTTTGTACACATCATTGAAAAGATAAAAATTCAATTAAAAAATAATGTTTGCAGCGTAAATGGTAGATATTATTATAAACATCAAATAGTCATGTGTTGTTTTTATTTAAAATGTATATATTATTTTATAAACCATAAAATACATTTCGAATTTACAAAAGTCGAGTTTCGAAGTTGTTTGCTAAACAGGCTCCTAGCTAGGTGGCCGGGCATAAATCAGTTAATATTACCAAACTATAGCCAATTTAAAGGGCTTTATAATAACATGATTTTAATACTCAATTAATATTTTCAAACTGCAGCCAATTCAAATTTTCCGCCATTATAGAAAGGGCTTTCTGCAGCCAACTTCGCACTTGTGTACTGTACTGGACCGTAATGCGAACGCTTCACGGGCGAGTAGCGCCCCGCCCACTACTAAATTACTCGCTACTTGACTAAATCAGTGGCCTCGTGCGAACTAGCCTTAAGCGCTATCGGACTTAAACCGTCCATCTTCAGAGGCTAACTGAGGTTAAAAAACAAAAGGATCAAAATTCAAGGTAGGAAAGAGAAAGTGGGTGGGGTTTTTCAGGCAGGTACTGTTAGTTTTAATTAAAACTAAAAATGAATTTTCACCCGTTAATGCACAAACCTTTGAAAACTTTGAATTCATATTCATTGCATGCCCACAAACAGGCACGTGTAAGTTCACACTTACAAATGCTGCATAATATGTAATAGCAATTAAAAAACCAAACCTCAAATGAACATAACCCCATAAACCCTGCAACTTTTGCTGACCTTACAATATAAAAACTCAATCTCAAATGAACATAAGCCTAGCAACTTTTGCCAACCTTTCCTAAAACAGGGATGACCTATTTTTTACAGCATGGGTGATCAACCTCTAAGTCAAGGGCTTATGGTTGGTATTTATTTTGACAGGTAAGAGGACTGGCCTAACGTCAACTACTTCTGGTTTTTGGTACTCTTCAGGAGGCTGATGCTAGATACGCACTAATTTTGGGGACCGTACTATCCAGATTGCAGGTCCAATGGAGTGGATCAGACTACCACCTTATGTGAGGAAGGCAGAAACTGTAAGTATTTCCAAAGGAAAACTAAAGAAAATTTAATCTGCTATATGAGAGGGCCCCCCTGAGGTGTGACACACAAAAACGGCACTCTCTAATTATGTGTATCTTCCAGATAAATTACCCTTGTACATACATATATATGTGAGTCGTATAACTGCAAACGCCGTCATCTCCAAATTTTATGATTTTTTAGATAATTATTGAATTTGATTCTGTGTAGTGTAACAAATCATTTGATGTGTGCAATGTGATGAAAACCTCACTTAATCCTTCGTAATTTTACTTGAAAAAGTATGATTTCATGCAAACGCCGTCATCTCCAACTGGTTCCAAATTGCGTTCAAAACACAAGTTTATTTTTCTCAAAATCATCACGTAAGGATTTGATGGCGTTTGCATTTATACGACTCATATGTATAAAATGGTTTGGACATATGGAAAGAATGAATGACGAAAGACTGACGAAGAGAGTGTACGCTGCAACTATGAATGGAAGCCGTGGTAGGGGAAGACCGAGGAAAGTATGGATGGATCAAATTTCCGAAATAGCGAATGAATGGGATATTCAGAGTCATAACAAAAGGAGAGAGTGCATGAAAAAGATTATGACTCTGAATGAAATGAAAGAAGTATGTAAGGACCGAAAGGAATGGCAGTTGATTTGCAACAATGGGGGCTAGGGCATTAATTCTAAGTGTAATATTAAGTTTAATTTTTAATTTTACTTTATTTTAATTTTAATTTGTAATGTGTCTCATTATGAATTTCTGTATATCATTTATAATTTTTTGTGCTCCTTGACTGATAGGTTGGTACGAGGCTGACCACCCGTGCTGTAAAAATCGGTTCACTTTTGCCAATGCCACCCCGGTTCAGGGAACGGCGGCAGGAGTTGCAAGGTTTATGTCCATGTGAGGTTTTCTTTATTTGTATGCACACATGCAGAATGTGTAGGCGCGAACCTACATGTGCCTGTCTGTGGGCATGCATTTCATATGAGCCTTAAATGCTTACATATCCTTGCAGCTTAGATTATAGATTATAGATAGATATACTTATGAGAATTTATTTGTTTATTTTTTGGATTCATGGTTACATTTTCATTATGGTAAATTTTCGGCCTCGAGAGGAAAGCCATCTTCAGAACGATGAATCCAAAAAAGGAACAAATAAATTCTCATATTCCACGTCATGAGAAAAAAGAAAAAGAATCCTAAACATACATATTATATACAAGTTATTTTGTGCCTTTGGTTTCATTACTTCGGGTTAATTATTTTATTCTGGTGAATTTTCGACTGTGCACTTCCACTCCGGTAAAATAATCAACACAATAAAACCACAAGCGCAAAATAAGAACGCTATGCTACTAAGCTACACATATAGTGTAACTTCCTGCCACATTTTCCCTGAAGGGACCACATGTGGCAAGTGAAACCTATTTAATTTTACAGTTAAGGAGGCCGGCCTTACGCCAACCACTTCAGTTGAAGTTGGAGGTCAGTTCAAGTGAAGAGTCGAAATAACAAAATAACTTTCATAATCATGTTGTGAGATAAAAAATCCTTAAGTAGTCATGTGTTTTTACTCGTCTTTCAGTTGCAGTGGCCAGGCACGGAGCAGCACATGCAGTGGAGGCTCGCCAGACCCTCGGGGACCTTCCACAGCAGTCCCTGAAGTGGACCCGATGGCTCGCAGGAGGCAGTTGGCGCTCAGCTGGACGCGGCACCATACCCGACGGAAACGACGCTCCGAACCAACGGAACTGCTGACTTCACTGTAAATGCAACAAAGCAACATCAAATAGACAGAAATTCTGAAATAGTGGAGAGGCCTATCAGACAAGCGCGTGCATAGGGTATAGGCAAATACATTTCAGAATATATATTTTTTCCCATTCTTTAAAATAACTCATTTTAAATTGACTGAAGTACTAACCGTGGCTCCAATTGAACTTGAAAAATGATCTAAAAATTGGACCAAAATTCTGGGATATTAAATGAAGGGAATGTATGAAAAAGATTATGACTCTGAATAAGATGAAAGAATAAGGCAAGGACTGAAAGAAATTGCAGTTGATCTGCAATATTGGCGGCAGGTGTTTTTTTTTAAATAGATTTATGAAGAGGAATGCAATTCACCAACCTATTCTGCCTGGCCAGAAACAGGTATTAATATCAATTAATAATTCATTATTATTGTATATTTTAATGAATTGTTAATTAATAATTACCCAATAACATCTGTTGAACCACGGTCAAAGTTATGGTCAAATGACCCAAGCGGGGATCGATCTACTTCAAACACTCAATAAAGATCAGCCCACTCGGCCATAGCACCATAAGCTCATTCTAGACCTTAAAGTGTCACATAAGCTCATTCTAAAACCATCTTGAAATAAGTTAAGAATAAGCGTAAGATGAAACGAAATAAACGCCCAACATTACGCTATATTGTCAACATTATAAATAAAATTAGTTAGTGACAAAAATACTGAACAAGTTTGTTGATACAATGATAAGACATTATCTAATATTAACATTGCATTTTAATGATGACTAAATTAGACAGAATATTGCGCAAACCGTGTTAGCAATTTAGTAGACCACTGCAGAAACTTGTTGCGTGTACACTTGCATCATGAATATAATTCAATTTGAAGCAGAAATCAATTTGATTTTGGTATTGCGCAACCATATATCAAAACAAAAATTCCAGCACTGCAAGCAATCCCAACTTTCTACAAATAGAGTAAATACAATTAATGCATTATTAATTTGCAAAGCAAATGAGCTACACAAATAGTGTAACAACTTGCTGCGTTATTCCCAAAGGGGTTGCATGTGGCGAATTGAACCTGTGTATCAGATAAGGAGGACGGCTCTATACCAACCAATTGGATTGATGTGAGGGTTTCCTAGTTCCCGAGGGGACTTATACTCATTTGTTGCGAAGGCTGAGTAAACCTTGCCGGTATTTTACTTTGGGTTTGAAATAAACACCAAAACAGGAAGTAATTTTTGGTACCCTCGGTGGGATTCGAACCCAAGTTCTTGGTATAGAGTGCAAGCACTCTACCAACTGAGTTGTTGACAGGATTAATGAGGCCTGAAAATTCACAACATCCCTCCAACATGATCAGGGATTTTTCGTTAGCTTACAGCATTTAGTCGACACTTGCAAGTCAAAGATCTAATCTAATCTAAGTTGCAAAGATATGTTACATTGGAGATTCACATTATATGCATTCTCACAAGCTGACACGTACAAGTTCGCGCTTGCACATGTTGCATGTGAACCTACAACATAAAAACCAAATCTCAAATGGACATACACCCTGCAACCTGGTAGTCAGCCGCATACCAACCTATAAGTCAAGGAACAAACACGACAAATTACATTTTTTTAAATCAAATTACAATCATGTGACGCGTGGAAAGCTTTACTCAGCCTTCAGAATAAATTAGAACAAGCCCCTCGGCAGCAGGGAAACCCCTTACTTATTAAGCAATGCTTTCTGGGAAATTCGGCAAGAAGTTCTGCCACATTTACAGCTAAGTTGCGTTGCGCACTGAAAAGGAAAATGATTTGGATTTTCTGAGTTTAGGTCACCCGGTTTCTTCAAGGCGCCAATACACCAACTGTAAGACATGGCACTAACAAAGATGGCACTAACAATTTATTATTTTTTATAAAATATCAATAAGAAATACAGATTATTACTGATTTTGATTATAAAAAATATATATTGCTGTGAAATTACTTTTAAAGCTGAATTTTTTTAATATTAAAATGTACTTTCCAGTGACAAAATTTAAATATCTGTTTCTTGTCTGGAAAAAATAGGTTGGTGAATTAAATCCCTCTCAGAATGAAAAAAAATGTTATTATTTTTCGCTTGTTGAGAAAAAAATTGTGCTTACCTATAGGAAACAGGGAAGGGCAGCCGCACATCCAGATAGAAGGCAGTGATCCTCAACAGTTGCGCGCTGTAAGCCAGCGCCGCGGTTATGCGGTACACAGGGTTGTGCGCCACTGGCTCGGCCTGAACCACCCCGCTGGAGTTGCAAGAGGAAGTGGATCCCTTCTCAGAAGCCACTGCAACCAGAACAACAGTGCTATGAGAATGTTGGTGGAGACGAGACTAGCTACGGTATCCAAACAAACTATGAGACAAACCTGCCAGCCGGATCTGTCAACCACAGAGCTGTTAAACCTTTACTTATATATACAGAATAATCATGTGATATCCTATATTTTCTTGCTTTCTCCACTTTGTGTATGGACACCCAATAATTGCACACGCCATATGCATCCCTTCTGGCGACATTGAGGTAAGAAGTTGCTATGCATGTGAAGTTTAGTTATTTTAGATTACGGGCAAGCAAGGGCTGAGACCATGATGAAGATGATGATTGATACTTTAAACTTCCAAGATGGGCATTGTTAAGTACTTTTAATAATAATAATAATATTAGGATGATTTATTTGGTAAGCGCTCTTTTTGTGTGAATCACACTTCAAGAGCCCTCTGCGAGCTTGGGCGCTGCAGAAAGCGCCAATTCTCAAGCAAGACCCAGTTGTTGTCAGGCTGGATGGACCTTTAGTGACCAATCTTTGGTAAAGGCTTAAGAATTTTTCACCCAGCAAAGAGCATATTTGAAAATATAAATGGTATATTTTTTGTGCTCCCCCATTCGGACCCACAACCTTCCATTTACGAGTCCGCAGTGTTGCCACTGGACTACGGACCGGTCAGATAAATATAAGGCCAGTATAAAGCATTACATAAACTCCTCTCAGGACCTTCTGTGCTGCTGGTGATGATGATGAAGATTTTGGCTTACCCCAGTGAGTGTAGGCGCTGTAGTCCTGTGGCAGAGGCAGACAGGCAGTCAGCAGCTGCAGAGGAGGCTCAACCCTGTCTCCCTCAGGTCCTGCGGGCCGAGCTGCCTCAGCCAGAGCCAGCTCCGTGCAGCCTGAACCACACCCAGCACTGGAACAGTAAAAAAAAACCTTCATTCTTAGTCGTGGCGCAAAAGGGGTGTCTCCCAAAGACGTTGGCTACGATGCCAGCAAAAAGTAAAAAATAATGTAAGTTCTTCTTTCTACTTCAAGTCTAACACCCAAAAAATGTAATTCATTTTAATTTTAAAGGTTAATTATAATATGTGAATAGAACACTTCCCCTTAGTCATGGAACTCACTGTTCTCAAATTTCAGTACTTACATTAAAAAATAATATTCTTCAGATATCAAAGCTACCAACCAACTACATTGAAAAGCTCGTGCATGCTCTTCTCTTTTTCTAAAGTCTACCACTGTATGAAAAATGTGATGGATATTAAAAAATTTAAAGAGGTATGCAAGGAAAGGAAACAATGGAGGCAAATCTGCAGAGGATTTGCCCATCCCTAGCGGAATGGCGAGAGAGTTACTATTGAAAATATTACTCTGTGTTCAGCAGATGATGTGGAACAAAACACTTTGGTAGCATTTTGGCTATATAATAATAATAGTAGGCTGATTTATTTGGTGAGCGCTGTCTGCGAGCTTGGTCGTCGCTGTACGAAGCACCATTTCTCAAGCTAGACACAGTTGATGTAAGGCTGAATGAACCTATGGCGACTAGCGAAGAGTAAATTTGTTTTTTTTTTTTTTTTTATGCTCCGCCGGGATTCGAACCGACTACCTTCCTATCACAAGTCCGAAGTGTTAACCACTAGACTACGTTATAAATTTATCATAGAACACGTCCTATATTATGATAAATGGTCAAATTTACAAAAATCAGGGAAACCTTTAGCACACACTTCATAACAAAAACGTTATATTTGCTTCACCTGTGTTCAGCTCCAGGATGCACATGCGACACCGGAAACACATAATCAGCGAGCTGTTTCAACCGCGCTCGCTGCAATTTCTTCAAACTCTCCTTCGCAAGCTGCGATTCCAAAGCCTGCGCCCTCAACTCCTCCCTCCTTGAAGCCACCACCTTCCTGGCCTGCTCCAGAGCCCTAGCATCCCCAGGCAGCCGAGCCCCAAGACACGCGGTGATGCTTTGGAGCTCTTCCAACTGCGCCCGACGCTTTTGGAGGTTATCTTGTGCCTCTGCGATGGCTGCTGCCAGCAACGCGGCGCGCTCGTGACCAAGACGCAGTTCCAGCTGACACGTTTCTGCTCTATGTCTCGCGGCGCATAAAGAGAGGCAGCGACGCTCTACGCTCTCCACGCATGCCCGCACGCGCAGAAGACGAACTTGCTTCTCTGAGAATCTAAACAGAAAAATGTATCCAATGGAGCTGCTGCTAAGAACAAAATAAAATAATTCATAACGTTGACGAGAGCCTTCTTTAGTCTCTTGTGACTAGTCCTTAGCAAGCAATAAAAAAATATTACTTTGTCACATGCGAGCCTAACTGTGCTCCCCATGTTGAAACTTACTCCAAAATAAGGACCAACCATTTTGGTGCATTTAGAATAGGTTTAAGTAAATATGTTAAATTTTTCTCTTAATTAGAGATATCTAATCTAACCTGAGTTGCAAAGATATCTAACATTAGGGATTCACATTACATGCATTCTCACAAGCAGACACATACAAATTTGCGCATGCACATGCCACATGTGAACCTACAACATAAAAACCAAATCTCAAATGGACATAGACCCTGCAACTCCTGCCGACCTTTTCTGAAATAAGGGTAACATTGGCAAAGTGAATCTTTTCTACAGTATGGGTGGTCAGCCGCATACCAACCTAGATAAACATTGAAGAAAACTAAGTATTTTGAAAATAAAATCTAATATTTTGTGTTGCGTCTTTTTTTTATTTTTGGTTACGCCTCTGATCTTTAGAAGGTATTTAAATTTTCAAATTAGAAATAATATTATCATCATCATATTTCGCAATGGCTATTTGATAACAGACGCCTAAAGGCTTTCCTAGCTCGGTTAGTAACAAGAAATGTATCCTTAAAAGTACCGTTATGATGCCCAACGCTCCAAACAATACATCTGCGTAAAAAACCTCAACTTCTGCGAATTGACAATTGAAAGTTTGTAAACACAAAGGTCGTCTTACCTCTCCGCGTAGTGCGAAGTGGAATGGACGAAATCTCCGCTCTTGATGCATTGTTTGCAATAAAACACTTTTCTAAAATGAAGGCACAATAAACATTTCTGATGCGTAATGCTAAATCTACTGTCGCTCCCTTCTATCGACGATAAATTGAAATCTTTGGGGGCTCCGCAGCTGTCGCTCGAACAGCTCGTCGCCATTACTGATTTGACACTGATAGACAATAATGAAAACAAACTTTTCGCGTGACTTCGCAGTTGGCAAAATGAGGTCCGTGCAGAAAGCTATTACGTCACGTAGCCGGAATGCTAGGTCTCAGACTAAATATTATATTACGAGTTGCTAAAAACCCTAGTTATAGAGATCTGTGACGTCTGCCTGCCGAGAAATATTTCATTTTGGAACATTCGTGCCATTATTCGTGCTGAAAACGTTTAGCCTTTCGCTAGCCGTTGGCAACATGTAATTTTTATTTTTGCATTGTTGGGACCCCGTTAACTAGTATTTTGCTACTGGTAACCTTGTTTTATAATATCGGTAGCCATATTGGAATCCATCTTGGGTGTGGACATACTTGGGCACAATGGGAAGGAGTAAGGAGGAAGGAGAAGAGGTGGTTTTTTTTTAACTGAAATCAGAATGAGCGTAAATAAAATTGAAATAATGATTTATATTTACCTACTGTTATTCATTTAAAAAAAGAGTTTAAGTGTTAATTAACTTTGTATTGTTTATTATTTATTAAATTACTGGTTTTTTTTTATAAAAAACTGATTAATAAATATATATTTAATGATGGTTGAACTGTGCTTAGCACCGGCCTGTTAGACGCCGTCGATCGTCTCAAACGTCAACTCACGTCAACTCTGTGAACGTCAATGCGTCAAGCGTATTTGAAATTAACTGTTATATTTTCACTGCAATTGAAGAGAGTGTAGAGATTAATGAAATCAAGAAGACTCCAGTGTCCGGAAATGTAGCACGTGCAGAAGACTCCAGGATCATCAGAACTGTCTTGGATGGTGCCCCTTCAGGTGCTAACCACGTAGACGAGGATGCGGTGGGCAGAGAACTTCGAAGCTGACGCCGAAGTTTTGGGAGTGAGGGGACCATCTGTGGGGACCATGAAGGGAAGCAGCACAAGGCAGAGTCCTAGAGGATTGTGGTGCAGGAGTCCCTGGATCCTTTAAGGCTGATGAGCCGAAGGAAGTGAAAGTAAAGTGTATAGATTTCATATTATAAACATTTCCAGTCCTCAGACCATCATCAGGACAATCATCAGGGATCCAAAACTTTTGCAAGAAATACAGATACAGAATGCCAGTGTCCTTGACAATATTATCTTCTCTGGCAGGTGCCTATTTGATTGTTTATCTACCTACTTAGTTTATTTTTGCCATATCATTTGTGTTTTTTATTATTTTTTTTCTTTGCACAGTGTACCTATATTTTTGTGATTGTATGACTAATCTTTTTTGAATAAATAAATATTGTGCAAAATCTAATCGTTTTATTTTTACAGCTTTAGCAATAATAATAATATTTATTAATAATATCAGGGCAGATAATAATATATGAATATAGTGGTGTGGGTGTACCCGCCTGTCGCGTGTTTATACACACATGCATACAAGATCAAAGTCCGAATAGGTACTTGTTGAGGCAGCGAAGCAAGAAAGACGGAGAAGGGGGTTTCGAAGTACGTACCTACCTCAAAGCTATAGAGTGGCTTCTCTAAGTACCTATATACTCTGTGATTGTTGGTACAACTGCGCGTTCATAAGCAATCTGTCATTTAATGTGTCAAACTGATACCTAACCTAACTCCTTAAATATTTTTTTATTTATTGAATAATATAAAACAGTAATTATAAATTTGTGTGTAATTTAATGTACACCGTTATACTGTGATTCAATTTGTGTCACTTTCGTTGGTATCTGAGCAAAATGCCTGATATTAAAATCACCCCACTGGGCGCCGGTCAAGATGTGGGCCGCAGCTGTATTTTACTGTCAATGGGCGGTAAAAACATAATGCTGGATTGCGGCATGCACATGGGCTACAACGACGAGCGGCGCTTTCCCGATTTCTCATACGTAGCGGCCGAAGGAGCGCTAACAGGCCACATAGACTGCGTGTTGATCTCTCACTTCCATTTGGATCATTGCGGCGCCCTGCCTTACATGTCAGAGATGGTGGGCTACGCTGGACCCATCTACATGACGCACCCAACAAAAGCCATCGCTCCCATCCTGCTGGAAGACATGCGGAAAGTGGCCGTGGAAAGAAAAGGTGAAGCCAACTTCTTCACGTCGCAGATGATTAAAGAATGCATGAAAAAGGTGACCGCTGTTACGCTGCATCAAAGCGTGATGGTGGACGCTGATCTAGAGATCAAAGCTTATTACGCAGGACACGTTCTAGGCGCGTGTATGTTCCGTGTTAAAGTCGGTAATCAATCCATTGTTTACACGGGGGACTACAACATGACGCCCGACCGGCATTTAGGCGCTGCTTGGATCGATAAGTGTAGACCCGATTTGCTGATCTCCGAGTCCACATATGCCACAACCATAAGAGACTCTAAACGTTGCCGGGAAAGAGACTTCTTAAAAAAGATCCACGAATGCGTAGAAGGAGGTGGAAAGGTGTTGATCCCTGTGTTTGCTTTAGGGAGAGCGCAAGAACTCTGCATCTTGCTTGAGACTTACTGGGAAAGGATGAATCTCCGCTTTCCCGTGTATTTTGCTGCGGGCTTAACGGAGAAAGCGAACAATTACTATAAGATGTTTATCACGTGGACAAATCAGAAGATACGCAAGACCTTTGTAAGGCGGAATATGTTTGATTTTAAGCATATCAAGCCTTTTGATAAAGTCGTTGCCGATAATCCAGGCCCGATGGTTGTTTTTGCAACTCCTGGGATGTTGCACGCCGGATTGTCTCTTTCTATTTTCAAGAAGTGGGCCCCGCATGAAGCTAACATGCTGATAATGCCAGGGTTTTGTGTGCAAGGCACTGTTGGACATAAAATTTTAAATGGTGCAAAAAAAGTAGAGTTTGACAATGGACAAGTGGTGGAAGTGAAGATGGCCGTGGAATACATGTCGTTCTCAGCGCACGCAGATGCAAAAGGTATCATGCAGCTTATTAGCTATTGCGAACCTGCCAATGTGTTACTCGTACACGGCGAAGCTGACAAAATGGAGTTCCTAAAACATAAGATCCACGAAGAGTTTAATATACCTTGCTACAATCCTGCAAACGGAGAAACATGCGTGATAACAACACCCTTAAAAATAACTGTCGATACGTCGCTTCGTTTACTGAAAGCTGAAGCGTTGCGCTATCATGCGTCGCCACCGGATCCCAAGCGACGTAGGGTTCTACATGGCGTCTTAACGATGCGTGATGGGAAATTGGGTTTAGCTGACGCTGACGAGGCTTGCGAAGAGGCAGGCGTTGCGAGGCATACTGTCCGCTTCACTAGCACTGTTCGTCTTCGTGCGCCGGGCTCAGCACCTTCGGCCGCTGCTGCTTTGCGTCGACTTTTAGCCGCTCGTTTACCAAGATGGCCTCTGCACTTGAGCGAGCGAGATCCTTCGCTTTCCGTTGAATCTGTGTTGGTGAAAGTGGAAGGCGACGAGCCATGTAAAAGTGTGTACGTCTCGTGGACCAATCAGGATGAAGATCTGGGAAGCTATATCTTGGGACTCATACAGTCATTGTCGCAGTAAAGTTTTTTGTGTTTCAATAAAAGAAAATTAATGAAATGTATTATTTTATTACAAAAATACTGTATTTTACATATGAAATAATTTAGTTTTACTTATACTACAATAAATAACAAGATAGCTCTAATTTGTTCTTATTTTTGATCACTTAAAAAAAAATTGCAAAAGTATCAGGAGTAAACTTAATGTTAAAACTCAACGATAGCATTTTACCTAAAAATGGAATGGAAACTAAAAAAATGCCTCTATCGAGTGTATTATTTCTCTACATTTTTGCCAGAAACTATGGTTAAAATAAACATTGAAGTACTATTCGTGGGGTACTGGATAATTTTGTATTAAGAGTTTTTAACTCTAAACATTGACTATATAAATTGGCATGAAAGAGACTTAAAATTAGTAAACAAGTTTATAAGTATAATAAATTTTAAGTAAAAACAATAATATTTTGTAAAAACTTTAACAATGAAAAATTATGTAAAATGTAAAGATTGCAAGGCAAGGACTGTTATTAAAAAATCTTAGCTTTTTAGGTACAACATAATTGGCAAACTATGAACTATAAGGCAGAATGGACATGACAAGAGTACAGAATCAAAACAGGACTTATTTCCCATCTTAAAACATTTACTGACTTCTCTACGACAATATACAGAAAAAGTACTATATTGCTGTAGTCTATCAAAACTGGAGCTTCTGGATGTTTCACCCATGTCTGTGATGTGTTTCATAAGGGGTATTAATAGATGTCGCTGCCCATCCATGTAACTCGCATGTAAAGTAGCTGGATTGTTATTCATATATCCCGAGTGAGCTCCTTACTCTCATAACGGTTAATTAACATCACACTGAAGAAGCTCATGGCAGATTTGAGCAAACAGTATTTGGTGAGCGTGCTTTCGCAGTGGCGGCTCTAAAGGTATGAAATGACGGTTCTATGATACGAGTATAATGGCACAGTAACAAAACATGATATAACCATGACTTATCATCACAATGAGAAAACATCACAGGAAATTATATCACAACGACAAAGCATCACAGGAAAGAATATCAAAATTACAAAACATCACAAAACAATATTTCACATGACAAAACATCACATACCATAAATTGCATGACAAAAAAGAACATGAGAAAATGGAGCTCAAGCGTATATTATTTGATAAAGTTAATATAAAAATTGAACGCCACCGATTATTATCATTATCAAATAAAATAACGGAACAAAGCTAAATACTTAAATAGCAACTTCTTACCGCATAATCCCCGAAAGAGTCGCATGTGGTGTGTGGAGCCTATTTATTTTTGCAGGTAAGGGGGACAGTCTTCCGCTAATCCCCTCATAAAATACAAATTAAACATTTGTGATGTTTTTTCATGTGCCCTTTATGGTCTGTTCTGTTTTAGGTATGTGATGTGTTTTGTCCTTGTGATGTATTTTCTGTGTTGTATCATTGTGATGTTTTGTCATGTGATGTAATTGTGCTGTTCTATTGCCGCCGTAATCCACTGCCACCTGTGGAAGGGTCGATGTCCACCAAGGATGTGCAAAAATCTCAAATAAATTACTCTGGCACTGGTGATTTCTTTTTTCCTCAATGGCCAGGGCTGGAAGTCTTATCACCGCGGTAATTCTTACCTATCTTCTATCGGTAATATTTGTATAAAGACCTGTCAATCAAAGATGGCCGCAAGTGAACAGCTGATTAGTCTTCATACAAATATTACCGGTCCGTAGTCCTGTGGTAACACTTCGTACTCGCAAATGGAAGGTTGTGGGTTTGAATCCCGGCGGAGCACAAAACATATACCATTTATATTTTCAATTTTGCTCTTCGCTGGGTTGAAAAATTCATAAACCTTTACCAAAGACCGGTCATCAAAAGGTCCATTCAGCTTTACAGCAACTGGGTCTTGCTTGAGAATTGGCACTTTCTATAGCGACGACCAAGCTCGCAGAAGGTTCTTGAGGTGTGATACACACAAAAACAGGGCTCACCAAATAAATCAGCCTATTTTTTTTTTTTTTTATATAAACCGATATTCGGTTGGTAAGAATTACCGTGGTGATGAGACTTCCGGCCCTGGGCTGAATGGGTTATGTTCAGTCTATGTTGTGTGTTTTAAGTGCACCATGTGATGTCTGTGTTGTGTTTTAAGTGCACCATGTGATGTCTGTGTTGTGTTCTAAATGCACCATGTGATGTCTGTGTTGCATTTCCCCTGGAACCACAAGTGCTGCAGCTGGTTCTCTTCAGACAGATGTTCCACATCAACCAGGGCAGTCTCCAGATCTACTCCTTGCTCCTGAAATTAAATAACAGAAATTTAATACTTCATTATGCTAAAATAAATACCTTGGGGTGGCTGGTGTGATTATATGGCGCAATATGCAATTTGCTTTGTCAACGAAAGTTAAAGTACAAAAGAATGTGATGAGATGGTTTGGGCATGTGGAAAGAATGAAAGATGATAGAATGACAAAGTATGTATACTGTTATGTAAATATAAATATTGAAATAAGTATGGGTAGTTATAGTTATAAGAATCCTCATAAGTATTGGTGGGTAAGATCGATAATTGTGTATAAGTGTAGAATTCTCTAGGCTAAGTAAGTATTTGTTATAATTATAGGAATTCTGTCTTGCATTGTGTGGGTAGGAATCATAGAATAAAATACGTGCAGCATCGAGAAATAATAATTACTATGCCTTTCTGAAATTGTCTAGCAACTATAGGATCTAGACTATACTGCTTTAGAGAGTATAAAAGGGTGCAATTGGCCTGCAGGGCCAGCAGTATCATACGAGATTTACAAACACATAGAACTAACTTGAGCAGTGAGCAGAAACCAAGTGGAATAGTCGAGAAACCTTTGTAAAAATAAATTGTGTAAAAGTGTAAAATAAATAACTGTATAAGAAGACCTGTGTATTTTAATTTGAAAGACTTTTGAACCCAATTTCGTAACAATACAAAGAAAGTGTGAAAGGAAAAAGAGGGAAGGGACGACCGAGAAAAGTATGGAGTGATCAGATTGAGGAGATTGTGAAAGAATGGGATATACAAAGTGAGCGTAAAAGAAGAAAATGCATGAAAAAGGTGATGGATATGAAGGAATTGAAAGAGGTATGTCAGGATAGGAAAAAATGGAGGCAACTCTGCAGAGGCTCTGGCCACCCCTAGCGGAATGGCGACAGAGTTACAGTTACATAACGTTTAATCAAACGAAATGTGCGGATACTAGACAAAAAAGTTACCTATTTCAAAAATACGGGCGTTTAACTTTTAATTAAATTAATAAACTTTTTTTTTCTCATCAACTAAGGCGGACATTTTCTTCAAAGTAGTCTGGTTTCCACTGCGAGCGGAGCTGACTCCGTACGGACTCCGCTCGACTAGCAACAGTAAATTTCATAGAAGTGCTTCCACCGACAGCGAGTCAGCGGAGCGGACTGAGCGAGTACAAAGAGTTACAAAAGTGGTCGCAGAGTTGAGCGAGTTTCCAGCGGACTCCGTACGGACTCCGCTCGACTAGCAACAGTAAATTTCATAGAAGTGCTTCCACCGACAGCGGAGTGAGCGGAGCTGACTGAGCGAGTAAAAATGGGTCCGCTGTGTCATGGTCTCGGCCGCTAGTTTTCAACTGACTCCGCTCCCCCGTGCCCCCCGCGCCAACCCGCGCAGTTGCGTGACAGCGATAAAACACATCATACATGATTTACAAAAACACATCATACATTATTTTATTAATTTGAAAATATTAAAATGTATGTTTTATTTCCAACATCTACTTTTTATGTTTAAAGCAAAATAATACATTACTTTTTATGTTTCGAAACAAAAAAAAACTCTTTTATTAATAATTAAAACGTTTGATCTGGGCGTAGGCTGCAACGAGCTGTCACACACTGCACATCATACATTATTTTATAAATTTGAAAATATTAAAATGTATGTTTTATTTCCAACATCTACTTTTAATGTATTAAAGCAAAATAATACATTACTTTTTATTTTTCGAAACAAAAAAAAAAACTTTTTTTATTAATAATTAAAACGTTTGATCTGGGCGTAGGCTGCAACGAGCTGTCACACACTAGTTGGCTCCGCTAAGCCAGCTGTAGATGGAAGGCAAACAACTCTTTCATCTGACTCATCTCATTTCCCGCCTAGCTCACTCTGCCGAGCTCGTTGGCTGTGGAAGGCAAATACCATTATTTTTTAAAACTCTTTCGCAATGGAAGGCCAAAACTATTTCACTACGCTCCGCTCAGCTATTTCCCGCTCCCGCTCAGCTATTTCCCGCTCGCAGTGGAAAGCGGGCATAAAGGCTAGTCTAGCTGAAAACATAAGCAAAATGAACATTGACAAACAGTATCTTGCTTCAAAAGATGTTCTTATTAGAAATTTGTACAAAAAAATATTTTTGATTTTGATCTGGCAAGAAGTTACACTATATGTATGGCTTAGTTGTGAGTTGCGATCTGTAACTTAAAAGCTGGTTCATGGAGGTAAGCTTTTTTGTACGTTTTAATAAATTTCATAATTCAATTACAAATTCTCAAAAGAAGTTATGGGTGTATCTCTTTTCTTTATCGTGATTTTCACCTGCTTACTTTCTCATTGATTAATTAAGACATCTGATGATGCAAACGGTTTGTTTGCGTAACCGGCCGTGGAACTTAATGTACTCAAAGTAATCTAAAACAAAGTTGGTTTTATTCTGTATCTCATAACTACTTCTAATATAATCTAAGTTGCAAAGATATGTAACATTGGGGATTCACATTACATGCATTCTCACAAGCAGACACGTACAAGTTCGCGTTTGCACATGCCACATGTGAACCTACAACATAAAAACCAAATCTCAAATGGACATACACCCTGCAACTCCTGTTGACCTTCCCTGAAACAGGGGTGACATTGGCAAAGTGAACCATTTTCTACAGCATGGGTGGTCAGCCGCATACCAACCTATAAATCAAGGAAGTCACTTATTTTATCAAAATAGAATGATAGGTCTTACCATGGCTGGAGGGAACACCCTGCGGCAGTCTGTTCTGTGCAGATTTTCCCCAAAGGCAGCCGCTAGAGACGCTCTCTGTTCCATGCTCCAGCAGGCCAAGCAGACAAAGCACGCTCCCTCGCAAGACACGCGACACGTCTCACTGTTGCATGTGGAGGACCACACCACCAGGTTCTTGTTGGAGACAATCATCTCACGTTCCCCTTCACTGAAAATAAAACATTCAAGCATACAGCCAAGCAGTGTGAATCAGTTTGACCAAGCGGAGAGCCAAGACCTTTACAAGAGGATGACGACCAGCAGAGACAAATGGCTAGTACAACAAGGCATTGCTTTAACAAGATATTGGTGAATAGCAGAGACAAATCGCTGCCTTAGTGCTTGTTTACTGTAAACGCCATTGAGCTAATTTTACAGGAGCAATGTTTTTGTGTTTTGTTATTGTAATTGACAAAATCGTAATTCAATTGCCTATTTTACCGAAAGTACTGCAGGTCTGGCACTATAATAATCGGTAAAAATCATAATAATGTTACGTTTAATACTAAAAAAAGGCGTTTTAAAATGGATATACGTCAAAGATGCGCAACGGAAATTTCGTAAAGTGGATATACAGTAAAACGATCTTGAGATTGACCGGACGCTCGCAACAATCTTTTAGTGCTTGTTTACTCTATGCGCCAAATCACATATAAAGGGTGTTCCAGTCACTTCTTCACCGCACATTATATTTGTTGTACTTATTTAATTCATATTACACAGTAGGCTATTGAACTTTCATTTGACTTTTATTTATTTCTTTACTTCCTTCCTTTCCTATTAATACTCTAGTGTTACCAAAGAGATGGAAGAGAGAAGTTTATTATCAAAATATTTTTTTATTTTCTTTAAGGTTTTTTTTTGTTTTTTACTTTCTTGCTCTAGCTGAAGACTAAAAATTTCATTTTTTTCACGAAATGGTGCTATAAAGAAATCATCAACTCATCATCATCATAAAGAAAGTATTGATTTGGTGTGAAATTTTTTTTTCGAGGTTTTCACGGAAATGAGTTGTCCTGGTGCAGGACATGCCAAAAAACACTATCTTTCAAAAACGTCCGTCTGTATGTGTGTGTGTGTGTGTGCGTGTGTATGTGTGTCACTTTCCAAAGTATTAGACTTAGAGATACCAAATTTTGGCTACATCAACTCTTTTGAACATGTTTTAAATATGAATTACACGGCATTACACCAACTTGAAAATTCAAGATGGCTGCCATACAAAAAAAAACATAAAATTTCAGATGGCAACCCATAGACCCAGGTTTGCAAGAGTGTTGCCATACCTAATTTTTTTAGTAAAAATTTGAGCAACGACCACACTGCAAAAAAATAATCTTGGAGCCGTTTTTGAGAAAAGTGCAATTTTATGTTTTTTTTTGTATGGCAGCCATCTTGAATTTTCAGGGTGATCCCATGCCGGTCGGCTCATCAAAATTTGTGGTTGTCAATTCTCTAAATCTAAAAATTGGTGTCTCTGTGATTAGTAGTATCGGCTGGGACATACACACATACGGACGGACAGGTTCGACAAATTAGGTTTTTTTGCACGTCCTGGCGCAAGACAACTCATTTCCGTTGAAACCTCAATTTTTTTTTCGGACGAATACAATACTTTATAGCTCCTTCTGACTGCTATAAAGTAAAAATATATTGAAAAGTTCTCAGCAGTTAGAGTGTTAATAAAAAAATACTTTTTAGAAAATTTAAGACAATAATGATAACTTATATGATGTCATTATTATATTTTCCAAAAAGTGAATCACATACAAAGTGAGAAATTTCCAGACAAAATGTTTGGTAATAATCAGAGGGTTAAAATTAGATAAAAGGCTGCGATTCTTAAAACTTTCTAAATAGCAATAATAATCAGTCGTTACTTTTTCAAAACATGACAAAAAAGTTTACCCACCATACAAAGTCCAAGTTTGCATACAAAAGCGTTCAATGACCATCTATGTACATATGTATAATAATCGAGAATCGTAGTTGCAACGAAATATTAACATTCAAAACTCAGATCAATTGCATGCCCACAAACAGAAACTTGTAAGTTCGCGCTTGCAAATGCTGAGTGTGTACTTACAAATTGAAACCAAATCTCAAATGAACATTAAGCCTGCAACTCTGACATTGACAAAGTGAATTATTTTTTACACTATGGGTGGTCAGCTTTATACCAATCTATAAATCAAGGTTCTTTCTTGTGTAATTGGCGTTTTTTTCAGAGACGACCAACCTCGCAGAGGGCTCTTGAGGTGTGATTCACACAAAACGGCGCTCACCAAATAATCTTTTTTTTCTTCTTGAAACAGCATAAACTGGCAAATGATTCTAGCTTTAAATTCGTCATACAGTGAGTTAATTTATGCAAGAAAGTCGAGTGCAGATTCTGTGCATTTTTTTTTATTATTTTGAAGAAAACATCAATTATATATCAGAAAATATGTTTTTTTAGGACAAAAGTTGTAGCTTTCTATCTCTTGTGTAAAATGTTTACGAAAGTAAGTCTGTTTTTATTTTGAATTTCCAAATAGTGCGTGAACTACGTTATTGAAAGATGGAACATTTTTATACGTTTCAATGTTTTGATGTTTGCTAATGATGCTCCTTGCCTGATAGGTTGGTATGAGGCTGACCCCCCATGCTAAAAAAAAAGGTTCGCTTTTGCTTACGCCACCCTGATTTTACGGATATGTGACAGGAGTTGCAAGGTTTATGTTCATGTGAGATTTTGTTGATTTTAATTTTAAATTTAACGTCAATTTCAATTTTCAGTAAGGATAGGCAGAATAAGAAGAAATGGAGGCAGCTCTGCAGAGGCTCTGGCCACCCCTAGCGGAATGGCGACAGAATTACAGTTACAGTTACATATATACATAAATACTTGTTCAGATTATATTAAATTTTTATGAAAATAGAATATGATCTGTAATTTCGGCTGGTACATGCATACATACATATACGGACGGACGGGACATTATGTCTTGGGACATTTATCGGTGGGCATTTTGTCGTGGTACCAAAAATATACTGTAAGTTATCCACGTACGTGTCTAATTAAGCATTTTGTAATCTCGTATGGCAATTATTGTCTATTAATAATTACCTACTGTTTCACGAACTAAAAATGTAGCAACCTGTATGTTAAAATGCCATTACGTTCATTTCAACATATAATCGACTAACCGTTCACATTGAACAATGCAATGGCAGAAATTGTTTTTGCAGATGGTCGGGAGATGTTTTTCTTCCTATGAACTATAATTTTTAAAGGATTTATCTCAGGAATCCCTTGAAAACTTAAATATTCATCTCAAAATTCCGAGCGGGCTACGGTTAAAAAACGATGTTTAGGTGTGACGTCACACCCACGCGCGTCTGTGATTGGCAGATACGGCAGCCACTCGTCAGCCACGCATGCGCATCAGCGTTTGTGGCGTATCCAGTAAACAAGCACTGAGTTGAAATTTCGAACACAGAATATCGTCTGTGAAAATGTTGAATAACTCGCACATTTGAAGACAAATACGTATTTTTTTTAGCTCAGATTGTGTAGAATTTTATTCTTAAGACAACTGCATCAAAAAGTCATATTTGACAAGATTGGCGTATACAGTAAACAAGAACTGGGGGAGCGAAATGGCTAGTACAACAAGGCACTGCTTTAACAATATATTGGTGAATAGCGGAGACAAATGGCTAGTACAACAAGGCATTGCTTTAACAAGATATTGGTGAATAGCAGAGACAAATGGCTAGTACAACAAGGCATTGCCTTTACAAGATATTGGTGAATAGCAGAGACAAATGGCTAGTACAACAAGGCACTGCCTTTACAAGATATTGGTGAATAGAAGAGACAAATGGCTAGCACAACAAGGCACTGCCTTTACAATATATTGGTGAATAGCAGAGACAAATGGCTAGTACAACAAAGTACTGCTTTAACAAGATATTGGTGAATAGCAGAGACAAATGGCTAGTACAACAAAGTACTGCTTTAACAAGATATTGGTGAATAGCAGAGACAAATGGCTAGTACAACAAGGCACTGCCTGTACAAGATATTGGTGAATAGAAGAGGCAAATAGCTAGCACAACAAGGCACTGTCTTTACAAGATACTGACGATCAGCAGAGATAAATTCCTAGTACAACAAGGCACTGTCTTTACAAGATACTGACGATCAGCAGAGATAAATTCCTAGTACAACAAGGCACTGTCTTTACAAGATACTGACGATCAGCAGAGATAAATTCCTAGTACAACAAGGCACTGTCTTTACAAGATACTGACGATCAGCAGAGATAAATTCCTAGTACAACAAGGCACAGCTTTTACAAGAGGATGGCGACCATCAGAGACTAATAGCTAGCACAAAGCAAGATCATGGCAACATGTTTCAAATTGGGAAGTATGTTTTTCCCAATAGAAAGGAGAAAGAAATAAATAATTATCTATGCTCACTTGTCCTCAGTTGTCTGTGGTTTGGTGTACCTGGCAACACCCACCAAAGCCAGTGTGCTGTACAGCACTTGCTCGTACAGCAGCCTGTTTGGAGGGAAGTGCGCAGAGCTCAGGTTGGGCGACATGTTGGCCTCAATGGCAAACAGACGGAGCGTCTCATCGATCACAAAGTCAAAGCGCATCAGCTCAAAGAAGTTGCGCGGGTTGCCGTAGTTCTTCAACTGAAATCAATCAATAATATTGTTAAATTTTTACTGAGGTTCTCATTTAATTAAACCGCAATTTTTTATTTTAACAGAATTTATTTTACACGGTTTGGTTCACAATTTACAATGTACTAGATTTCTAGCTCTTGCTTTCGACTTCACGGCCAATGTTTTAATCGACTCTTTATGGCCTGCACACAATTGGCTTACATTTATATACGTTCATACGGACGTTTCTCAACTGTTCTTGTTTCTCAAACATATTGGATGATTCCAATACCACAGCATTGTACCACCAGCGTGATAAGGATCACATATGCACTAATACTACCATACGCTCGTTACAATATGAAATGATAAATCCATCTTTTTTAATTTATAAAAAAGTTCTTTTGTCAATGGGAACGCAACGAATTGATCAACTTTAACCTGCTCAGAGACTGGTAAGAAAAATTTTAGAATTCATCAATTTTACTTACTGTTTCGGGGAAGGGCGGCAAGATTTGTAGAGCTTATGTTCATTTTTGGTTTTTAAATGACACTTTTTTATTTAAATAATAAACACTTAAGTTTAAAAATTATGAAAGAATTTTGAAAAGACATACCGAGGCCATGATGAGTTCTTCCTTCTTGAGCAGCATATCTTCAAAAAACTCATCAACCTGCCTCCAGACAATTGACGGATCCTTGCCCTACAACCAAAATAACATCCTGTGATTTATATTTATTTTAAACTAGCTGTACCCTGCCACCCCTTGTGGTGTCTCATCTGGTTACTGTTACTCTATTATGCCGCCATTCTGTTGGGGGTGGCCAGTATATCCATTGAAGTATCTCCACTGTGTTGCGTCTTAGCACTCTACTTTAAGAATTTCCCTGCCATAAGGTGAAAATAGTTGAAGCATATTTTTGCTCTCATTTCCTTTACAGTTCCAGTTTTTTTTTTGTAGAAGACTATGTTGGCATATAGAGAATGCAAAATCCGGATTTTTTTGAAATCCGAATTTTCCAATTTTCCTTTGATTAAAATCCGGATAAACCGGATAATCCGGATTTTTCTAAGTTTTAAGGTGATTTGATAAATTGAAATAAAACAGAATTTAAAATCTGCATTTATTCAGACACGACAAATAAAATCAACTAAAATAATCAACAAAACTTTGGGTATCAGTCATCTTTCCCTTATATAGGTAAATTAGTCAACTAACATAGTCATAAACTGAACATAACATAAAATCAAATGCAACAAAACGTATTATTCATCCTCAAATTAAATTTGCCGTTGTCAAACAATGGTCGGTTAGAAATTTTCACACAAGATAACATTAATTTAGTGACATTAATTTATAGTTTATGACATTAATTTAGTACATATTAATCAGTCTTATTTAGAAAATGAGATCTTAAAAACATGAAAGCGTCAAGTGTCTCGGTGAGTGAGCGGGGCGCGGGGCGTCCGTCGCGCCCGCGGCACGCGCACGTCTCGCGTTGCTCGGTTTATTGCCTTATATGGGCATAAACAGAGCCAATCACGGATTTCGCGCCAAATTCGCTCAAACAAAGTACCTACAGCCTATAGCTAATCCTACCAATTCAAATATTGTTCGAATTTGCTTATTAGAGTAGGTAATCGAACTACTTAGAATGAAAATTTGTGGATAAATATAAAATATTATGCATTGAACTCAATTTTGGCTAAAATCCGAAGAAACCGGATTTGAGTTTTAAAAACCGGATTTAAAAAAACTCCAGAAAATCCGGATTTTTCAGTTATTTTCGAATTTCGAAGAATCCGGATTGCAATCTCTATTGGCATATAAACCAAAACTCATGAAAGTTTCATCGTAATCTGTTCAGTAATTTAGGAGTCCATACAAAACAAACATACATACATAAGAAGATAATAGGCTATGCGACATAGAGCTTAGAAAAAGATGGCAGCTGCTATGTAGGTAGGAAGTCATCTCCTACTACATAAAATGACGGATACTTACTTGTGCCGTAACATAAACGTCAAATGAGTCTTACATATAGTAATGCAAGGTTCCATAGATCTTTGACAAATACGGGAGGATATAGGAAGGTAGTCATCTCCTAGTAAATAAAATGATAATAACATACTTGTGCCGTAACATAAGCGTCAAATGAGTCTTTCATGCCGTAATGCAGGGCCCCATAGAGCTTAGAGAGAGACGGCAGCTGCCATGTAGGGAGGTAGTCATCTCCTACAACATACTGGTCCACATGAGCCGTTCGCCAGTCAAATGGATAGTACTTCCTCGGACAATATCTGTAAAAACATAATAATTTTTCACCCATAATGTGAAAATTTGACTATGTCACCCAGTATCAGGACTCTAAATGGAGTGTAGTGAGTTTGATTTCCAGCAAAACAAAAAAAAAGTATTTTCAAAATTATATCTTCTATTCAATCAAATTTTGAATCAGATATTTGATAACGTGAACAGCTCTTAAGAAAACACGGAAAAACTATTGTTAATTAATTTGAATTCCAATTTTTTTTAAACAGTTTTTCAATATTTTCCTGAGAACTATTCAAATAAATATACAATGCTCATCTCTGATACAGAAATTGGCATTACACACATGTGTTTAAATATTTTTTGCTCAGATTATTTTGATGGTATACTTTATTTTAACTCTACAATTTAGATAAATAATTATTTAACCCATTTATTTTTTTCATTATTGTCAAACTCTAACACAAAGAACGCTGCTAAAATAAATAAATTAATTAAAATGATACTTTTAGGGCATGTAGCCGCTTTTAGGACTTTTTCTTACCTAAATAAGACATCTCCTTTATAAATATACGCCCGTAAAGGGTTAACAGAGGTCAGTATAGTGTAGACCCCAATATCAAATCTGTGTCCGTCCACCAGGTACGGCTGCTGCACATACTCCTGGACAAAGTTTCCCTCCTGCGTCAGATTCATCTCCGTCACATTCTTCAGAAAGACGCGGCGGTGCTCGTTATCCTTCAGGACAAATAGGGCCCCCGGGTGCTTCTCTGCGTGCTCCAAGAGAGCGCTGCCTTCTGCCGGGAGACGGAACGAGCGGGGAATGTAGTCTGATATTGTGCTGGCAAAGTCTACCTGGAATTGTAATTATTTAATAGGGTAATTTCACTTTTTATTTCATAAAATGATTGAATTGAAAATGACATAAGCAAATCAAAAGTATTTGAGATAAAATAAATACTCAATTTGTGAAAATAAAACTGTGTTTTAAAAAAATATATATACTTAATTCATCATAAAAATGTTTTTTTACTGTGTGAATACACAAACTCTTAAAAGTTTAATTCTAACAGTTTGTCTGGTGATGCATAGACAATCCAGGCAAACTGTGCTGTTTCTGCAAATGCCCTTACACTGTGTGCTTCCAGTAATGTCTTACCTTAAGAGTGAGATGCCCGATTCCCGGAAAATGGTTGACCCTCTGATGCGGCTGCAGTTTATTCCCGATTAACTTAGGTCGCAGCCTCGTAAAGGGGTAATCGTGAGCCCACATCAAAGTCCAAGGTTCCTCCCCGTCATCCTGAGCCCTCCTCCAACCAGCCCGTCCCAAAACTGTCTCCACATGTCTCAAAACCCCATTGGGTGCAGAATGCCTTCCCTCATGGCTGTACACCCAATACGCAGGCTGATTTGAGGATTTATTTGGGACCTGGAGCTCTGTCGAGATGGGTTGAAGATTTTCTGTTTTTTGAGGAGATTGAGTTATCCACATAGTTGCAAAAACTGCTAGCATAACGGAGATGAATGTACTGAACGGTGCTTCCATTTTGTTTTATGTAAAAATAGTATGGTCCTGAAATAAAAAAGGATTGAAATAACTTTTTTTGCAAAATAAATAATGCACTCTGCACATGATTTAACATAGACTAAATTGTTTTTTTACTTGGTTTATTTACTGTATTCAGCCACCATTCCGCTAAGGGTAGCCAGTACCTCTGCACGTGCGTCTCTCTTTTATTCAGTCAGTTGCGTTTGCACACTTCTTTCCTCTCCTCGACATTCATCACTCTGTTCATATGCATTTTCCTCTCTTTCTATCACTCTGCAGAATATAGCCACTTGCAATCTTACTTTAAGATCAGTAAAATCTTTTCTCGAATGGAAATATAACTTTTTTTTCGTATTTTTTACAACTCATTTATAAAAATGTACTTTATTTCTTAAGCATTTGGAGTAACTTACTAATAAAATATATCATAAACTCTGTTTTATATACCTATACTTACTTATAGGTATTTCTTACCTGTATCAAACCGAAGTCCGATTTCTTACTTTCACCGTAGAATTATGAATTAAACTTTGAACTGTTTTATTCTACAAATAAAAACTATTTAATAAATAATTATTTTACTTCCTTTGATGTAAAAATTCATTATACATTAACACATAATTTTACGTAGAGTTTAAAAGTTGTCAGAAAAATAGCGGTATATTTTTCTTCATCTTTTATTCAACAGCTGTTCCCACTAGAGATGGGAAGTAGCGGTGAAATGAGATGTTACCTTATTTGGTAGGTATTACTTTTGCGTCTTCTTTTTCTTTCACGCCAACAATTTATTTTCAAGGATTATTATCATTCCTTGACTTATAGGTTGGTATGAGGCTGACCACCCATACTGTAAAAAATGGTTCACTTTGCCAATATCACTCCTGTTCCAGGGAAGGTCGCGAAAAAGTTGCAGGGCTTATGTTCATTTGTGGTTTGTAATTTGTAAGTAGGTATCTAAGTTAAATAGTTTGAGCCAGCGAAGGAACAAGAAATCCGATAGGTACTTTGGAGGAAAGCGTGGTCCTACAAATAAAATCGGTAATATTTGTATGAAGAATGAAGAATGTTCCTTGACTTATAGGTTGGTATGCGGCTGACCACCCATGCTGTAAATATGGTTCACTTTGACAATGTCACCCCTGTTACAGGGAAGGACGGCAAGAGTTGTAGGGTGTATGTCCATTTGAGATTTGGTTTTTATGTTGTGGGTTCACATGAGGCATGTGCAAGCGCGAATTTGTACGTGTCTGGTTGTGGGAATGCATGTAATGTGAATCTCCAATGTAACATATCTTTGCAACTTAGATAAGATTAGATTAGAAGACCTGTCAGTCCAAGATGGCTGAAAATGAACAGCTGAAAAGGGCATTTTGACTGTGGTACTTTTAGCTAGTGAACGAGACGGTTGTCTCGACGTCTGCTAGTGGAAAGAAGGTTTTGAAGGCAATGAAGTCTCTCGCCGCTGAAGAGTAGTTCAATCTGCCGCAGTCTTTTTCTTTCTCAGGGTTCAGCTGTGTCTCCTCAATGAGTGTAGAAATTGTACTGAATTGTAATCCGAAAGCGGGTCATACCACTACCACCTGGCGTTGGTCATACCTACTTATACCTACATTTAATACGTCAACGATTTCCCGACCAATGAGGGATGACTGTAGTTTATTTTGTTGAAATTTTGCTGAAAATATTTGGTTGAAGTCCATCCTTTGAGTCACGTAGTAGTAACCAATAGCGTTGTGTTGTAGGTGACTGGGGGAAACACAGTGGCGTTACATCCTATCTTTATCATGTTATCATATCTTGTTGATTTCTTCTTCTTTATTTTTGTAGTATTGCTTGTGAAGATATACTGCACCACACTTACGAAGGTTCTTATTTTCTAAAATAAGCTGTATAGTACTATCAAAGACGACAATCTAGGATTTTTTAGAAAATGAGGTAAATAGATAGAAAATTACTTATATATAAGAAATTTATTTATACCTATGTATTTATTTCATTTAAAAAAAAATTTAGATCGTCGCCTTTGATATAGGTATACAACTAAAATTACATTATTTTCTTATCTACATAAATATTCCTAATCAATAAGTAATGGATATCAAATCAGAGCCTTGACATCAATGCTAAAAATAATTTAAAATAGAAAAAAAATAAAAATCAAATTTAGATAATAATCTAGAAAAGTGTTCTCAACCCTTGGGTCGCGAACCATTAGTGGCTGCAACAGCCAAATGTTGCGAATATGTAATTGTGTGTCTGTGTGAGTTGGTGTGCGTTGTGTCTCTGGGAGTCTGTGAAGTCTCTAGATGTTAGGTAGTTATGATTGTTACTTGTATTTGTTCGAAATTGAGTGTTTACTCGAATTTTCTAAGTGGAATGTTCAGGCGTGGTCTCGCATGTGCCAGAATAACTCTTATGCTCACCTATGAATAGAGACCGACATGCTCTGCAGGAAGACTTGTATCTAAGCAGTCGAGCAATATAGTTCAAAGCCTCTGTGTACGTATCGTATGTGAACCGTGTCTTAAAATAAATTGTGCAAAGTAAATGATCGCAATTTTTATTACATTGAACCCGGTAAATCATAACAATATTATAATCGTTGAGTGGTAGAGAACCAAAGGCGGCAATTTAGGATCTTAGCCGGGAAATGAGACCTCATTTTCTCGTCATTTTGGTACATTTATTTAATTTCAAAAATAAACTTTGATTGCCGTCTTAAATAAGGTATTACGTCAAAAAGGATGACAAACTTGAGGCATGCTTGAGGCGTGCTTCAGATGTCAATATATCTGTACAGCTTAGATTATAAATTAACAGATGGGCTGCGTCACATAATCGAGATATATTTTTAATGTCCGGAGTCCGTTACTTTTTATTATATCGCGGCATTTTCACAAAACTATGCACCAACTCTGTCCTCAACCACCTGGGAGTGATTTCAAACAGGAAATGATATATGGCATAGCGCCAGGGCTGGTGCTTGTACTCTGGACGTGGTCTCTCGCTGGTCAAGGCGTGCACCATCTTCCTCATCAGCTCAGGATCCTCCAGGACATCTGGAGCCGCACCTGTCCCAACACCAGACAGATAAGACATCACCAGTTCGAAGTGCTCCCCGTAATGTTTGGTTTGTTCTGCTGTGAACGCTGACCTCATTTCTGCAGTGAATTTATTTTGGTTCGCCATGATGCGAGTGGACGCTACCAGGGAACCTGTAAAGATAAAAAATAATGAAAATAGCTTTGCTTTCTTTCCAATCTCGATTCTTCACAAATTTCTCTCTTACAAGTCACGAGCCACGAGTGCCTCTTCACTGAAGATTGGCGATCTTCACAGTAATTTGTACCTTAGATTCTGCTACAAGAAAAAGGGATCTTGTGCTTATGCCAAACCACTATATAGGCCTGTTGCACTGCACCAAACTCCGATCAGACAAAAATCAAAATTAAGTGTGATTTCTCCCAACAAATTAAAAATTTGGTTACATATACGCTGACAAGTCAGCTGATGTACATCATATTTCCTGTTCAAATTCCATCATATTATTACCCACTTCCGAGAAATATTTAAGCGAGGTCCTTTCCAGAATCAAGCAATCAAATATTGATTGGGGTTTGGTAGAATTGGCCCTATATCATGTTCTTCAAACAATATGTTCTCCTTCGACGTAGAGCTCATCGTCCATTAATTCTTCCCTGTAAACGAGAAAAAATCTTGACATAATATGTGTGACTCGATTTTTCGGTTTCTTTATGGTTTTATGTACTGTTACGACTTTAAGTACTGGAGTTCTGTTTTCATTAAACTGCAATTATTTATTTTAACAGAATTTATTTTTCACGGTTTGGTTCAAAATTTACAACAATTTATAATTTCTGCTTTTTGGTCTTCACAGCAAAATGCTTGGAGCGACTAATCGCTCTCCGCACCATAGCAGTCCCTATTATATAGTTACAAAAGAGATCTTTCTCGCATATTCCAGATCATTCTTCGATTTCTCGTTCACACCAGAACGCCGTCCTATGCACTACCACCATCATGGACTACTCTCAGATTGTTCTACCCACACTATCGTACATGTATAGGTGCGCGTAGGTACTTTGATTTCATAGTTCGTAACAGTATTTACGTATTGCACCCTGCACGTGACTAGATTGGAATATAGATCATCATTATTTTGTTCCCACCTGGGATGAAGTAGACGACCTTGACCCCATGCGGCAGCAGCTCCATCCTGGCAGCTTCCGTCCACGCCCTTGCCGCTGCTTTAGTGGCAGCGTAGGGAGCCAGCAGCGGCAGCGGCTGCAGCGAGCAGTGGCTGCCCACCTGCACCAGCCTGGGGCTTCCTCCCCGCGCGCTGCTCCTCCTCAGCAGCGGCAGGGCGGCGCGGGAGACGCGCCAGCTGCCCAGGATGTTCACCATGACCTGCTGCTCCAGCTGCTGGGCAGTCTGCCACTCCGCCTCGCCGAACACCATCACTCCGGCGTTGTTCACCACGGCGTGCAATTCTAAAAATAATATGAGACGGTTTTTCTCGGGCTAGACCATGTTCTATTTGCAGTAATTTTGTCTGTTGACGTTTCATTCCTCAAATATAACACATTGTTTAATTTAGAGATGTTCTGGATATGGTTGTTATGGAATGTATTGGATATGTTATTGGATAATGTTATTGGATAATGTTATTGGATATATTGGATAATATGTTATTGGATATTGTTATTGGATATGGTTTTTATTGGATATAATAAAAAATTAAAATAAATTAGGCTGATTTATTTGGTGAGCGCTGTTTTTGTGTGTATCACACCTCAAGAGCCCTCTGCGAGCTTGGTCGTCGCTGTAGAAAGCGCCAATTCTCAAGCCAGACCCAGTTGTTGTAAGGCTGGATGTACCTTTTGATGACCGGTCTTTGGTAAAGGTTTATGAATTTTTCAACCCAGCGAAGAGCAAATTTGAAAATATAAATAGTATATTTTTTGTGCTCCGCCGGGATTCGAACCCACGACCTTCCAGTTACGAGCCCGAAGTGTTAATTACCACCTGGACTACGGACCTGTCGATATGATCCGTAAAGGATATGTTTTTTGGATATGGTAAGGTTTAAGTTGGAAATACGGTCGTTTGACATATTTACAATAATAATAACTACACAGCGAAAAAAAAATACTCAGATATCGAACCGTTATACGAGTAAGAGAACTTATGTTTTTCTCGACGTTTTGTTAGCGACGTAGCTAACGTCTTCAGGAGACACGCTCTTGGCACCTGCGGATACGGATATATGCGAATATTACCCGCTAATTTAATTAATGGATATTAGATTTTAACAGGGCTATTCTTAACACATTTGATCCATAGCTGATCCATGGATCATCTTTTTTTTGTACGGAAAATTCACGTTAGATGGCGGTTGAACCCTGGATTTGCTGTGAGTGAATAACACCGTTAGGAATAAACTCTGGATGTTTTTTTTTTATTTTGAACTTAAATCTTGACGAACAAACGTCAGTCTTATATAGGACTGCCGTACCTACTTAAACCAAATTTCAAAACAAATGTTTGCTTTTTCCCTAGCAACCCGTCCGGGTGACGACACAATGTTGTCTATGTCTGCGGCGAACCTCATTATTTTGATTTCTCACCTCTTTCCGGATGCTGAAGCAGGTATTCCGTTACTTGCCGCATGGCCTCTTCCACGCTGGAGTCACTGGTGACGTCTAGCGGTAGGATGACGTCAGGAGGGTTGGGCAGACCTCTCAGCAGGCGCGCCCCCTCACTGTCGTGCCCGCCGAGCACGCCGGCCAGCACGCGCAGCCCGGCCGAGCACGCGGCGCGCACCGTGCTGAAGCCGAGGCCGCTGTCGCAACCAGTCACGAGCACGACGCGGTTGTCGTGCGGTTTAGAAGAAGAGGAAGAAGACGATGCGGCAGTAGAATGAGAATAAGAACGGGAGGAAAATAAAGATGAAGAATTAGAAGACGAATGATGAGGTACGGCAGTAGAAGTAGAATTCGAACAGGATGCGATGGTAGGAGAAGAATTTGAACGGGAGGAAGAAGAATATGCGGTAGCAGAAGGAGAAGGCGAAGAAAATGATGTGATGGTAGAAGATGAACGGGAGGAAAAAGAAGAAGATGTGATGGGAGAAACAGAAGATGGAGAGGAAGACGAAGTAGAAATGGCACGTGCACTGAGCGTGCGTAAATGGAAATAGATTGCGCACGGTTTCATGATTTTGAAGTGGGTTTTATCATTGAAAATCACTGCGTTGTTAATTTGAAACTGAAATAATAATCATGGTTTAATCTTGTCCGGTCGATGGATCAGTTGGCATGGAATGCAAGCACCCGCTTGCATTCCATGCCGAGAGCTCAATTTCGAATCCCAGCGAGGGTCTCAGAAATGATTTCCCGTTTTGCTGTTTATTTCAAACTCAAAATAAGATTCCAGCAAGGCTCCATGTTACTCAGTCTTCAAAAGAAATAATTATCACCCCAGCAACCCCATCGTGAGCTAAAAAACCCTCTCGTTAATAAAGTTGTTGGCGTAAGGCCTTCCAAGAGCACCTGTGAAATTAAATAGATTTCATTCGCCACATGCAACCCCTTCGGAGAAAACGCGGCAAGGAGCAAGTCAAATAAGTTAACCTAATTGTTAATTATCCCGAATTTAAAACATTCACATTATCTGCCCTCGATGGCGTTAATCGAAAATGTATGGAATATTATAATGGCAGTGAGTAATTTATTTTCTCCTAATTCATAAAATGGTTTTAATTTTTAAACCAGTATAAAGTCAGATTTCCCATACTAATACGCTGGTTTATCTCTGGTTTTGGGTTCAACCAATGTAATGAATCAGGATTTGATTATTTAATTTTAAACACATGTTTTAAAACTTTATTATAAATATTATTATATATCACCTAATATTATATAAAAAAAGGTAAAATAGAGAACAATAACCAGATTCCTGGTTTATCCCATTTTAACTAAAATAAAGTCAACCTTTTTTATCACATGTATTAAAATGCTTATTAATTTTGTACAGTAAAAATAATGCTTCTACGGACGCGACGCTTTTGATACTGGTCGGTTTTCAAAGACCACTATTTGTGTTTGCTGATGTGACCAAATAACTTAGAATTTCAAATCAGCGGAATTTTAAATTCTAAATTTAAGATTCTGTAACCGATCGACTCAGGTATTATTTTTTCTACAAATCAGTTCAAAATGCATTGAAGAAAATAATTTATTCCCAATACTTGGTTGATTGAATTTGATAATGATAATCGATTAGTCACAAATGCCTGGGGTGGAAGTCTAGGCGGCCTTCGGTAGATCTTACCATATCGACGGTTAAAAGAAAGTAAGGCATAAGTGACATTTTGGTCAAAAATGAGTTATGAATGCTATCCTACTTAAAAAAAATGCTCTTTCTAATGCGCTAACACTTATACACTTATAACACTATAACACTTATAACACTACGATGATTTTTGTTGTTGTTTATGCCCAAGCAAACAACTGCGTTTTCGAAGTATGGTTTTGGTGTAACCGACAAGATTTTGTCCTAAAGGCGCTTGTGACATTAAAAAATCATAAAACCACATTAATAGGAATGCCAATAAATGCCTTTATATTTTTTTTAATTAAAGAGCTGTTTTGATTTTAACGATATGATAAAAAATAAAAAAGTTATTTAATTTTTCTGCAATCTCAAATTTTAAACTGCTCTCCTGAACAATTTAGTTTTTGTCGCTTATGCCCTCTTGCTTTTTAACCAGCGATATCTATTTGAAGATAGGGTGGAATAAATTATGGCGGTGCCTGAACAGCTCATCGTTGTTCCATATAAAATGGGCCAAGTGGGATGATCTTTCTAGCGTGTTTGAATGAAAACCAGCCTGAATGAAAATCTGAAGGCGGTTTCCCAGCTCCCTGGGGGCTGGTTCTCAATTATTGTGCCTGCTGAGTAAACCTTACCGGTATATTATTTTGGGATTGAAATAAACACTGAAAAGGGAAATCATTTCTGACACTGCCAGTGGCGATGAAAGCCTAGACCTCGGAATGGAATGCAAACATTCTACTAACTGTCAACTGAGCCATCGACGGAACCGCAATCCAATATGCCATTGTTGTTTTAATTATTAACTCAAATAAACTTACCTACACCAGTTATCCTTAACTATTCCTTCGTTTATTTAATCTTTATTTTCTTTCGACCACGACCACATTGTGGTTTTCTTTCGACCAAGACTACTTTGTGGTTTTCTTTTGACCACGACCACTGTGTGGTTTTCTTTCGACCAAGACTACTTTGTGGTTTTCTTTCGACAGGACCACATTGTGGTTTTCTTTCGACCAAGACTACTTTGTGGTTTTCTTTCGACCACGACCACTGTGTGGCTTTCTTTCGAGCAGAGACCTTTTTGGTTTCTTTCGACCAGAGATCACATTATTTTCTTTCAAGCAGAGATCTTTCTGGTATCTTTCAACCAGGGACCACTCCGTTTTCGTTCGACCAGAACCACTTTATTCACTTTCTTTCGACCAGGGACCAGTTCGAGTAGCTCTTTTTATTTTATTTTATTTATACCACTTTGTTTTATTTCGACCAGTGATCATTTTGTTTTCTTTCGACCAGGACCACTTGTAGGGTTTTTTTTTATCATCAGGAACCATTACTTACAAAATTCCTACTCCTTGGTAACTCCTCTATGTATGCCGCATGACCTTGCAGCAGACCATTTTAAAGGCTTTCGCGGACCACATATTTGGAGCCATTGGCTTGAACCCACGGGCGAAATAAACCAGTAGGTATACCTACATTTACATTAGTTCACATATTAATTAAAAAAAAAAAATATTACAATGATTTACAAGATGAGCGCTCTTTTAATGTGAATCACACCTCAAGAGCCAAATTCTTAAGTCAGATACTGCCAGTTGCTGTAAGGCTGGATGGACCTTTGGTGACCGGTCTTTGGTAAAGGCGGATGAATTTTTTAACGATTATAATTATATATTGCCATTTCAGGCTTAGATTTCATGCACGCCCGCAAGTAGGCACGAGTAAGTTTGCGCTTGCACATGCTGCATATGTACGTAGAAAATAAATCAAACTTCACATGAACGGTAACCTTGCAACTCCTGCCGCCATTCTCTGAAACCAGGGTGGCATTGTCAAAAGTGAACCAAGTGTTTACAGCATGGAGGGGTCATCTTCATACCAACCTTTAAGTCAAGGAATATATTGTAGTTAGTTGGTCATTGTACGTATATTTCACAATGCTGTTTTTTTTTTTAAACTGAGTATCAGGAATCCAATAATGTTAATTTATCTACTCTGTGCGACAATCTCTGACGTCGCGTCGTCCAGCCGAGGGCTATTTTGTATGTGCGGACTTCGTTTTGAGGGAGAAGTGTTTAAACATCTATCAATATAAAAGAAATGAATGGAGCGTCAGAGCTGTTTAGCGAACCAAATCACTGATGCCCTGGGACAACAGTGAGGTATTGAGGTATCAGTTCCCAGGCAACCGTCAACGAGGTTGTCAAAGATGCTTAATTTGCAGTTATGTATGTTATTATGTATGCAGTATGTTATTCAATTTGAATGAATCTCAAACCGCTTGCATTTATGTTTGCTGTCAGGCCCGGATTAGCCCCTCTGGGGGCCCTGGTGCGGGGTAAAGCTCGGGGCCCTCCATATGCCCCCCCCCTTCCCTCCTACTTTTCCATAACCTCAAAGATGCATATCTTTTCCGAAAAAAGAGTACGTAAGTTTTTTCAGTACAATATTTTTTAGCTTTTGGGGGGCGACCCTTGGTAGCGTATGCCTCATAAGACTTACGATACGATACGATATTTTGTTGTAATGCTTGTAAACTAATTTCTATTAAGTCTGTCATCGGGGACGCCTTTGGTCAAAATTCCCGGAAAGACCTGGGCACTAATAAAAATATAAGAGTTTTGTTGTCCCTGTGGGGGCACCCTGAGTGTGGGGGCCCTGGTTTGGTTGTACCGCTCGAACCGCCCTTAATCCGGGCCTGTTTTCTGTAGGTATTGATGTTATCTTATGCCTTTTTTCTTAAAAAAATAAAATAAAACGGCATATCTATATTGTTCCGTGGCACATGCATTACTTTGGGAAATCACTCAAATACGCCATATTTTATATTTTATATGGATTTATATGTATAAACAAGGAAACATCGTGTTTGCTGCGTTACAATTTACTTACACAAGGTGATAAATAAATTATTTTATATATATTTTATTAGATCAATCAATTATTATCAATATTTTTATTATAATATAATAATATGTTTATAATATGCATCATATTACAATAATTATCTTCTATGCTTTTTTATATATATATACTTTGACAATAATAGTATCAACTAATATATAATTCATTTACTTAGATACCTAAAGGTACTTTATATAATATAGTGTTTAATCTACGCACCTATACGTTAATAAAAAATATAAAACAACAATCTAGAGATCTCCTAGGTAAAGTTTTCGTAACACAATGGATTCTAATCACACCAAAAAGTATTTTTGATTTAAATTCGTCAAATATTTCTACAATAATAGACGACAAAAATGAATGCAAGTAAAAATTTAACTTAATACATTTGGCCATAAATATAAGTAGATAATTTAAATTCAATAACATCTTAAAATATGAAAAAAAAAATGTTTATGAATTTTAGTAAAAACAAATTGCTGATTTTTCTTGATTTACTTTTGTGGCTGGTTAAAAATATATCAAGAAAAGAAAACAATTTTACAACTATAACAAAAATTGAAAATATTTAAGTTTTAGTTAGTTAACTGCTTTTAAAAGTGTTAGCTGATATTATTTCGATACAGAAATGATGCTGGACATTATTCTCCCGGTCCTGACCGTGGTCCATCGTTTTGTCAGTAGAAACTGTGATAGAAACGATACAAATCTGTGAGTAACTTCTTCAGAGCTTTATTATGTATTGATTAAGTAACAAGACCCGAGTGAAGGTTTGGATATCAAGCATCTGAGCCTAAAAATGGCTTTACTTTAGTTGTATTCTTGGTATTTTCATCCTATGATGATAAAACTCTTTTTCATCATATTTTCCGCTTTTTTCAGCATTAAAATTCCTTGACTTATAGGTTGGTATGACGCTGACCACCCATACTATAAAAAATGGTTCACTTTGCCAATGTCACCCCTGTTTCAGGGAAGGTCGGCAAAAGTTGTGGGGCTTATGTTCATTTGAGGCTTGGATTTTATTTGTAAGTACGCATTCAGCATTTGTAAGCGCGAACTACACGTGTTGGTTTGTGGGCATACATCTGAGAGCTTTAAATGAATATATCCTTGCAACTTAGATTATAGATAGAAAAGGCTATTGTGTTCAAAATGGCTCTCCCGTTCCACAAAATTCAAGATTCCTACTTTCATTGTGCGGCCAGATGTGTTGTACCGTCTACGGATGTGAAGCCTGGAGTCTGACTCAGAAACAAGATAAATCTCTTCAAGTCTATGAGAAAAGCACCAGTCATCGCATTCTCAGACCTGTCCCCGAGGAAGACAGATGGCGTATCTGTACCAACGTGGAGGTCTTTATTTCAAGAGTCAAACATCGTATCAGTTATGAAATCCAGAAGACATCGGGATAATCACAAATGTCTTGGATGATGCCCTGATTGTATCAGACCAGTCAGACGTCCCAGGATACGGGGGGCACACAATGTCGAGGCCGACGTGGAAGTCCTGGAAGTAAGGGGACCATGGAGGGAAGCGGCACAATACTGTTGCTCGGGAGGCTCTGAACCTTCAAGGCTTGTGAGCTGGATTAAGTCAGTAATAATAATATTAGGATGATTTATTTGGTGAGCGCTGTTTTTGTGTGTATCACACCTCAAGACTGCGAGCTTGGTCGTCGCTGTAGAAAGCGCCAATTCTCAAGCAAGACCCAGTTGTTGTAAGGTAAAAAAAAAGCAGGAGGTAAGGAATAAGGATGCCATATTCCTCAGATACTTCAAATTTTACAAAAAAAGATATAGGTACACCACACAGAAGGCGAGAAATTGAAAGCAAACTCAATTATTTTTTGTTATTTTTTTTCTCAAGAATTAAGTTACAACACCAACATATTTATATAAATTACATTACATCTTTATTTTATTTTTATTTTAATCTATTGTTTACGTACAATATTTAATATTATGATATATCTTTTAATAAAAATATAATTTGAATCCATTGTCAAGTGTGAGCGTGCAACTTAGGTACATTTGAAACATTTTTTTTTTTAATATTTTGACAGATAGGTTATGTCAAATTTTGTTGCTTTTCAAATACGTCACATTTCCCTTTTCAGCTCCTGCAGTTTCGATACAGCGATCTTATCAGTAGTTAGCAAGCGAAAAAACATGGCCGCAGGTAAACAGCTGATCGGGACATCAAAATATTACATCAAGATATTGCAATCAGCTGTTCAAACGCGGCCATGTTTTATCGCTAGCTACATATAATGATCCCATCGCTAGAGAGTCGAGACTTCTCATGCAGGTATTTGTGAGTGAAATGTCGGTGATCCTGCCAAATTTTCAAATTTTTGACAGGTGACATTTCTCACTCCACGTCTACCAATCTCATAGGTATTTTACACAGTGTACCAACTTAACTAGCAAAATAAAATTCAATATACTTTTTGATATCAATATGAAAAATATTCAATAACTTTACAAAACACATCTTGGTCGCAATATAAAAGTGTTTTTTATTATTTTTTTCTTTAATTTACAAAGCTCTCATTTGAAGTTTCGTCAGAACTTAAATCTAAAATTGAGCCGTATTAAATCAAAAACGCCAATCTAACATTATTTTTTTCAAAAATGGAATAAATAAATACAAATTATTAGAAAATAAAAACATTTTTATCACATTTTCGAAACAAAAACATAGAATGACGCTTTTGGTTCCATACAACCCAATGATCAGTAGTCAAGAAAACAAAACATCTCAAATAAAATATTGACTGCCATAAAAATGCCTAAACTTGAATTTTTAAAGTATTTTTCTTACTTATATTTTCTTTTATAGCAACATTACTCAAGTTATTTATGTATTTATTGACAAAATTAAGTTGATTAATTGAGAAAAAAATACATTCAAACTTACCTCAGCAACAAGAAACAAGAATTAAATTAAATAATATGATTCAGTAAATATTCAATTCATAAATTAAATAAGGAACTGAAGTTTATATTGTTCTTTGGCAGATATTTAATAATTTATTACCTAACTTTAGTGAATATTATGTAAAAACAATTTTAAAAGAATTCACTAAGGGCGTTAGTTCATAAAAGTATTAAATAAAAAAATGGACGTTTTTTGGTATCATCAAAAAAATAGAAAACAAAATGAAAATGAAAATTTAAATAAAATTAAGAACTGAACAAAGTAAAATGTCATGATTTTAGCTTTATTTATTTTCTTTAATGGTTTGTGGGGATCACTATTTTTATATGAAAATGAAGTCCGCACATTCAAAATTTTCCTTGCCCGGATGACGTCATAAGTTTTCCCCCATAGCAAAAAAAATCCCAAGAATTTTAAATACATTTTACAGCATTGTGAAATATACGCACAGTGATACTCATTGGCGAATGTGATAAATACAATAACTACGTAGCGCTTTAGCGTATTTGCAATCAAATTCAAAATTTTGTTTTATTAACTTAACTATATTTCCTTGACTTATAGGTTGGTATGAGGCTGACCACCCATACTGTAAAGAATGGTTCACTTTGCCAATGTCACCCCTGTTTCAGGGAAGGTCGGCAAGAGTTGCAGGGCTTATGTCCATTTGAGAATTGGGTTTTTATATTGTAGGTCCACATGCGGCATGTGTAAGCGCGAAATTATGCGTGTCAGCTTGTGGGAATGCATTTGATATGAATCTCAAATGAAACATATCTTTGCAACTTCGATTTAGATTAGATATACCCCTATATGGATATTAATTAATTTAATAGCCAGCTAAATGAGGGCACTATTTAGGGCCCTCCAATTGCTATTTAATCAATGTTTATTACTTTTCATTTCTTCAACAAAATACTAATTTTTAGCAATTTAGCTTACTTCATGTTGAACTATCAAAAGTGACGTTATACAAGCGACATTGATTTCGATTGTTTCCACATTCATTGAAAGCCTCGTATGTCTGTATGTTCTATCTTTAGTTTAATATTTATTTTTTACTGGATTACAGCGACAGGATCTTGGTTGCCAGCTTCGAAACTAGATTACTTAAACATTAAAAAAATTACAAGTAGGTACCTCGCAACCCTGTCAAGTGACGTCAATTTTTAGTCAAGATTTGAATGTGCAGACTCTATTATTCTTTATAATTGTAGGAGTATATAAAAGAGCTATAAAGTATTTTGTGGCAGCAAAAAGGAGCTGATACATTTATGTATGAGAAAGAATACATTATGATAATTAATTATATATTGATGGAATAAGGTTACATGATAACTTTTTATACTAGTTTTACTCTTAGATAATTATTTTTTTAGTTAAAATTGGTATTATGGCTTTCCTTTATCATTTCCTTTGGATAATTTTGCAATAAATTTTCATTCAGGCAGCTGTGAGATGTCAAAACTTGTTAAAACTTCATTCTATAATCTAAGTTGCAACGAAACATAAATATTTAGGACTCATATTTATAAAGTATGCAGCAAAAATACACATGAGTGATGTGTAAATACGAATTTACAAATTTTGCTAGTGAGCGTGTTTATATACCTTAGCAACTTAGATTACAGTTCAGGGTTTGCAAATTCAACGGGCGTCAGTAGATCGTACCTTGTCTATTTGAAGATAGGACGTAATAAAAAAATGGCGGCCCTTTAACAGCTGATTGCATGTATACCGCGATCATTTCTTGAAAAAAATATTTTGAAATTCAGCTAAAATCACACTGAACTTTCAAAAGTTACGGAATATAAGATGACGACGTCAGTTCAAATTTTTGCCACTTTCATTTTGAACCATGTAGATCTGTAATTTTTATCCACAAAATGTGATCAGCTGTTTACACTTCGCCATGTTTTATTCTTAGCTATCATTAAATCGATACGGTAAGATCCACAGACGCCCGTTGAGACTACAGTCCCAGAGATAGTAAGGTTATAGGATAGGTGAGAGGTTCCATATTTATTTTGTGAGTGGCGATGGCTGGTTCGCCGGGTCTCACATCAAGGTCCACAGCTGCCATTCTGGCATCAATCATTACATTTACAATTCTCATCATTTTTTTACTTTCAAAATTCTTTACATGGTTGATCTACCTTACTGCAAAAAAAACAACCATTTCTGTACAAATAAAAATCAAAATAAGAAAGCATTTAAACTGTTTTCTTTTGTTGTTTCAAATTGGAATTAAGGTCGTTGCACCTTTTTTTTTAAGTATGGAATTAATAACACATTTTATAAGCTTACCGTGGTGTAGAGAAGATCAGATTTCAGAATGATGACACAGGATACATCGGCGTCACAATCTATTCTGAACTTTGCGTGGATTTTTAGCAACACCGACAAAACGCGTAGAAATCCGAGCTTCTCTAAACCATTATTCGTAAATATTGTTTTTGATTCTATAAAAAAAAAAATTGGAACTTCACGTAAGATCAAAATGTCGTGAATTTGTGTAAAAATCACATTTTTTTTTGCAGTAAGGTAGCATTTTTTGATATATTTTGGAAGTGCAGAAAAAATATAAAAACACACACATGAATTCAACATATTTTTTCACAGTTTGCAGTTTAACAAAGATACTTAACACACCTTTTTCTGAAATATATTTGTTTGACATTTAAAGAATACATTTTTTGTGTAATGCACTTTGCATCTCTTTGTACTTTCTTAGGCTAGTGGCTTACAAACGACAAGATCACGTCTAAATTTCGTCATAGGCAATAATAAAAATTCAAATTGATTTGATAGAATATTTGAGATGATTTTATCTGATTTTAAGCGGCAAAAATACCCTAGTTCACAAATTGAGCAAATTTCTGGTGACAGAGATGAGTTCTAAACAGCAAAACCTACCTCAGAATTTAGATTTTTTTGTTAAAATCCTTTACCAAGATGACATATAGTACGATCTTTCAGATTATACATAGGGATAGACAAGTGGGTAATGGCATGGAAGGGGGGGAAACTTACACAGGGTCTTGAGAACAGAATCACTGCGTTTAAAATGTGGGTCTGCCGTTAGATGTTGCAGGTTTCCTTGATGGATCGAGTCACAAATGCTGAAATTCTTCCCCGTATGAATACAATTCCTCATGTCCATCAAAAGGCAAAAACGTGATTTATTTTGGCCACATAATGAGAAATGAGAAGTGTTTACCCCTAAATCTCATCATACAGGGAATAGTTGAGGGAAGACAAGCTACAGGTCGAAGAAGGACATCTTTGTTAAAGAACCTGAGACAGTGATTTGGCAGAAGTACAATATCCCTTTTTAGTACCGCATTATTGAAGGTGCAAATTGCTACGATGATCCATTATCTTTACTGAAGAGGCACAGGAAGAAGCAGAAACTAAGAAATATCTTAAATGACGAAATTCAGACGCGATCCAGCTGCTTTGGGCGGTGATTGCAAACATGTATGTTATAATTATAAGGTTTTGTAGATGTGTGTTGGGTGTTACAAGAGTATTGCTGGCTGCATCTGGCGACGGAGCGCGCCCTAGAGCGCCGTCCTCTCCTCGTGCGCCTTCTTCACGATGGCCAGCTTGGAGTGGGGGTCCTGCTCCTGCAGGCTGGAGTAGGGAGCCTCGCGGGTGCCGTGGAGAACCAGGGACCACTCTGTCAGCCAACCGCTCTGGGCCATCTTGGAGTTGAAACTGGCCTGAGGAGGACAAATGAAAAAAAACTTGAAACTCGTTAAAAATGTAAAAAAAATGTAATTAATTTTGAATGAACGGAAATCGGTAATCGGTAGTTTAGGAAAAAGTACAGGCAGTGGCAAACGTCCCATTGTTTGATCGAAAGAAGGGGGTCTGAACTTATCCTGGCGGTTTGTCAAATAATAAAGAATATAGCTCTAATAGCTACAAAAAGTAAAAAAAAAAAAAAGGAAGACGTTTTCTGTGTCGTCTGTCATCTCGTATGTAAACTCTCTCTGACCTCCGAGACCAAGAAGGTTGAGTTGTGGCGTGTGGAAATTCCGAACAATATAGGTTTGGTACGTTAAAAAAAACGACTTTGATTTGTGCGAGTTGTAGTCCTCTCCAGGGCTCCTCAATTATCCTGATTCCCAATTCCCCGTCCGGATTCCTACCAGGATGATTCCCAGAACTGTCTATGGTCGTCGTTGGTACAACAAATAGTGATTATGATTTACAAGGAGCCCGATGGAATCAGTTTCATTAAAAAAGGGCAGCTGCAGCGGGCTGGTAACACAATGAGAATAGACGACGCAAACCCCATTAGCGCCTAACATACAGCGACACAGCACCACAAGGCCGAGGGAGACCAAGAAGGCCAAAAATGCGTTGGATGTACGGTGTCAATGCAGATTTACGTAGCTAGAGAGAAAAGTCAATGGGCAGGCAAAAGGGCAGGAGAACCCAAAATTCGGCCAAGACCCACCCAGGACTTTCGAGATCAAGGAAGCTAAGACACACTATGGATCATCGTGTCAGATATTGTTACGATTTTACTGGGGTTCTCTTTTAATTAAACTGCAATTATTTATTTTAACAGAATATATTTTACACAGATTGGCTTACAATTTATAACAATTGATATTCTCTGTTTTATTGGTCTACACGGCAAAATGCTTGGAGCGACTTATCCCCCTCCACACCATTGCAGTCCCTATATATAGGTACAAAAGAGATCTTTCTCGAATATTCCAGATCATTTTTCGATTTCGCGCTCACACCAGAACGCCGTTCTATGCACTACCACCATCATGGACTACTCCCAGATTGTTCTACCCACACTTTCGTACATGTATAGGTGCGCGTAGGTACTTTGATTTCATAGTTCGTAACAATATGATTTTGATGAAAAGATTGTATTTATTGCTTACCTCCAACAGCCACACTCCCTCCGGGTCCTCCCCCCACGTGTGCGTGGTCATGAAGGGCCACTTGGTGAAGCCATCACGATTGTCATCGTCATTGGCCCGGCGGCTCAAGATCATCGTCCTAAGGAACAAACAAAATACCGTTTCAAACTTTCACTTTCATGGTCGGTGTTATATGACAAATTGTTTTTCTGTGTTTTCAATAAGACCACGGTCTGTTTGCAGTTTTTTTTTATCTAAATTTTTTATCACATGCGAGAGTTGCTTATAGAACCCTCCTAGTTGTACGATATATGATGATGACGAATCAGATAACTTTTTTTATTGGCACCGTTTCGTGACATTACCACTCCGAGGGCGCTCCAAAAGATTAGGTAATCAGATTGATCTTGAGAAGTCTCTTGAAGTGACTGCTGTCGGCAATCTGTCGAGCCACAGATGCAACAATAAAGAAAACTTCTGTCCTAGGACGTCACTGATACGACACATCAAACGGCTCTGATTTTCCATATACAAGCATACATCTGTATTATCAATCATTCTGATACATAAATTACTGTATAATGTAACAATAGATCTGTTGTGAGATTTACCTTGTGGCTCGTGGACTTGTCAAGAAGAGCTCCAAATCACCTCGTCGTGAGGCATTAGCCGTGATGACAGCCTGGACGTGTTCCAGATAGCGCACATGCGTGTCGAAGCCTCTGCAAGCCTTGGTGTCAATCTTCAGCAGCAAAGACCTATCCGAGTGGATCTCTTGAGCAACCGTCATCTGTCCAGCTTCACAATGATACCGAGCTGGCACCGTGCGCCATCTTTTGGCAAGTCCAACCATGGCACCAGCGTCCAAAACCCCAAAACCAAACAGGTGGTTGAACTCCAAGCCGACTCCGTTCATGGTCCAGTGGAAACGACCCTTGGCATCAAAGAGAGAGTTCCTTTTTGAGGTCAGTACGGTGAGATGTTGGATGTCCCTCCATGTCAGACTGGGACTGAAATAAATGAAAGAATATTAAAAAATATATAACCGGTCCGTAGTCCAGTGGCAACACTTCGGACTCGTAAATGGAAGGTTGTGGGTTCGAATCTCGGTGAGTACAACATATACCATTTATATTTTCAAATATGCTCTTCGCTGGGTTGAAAAATTACCTTGCCCAACACCGGTCACTGAAAGGTACATCCAGCCATACTGAGTAATGCTTGAGTATTGGCGCTTTTTTTAGTAGCGACGACCAAGCTCGTAAACTTTCTTACTAAAAATACAATATTCAAAAGCTGTAAACGCAAACTCTAGAATGCTATTTAGAGTATTGAATATCTATCAAGACACCATCATGGCCAGATAAAAACAAGTGTTGTAGAATGACGACTGATTTGATCAAGCAGATTATATTGTGCACACTGATGTCATACAGTGAGTGGCCTGCTTAAAGTGGGGCTGGGGTGGTTACGTCGCAAGGCAAGACCATGACAGGTGGCCGAAAAGGATTGCCCAATGGTGACCCAAGATGTCCAAGCGGGGAGTGGGGAGACCCCAACTGAGGTGGCTGAACTACATCAAGAGAACTGCAGGCAGAGGATGGCTTAACACAGCAGCCAATGGATAGAAATAGAGAGGATTGGAGGAGGCCTACGTTCAGAAGTGGACTGAGAAAGGCTGAGGAGGAAGAAGAAGAAGATTATATTGTTTGACTCACTTGGCTTCAAGAGCGAGAGCAAACACTCCGGCTGCCTCAGGAGCTGCTGCACTCGTGCCAGAATGCGTGGTGGTGCATTTCCCATACAGATCCGTGGTGGCCACTCCAGTAGCTGGATCCTTGGCGCCGTTGCTGAACGTGGAAGCCAGTGTGCTGGAGCAAGACTCGTCGTAGTGGGCATTTTGGCCGTCGTTGATGGCGCTACGGATAATTCAACACACAACCTATTAGTGGATCAAATTAAAACGTGTTTTCATGACTTCGTGAAGGTTGATTGTGGAACAGGTCAATTGGCATGATTCAGTGATTTGGGCTTATAAATAGTGCTTCAGTTTTGTGGCTCAAAGCAATATTTTACTCCTTTTGCCTCTGTCACAATTTTTTTTGAGCCGTCCGGTCTAAAGCTCAGTGGGTAGAATGCCTTCGTTCCATGCCAGAGGGCTGGGGCTCGATCTACACTGAGGGTGGATGAAATGATTTCCCATTTTTGTGTTTATTTCAAGCCAAAAAAAAAAATACCAAAAAGGTATATCAGCCTTCACAAGAAATGAGAACCAACCATTGTGAGCTGAGGAACTCCCCTAGTAAAGGGATTGGCGTACGGCCAGCCCTCTTACATATGAAAATGAATAGGACCCTCACGCTGCATACGAACCCCTCGCACAGAATACAGTAAGAAATTGCACAATCTGTGCAGCTTGGTTGTGTTTGTATTGATATTGAATTTTGGTTCACCCATAGTTATGGGGGTGGAAGAGTTTTACCTGGGGTGGAAGTCTCGACGGCCTTCGGTAGATCTTACCATACCGATTTCAAAATAGGATGGAATAAAACATAGCGGTCTGTCCTATAAAATATAACAGCTGTTGATACGCCGCCATATTTTATTCCGTCTTATCTTGAAATAAATACGGCATCGAAGTTTGTCGAAGGTTGTCAAGACTTACTGGTCTTTGAGGTCGTCGAAACATCAAGACTGGTCTTAAAAAAAAAAAAATCACGATGACTTAGGTACTTTATCTCCACAAAATACATGGACATATCATGAAAGTCTCATTTTACGTGGCGTATAAAAAAAAACAAAATAGAAGTGTTTGAGTTACCTGTTGATGGAGACAGTCCACATGGAAGCCGCATATCCATCGCAGTTGCAGTCGTCGTCCTCTCCGCCGTCTCCACTGGCCCACACGTAGATGTTCCCGAGGCCGCGTCTTCCTTCGTTGACTCCTCGGACGATGGCTCTCATCGTAGCGTTCCTAGGTCCGTCCACAGTCTTCCCGTCATCAGTGGGTCCCCAGGAGGCGCTGTAAATGTCGATCTTGTGCGGCTCGTGGCCCATGGAGTTGGCCTCGATCAGATCAGTCATGTAGGGCTGATCCAGCATACGAATGCCTATGGAAATTTTTGATTTTTTTTTTAATACCATGACCCAAACGAGAATACAATTCATCAAGTTATGAATATTGTATTTTAACTGACGGATACCATGTTCCAAGTCGCGGAGATGGTATCTTGAGTTACTCATATCATGTCTCAAATCGCAAAAATCATGCCTAAACCACGTAGTCCATCCTCCATGCCACGAATAGCATGCGCTTTCAAATACAAATATTGTCTTTGGAAATTTTATAGAAAGTGGAACCTTTACCTGCTATCTTGGAGTCATATGCTACTCCGACACCACACACATTGTTGTCTCTGGCTGCAGCCACTTCTCCTGCACATCTCGTCCCGTGGCTGCAATCATCAAAATCACGTCAGACATTCAAAATAAGTGTATTTGGGAACGGTTCTAGGCTTGTGTTTGAAGCCTCAGACTTGATTTCAAAAGGTGCGTGGATCGAAGTTAAAACAGAGTTATTTTTTTTTATTTCATTTTGAAAAATCAATGCCCTTTGATGCCTTTTCACACAATCTTGATTTGGATATCCGGTCGCGAGGTATACCTCGACGGATTGTGTGTAACCTAACATAATATATGCCCATGCCAAAAAAAACGCTACTAAACTACACGTATAGCGTAACTTCTTGACGAGTTTGCCCCGAAGGAGTCGCATGTGGCAAATGGAACCTATTTAATCCATGCTCTTCACGATTTCTGATCCAGCACAGGATCGGTGATGTTAAATACGTAATGCTAACATTGCAGAGAAAATTTCTAGCTTTTTCACACTTTTCTGTTTGGAGTGAAGTCACACTGGGAGCATATTTGTTTTCTTTCTAACTAAGAACGATTTGTGTTTGGGTAGGTTGAAATGGATATAGGATATTTTTATTTGGAGTAGTTTCGGGTCCACGTTTCTTGTATGAAATGGCACACATTTAAGCTGCCAATGCATTAATAGTCAGTAATATGAACTGCAAGTAAGATAACAGATACATAATAACTTAAACATAAATACTTAAAATAACAGATACACACCTGTTGAACCAGTCGTCTGTGTATCGTGGGTATGGGAATGGGTCGTTACTGCTGAAGTCGTAGGATGCCTCAGCGTTCTGGAAAAGTAAATAATAATAGTAATTATCTTTTCTTTTTTTTCCCTGCAACTTAGATTATTTATTTGTAAGATTACTCACATAATTGTATTTCAGGTCTGGGTGCATATAGTCCACACCTGGAATTAAAATTTGTGTTAAAAATAACATAATAAAAACTGAATAAGTGACATAATTATGAAGTTAACATGGTTTGGCTAATAAATGCCTTTTTCCTATTTTTTAAGAGAGAAAACACCACAAAAGTGTGAAAATCCTGTAGTTTAGAAGTTCGTCATTAGCGCTTCCTTATAATTAGATCACTTACTACGAGAAGTTACACCAAATAACTTCCCAAAGCAGTAGATCAAAAGATAGTTAGAAGTTACACAATATGTGTAGCTTAGTTGCGTTTTTTTGCGTTCTTCTATATCCGACTCGTCACTACTACCTACTCTCCGCTTTCATCTGAACTTCGATCCGCTACTCTTCCTGACCATCTCTTGACTTCACCGATACGACAACGACCCGCCGCTTTGCCCCCTGACATCGAGATTTGGAATTCTTGGAAAGGCAGCTGCCTTACAACCAGCTAAAAGAGGAACAGTGAAGAGAAGACGGATCCAGTCCACCCGCGCCTTTAGAGCATCAGCTACAGTAGTCTTGATTGAGGACAAAAATAGGTGTTCGATTGAGTTTACAATTTATTTGAAACATTATCTAGAGCATGATTTGTGTCTATTACTTTGATTAGTTTCTCACCGTCATCCATGATGGCTGTGGTGACATTCTTGCCGGTGATTCCCTGCGCCCAGGCCGCCTCCACATTGAGATCCAGCCGCGCCTTCCCTCCGTTCTGGCCTGTGTTGCGCAGATACCATTGCAGCGGGAAGTAGGGGTCCGTCGGCAGGTTCGGAGGACCAGAAATCGGCGGACCAGCCCCTGCGTGAGCACCGACAGGCACCACGCTCCGGAAACCGCGCTTTACTCGGGCAAAGCCGGGCTGCTGCACTGCCCAGTGGACCTAGGTTCATGAATAAAGAAAAACAAAACAGTCAGGATTGTCAATGTTTCAAAATGGTTTAAAAAATACACCGATAGGTTCATGAATAAAGAAAAAAACAAACAAGATTGTCAAGGTTTTAAATGTTAAAAAAAAATCTACTCCCATTCGTTAATTTTCTCAATAAAAAAACCTCGGAGCATAAAAAAAGCTATTCCTTTCTACAGATCGTTTGTAATCAAATTAAAGTCGGCAAGTTGAATAATAATATAAAAATAAATTCCTGCGAGCTTGGTCCTAGCCAGGGGTCTCCAAACTATTTTACCCAAGGGCCGTATTGAAATTTCGAGGTGGTATGGCGGGCCAAAAGGGTCTAGGTGACTTGTCCCCCGGGGTGGAAAATTTGGTAAATTTGACACTTGGAAACAGTGGTTTTAAGCATTTCCAGTCTATTTTTACAAATAAATTCAAGTTGTACATTGCTAGTTCGCGCGGCCGATCTTTCCGTTCTGAATATCTAAAACAATTATTTTTTTATTGGCGTTTGCGGGCCGGACCAAATCCTTTCGCGGGCCGCATTTGGCCCGCGGGCCGCAGTTTGGAGACCCTTGGTCCTAGCTATAGAAAGCGCCAATGAGGTCGGAACATTATTAAATCTCATCATCATCATCGTATACAGAACGCTTATAAACATAACAATATTAAAGGCTCATGTCGCAAAATGAATCATTCTTCGAATGTGATATAGTCAGATATACCTTCTACGAATAGCTTATAAGGATTAGGGGAGACTGGTATAAAATGATCCCTCAGAGTAAAATGATCCCTTCAAGTTTCCACGAATCTACTAACGCCATCTAGAAAACAACGAATGCATTACGTCTGACATGTGTCAAGTTCGCACACGCAGTTATGGCAGATCGAGTGCTAGCGTTGTCAGCGAATTGTTAACGAAACATCGGAATCCGTTGTTTTTTTCTAAGGTAAGGGTCTTTTTGAGAGCTGTTATATAAATGAATATGTGTGTGTTCGTATTTCCTGTGGTATATTAGCATTGCTCTGCCATTCAAGTATTGAAATTCACATTGTATCGGTTCGAATTGTTTCGTGTGAGGTAATGTTTTGATTTGAAATATAAAAATATCGTTTGGGGTAAAACGATTCCGTAGTGTGTGTATAAAACGATCCGGGGATCATTTTACCTCAACACTTATTTTGTTTGTTTTAGATGCCACGTACATACAAACGTAAGACAGTCAGAATTGGGCAGTTGAAGCGATGCAGGCTTTGTCAGATGTAGAAAAAGGTACACCATATAAAACGGCAGCTAGAGTCCATGCGGTACCAGTCATGGCTCTAAAAAGAAGAGCAAAATGAACTAATAAAAGCGCTACTGGAAGTGGAAAAGTATTAGGTAGCAGGACAAGAAAAGGAAGAGACCACAGCATGACCTTTCTGATACGGACGAAGATGCTGAAAATGATGTTCTGTGCATGTATTGCTGCTCACGATATTCAAAGTCTAAAAGTGGGGAAGGATGGATACAGTGCTACCAATGTAAAAATTGGGCTATGCGCTGGCGTAGACGAAAACGGTGCAGATTCTTATGTATGTGATCTAAATTGTACGTAAATAGGAGCATTCGTGACTACCATATAATAAAGTTATTTGAAAAAAATTAGCGTATTTCACTTGGGATCATTTTACACACAGGTGTGTATAAAATGATCCTTTTCTATTGTTTAACAATATTACTTCAAAAAAATGTTTAAAGCAGCTTTACTCAAATATTTTTTTCTAGCAGTTGTAGAAAAAGGGCCATAGTTTCATTACACATTAATGAAATAAACAATAGTCCTTTAAATTTTAAATGAATTTCATTTTTTGTTAAGGGGATCATTTTGTACCAGTCTCCCCTACTTTGGATAGGGAGGAATGGAAAAAAGGGCATGAACATTGCAGCAAACTGATCCTGCAACTGCAACAGAATGAGAAGAGAGACAGTAGAGCTCACCTCAGGGTCCTTCTTCAGCACCCTCATGTGTGTCAGGCTACGTCGCGGTCTTGCATGAGGAAGTCCCCGATGTTGGAAATGGAACTCGGACGGAGAGCCCAAGACCTGTAACAACAAAAGATTCATAAATGTATTTAGGCTTTCAAGGTGGGATTTAGATTTTTGAAATAGTTCTTTTGGGTCTTGAACGTGACCCATTGCTTTTTCACTTTTTTCTTGAAGAAAACAACGTGTGAAGTTTTGTGTTGATTTAAAAAAAACAAGCGAATTCGGCCCCTTTTGTTGTGTAAAGCGGCCTCCTTTACCTGTGGAAATAAATTGTTTCCTCGTTGGACAAACGGCGTAATGAAATACTCCGGGTACTAGCAGTACCCGGATGATATTTATAATAATATCCGGGTAATAGAGTACTAGATAATATCAATAATATTTACAAATTTCATGAAGGCGAAAATGACTCCAAACGTCCCCTTAGTTCTTGTTTGTCCTATCTCCAACTGAGATAATTTCACATGAGCAATGTCTGAATGTGTACTGGACCAATGTGTCTTATGAAAACCTACTGGATTGAATTTGAAAATATTGAAAACAACTCTCACGGTATCGTGTTTTACGTTTTTTTTCTTAGCTCAGATTATGTAGATTGCGATTCCTAAGACAATTTAATTTAAAAGTCATCTTTGAATCAGATGGTAGATAAGCCAAACAAACACTGGAGGGACGCAACGACGAAAATCTAGAAGGATAGAAAACGAAATTCTGTGTGTGTTCATTTATTTATCTCATTTTCTAAATTAAAAAAAGGGCTGCCTTTGTTTCAATTCATTAATTTATCGATAAAATGCCCAATTATTTCCAGTATTTAAATACAGGCCGGCAGAAAATATAAATTGAAAAAAAAATACGCTTTTTGTTTGAATAAGAAATGAAACGAACGTATGGAAAATTCGGATTTTCCTTCCAATTAATTAAGAGATTTTTTTAAATAGAAGAAATTGCCATGGAAACACACATTATTATTACGAGCGTATGGTAGTATTAGCGCATACGTGATCCTAATCACGCTGATGATGAAACATAGCGCTCTGGGATGGAATCATCCACTATGTTCGACAAATCGAGAACAGCCGAGACACGTTCGTATAAACGTATATACATATATGCGACATGTGAGCCGTAATGGTGTGCAGGCCAGATCGATTGAAACATTGAGCCGTGAAGTCGATAAGCTAAAAGCTAGAAAAGTGAAGTGAAAATCATTGATGCCCTAGGACAACAGTGAGGTATTAAGGTATCAGTACCCTTAGTACGAGTTGCAAAACTTGAGTAATGTAAAGTTTACGGCTATTTTGACTAAACTGCACGAACGCTCACGTATATTTTTTCTCAATTTGATACTTTTTGGCTTGCTGTTTGACTCTTGATCAGTACCCTTAGTACGAGTTGCAAAACTTGAGTAAACGACAATTATTAAAGAGTGATTTCCTCCAAAATCTGCCGTTTTTATTTGTTTGAACTTGATTTTCTTCATCATTGATACTCTTTTGCTAAGACCACAAAGTGTAAGAAACAAAAACGGCAGATTTTAGGAGAAATCACGCTTTAATATTTTCCGTAAACTTTACTTTTCTCAAGTTTTGCAACTCGTAGGTACTAAGGGTACAGTACATTGTAAACCGACAATGTACATCGACATAAACTCATAACAGTATAGAATCATGGTATAGTTTGTAATTGAATGCCATGAAAGAAAGAAAAAATAAATTAATTGAATGTCATGGATGAATGAAAAATGAAATAAATTGATTGTCATGAATTAATGAATATAAAATATTAAAATAAATGGCAATGCAAGGAAAAGCATAAATATGATAATCAAAAGGGTTATGTTAAGATGGTTTGCACGTCATATAGAGAGAATAAATGACCAAAGACTGATGAAGAAAGTGCACGCTGCAAGTATGGATGGATGCCGTCGTAGAGGAAGACAATGAATATGCATGGACAAAATTCCTGAAAAAGCGAACGAATCCGATGTTCACAGTCATAACAAAAGGAGAGCATGCATGTCAAGGAGTAGGTATGGCTCTGAATGAAATGAACGAAGTATTCAAGGACCGAAAAAATGGCGGTTGATCTGGAATACATGCATAAAAAATATAGGTTGAAATCAAAAGTAATTATTATGTACCGAATGTTATTTGTTGTATATATTCCTTGACTTATAGGTTGGTATGCTATAGAAAATGGTTCACTTTACCTGTTTCAGGGAAGGTCGGCAAGAGTTGCAGGGTGTATATGTTCATTTGAGATTTGGTTTTTATATTGAAGGTTCACATGCGGCATGCGCAAGCGCGGACTTGTACGTGTCTGCTTGTGAGAATGCATGTAATGTGAATCCCCAATGCTACATATCTTTGCAACTTAGATTAGATTATATGTAAAACCAAAAAAAAACAAATTGGGCTGAGTTATTCTCTTGATAATGGTGTGACCACAGATCACGGAACATAAAGGTGTGACCGAGAAAATTGAAGAAAAACTTTGTTTCTTATTTTTACAATTATGAAATAAAAGTGTGGTATCTCAGAGTGAGGCATGTGCCAGGGAACGAAATAGTAAACAATGAAGAACAGAGACAAAGCTATTATACATAAATGCAAGCGGATTATTAGCAAGTTAGAAATAAAAAGTAAACACAATAAAAAAATAAACTTGTTGAAGATTCTGTCTCTGATGCTCCATCTTTCTCTTTTCTGTTGATCGACACACATAGCTATCGGTCGTCAACCGGGTTATATTATGTTCCGTCAACTTCGGCATTTGAATTTTCCCGACTCAATAATCGATATAGCAATATACATAGATAAGCCCTGAATGATTTACTGTTGCCTTTATTATCTCGCTAGTGTTATATTTGCCATATTGTAATGGTGTTAGGATAATTAATCGTTGTTATATTGGCACATGTGAAAGATTAGAAGCTGAACAACTTGCGTCATGTGCAGGCCAGGATTAAGGCCAACGGGGGCCCTGGTGCGGAGAAAGATATAGAGCCTTTCCCCCACATATGTACTTTATTTACGCATCCATTTTCATTGTTCTTTTGAAAGTCATAGACACTTTTCAATTCGGTCCGAACATTCAAAATATCCCTCGGCCATGTGAACGCAACTTAAAACGCAACTAATATACACTGTTAGTGTAACTTCTTGCCGCGTTCTCCCCGAAAGGGTCGCATGTGGCGAGTTGAACCTATTTATTTGTATAGGTAAGGGGGCCAGCCTTACGCCAACCCCTTCAGTTGAAGTGGGGGTTTCTCAGCTTCCGAGAGGGCTGGTACTCATTTATTGTAAAGGCTGAGTAAACCTTGCCAGTATTTGATTTTGGGGTTTGAAATAAACACCGAAATGGGAAATCATTTCTGACGCCTTCGGTGGGATTCGAACCCGAGCTCACGGAATGGAATGCAAGCACTCTACCGACTGAGTTATCGATAATCAGGAAAATTTAATGAGCTTTCATAATTTTTTTGATACACGTAAAAAAACGATTTATAGTTTAGTATTAGGCTGACTGTAGAAAATGGTTCACTTTGCCAATGTCACCCCTGTTCCAGGGAAGGTCGGCAAGAGTTGCAGGGTGTATGTTCATTTGAGATTAGGGTTTTAATGTTGTACATAGGTTCACATGCGGTATGTGTATTGTGTAAGCACGAACTTATACCTGTCTGCTTGTGAGAATGCAAATAATGTGAATCCCCAATGTTACATATCTTTGCAACTTAGATTAGATTTTATTATTATTATAAACTGGTAAATGATTCTAGCTTTACCCACACCTTTCGTGGTTTCATTGGAGCTCGAAAATCGAGCACGATTTCTTTGTGTATATCTTTTTTCACAATGAAAACTGTCGGCCAGCTTGTGGTGAATTGTCCTTTTGAGCGGCTTGCTTTGAGCAACGTGCCGTGAGTAATGCGTGGGGGCGGGTAAACTCGGTAATTATGTAAAACACGTCAGACGACTGGGCCCCGACCCTCAAATAACTCAGCCTATGTCATAACAATTTAGGGTTTCTGCTTGAGCGGGTGAACTGTGAAACTTTCAAAATTTTCCGTATGAATTGTCGTGTTTGAGTTATCGTGTGGATGAATTGTCGTGTGGATGAAATTTCGACTTTATGGAGTGCCACGTTGATGAATTGTCGTGTATGAGTTGTCTTGGGGATGAATTGTCTTGTTGGATGAAATTTCGATTGGATGAAATGTCGACTTTTTGGAGTGCCACGTTGATGAATTGTCGTGTATGAGTTGTCTTGCGGATGAATTGTCTTGTTGGATGAAATGTCGATTGGATGAAATGTCGATTGGATGAAATGTCGACATTATGGAATGCCACGTGTATGAATTGTCTTGTATGAGTTGTCTTGGGGATGAATTGTCTTGTTGGATGAAATGTCGAATTTTATAAAATGCGCTATGGATTAATGGACGCCGAGCGTGAATTGACCTAGAAAAAGTTGTGTCGTCACGCGGTCGGGTTGCTAGGTAAAGTGCATATAAATATTTTGTTATTGGTTGCATAGACGTGTGATGTTAGTCCGCCGAAAAAAAATAAAATTTTGAACATCCTTCCAGAAAACGTGTCGTTTCCATTTTTTAATGGATCAATTGTCATGTGGATACAATGTAGAATGATTCCTTTATTATATTACTCCAGACCGTCGTCATTCGCTTACATTATCGATTTTCAAAATTAATGCCATCACATCAGAGGAAACACATTCCTGATCTATGGCAAATTAATTTTTGTATATATGCTGCAATGCTGCGAGCTTTCGCGTTTGTGTTTAAAAATGTATGAAAACTTTTTGCAATAAACCTGTTTGTTCATACTGAAAATGTATGGAAATAAATTGACATCTAGCGGCAAAACGTGAAAGTTTTTTTTATATTTTTTTTTATTTCATGCAAATTAAAAAAAAATACACAAAATAAAAATGGATTTAAATCTGTAATCTAAGTTGCAAAGATATAAAACATTTGAGATTCATATTACATGCATTCTTACAAGCAGACATGTATAAGTTCGCGTTTACATATGCTGCATGTGTACCTACTTACAACATAACAACCCATTCCAAATGAACATAAGCCCTGCAACTCTTGCCAACCTTCCCTGAAACAAAGGTGAAATTTGCAAAGTAAACCATTTTTTTAAGTATGGTGGTCAGCCTCATACCAACCTATAAGTCAACGAAATTATTTTGTGTATTTCTTTACATAATCTAAGTTGCAAAGATACATCCCATTTGAGATTCATATTAAATGCATTCCCACACGCAGACAGGTACAAGTTCGCGCTCACAAATGCCCCATGTGGACTTACAAAATAAAAAAAACTAATCTCAAATGAACATAAGCCCTGCAACTCTTGCCGACTTTTCCTCAAACAGAGATAAAATTTGCATGGTGAACCATTGCTTACAGTATGGGTGGTCAGCCACATACTAACCTTTTAGTCAAGGAAATTATTTTGTTAAAAGTTCTATAATTTAAGGTTATACGAGAGTTTAAGAAGATTATTAATATCGGGACTAAAGAACCTCTTTAATTGTTTTATGAACTAAAATCGTAATTTTATGTCAAATAACTTTGACTCATCATGATTAGATGGCGTTACTCCCCAGCGTTTTAGTTTTTATAAACTTTTGGATAAACGCTATGGCTGTGTAAACGCTTTTAGAATTCACCGGTAGGGCTTAGAAACTTTTCTTAGCCATTTTGTGTTTCTTTTTTATAATACATCAAAAAAATCCTGACTTTAATTAAAAGCAATAAGTTGTACATTTTTTAAATAAAAGTATTTACTTTATTTCGAAATAAATTAATTTATTATTTGTTACACATTTCATTTTTCACAAAATTGTATAGAAAGTAACACAACGCTCCTTGAGAGCGTTTTACTTTTTATATAATTAATTGTGAATCTTCAGATAAAAGATTCAGCACACATAATAGTGTTGTATGAGTGTTGTACACAAACTTTAACAATTTATTGCATCTTGAATACAAACACGGATTTGTGTGCAGAGCATTATTTTTATTTACCAGTGCGACGTTCTGCTGTTCTGCCCTGCTTACCAAAAAGGAAGTATCTGCAAAATATTTGTTTTGAGATAATCTACTTCAAACTTGAGTTTGTTGGGCTAACTTATTTAAATTTAAAGATTTCAGTTTCAATTTTTTACCATGGTTTTTGTGAGTGACCTTTTACGTATAACTATTAAAAAATATGAAAATAAATTAACAATTCACAAAATTATAACACTTACTGCTTTTTGGTTATAAGAAAAACTAAGAATAAAAGCAGTAAGTGACAGATACTACCTACTTTTTTTCTTAGCAAATGTACAATTAAAGAGGCAGTAAGTGCTTTATTTCTGCTTAAAGTGATTTTTATAGCAATGAAACAAAGCAGGTTAACTTAAATAATTTACTTATCTAATCTAAGCTGCAGAGATTTATATCAATTCTAATCTAATCTAATGTAAGTTGCAAAGATATGTTACATTGGAGATTCACATTACATGCATTCTCACAACCAGACACGTACAAGTTTGCGCTTGCACATGCCTCATGTGAACCTACAACATAAAAACCAAATCTCAAATGGACATACACCCTGCAACTCTTGCCGTCCTTCCCTGAGACAGGGGTGATATTGGCAAATTGAACCATTTTTACAGCATGGGTGGTCAGCCGCATACCAACCTATAAGTCAAGGAACATACACGACAATTTAAATCAATAAATAATCATTTCTATGGACATCAAAACTAAAACAAATTCCAATTTTATAAACCCAAGCCGCCAACATTACAGATCAACCGCCATTTCTATCTTTCCTTACATACTTCTTTCATTTCCTCCAGTCTTTGGTAAAGGTTTATGAATTTTTCATCTCAGCGAAGAGCAAATTTGAAAATATAAATGGTATATTTTTTGTGCTCCGCCGGGATTCGAACCCACGCCCTTCCATTCTTGCCACATATACTTTCTTCGTCAGTCTTTCCTCATTCATTCTCTCCATATGCTCAAACCATCGAGTATGTAGTAGTTATGTAATATTATATAGAAAGAAGTACTTAAGCAAAATATTATTTTTTTTGAGATACGAGGTTTTGAAAGTAAGGCGACGATATTCTGACACCGCGAAATAATTTATGTTTTGCCAACGAATCTTTCTAGTGGAATACCTGTATATACGTATTTTACTAAACCACAGCCACTCGTGCATTTCCGTCGATATACGAAGATATACGAGTATACCCGAAGTGTAAAATTCTCGTAACTATAGGAAATAGACCGCATGCGAAAAATGTATCGAATCTTAAACAGCATCTCGAGCTGGCGTTTTGGTTTTCATGCATTTTTGTACCTGTTTGGTCCAGTTTTAACGTAAACGCTTGAACTCCGTTACACTTAAATTTCGGACTCATAATTTTTTGGTCAAAAACGGAGGAGATATTATATTTAAAGCCAGTTCACGAATCCGCCACAGTTTATCCGTGGCGCCAAAGACTGGATCTTTTTTTGTATGAAAATCTTTCTTTTTCCATTATTAATTATAAATTAGAGGAGAAAAAATAAAACAAGTAATGCATTGAAAACATAAAAAATATCACTTCAAATCCTAAAAGGAAAATAAACCATTAAAAGACGAATTTAGCTACAATATCGTATGCAAAATTTGGGTACTTTTTAAATAATCATAAAAAATCAATGAAAAGTAAAAAAAAACAACTAACAAGTAGAAAAAATAAAACTAATCAAAATGAATGTTTTGAAATAAAAAAAAGTTAGGATTTATTCATAAGAACAGTGGAAATCTCCATTTAAGGTATCTCCGTAAATAAAATTATTTTGAATTGGTATTTTATGGAAAAAAATACCTTATTTTATGTGTTAATTTAAACTGGAGAAAAAATACTACCTTACCATTGAAAATATGGGTTATTTCGGTCATCAAAGTTGGGCGCGCTGACCTCTCAATCACCCTTAAGTTGCAAATATACATACCATTTGCGATTCATATATAATGCATTCCCACAAGCAGACAGGTACAAGTTCGCGCTTACAAATGGCCCATGTGGACTTACAACATAAAAACCTAATAAAATCAAAATAAAAAAACTAATCTCAAATGAACATAAGCCCTGCAACTCTTGCCGACTTTTCCTCAAACAGAGATAAAATTTGTATGGTGAACCATTGCTTACAGTATGGGTGGTCAGCCACATACTAACCTTTTAGTCAAGGAAATTATTTTGTTTAGTTCTATAATCTAAGTTGCAAAGATACATACCATTTGAGATTCATATTAAATGCATTCCCACAAGCAGACATGCCTAATTTCGCGCTTACAAATGCCCCATGTGGACTTATAACATAAAAACCTAATCTCAAATGAACATAAGCTCTGCAACTCTTGCCGACTTTTCCTCAAACAGAGATAAAATTTGCACTCCTTGACTGATGAGGTTAGTATGCGACTGACCACCCATACTGTAAAAAATGGTTCACTTTGCCAATGTCACCCCTGCTTCAGGGAAGGTCGGCAAGAGTTGCAGGGCTTATGTTCATTTGAGATTGGGTTTTTTATATTGTAGGTCCACATGCGGCATGTGTAAGCGCGAAATTAGGCATGTCTGCTTATGGGAATGCATTTAATATGAATCTCAAATGATACATATCTTTGCAGCTTAGATTTAGATTTAGAATTAGATTTAGATGGTGAACCATTACTTACAGTATGGGTGGTCAGCCACATACTAACCTATAAGTCAAGGAAATTATTTTGTTTACTTCTATAATCTAAGTTGCAAAGATACATACTATTTGAGATTCATATTAACCCTTTCAGGCCTGACCATATTTCTACTTAAAAAAAAAAATATTTTTAGTGAGGATTTTTTTATTTATATTTTTTTTAAATTTTTCCAATATTTTTTTTTTTTTAAGTGTTAAAATTATAGATTTTATGCTATGTATGTTTAAACATACACTAGGGTTCAAGGGGTATAAAAAGTTGACCAATGGTTGAGTAATATATTGTGTGGTGGTACTAAAACAATATTGGTGGTATTGGTAAATCATTTACATTTTATTTTATATTTTACAATAGACATAACAAATAGTTAATTATACATTTTCAATTTAAGTTACTTTATATAAATATACCACTGCAAGGTCAATTAGGTGAAAGACTATTCTAAGGTAATAGCGTTTCGAGCGGATGTCGGTCCGGTACAGCTCCAACATTTTGTGAAGGTTAACGCCTCCCATGAATTTGTTGTAGCTGGACACAATCATTGGGCATGGAACATCTATAAAAGCCTTGGCAGCATGTGACCAACGACACACAGTTCCAATTGGTTCCACCCCAACATACGATGATGTCAAATGCACCGGCTTACTATCGAGCCATTTTACAGCAATGATACCGTTATCCACATCAGACTTGTGGTCATATGATCCTCGACCCAGTCTCTTCAGCTCTGCATCACTTTTCAGAATGCATCCTGCTAAGCGATTGCTGCGGACTGTGCCGACTGATCATATACCCAAAGACTTTAATTTGGCCATCAGTGCGTGGGAGTAAACCAGTTATCACAGGAGATTATTACTTTGAAATTTTGATTTGTCGGAATGTTTCGACAAAGTCGCATTACACTGTCACCACTGATTCCCAGTGCTGACCTCTCACCCACTGCGGTATCTTTGCCCCTATAAATTTCAAAGTCGTAGATGAATCCACTAGCCCCTGCACGGGCGAACACTTTGATGCCCCATTGATGTGGTTTATTTCTATGTATTGCTTCAAAGATGTTCGCCCCTTGAAGGGGATCATGAATTCATCTACGCTATGGAATTCTTCTGGCTCAATTTTAGCCAGGTTCTGGCGAAGGGCATCGACCAACGGTCGTACTTGAAATTTGTGAAATAGCTGAGCATCCACGGTCTCACCGAGTCAGGTCTCTAATTTTGAAAATCCAAGACCCAAACTCAGGCCCGCCGCACGGAGTCAGGATGAGATGGGAGTCACAGGACTTACGACCTGTCTCTGGTTGGTTAAGGATCCTTTCGTCATGACAACGTTCCCAATTCCTCCCAACTCATCCTTCCTTCCAATATGTAAGTCCGATTAACTACATTGCATGTCCAGAGGTGTCTGGGCTCTCAGATCTTCGCAGCCAAATGTGGTATGATCCCGAGATGGCCGCTTTTGTTAGTCTTTCCAGAAATCCATTTATTTGGGATCTATTCAGTCCCAGATCCTTAAGGAAAGTATATACCGATTTGGCTGGCAGTCCTCTCGCTCCCACCTCCACTGCATACAATCTTGTGATATATCCATTCTTTGTGATTTCATCCACTAGTCCTTTATACCTATTTAGTTTGTAGGCATGGTCCTTAGGGATGTTCATCTCCCACGGCACCGTCAATTCAACCAAGAGTACTTGCTTTAGTTCATTTGAGTATAGAACTATGTCGGGTCTCAAAGCCGTAGTGCATAGTTCTCCTGGGAAAATGTATCGTCCTGTGGTGGAATCCATCACAAGCCTCCAGTCCTTTGCCTTTTTTATAATGGAAGTCTGGGTCCTGGCCCTTCGCTCTCCCTTTTCTCCAGGCTTAACAAATTTTATTTTTTCAATGGACTCTCTTGTCAAACCTTTGTTTGCTCTGGAAATTGTTAGGCTTATACTCTCCCTTAGTATTTCCAGTACCCTGTCGTGTCTGTAGGTATATCTGCCATTTTCAAGGGCCACTTTGCACCCTGTTAGAATATGTCTTGCTGTGCATTTGTCAATGGCACAGAGATCACAGGAGGCAGTTGTATTTTTACCCCATCGTTTTAGGTTTCCAGGGTCAGGGAGCGTGTTTTGAAATGCATTTAAGTAAAATCGTAGCATTTCAGGAGACCAATTGTATATTAGTATCTTCCACTGAGTGCAGGTGGAAGACACATTTCACCAACAGTGATCCAGTCATGCTGCATCTCAAGGTTTAACGCATGAAGCCTGTATTTAGAGTCAGAGTCATGCTTTACTAGAGCCTTCATATGGGCTTTCTCCGATTCCACCTTTTGCCATCCCAGACCTCTTCTGTTAGTGCTTACACCGGTTAGGTATTTGTGGTGAAATTCTGCTCTATTTTTGAGCTCTAACATTTGGGGATCTTTGGACCAACATTCTATGACACTTGGGTCTTTGGAGTTTTCAAGAATATGGTGCTATTTTATCATGGTCAGGTTAGCCGTAAGGAGTTGATTTGGAATTATCATTCAAATGAAAGTATTTCCGTAGTTTGAAAAAGTTATCTCTTGACATAGCATCACAAATAATAGGTATACTCACAACCTGCTGCCAGAATAGGCGCAGTTGTGGCAACGGATAAATACCCATCATTATATGCATGCCAAGAAATGACTCTATCTCAGCTTTTGAGGCGTTGACAGACCTACCAGTTATCTGCACCGAATATAAATTGGTCTGCTGGGCCATATTTTCAATTATTGTATCATCTACAAATAATTTAAAATATTCCAGCGACGTTAAAATTTTAATGGGTTGAGAAAAACTGGCAGTGCACGTTGTGTCGGGGATATCCAAGTCACGGTGTCACCAGCGTACTTCTGTTCGCAACGAATGGGCCTAATGTTGTCCATCACCTTCCCCCGCATTTGCTTCTTCCTCCTGGTCAACATCACTAGGTGCCTGAAAAGAAATAAATAGTTGCGTTTATAATATCATCCACAAATAAAATAGAAATTGGAACCATAGAAAACCTATTTTAGAGGAATTTAGTCAATGTCAATGCGGTACAATCTGTGATTAATTATAAAGATATAAAGGTACCGATTTATAGCTAATTTGTTGAGATATATATATTTTGAATAAAATGAGGATTTTTTGTAGATAAATAAAAAAATTAAATACTAACGTTTATTTCAATGGGCATCCCAATTATCTGGCTCAACTAGCCAACTCCTGGTCTCCGTTTTCGATCCTTGGCTCCCCAGGTTGTAATTTCGTCATCCCCATCTTCATCTTCAAGTTCTACATCTGATGCATTTCCATTCAAACACATAATAATCTCTCGAATAGAGTAAGACATCTGAAAAAATAAAATAGTAAGGCGGTTAAAAATGACCTCAAAGTCCTGGTGTATGTTCAAACATACATGTTATTTTGTATACAAAAATAAATACTAAAAAAACATAGAACTTGCAACAAATTATATACTGTTGGATAGCTTATGAACTAAGGAACACGCTAAAAATTATTTTTGGTTCAATTTAATGTATAATTACCTTGAAAATTGACGATTTTGAGGGGAAGAATTGTCAGAGTTGAAACGCAAGCCGGCTTGACAGTTGACAGACGTTGTTGTGGTTAAAATGCAGGCAGGAAACATAAAGAAAAAATATAATGCTGTAAGCAAGAATACCAGCTAGCAAATAAAAAAAACCCCACGCCTCTATGAGTTTTGTACCTACCATAATAAAATTTCGAAATCTGTGTATGTTTAAACATACACACGGTCTGAAAGGGTTAAATGCATTCCCACAAGCAGACAGGTAAAAATTCGCGCTTAAACACAGCTGAAATCTGCAAAGTGAAACATTTTTTAAAGTATGGGTGGTCGATTTTCTTTTTCAAAGGCATTTTAACGCGAGGAAACTATGCGCAATATACACATTCACCAAATGTTAAGGGGTTGGGCTGCGTAGCAGCCAGGGGCAACGCCCCTAGTATATTTTAAATAGATGAAAAGACTTGTGAACGAAATCGATAAAAAGCTTTTAATACATGGTGTATTAGCAAAAGCAAACCATTTTTTTTTCATTCCAAAAAAAGCAAACCAATTTTTACAGTATGGATGGTCGAACTCAGTAAAAATAGTAAAATAAATTTATTTCAATACAATGAAAACAATTTTTAGGAATATATTTAAATTTAATCAAAGAAATCTAAAAAATACATTAATTGAATGAGTATTTTAAATTGAAATGCCTTAGCCGCCAAGATTGCAAAACCAACCACCATATTTTTAATAATTCACATAAATCAATTGTCTGTGAATGAGTTGTCCTGTAACAGTTTAATAATTTATTTATTTATTTAAATCAATTAACGGCTTTCGCCTTTTACAGTTACAAAAAAATACATTTAAAAAAAAATCATTGCATATATAAAGATAGAACAGATTTGAAACTTAAAGTAAAAGTAAAAACTCTATATAATCTTAAAATTGGAGAAAACTATAAAAACTACTAAAGAACCATAAAAAAGCTAAGATTAAATCCATTTATATACTCGTAAAATACAATAAAATAAAAATAAAAACATATTAAACATAGACATAAAATAAAAACTATAACATAACATAAACAAAATTAAATATCTTTTTCAAGCAAGAGAACAGTAATTTAATCAACAAGTACAACATACTAAGACCTAGCAGCTGGAGGAAATAATTTTTTTATCAAAGTCCTAAATGAAGCGAGATCCAAATTAAATATGTCAATATCCGACAAATATTCATTGCCCAGTCGATGTAAGCGGGGAATTATTGTCGATCTTATATAATTTGTATTATGGTTGTCTATATAGAACAACTCGCGATTTCTAGTACATCGTGTAGGTATACGGAATTTTATGAGCTGCAACAAATCAGGGTTGTCAAAACAATTATTTATAATTTTAAACAAAAAATTTAAATCCCCAATAATTCTTCTGTCCTCAAGAGATTCAATGTGTAATCCTGTTTTCAAATTTTCGTAATTTAAATCACGTCGAGGTATACCCAATTTGTAATTTATGAACCTTAAAAATTTATGTTGGATCCGCTCCACATTGTTGATATGGACATTGTAACTGGGAGACCATATTTGGGAATTGAACTCCAGCTGACTACGGACTAATGACTTATAGAGTATTGCAATTGCGTTTACATTTGTGAAATCGCCAACAGTGCGAAGGACAAAGCCCAATGTTTGCAATGCTTTTCCGGTCATTTTTGTTATGTGGCTCACAAAAGATAATTTCTCATCAAAGATAATCCCAAGATCTCTTATTTCCGTTACCCTGTCCAGTTTGTCATTTTCGATACAGTAGTTGAAGTGCATGGGATTTTTGTTTCGAGAAAAAGTTATACATTGACATTTTTCAACATTTAAGAATAATTTATTTCTGTGACACCACCTGCCCAGTTCATTTAAATTGTTCTGAAGTATATAGCAGTCACCTACATGTTCTATTCTTTTGAATATTTTGAGATCATCAGCAAAGAACAAACATTCTACATCCCTCATCTCGCCAGCCAAATCATTAATATAAATGAGGAAAAGTATTGGTGCAAGATGGCTCCCTTGCGGCAAGCCGCTTGTTGCCTCAAAACTATTTGAAATGGTATCCTTTATCTTAACTCGCAACAATCGCCCCGATAAGTAGCTTCTAAACCATTCTAGCAGAGCACTCGTCAATCCTAAAACGGATAGCTTATTAAGAAGGATGCTATGAGGTACCTTGTCGAATGCCTTGCTGAAGTCCGTATATATGCTGTCCATTTGACATCCATGTGCAAGACTTTCGGCTATAGCATTTTCATAAATAGCTAGATTTGACAGAGTTGACCTGCCCGAAATAAATCCATGTTGTTGAGGCTCAATGATACAAGATATAGAAGGCATAATTTGTTCCAGCACAAGAGACTCAAATAGTTTCGCCATAGAGGATTGAAGGCATATTGGTCTGTAGTTTGAGATATCCGTTTTGTCACCTTTCTTGAAAACTGGTGTGATATTGCCAATCTTCCACACAGATGGAAAAACTGCGTTTTGTAAGGATTTGTTAAAAATTATCAGAAGAGGGATAATAAGAGCATCGGCACATTTTCTCAAAAAAATTGGTGGTACATTATCGGGGCCGCATGATTTCTTTACATCAAGTTGGAACAATTTAATTTCTAATTTTTGTATTGGAATATGACATTGAGACAGGTCGATCATTTTATTACCAACACGACAGGGATCAGTCACATTAGGTAAATTGTCTACATAAACATTACTAAAGTAATCAGCAAATTTGTTAACAATGTTGTTTACTTCACTTACACGTTCATGATCTAGAAACATCTGTACAGGGTAATCATTATCACTATTGGACAATGACTTTTTAAATTTCCATAAACTTTTAGCGTCGGTCGTTGTATTCTCTGCTTTTTTTATATAATTGGTATAACATACCACCTTTAATGCATTGCACTTGGTTCTCAGGTTTCTAAACGCATTGTAGTGCTTAATATTAGATGATTCTTTGTAAGTTCTGTGTGCCGCCTTCTTCTCCTGGATCATCTCAATGAGTTCACGTGAGAACCATATAGGATATGTGCTAGCTCTGTATTTCTCATGTGGTATAAATTTATTTATAGTATCGTATAGAATGCCATAAAACACAGCGATCACATATTCAATGTCCTCATTTTGTAGAAATGACCAGTCGCATTTGAAAAGAAAGTCAATCGCACTATCATAGTCCCCCTTGTTATAGTTAAATGAGAAAGTTTCCCTACTGTTACATTTTGTAGTTTTCAGAAATATATTAACATGTAATGGAGGATGATGAGTGTCAACTGGTACTAATTCATCATTGGATAGATCTACATATAAATTATCAATGTTAGAAAAAACTAGATCGAGAAGGCGATTTCTAGAATTGCAGATAAAGTTTCGCTGAGTTAATCCCAGAAAAATAGTTGATTCTATTAGCTCTCTGGCGCCCTCATTGTTATCTTCATTAACTGGAAATGTGCCTATATTTGGTGACCATTTGACTCTGGGTAAGTTGAAGTCTCCAAACAATAGGAAACTGGCTGTTGGGTGTTTGCTCTGTATTCTCTCTACCTCTTCACAATACATTTTGTAACATTCTGATGGTGATGCTGGTGGGATATAAACATTCCCAATTATGATTTGATAATGATGTACTTTAATTAAGACAAACAATTGTTCATATTTTATTCAATAATATTATAATCGTCTACGTTTTCATAAAGATGGCATGTCACGTTCCCCGCGACGTGCTTCCATGCCCGTGAAGTCAGTTATCATCCACGTGCTGCCTTTACATGCGTAACTTTACAATTATTCATAAAAATGGTAAAATTTCCACAAAAGATATTTGCTGAGGTTAGATGAATGGAGCGTTCAAACCAGAATCCTGTTACTTTACTTTGGGTTCACTTTAATAAAACTTATTCAATCAAACAATTTATTTTGACAATTTGCTTACACTTGGTTCACACTTTAACTTCTGTACTGGTGGTTTCACGGCATGGGTACTAATAGGTGCTGACTATTTTAAAGCACTGCAATCCGGATTTATAGAGAGTGACTAAAGTCTAGCCTAGCATGTACAAGTTTTCATAAGGCACATTGGTCCAGTACACAAACATTGCTCATGTGAAATTACCTCTGATGGACATAAGACAAACAAGCACTAAGGGGACGTTACAGGTTGATATGAGGCTGTAAAAAATGGTTCACTTTGGCCAATGTCACCCCGGTTTTCAGGGAAAGACGACAAAAGTTGTGACCTACGGAAGGTTAAAAAGCGGATCCACGACAAATCAGCCATAGACAGCTACGCCATGGACAAACCGGTCACACGACAGTTCGTCGACATGACTTTTCGGCCGACGACATTTCGGACACATAGAAAATATGGACCACTGACAGCTCCAACACGGAAAACTACAATTAATTTAAACTACAGTAATGGGAAGACCACGTTCAAGATGGCTGGATGGAGTGGTGGCGGATTGCCGTGTAGTGGGAATGTGGGACTGGAGGAGGAAGACGTTGGATAGACAGCGCTGACAGCGGTTGCTGAGGGAGGCCAAGACCCACCCCGGGTTGTCGTGCCAATGATGATGATGATGATGACAGTAATGACAAAGGTTTTTTTTTTAAATGATTTGTGAAGAGAACGTAAAAGAAGAACATACCTACATGAAAAAGGTGATGGGTAAGAATAAATTTAAAGAGGTATGTAAGGATAGGAAGAAATGGAGGCAGCTCTGCAGAAGCTCTGGCCACCACTGGCGGAATGGTGACAGAGTTACAGTTACAGTAATGCAATTCACCAACCTATTTTTCCTGGCCACTTGGCTTCATGCAAAAGCAGAAGTTTGTGTGCATGCAATGACATCTGCTGAACCAGGGTCGAAGTTATTGTCGATAAGACAAAGCCGGGCTCGAACCGACGGTTTACCAAAGTCAAGCCATATCTCCTCGACCATCCCAGCGTCGTTTTGGAGAGCAAGTTTTAATATGACTGATTTGTCCATAGACGAAATGTCTATGGACGAGTTGTCTTTCACCGATTTGTCGCTGTCGGGACACGTTAAAAAGCATGTGCGAAAGTAGAATCTTAAATTATACCATCCACTTCATTAAAATAATATACACTATTGATACAAAACAAAACAGTATCAGAAAACTATCCTAGAAACAACTTTCAGACTCTCCCAGTCTGTAATGTAGGTGGCAAAAGTTGTAACAAGCGCGCCGCTTTCATAATTATGCAATTAGCTTAAAAGCAGAGTTACAACTTTTAATTGGCCGCCATAATCCTCACAAGCGCGCAACTTTCTACACCAAAAACTTTAGCTACACCAAATTGAAAAATAACAAAAGTAGGTATTTGTGTGCTTTACAAGTAGGCCACTTTTTCATGACTGAAATTTTAAAGGACAGGCACAAGTCGTATAGAATCAAAGACTTCAATCTAGGTTTCTTGTTCGTAAACAAGATAAGGCTAATCTATCTAATCTAATCTTGCAAAGGTATGTTACATTGGAGATTCACATTATATGCATTCTCACAAGCAGACACGTACAAGTTCGCGCTTGCACACGCCGCATGTGAACTTACAACATAAAAATCAGATCTCAAATGGACATACACCTCTTAAACTCTTGCCGTCCTTCCCTGAAACAGGGGTGACATTGGCAAAGTCAACCATTTTTACACCATGAGTGGTCAGCCGCATACCAACCTATAAGTCAAGGATCATACACGACAAATAAGATTTTTTTAAATCAATAAATAACAACACGTATGGACATCAGAACTAAAACAGAAAACAAATTCCAATTTAATAAACCCTAGCCGTCAACATTACAGATCAACCGCCATTTCCGCTACGTCGAGACTATAATGTAAGTTCTCGCATACCGCACCGGTTCGTCTGATATCCGAAAGATTTTATCCTCAAACGTCGTGTAGAAAGGGTGCCGCAGCCCGCATGAAGACGTTAGCTACGTCACCAGCGAAACATCGGGAATAATGTAAGTTCTCCCATAACGGTTCGTATGATATTCGAAGGACTTCATCCTCAAACGTCGTACAGAAAGGGTGCCTTCTGAAGACGTTAAGAGGGTGCTAGGAAATTTCTCGAAAACACAGTTTTTGACGTGGTTTTTTTTCAATAAATATGGACAAATATAAATTTTTGATAACTTTAAGTGTTAGTTAAACATTTCATTTGCAATATGCATCAAATAATATATGTCTATAAATGCTTTTATTACTTGAAAAAATATAAATTACGAACACCTTCTTGCGGTAAGTGGAAAACATACAATTTTTGAACCAGTTTTTCTGTAAATTGGTGGTGTTTTGAAATCTAAAAAAAAATTACAAATATACTTTATATCCTGTTTTAGTTTGTGGTGTGATTTAAAATGTGATTCAGATGAAGAAAACTGAATTAAAAAAAAAATCTAGAAGCAAAAACGGACAAAAAAGTGTACATTGTATCTTCGAATAAAATCTCAAAAAATGGTTATTTGTGCCCAATTATTTTCAAATATTAAACAATATAATCTTGAGCTTAGTTGTATTTTTTTTCAATTTTTTTATTTCACAAGATGTATTTTTATTATTATTTTACAAATGGCTTTTAAATGCGAGATTCGCGGGGTAAACCTCAGTCGAGCGCTAACGCTCACAGAAGGCGGGACCTGCGGCACTTTTTTTTTTTCGCTAAAACTATCTCATAACAAACCTTTGTTTCGTCGGCAAGTGATATGCAACATTTTCGAAGCGAGAACATTTTACGATTTTCCATGTTATATTTTTACAAAAATATTATTTTTTGCAATCAACAATTTCTTAATAATACATTCCTTGACTTATAGGTTGGTATGAAGCTGACCACCCATACTGTACAAAGATGGTTAACTTTGCTAATGTCACCCCTGTTTCTGGGAAGGTCGACAAAAGTTGCAGGGCTTATGTTCAACTACTATGTGTGTGCTTGTGGGAATGTATTTAATATGAATCTGAAATGATATATATCTTTGCAACTTTAATTTAGATTAAGACTTTGATACTTAACTTAGAAATTTATTATTACTATTTTAGAAATAATCGGTCGACATTCTACTTCCTACGGATTTTACGCTAAAAAATAATTTTAGTCATCAAGAAAGCGAAATTGCGAGAAAGGAAACGCAATTTTACAGTATGTAAAAACTAAATATTTACTAAAAAAAACTGCGTGTATGCACTATATTGACCACTTTTTTCATAAAATTCCTTGGAACCTTCACATATCCATAACATCTGTAGTTACGCTTACGAGTAACTAACAACTTGTTTTTTTTTTATTTAATGTTTTTCAAAGTTCTAATGAATTAATAAAGTGGAAATACACAAACCATTACCAAGACCCGTCACCAAAGTTCATCCAGCCCTATAGCAACTTGGTCTTGATTGAGAATCGACGCTTTCTTTAGCGACGACCAAGCTCGCTGGGGGCTCTTGGGGTGTGATTTACACAAAAACAGCGCTCGCAAAAATCATCCTGATATTATTATTACTAAAAATATAATTTGCGAAACTATTGATTTATTGTTGAACATTTTTAGTTTGGGTGTTGAAGGATGGAAAAGGTTGAGTCTATCTGACCGGCATAAAAAAATGGCTGCCAAAAAGTGTACTGCAAGCTACTATGAGTAATAACATAGAGGAGCGGAAACTAACGTGCTGATTTGATACATACTGCAGTTGTCATAAGAATAAAATTCTTCACAATCTGAGCTAAGAATAAGCGTAAAATTCGTAATGTGAGAGTTGTTTTAAATATTTTTGAAATCAATTTCCTGTTTTCATAAGACACATTGGTCCAGTACCTACACATGCAAAAATTGCTCATGTAAAATTAGCTTAATGGTCTCTACGGCAAACAAGAACAAAGGCAGCGACATGCTACCACTTGCGTTTCTGTCCTGTCACACGTTGCAGTGGTTATAATGTGATAAAGTTAAAATATGAAATATGAAATGAAAAGTGATAAAGTTAAAATATGAAATATGAAATATTGCCACGACTTTGGCGATCACAATATTTATAACGTGTGTTATCTGTCAACTCTAGTTATTTCCGGTCTAGTCGGCAGCCGTTATTTGAAATGGCACCAACATTCAAGATTTTTTTTTCGTTGTGCCGAGTTTTTTGTACACATGGAAATGCAACTGTGAAGTTCTTTGTTATTTTTATTACTAATGAAATGCAACTGTGAAGTTCTTTGTTATTTTTATTACTAATGACCATTTTCGTAAGTAAGTTGAGACATATATATATATATGTCTTTTTTGGTTAAAATAATTTCTAGTCCACAGATATTATAAGTTAATATACGTACCTTTCAAAAACTACAAAATAAGAGCTCCGAGTGCGCGGCTGTGGCATAGATAGGTATTAAGCGAACGCAGATTTTAAAATTAAAAATTTTCGAGAGCGCTCTTAAGCTACGTCACTAGCGAAGCATCGAGAATAATGTATGTTCTCCCATTAAGGTTCGTCTAATATCCATCCGAAATGTAAATATGTCTAACGACCGGAATTCCAGGTTGAATTTGACCTTCAAGATATTTTTAAAAACTTTATCCTTTATTTTAATAAATGAAGTTTATTTTCCGTGGGGTTTTCTTCGCGATCCGGCTTTCTTTCCAAGTCACGAATAATTTAAATAAACTTATTTCATTTTTTTTAAAAAATATACGTCAAACTTTGTCGCCTTTGTGTCTATTGAAGGCGTACTTTACATTTTAATGAGAGGAGTCAATTTGAATTTTGTGAAAATGTGAAAGGCAAAGAAAAGAGACAAGGAAGGGTGGCAAATTGTGTGACGCGCTGAATCACAATGATACTAGGGCCGCTGTAGCATGCTCCTTGTGACGTCTCAAAAGAACGAATATATAATCTGTAATCTAAGTTGCAGTGGTGTATCAACATTAAAGATTCATATTAAATACGTGCCCAAAAGCAGGCGCTTGTATGTAAGTTCACGCTTACCATGCTGCATATTGTGTAATTATGCAGCACAAAATTAAAAACCCAAACCTCTGTATACAAAGTATATGTATATTGTATACAGAGGAAATGTGAAAGGAAAATAGGAAAAGGAAGACCGAGAAAAGTATGGTTGGATCAGATTGTGGAATATACAAAGCGAACGTAAAAGAAGGAAATGTATGAAAAAGGTGATGGATATGAACGAACTGAAAGAGGTGTGCAAGGATAGGAAAAAAGAGGCAAATCTGCAGAGGCTCTGGCCACCCTCAGCTGAATGGTGACAGAGCTGACAGGTGACCGAAAACATTTGTAATTTATAATCTTTACAATTATAGTGGAAATAAAACATTGTTTCAAGTAAATAAATATGTTTTGTAGCCTATTTGGGTTCTTGAGTCCGGTCGATAGCTCAGTAGGTAGAATGCTTGCGTTCCATGCCGTGAGCTCAATCCCCCCCGAGGGTGTCAGAAATGATATCCTGTTTCAGTCTTTATTGCAAACCGAAATCAAAATACCAGCAAGGTACTTCGATACTCAGCCTTCACAAGAAATAAGAACCAGCCCCCTCGGGAGCTGGGACACCCCCAAATGAAGTGGTTGGCATTGACTTTAGGTTTCACTCGCCACATGCAACTCTTTTAAAGACAACGCAACAATAATTTGCACTGTATGTGCAGCTTAGTTGCGGTAGGGTTTCAAGAGGCGCATTAATTTGGGAGTCTCTGGTTTAAATGGAAAGCGTGCCAGTTGAGTGGGATCTATTTAAATGATGAATGAAGGAGGTAAGCTGTCTTGCCATTATATTATATGACAGAATCTGACACAAATCCCTTAAGCGTTCTGGGGAAATTATAAAAAAAAAGATTCAGGGAATTGTGGCACGTTTTAAATTATTTTTAGCCTTGAAACATATTTAATTAAGACGGCTTTGTACTGTTAAATTGTCGTTTAATAAATATTTTACTTCTTTAATTTTATTTTCTTGGTATAAGAGGGACTGTAATGAAAAATGAGACGTGTTCATTGACTATTCATCTAAATTTTAGATCAAAGAAAGTAGAAATGACTAAATTTCATCACAAAATGGAGGGAGATGGTGAATACCTTTTCTTTTTTTCAATTATATGTAGATACCTTTTCACAAAAATGATTTTTTGGGGTGTAAATACACAAACTCTAAAAAGTTTGAGTAAATGTTTTGGTTGTTTAACGCAGCTGTTTTGCTTATTATATTAAATAATATTGATTAACAGATTTGAAACAATGTAAATAGTTCTGTCAGAGGAAGCTGTAACCCTAGAAAGCGCGTCTCTAGGGCAGTGTTCCGCAAAGCGTGTGCCGCGGCACACTGGTGTACCGTGGTCATCAGGTGGTGTGCCGCGGAAAATAAGTCAAGGTTTTGTTAAGATAATACACCTAAAAATAGCTGAGACTTACCTATAAGAGCAGGCGCTTTGTTGGGCGAGGGGCGGGACAGCCTCCCGAAAAGTGAGAAAAATGAGTATCCACTGCTTTCAAAGCGTTCTGTTGCAATTCGATTACCATTTGCCACAACCTACTTATGCGAATTGGGATTTTCAACTCTCACTACTATTAAATCGAAAAAAAAGAGAGCGCCTGAGGACGATCAATGAAGAGATGAGAGCAGCCTTATCAACGATTGCTCCAAATTTTGATCGCCTGTGCTCAGTTAAACAGGCTCACATTTCTCACTAAACATCTTTTCATATTAGGTATATTGATTTTAGTAATAAATAAATATTAAATAGTCATTGGTTTTTTTTTTGGTGTACCTCTAAAAAATTTTGATTTGATAGGTGTAGGTACTTTGAACACAACAAATTTGTGGAACACTGCTCTAGGGAATGCTTAAATGGTGGTCATTGGACGCTAACAATTTCATAATATGGTTATCTGTTTCTCGGAGTTAGCATGAATGATACTTTGCTCTTCGTTCCCAAAAAATTTCAACTTGGTAACACCCATAATCCGGGTTAAATTAGGTCTTTCTGCCGTTTAGAAATACACTGCGGAGGAGTAGGTGAAGGTATTGGATTGGATGTTAACAATCTCATATGGTTGTCTGTTTTTGGGGTGTGAGAGATGTAACGCTTTGCTCACGGTCCTTACAAGTCAAATCCTGTTTTATCTGCAACTCTTGTATTACATCAGGTCCTCTTGACCTTTAGAAACACACAACGAAAGGGTTGGTGGAGGTATTCGATTCAATGCTAACAATTTCATATGGTTGTGATATAAGCGATGTAGTGCTTCGATCACTAAACCTAACAAGTCAAATCCTGTTTTAGCAGCAACTCATGTGTTAAATCAGGTCGTCTTGACCTTTATAAAGACACTACGAAAGAGTTGGTGAAGGCATTCGATTGTATACTAAAAATTGCATATGTTTGGGATGTAAGAAATGTAATGCTTTGATCACCGTTCCCATGAAGTCAAATCCAGTTGTACCGGTGACTTAGTGAGCTAAATCAGAACGTCTTGCTCTCAAAGACATTTTCATTTTCATATGGTTGTCTTTGACTGGGTGCAAAAGATGGAATGCTTTGCTGACCGGTCTCAAGAAGTCAAATCCTGGTGTAGCAACAACTATTGTGTTAAACAGGACTTCCTGCCTCACACAAACACACTACGAAGGAGTTAGTGAAGGCGTTCGATTGAATGCTAACAATTTCATATGGTTGTATTTGATTTGGGTGCAAAGGATTAAACGCTTTTCTCAACATTCCCAAGAAGTCAAATCATGTTTAAGCAGCCACAGGTATGTTGAAACAGGTGTTCCTCCTCTCCAGAAACACACTACGAAGGGGTTGATGAAGGCTTTGGTTAGGATGCTAACATTTTCATATGGTTGTCTTTGATTGGGGTGCAAATGATGGAATGCTTTGCTGACTGGTCCCAATAAGTCAAATCCTGCTGTGACGGTGCCTTCCTCAGCTAAATCAGGTCTTCCTGCCCTTAATAACACGCTACAGAAAAGTTGATGAAGACTTTGGATTGGTTGTTAACAATTTCATATGTTTGGGTATAACTGTATAAGAGATGAAATGCTTTGCTCACCGGTCCCAAGAAGTCAAATCCCGTTCTGGCAGCGACCTGCTGCGCCAGTGGGGGTCCCCCTGCCCTGCGGAGGCGCACCAGGAAGGAGTTGGTGAAGGAGACAGCTGGAAGGGCTCCTTGCGCCAGCGCGAGCATCGTCTGCCACAGCGCCAGGCATAGCCAGGCCCGCATCCTCCCCGTGTGAGAGTCGTGTCGTGATGAGCAGCCTCTTCTCCAGGTTCCACTAGGCACGCACTGACAACTTCCACTAACGGCTGTGACTGCTGCTGCTGCGGCTAGTGTTGACGTGGTGTATTGATTATCCGGGCGCGTGCGCTCTCACGGCCAACGCTCCAGCAAGCTACTGGGTGCACACGGAAAATATACGCTTTAATACTCAGTTCAACAGGGGCGAGCATTCCAGAGGTTAAAGTAGGCAGCTTTGGGTGGAAACATGTATTCCTACTACAAACATTTTTATTCTACAGAATAAATAATAATAATATATAATATTAGGATGATTTCTTTTGCGAGCGCTGTTTATGTATGAATCACACCTCAAGAGCCCTCTGCGAGCTTGATCGTCCTTATAGAAAGCGCCTTCTCACGCAAAACCCAGTTTCTGTAAGGCTGGATAGACCGTTGGTGACTGGTCTTTGGAAAGGCATTTAAATTTTTCAACCCAGCGAAGAACATAATATTTGAAAATATGATTGGTATATTTATTTTACTCCCCCGTGATCCGATCCCACGACCTTCCATTTACGAGTCCGAAGCGTTACCACTAGACTACCCGATCGATAATGTAGGGTAGACTGGGTACGGTTGTAACAATTTTACTTTGATTGCTTGCTAGACAGTAACTAAGACAATAAACAAGGATTGAAGCAATTGGGATTGAAGCTTGGTCTTTTACCTTTGAAATTATTACAAAACCAGAACCATAAGTAAACCAGTTTTCGAGAAATCAAACGTTTTATTGAGAGTATCCACTTGTTACAACTGACCCCATACCAGGGACGGTTGTAACAGTCTTGGGGGGCAGTTGAAACAATACAAAATGAAACATAATTAATGCAATCAAATCAGTTTAATAACAAAAATATACTATTGACATCATAATAGGCATTAAACATTCTGAATATCTCCACTAGCTGCATCTCTCTTTTGTTTGTATTTAATTCAAGTGACGTAGTTTACTCTATACTTTTCCGCAGCTTTTTGCAAAGAAACCCCCAGTTTTAGTTCATTTTACGCGTTTATGTAAATCGATATGTCTGCTTGCTCTCTTGTGGTTTTTCTTTTGCGTTGTCTAGGAATCTGCAAAGAAAAAAATCTATGTTACAACCGTCCCCACGAAAATTGTTACAACCGTACCCACCCCCAGCTCTGGCAATAAAACGAGCACGGACATGAGGTATAATTACCAAAACCAACACAAACCAGCTTAATATAATCTCTAAAACACAATAGTTGATCACGAACATAATGAAATGCGATAAGAATATTAGAACTCTAGATATATCATAAATAAATGATATTTGATTCAAAAAATATTAATAAGCATTAAATTAAAGCAACATTGGGCGTGGTCAGTACTTGGATGGGTGACCGCTCAGGTACACCGCGTGTCGTTGGCATCTCGGACCGGTCCGTAGGCCGTAGTGGCAACACTTCGGACTCGTAAATGGAAGGTTGTGGATTCGGATCCCGGCGGAGCACACAAAAATACCATTAATATTTCGCATGTGCTCTTCGCTGGGTTGAAGAATTCATAAGCCTTTACCAATGACCGGTCACCAAGGGTCCATCCAGCCTTACAGCAACTGGGTCTTGCTTGAGTATTGGCGCTTTGTAGCGACGACCAAGCTCGTACACCTCTGCGGCACTACAACAAGTGTCATAGACCCCTAGAGTCTTTAGAATCTAGGGAGTCTCCCGCACAGGATTTCTTAAAAAAAAAAAATAATAATAATAATAATAATAATTTTTAGAACACTTCAATGAAAAAACTTTGTTTTAATCCACTATGAGTATTTATTTTATGAAAAAACGTTTTCGGAGATCATTCTCCATCTTCAGTTTCTTATATACTAAACTTAAAACTAATAACAAGACATGCAATTTATGTGGGAGGGGGCGGGGCTAAAATTGAAAGGAGGGGGGAAGATATGGGCGGGATCTGGACGTTAATTAGATTATTTTTATTAATTTTAAAATATGAATTTATTTCTAGTGTTTCTAGGATGTCCATCTTTTTTCCTTTTTGGCAATTTGAAATAAGATGTAGATTACTATCATCAAAAAAGTGTCCCTCATTTCTGGCATGGTCTGCCATCTCGGAATTAATGTGGATGTTCTTGAAAGTTATAAATAAATGCCTTAAAATACTTACTTTTTATTGAAAAAACACAATGGGACCTCAAGCAAGGGTTGTCTGCGCGCGAAGGGTGGAACATTAGGAAGAATCGTGTAGTGACATGCACCCTGCTTAACTCTTCCTTAGGACCCTTCTTCGCATCGCTCATAGTTTCTGAGATATTGGAGTTGTTTCAACCGTACCTACCTTGTTACAACCGTACCCAGTCTACCCTACCTATTATTACGGCATTTATTGAGGATTTCTTAACTTACTTTTTTATCATCACTTTCACACTTTCCCTTACACTACATTCTTCTCTTACAAAATCATTCCACACTCCATCAATCGTATTTCCCCAATCATACTTCTTAGATAAACTTCTTAGTCCATTATTACCGAACTTACTTAACTAATCCCACTTTCATTCAACGTCCAAGCTTCACAGCTTCTATACCTTCTTGTAACTAAATAATAACTTCACTTGTTTTAAAACCGGAACAAAACATTTTTGTGATCACCACAAACATTTTATGATATCAGATGTGCCTCTATTTGATCGGATGTGCCCAACTGACAGTACTGTGAGGCGGGAAGGGGGGGGGGGGGGGTAAGGTCTTTTTCGGACAGCTGCTACCTCCTTCAAACCTTTTTTTATCATCATCCCCCGTTTGTCCATCTCATCACTAATGACTACATCCATCCTTCAACATCTCAGCAATCCAGGAACAAACAAACACAGCTACAGCCCCATCAATGGAATGTTCCTCCCTAGATTCGTTGCTATATAGGTAGGTAGTATAGATGGCGATATGAATGAATCTAGTAGGTATATTGTGTGTGCCGGTGTGGATGTAGTAATATAGGAACGCACTGACGTCATTCAAAACGTCAAGGTGGATGAGGGGGCAGTGTTGAGGGAGCCATTCACGTGCCTGAATTATTTCATATCTAGATTCTTATTTATGTATGTAAGGGTTGCCAAGAGTAATAATATTGTTCCTTGGCGTATAGATTGATATGAGGCTGACCAGTGACCACTGATACTGTAAAAATTGACTCACTTCGCCAATGTGACCTTGGATTCAATTGTTCATTAGAGTTTTATTTTGTAAGTAGTTACACATGCAGCAAGTTTAAGCGCGAACTAAGGCACATGTGCCTGCTTGTGGGTATGCACTAAATATGAGTCTGAATGAGCCAATATATCTTTGCAACTTAGGTTGTAGATTATAGAACGTCAGAAACGTTCTAAAAAGTAGGTACACCTATGTACTTACGCATACCTACACCTACTATAATGCATTATTCCTCAAACGACTTGCTATACCTTTGAATTAAACAGTGTTAAAACTATTGTAACTTTGTGATAGGCATCTGTCATTGGAGCATTGGAGATCTTATGTTTTTGTATGATGTGTTCAGTGTTGTCTTGTATAAATTATTTTCAGTGTTCTGTTGATGTCTTTACAAATAAATCAATTCCGTTCCTAGATTGGAAGCAATCTAGGCACGTGAGTGGTGTTTTCATTTTATTATGAAAGACTGTCAAAGCTTCAATAACCCTTATTGAAAATAATATATCCGATGTACCTATATTTTCATGTAACTTTCAAAGGCATCCTCAGTCAACATCCCTTGTGCAACTTGTCTTAAAAATAACTTGCTTCAAGTACATCTTGTATTCAACTCGTATTATTTTGCTTCATCCATACCTATACCTACAGTAGAAATGGATTATCTAAGAAGTATGATTGGAAAAAAACCAAAGTGGTAGGGTGAGGAATGATTTTGTAAGAGAAGAATTTGGTGTAAGGGAATGTGTAAAAGTGAAGATTAAAATATTTTTTTTAAGATGGTTTGGACATTTATGGAGAGAATGAATGATGAAATATTGACGTAGAAGGTACCTATATGTTGCAAGAATAAAAGGGATGTCGTAGTAGAGGAAGACCGAGAAAGGTATTGATCGATCAAATTTCTGAAATAGCGACACCCTACAATGACATCCAGAGTTACAATAAAAGGAGAGCTTGTGTAATAAAGGTTAAGACTCTGGATGAGTGAAAGAAGTATGCAAGGACAGAAAGAAGTGGCGGCTAATTTGTAATGTTGATTTGTAATATTGGCGGCTTATTCATTCATAATTTTATGTTTTTTTTTTAATGACTATAAGTACTTTTTTTAGATTTCTTTGTTGATTGTATACAGGTAGCTGATTGTTATTTATTATTGCTATTGCTTGGCTTATAATAGGTTGGTATGAGACTGGACTGACAACCATACTGTAAAAAATGGTTCACTTTGCCAATGCCACCCCTGTTTCAGAGAAGGTCGGCAAAAGTTACAGGGTTTATGTTCATTTAAGGTTTGGACTTTAATTTATATTGTTCAACAAAATATTGGTTTGCCTTTTTTCTAGCAACCTGGCCGTTTGACACCACAATATTGTCCATGTCAATTCATTTGCTGACCTTTGGTAACCGGTCTTTGGTAAAGGCAGATGAATTCTTAGCGTATTTTAATTTAATTCAATTATTTTATTTTATTTTAAGCTAATAATATTTTGAAAATTACTTATAGTCATTTAAAAACTCAACAAATTTCAAAACTTAATTTACTTAACTCGGATATTTTACGAACCGTTTAGAGAGAACTTACATCATTCTCGACGTTTCGTCGGCGACGTAGCCAACGTCTTCAGGAGAACATCCTCTCTGCACGACGACTGAGGATGAACTGAATTTGAAAACAATATTGTCACAAATCACTGCATACCTTCGAGCGAAGGTAGTAATTATGTAAAGGTCTGTTACAAATGTAACAGATTTTCAAACACAATTTTCAAAAATTGCCACAATTTTTTTTTCGACGGCTGGCACATCGATGATTGAACTTATTGCGCAATAACTATTGATGTCGTCGCGGGCCGTATGTTGGACAGGCCTGATCTAATACATGCCCACAAGCAGTCACATGTGATTTTGTGCTTCCAGATGCTGCATGTGTACATAAAAATAAAACAAACCTCAAATGAACATAAGCCTTGCAACCCTAAAACCCTAAAACGGGGTGGCATCGGCAAAAGTGAACCAAGGTGTTACAGCATGAAGCGTCAGCCTCATACCAAGCTATTAGTCAAGGAATCTCCAATCCAAGGAAGTCTCCCATCATCGCGTACATCAAAAACTAAATCACTCTCTAGGGAGCTGTTGCATATTCCATATGGTTTTATAATACACGATGGCGGGGAATTTTCGCGATGTTTTATGCTAGAGGTAATTAATAGCCATTAACTAATCACTGAATCGCATTGAACCCTCTACTAAGAGCCAGACGTACGAAACCTTACCTCATCGACTACCAGGCAGAGACATGGTCAGGCTGGTAGTTTGCATCGAGTACATCTTTTTTTCACAGATCTGCCTTTTCCTATCCTGGAGCGTTTTGGATGCGACCTCTTCAAAGAGCAAGAATATGTAAGAAATATTTTTTTTCATAATTCATAATTTTTCATAAGGTCTTTATTGTTTTTATCAATATGTACAAAGTACTTATTACAATAAAAATAAATTTAAAAAATCTAATTACAATAAATACTCCCCAAAGTAAGCATAGCTTGTGTTTTGGGGAGGATTCCAACTTATCTTAACTTAAAATTAATCACTTAATAGATAAAAATCATAAAAAACACAAAAAAAAACAATATATACACCATTTAGTCATTTACTTAGCAAAAACAGGAAGACAAAAAATAAAATAAAATAACATAAAGAGGTAACATGTTTAAATAGAAAATACAGAAATAGGAATTATACATATATACACATATGTAGATATATGAAAAAAATAACAAAAATAATAATGATAAGAATAATATACGAAAAACCAAATAAATATAAACACTCAACTATTTACACCTCTTTCAAATATTTGCTGATCATGTACTTAATGGCCTTAGGATCTGCGTGCTTATCATGCTCATACCTGGAAAAAATTATTACATTATTGTATTAAATTTAATTTTCTTATATTTGACTTACAAAAATATCACATTTTGTTTGTTGTTTTTGAGTTATAAATATATTGTAAAAAATACCATTTTACCCCCCTCCCTCCTGAACGAGAAGGGTTGGAAATACAAATTTGTAGTATGTTTATCCTCTCAATACAGTAATGTATGTAATACTATATTTTTTTACTTGATTTCCATAGCTCATACAACTTACTTTAAAATATCGTTTTTTATATTTAAAAAAAAAATGGCCGCATTCAAAACGCTCCAGGTTTGGAATATTATTTTTTATACAAAAAGCAGGTAATTAATGTGGAGCATCACCTCTTACTAGTCTCTGCCTGGTAGTGGATGAGGTAAGGTTTCGTGCGGTGGGCTCTTGCACTATCTAAGAAGTCACAAGAAACCCGGTCAAGCGACGTCACACTTTCCTACCTATTTAAATCGTCTATTCAATACCAATTTGGATACTCTCAGAACAATTTTTGAATCTGGATTTTTTTTCTCAGCGGGCAAACGCCACACTTGCATTGGACCACTGGTCTGAGCAACCAATAAAAAAATATTTATTTTTCATACCTGATGATGACCTACTAGGTCGAAAACGCGTTTGTAATTTATTTTAAAGATTCTAATCTTTTTAAATATATTTGAGTGAAAATAAACAGTGTTTTCTTTGAATTCCTTCAAAAAATTGTAAACTAAACATTATGAATTTTCACAGTGTTAATACACAAACAATACAAAATATAAAAAAATATTTGTTTGCCTTTTCCCCAGCATTCCGACTGTGTGACATCACAATTTTGTCTTTTGGACCTTATTCGTAAAAGAAGAAAATGCATGAAAAAGGTGATGGATATGAATGAATTGAAAGATGTAAGGATAGGAAAAAATAGAGGCAGCTCTGCAGAGGCTCTGGCCACCCCTAGCGGAATGGCCACAGAGTAACAGTTACAGTTATGCAAAAAAGTTTACTTTCAAATGTTCCCGCTTCTCATCCTCCATTTTTTAATTGTCTTTCCTTCAGTTGCAAGCTTGCCAGCAATGGCGGCCCTTCAAACAAGTACATCAGCTGTCAAAGTTTCTTATCAAATGGCAAACAACACGCCGGTAGCGCGGTGAATTTCGTCGTGTACAAGTATTGTTAGTGTCAAGATCTACGTTGGCATGTTGTCGACGCGTTCAAGAGTAACGCACGGCTCAGTACGTGGTGAAAAAAGTATCGGTTAGGTTATACTTCACAAGGGACAGGTGAACTTCTCAAGATGAAGCAAGCTACACATCTGTCGGTGCGATATGTACAGATACTCTGCGTTGTCGCCTTGTACTGGTGAGTTTTTATCCTGAAATATAAATTTATAAAACCTATTCCTTGGCTTATAGGTTGGTATGAGGCTGACCACCCATACTGTACAAAATGGTTCACTTTGCAAATGCCACCCCTGTGTCAGGGAAGGTCTGCAAAAGTTGTAGGGCTTATGTTCATTTGAGGTTTGGATTTTATTTGTATGTACACATTCAGCATTTGTAAGCGCGAACTACACGTGTTTGTTTGTGGGCATGCATTTGATATGAGCTTTAAGTAAATGTTAATATATCTTTGCAACTTAGATTATAGATTATACTTAAATATACAGGAATACTTGATGTATACAGTGCCACATGATTATAAGTGAGTTTAGATGGCAGCTAAATGAGGGCGCTATTAGGTTTGCTATAATAATGTTTATTACTTTTTATTTCTTCAACAAAATACTTCTTAAATTTAAGCAATTCAGCTAACTTCACGTTGAACCATCAAATGTGATGTTGTACAAAATGGTGGCGTTAGTAAGATTGTTGCCACATTCATCTTAAGCCGTGTAGGTCTGTACGTTTATCTGCAATGTTGACGGCTACGGCTATAAAATTGTAGCGTAACTAAGCTAAGCACAGGGTTACTTCTTGCTGCGTTGTGATGTTGCGACTAGAAAACGCAACTAAGCTACACATATAGTGTAACTTCTTACCACGTTATCCCTAAAGGATTTCAAATGTAGCAAGTGGAAACTATTTCTTTTTACAGGTAAGGGGGCCGGCCTTACGCCAACCACTTCAGTTGAAGTGGGGGCTTCCCATCTCCCGAGCTTTTACTCGTTTCTTGACGGTATTTTACTTTGAGGTTGGAAGTAAACACCAAAACGGGAAATAATTTCTGACACCCTTTGTGGGATTCAAACCCGGGCTCACGGCATGAATGCAAGCACTCTACCAACTGAGCTATCGACGGGACTATAGAACCTATTTATATTTACAGGTAAGATAACGGCTGGCGCTACATAATATTGTATTTAAGTGTGTTTGTATGTTCTTTCCAAAGGGAAATTTTTAAGATGTCAGTGACAGGATAATGTTCAGATTCAGAACTAAGGTGCAGTCACAAAAGGGCCTAGCAGCTCAGCCAATTGACATCACGCTTTTAGCAACTGATTGAAGTTTGTGCACTCTCCATGCAATGCTTCATCCTCATTGTTGAATCACGACCTAGCATCGTGGACAACAACCCCACAAAACGTTAATAATTTAATTCTTCTCTTTCTCATTTCAAATATTTACATTGTTAAGCAAACACCTGTTTGGAAATATCTTTATTTATTATATTTGTGGGGAGTTGTTTATTTTTATAGGCACTTATGCCAACTGTATCAGCAGAGTTAGAACTAGATAAATAAAAAATATTCAAAGCTGTTCACAGAAAAATTATCTATCTACCTTTTGTGTTGTTTACTTTAGTCAGACCATTATCCTGCTGTTCAGGTGTGTTCATTGAGTTAATATTTATTGGTGGAGACGAAACTAGCTCATCGTCCCCCCAGCGCTTGTTTGGCTTATCTATCATTTGATTCAAAGACGACCTCTCAATTAAATTGTCTTAAGAATAACATTCTACACAATCTGAGCTAAGAAAGAAATGTAAAAACACAATGTGAGAGTTGTTTTAAATATTTTTAAAATAAATTTCCAGTTTTCATAAGACACATTGTTCCAGTACACATACAAACATTGCTCATGTGAAATTACCTATGATGGACATAAGACAAACAAGCACTAAGGGGACGTTATGGCATTGTAACGTACTATGAGGCTTACTTGTCAACTAGACCTATCAACCTCAGAATATTTAATAATCATTGGAAAATCTATGTTTTCTTGCTTTCTGCATCTTGTGTTTCAACACCCAGTAATTACACATGCCGTTATGTTTTATAATAATGCCATTTTTCTTTCAAAATTGACAAATTCACCAACCCAAACAATAAATATGCGTGACCACAACATTCGCTTAGACATGAATTTCAAGACTGCCAACTTTCTGGAAATATTTTCTAGCTTAGCTCAAGTTTTTTTGCTTACAATGAAATCGCACTCTGAACATCTTGTTCTCTTTCTAACTAATGACGCTTAGCTGTTATGTAGGTTGATATGGATATAATGCTATTTTTGGTAAAATAGTTTCTAGTCCACTGATATTATAAGTCAATTGTTAGAACACTTTTTTAATTCAACAAATAAGTCGAGGAACCCATGCAAAATAAAACAAAAATGTGCCTACCGTACAGAATTTCTTTAAAGAAAACACATTCATTTGTATATTAAAAATATGTTTCATATTGTGTCTGCGTTACTTCTTATCATTTTTTTTATTTTATTGAAAAAACTACACAGCCCTTAGATTATGATCATAAAATATTGTACATATGGACGGTTAAAAGGAAGTAAGCGACGTTAAAAGGAATAAGCGACGTTTTGGTCAAAAATGAGTTATGAATGCTATCCTACTTAAAATTTTCCGCTCTTTCTAATGCGCTAACTCCCATAGCTCTCCGGTGATTTTTTGTTGTTGTTTATGTCCAAGCAAACAACTGCGTTTTCGAAGTATGGTTTTGGTGTAACCGACAAGAATGATTTTGTTAGAGAGGAATGTGGTGTAAGAGAAAGTGTGAAAGTAAAGATTAAAAGAAGTATACTTAGATGGTTTGGGCATTTGGAGAGAATGAATGAGGAAAGACTGACGAAGAAAGTATATTTAAGTATAGTAAGAAAGTATGCTGCAAGAATTGATGGATGTCGTGGAAGAGGAAGACCGAGAAAGGTATGGATGGACCAAATTTTCGAAATAGCGAGTGAATGGGATATCCAGAGTCATCATACAAGGAGAGCTTGTATGAAAAAGGTTATGACTCTGGATGAAATGAAAGAAGTATGCAAGGACAGGAAGAAGTGGCGGCTAATCTGCAATGCTGATTTGTAATGTTGGTTTATTAGTTTGCTATATTTTTTGCATAAGAAATTTTTGAGTTGTTTTGTATAGATTTCTTTTTAAGGTTTTGTTGTTTTTTTTTTTTTTATACTTAAATGTTATTTATTGCTCGTATTCCTTGACTTATAGGTTGGTATGAGGCTGACCACCCATACTGTAAAAAATGGTTCACTTTGCCAATGTCACCCCTGTTTCAGGGAATGTCGGCAAGAGTTGCAAGGCTTATGTTCATTTGAGGTTTGGATTTTATTTGTAAGTACACAATCAGCATTTATAAGCGCGAACTACACGTGTTTGTTTGTGGGCATACATCTGAGAGCTTTGAATGAATATATCCTTGCAACTTAGATTATAGATTATAGATGGGTGAAAAAAACTGTTTGCTGTTTTTTTTTATATACCCGCAATGTCTATTGATGTCGTCGTGGGCCGGATGAAGAACTTATGCGCGCCACATTGTGGCCCGGGGGTCGTTGGACAAGCGTTGGACAAACAGGACAATATGTTAGACAAGCCTGCTTTAAAGGTTCCGTGGGCAATAAGGAACTGACTGTTGAGGGGTACCAACTCTTTCTTTTTAATCAACTCTCGTTATGTCTATGTTTTCAGGGTTGTGTCCATTATCACGGTGTTTGTGAACAAGACCCTGCTGAGCAGCCAGTCTGTGGGGCTGAACGCTCCGCTGTTTGTGACCTGGTTCCAGTGCGTGGTCTCCTGGACCATCTGCAGCACCCTCAGCCGCACACACGGCATCCCGGGACTCTTCAGCTTTCCCGAGGGAACTCCATGGAATGTGGAGACTGCCAAGAAGGTGAGAAAATTGATTCTCCTTTTGTAAACTAGATCTAAATGACCCAAATATCGTCCAATTCATATAGCGCACTACTTCTTCCCGCGTTTTCCCCAAAGAAGTTGCATATTTATTTAAAAAGGCAAGGGGGCTGGCCTGACGCCAACTACTTCACTTGACGTGGGGGCCGATACTCATTTCTTGTGAAAGCTGACTAAGCCTTGTCGGTATTTTGATTTTGAGCTTAAAATAAACACCAAAACGGCAAATCATTTCTGGCACCCTTGGTGGGGATTGACTCTTAGCCTTCTAGCATGGAATGCAAGTATTCTAACAACTGAGCTATTGACTGGAATCCTCATCGGCCTCATGTAAAGCTTGCTGTCACTCAGCGTGCAATGAGTTGGCTTTGCTTGGCGTTTTCCTGAACTAATTTCAGAGCTGCCTACCTATATGCATGAACACACCACTGTTACACCGTGCAGTGTCACTTAAAAGGATTGTTTTTCTATCTTGCTCTGATTGCCTGCGCAGGTGGCTGGTAGCAGGTAGACTCTCTAATATACCGTAGTATAAATGGCAAGGATTGGGGGGCAGAGCATCACAACACAGAGTATACATGTTGTGGTTGCAGGTCCTGCCGCTGTCGCTGATGTTCACGGGCATGATCGCCTCCAGCAACATCTGCCTGCAGCACGTGGGCGTGGCCTTCTACTACATCGGCCGCTCCCTCACCACGGTGTTCAACGTGCTGTTCACCTGGCTGCTGCTGGGCGAGCGCACGTCCCGCCAGTGCGTGGCCTGCTGCGCGTTCATCATCCTCGGCTTCTGGCTCGGCGTGGACCAGGAGAATCTCATCGGTGAACACTTCTTCCTTTTGGTTACAGTCATTTGACGTATAATAATCAACTTTAAACATTAATTAGCCAAATATTAAATGAACCGTAATTGGAGAAATTACAGACACCCTTACTTTCAATAAGAGTTGAAGGCTTACACGGCCGGCTGATGATGCTGGAGAAATGTTTCGTGGTCTATGGGAGCTGGAGCTTCCGGACGTTTTGCCCATGTCTACGATGGGCTTCTTCATCATCACAGTTTTCATCTTCATCATTGCGCTTTGAGTGACAGCAAAATGAGTGAGGTGTGCATGGTGGGAATGAAAAACTTGAGGAGTATGACAGTAAAAAAGAGTTTTTTTTTTCATTTTAGAAATAGTTACAGGGAAATATACACATAGTAGTTTGATTGATAGTGTTACGAACTTATGAGCCCGATTGCGTGGCTTGCTTATGTATGTGTGTCCGCCTCTAGTATAGTCTACTGTGAGTTTGAATGTATGCATGTGCCCAGGCATATAGTTGTTGGTATGCGTAACTAGAATAGTATGGAACAATACAGAAATGTTGGGAAAGGTTCCCTATAGAGGGGTCTGGAATATGCGAGAGGCGTCCGTTTAGACGCTATTTATTTGGACTGCAATTGTGTGAGAGAGGACATTGAGCCGTGAAGTCGATAGGCCAAAAGCTAGAAATCAGTACATTGTAAACCGACATGGTGTAAAATAAATTGCAGTTTGATTAAAAGAACCCTACTAATAACAAGACTTTAAAATTGATGGTGTACAAAACCATTAAATTTTCCACTATTGATTAAAAAAATAAAGATAAACATTTGCACAATACATATACACACATGCATGTGAGTAAATACATGCAGGCATAAATGCACAGACACGTGTATACAAACACACGTACATATACACCCATGACAAAAAAAATACTAAATAAAATCACTACTTCAGAAGAATGCAATTTAACCTTTTCGATTCTGAATTTACTTGCTACATACGCACCGCCAGAACGGAATACTTTTTTGAGGATATTTTTTTACACATAAATTGATTTCCTACCTTAATTACTTGATGAAACTTCAAAATTTATGAAAAAGTATATTCATTAGTTATCCAGGAATACAAATCACAAACTTTCAACATATGTTTTCACTTGTTGTTTTATATAAAAACAAGTAAATCACAATAATATTACTTTAAAAAATCTATTATACGCACATTCCATAACTAGATTTTATATCCATTAGGTTTTTTACTCACTTAAATACTCGTCACTAAAGAGAAAAATATATGAGTTATTTTACAAAAAAATAAAAAACGTAAACAGTTATATCTATCTGAATAGAGTATACTTGCCTGGATTTTGTTTATAAACATTGGTACACACGCGCGGGACGAGAGATCGAGCTGTTCTTACGAAATATTTGAGAAATAATATTTTCAAAATATGTATAATATGAGATTTTATTAGTGTACCTATTATGTAAGCAACAAAAAAGTTTGAAAAATTTGAACACCAATGTCAGGGGAAGCTTTAAACTTCGATGACATGGATAGATGCCAGCCGCACTGTATGCAAGTTTAGTCATGACATCTATGCATGCCAGCCACAGCCAAAGAGTTAAAAATAAATATTATACGGTATTCTCCAAACTAAATAGTGATGAATTCACTTTCATAACTTGTTATTACCCCCACTTCAACTGAAGTGGTTAGCGTAAGGCCGGCCCCCTTACCTGTAAAAATAAATAGGTTCAACTCGCCACATGCGACCCCTTCGGGGATAACGCGGCAAGAAGTTACACTATATGTGTAGCTTAGGTGCGTTTTTTTTTTAGGTGCGTTTTATTTGTAATAACGGAAGGCCATTTCAATGTAGAAAAACAAATACGTCTTTTTAAAGTTATGTTTTTGAAAAATTATGAACTGTCATAGGACTCGTCCTACAGGGTCCGTATCAAGCATCCGAAAGCATCCGAAGCCAACTGCAAAAAAATGCAACTAAGTTACACATATAGTGTAACTTCTTGCCTGCGTTACCCCCGAAGGGGTCGCATGTGGCGATTCGGGACCTATTTATTTTTACGGGTAAGGGGGCCGGCCTCACACCAACCACTTTCAGTTGAAGTGAGAGTTTCCCAGCTCCCAGGGGAGCTGGTTCTCATTTCTTGTGAAGGCTTGAGATCGAACCCTTGCTTTCGGCATGGAATGCAAGCAGTGGCGGTGCGTCATTAGGGGACGAAGGGGATTATCCCTATGTATGAAATAGGAAAAATATGTAAGTACCTATCCACTAAAATAACAAAGTAAAAATAAAATGCATTTTTGTGCTTTATTTTTACTTTATCAGTTTATAATGAATCTTCACAATGTCAATGCTTACTTATTGAAAATGGAATCCGAGAAATAAACTGGAATATTTTCTAAATCATTCATCTTTAGTGTGAAATTTTCACATAGCGCGATTATATTTTAAAAGTTCGGGTCTTCGCTATGTAATGAGATGTACGTACGATGGGGAGATCTCTTTCCGTTTCTTCTGCGCCCGCGCCGAACATACACAAACTGATAGTTCGTAAAGTCGGGAATACCGAACGTCTTCCCTATGGTTTTTTTGTATGTATGGGTGAGCAGAGCTTATCTGTGAGTTGGGTCCATAGCAAGTACATACGTTTGCGCATGCGCACTTTAACTGTCTTCACAGACCGGCGGGAAACAAGCCCAGTGTCCCCGAGGTACGTACCAACATAAACACTTTGGTACAAATCAGAAGTAATATTATTGTTGTGTGTTATGGGAATGCCCAGTTGGCTACACGTGACGTGATATTACAATAAAATTTAAAATATTTTGTCAGACTGACGCGTTTTCAAGCATCGTAAGTCCGATTTGTCAGAAATTCCTTTCCAAATAGGTAGCTAATTTAGGAGAAAACATCTCGTTTTCTTTAGAATCTTGTTGAATAAAATGTTTTTAAGTAATCAAATGCCAGTTATTATTGATTACGTACATTTCGCCTATGTTGATACTGTTCTGATTTATTTCGTATAATTGTGTTGTGATTTATATTTTTATCTATAAATGCCGTGATTTAATATCTGTAAGAAATGTAGAAAAAGTAGGTGATAAGAGGTGAGGACCTGCACAGCCCAGCTTGGTGATATTATGTAGTGTCTGTGTCTGTGTGCTGTATGGTGGTGCCCTGGTGGAGTGCATGGTCAGGTGAGCACCAGACTATCTTTCAAGGTCATCCCCTCTCCCAGGATTTAGCTAGAGCCGCTACTGAATGCAAGCATTCTACCAATTGAACTATCAACCTTTTTACGACTTGGTCGTCGTCGCTACAAAGCGCCAATTCTCAAGCAAGACCCAGTTGCTGTAAGGCTGGATGGACCTTTGGTGACCGGTCATTGGTAAAGGTTTATGAATTTTTCAACCCAGCGAAGAGCAAATTTAAAAATATAAATGGTATATTTTTTGTGCTCCGCCGGGATTCGAACCCACAACCTTCCATTAAGAGTCCGAAGTGTTACTACTGAACTACGGACCGGAGCGCGAAAGCCTAAAAACACATTATCATAAGAATGTCATTATTTGTCCAGCGTTGGTTTTGTGTGAATCATAGCTTCCTTGACTTATAGGTTGGTATGAGGCTGACCACCCGTACTGTAAAAAAAATGGTTCACTTTGTCAATTTCACCCCTGTTTCAGGGAAAGTAGGCAAGAGATGCAGGCCTTATGTTTATTTGGGGTTCGGATTTTAATTTGTAAGTACATATTTAGCATTTGTAAGCGCAAACTTACACATGTCTGTTTGTTGGCACGCATTTAATATGACTTTTGAATGTTATGCTCTAATCTTTGCAACTTCGATTATAGATTATAGCTCAAAATAGCTTGATCATCGCTATAGATATTTTTTCTTACTTAAGTTAAAAAGCTGCACCCGATGTAAATCTTCTGTAAAACAGTTTTATGACTAAATTATTATTATTATTATAGATATGTCTAATCGAAGCTAGTTTATATGTTTGTAATAATAACAATAATATTAGGATGGTGTATTTGGTGAGCGCTGTTTTTGTTTGAATCTCACCTCAAGAGCCCTCTGCTAGCTTGGTCGTCACTATAGAATGCGCCAATTCTCAAGCGCATTCTAGCAAGACCCTGTTGCTGTCAGGCTTGATGGACCTTTAGTGATCAGTCTTTGGTAAAGGTATATGAATTGTTTAACCCAGCGAAGAGCATATTCGAAAATATAATATATTTTTTGTGCTCAACCGGGATCCAAACCCACAACCTTCCATTTACGAGTCCGAAGCGCTAACCTCTAGACTACGGACCGGTTAAAATCAAATGTAATAAATCTTTGCAACCTAGATTATTATAGATGATTGTAATCTATTGCAGGTTCCTTCTCGCTATTCGGCACCGTATTCGGAGTCCTGGGTTCCATCACCCTGTCCCTGTATTCCATCTACACTAAGCGTGTGCTGCCTCATGTCAACCAGGAGATCTGGCTGCTGTCCTACTATAACAACGCCTACTCGGTGCTGCTGTTCCTGCCGCTGATGCTGTTCACCGGAGAGGTGCACGAAGTCCTGAAGTTCCGGCTCCTCTATGACCCGGTGTTCTGGCTGCAGATGCTGGGCAGCGGAGTGTGTGGCTTTTCCATCGGCTACGTTACATCATTGCAGATACAGGTATGGTATACGAAAATGTGATGCACACATGCTTCTAAAACAGGAATGGAAATATATCTCAACAGAAATGAATTCATTTCTAGATTTTCAGCAGTCACTTTGTGAAAGTTAATTTTAATAGATTAAAATTAAAATGGCTTTGTTTTAATTCACATGAGTTTTATTTTGTACACGACCAGTTTCGGGAGAAGCAGTACCTCCCATCTACAGGTGTAAATAGAAACTAACACAGAATACAAAATTACAAAGCAAGGATTTAAATTACAGAAGGGGAGGTTCCTTGACTTATAGGTTGGTATGCGGCTGACCACCCATGCTGTAAAAATGGTTCACTTTGCCAATGTCACCCCTGTCTCAGCGAAGGACGGCAAGTGTTGCAGGGTGTATGTCCATTTGAGATTTGGTTTTTATGTTGTAGGTTCACATGAGGCATGTGCAAGCGCGAACTTGTATGTGTCTGGTTGTGAGAATGCATGTAATGTGAATCTCCAATGTAAAATATCTTTGCAACTTAGATTAGATTAGAGGGGGGGGGGGGGGGGTATGTGGGCGGGGCGTAATTGGAAACATAGAAAGTAGAGGGGAAGTGTTAGGAAATAGGATATTATTTAGGAGATTATTTTCTGAATTGATATTTTTTTGAATTTCTAAGTTTTCAAAGTTGTTCATAATTTTACCTTTGTGGGGAATGGGGTGAAGGAGTTTTAGCTAAACAATAAAACAATAAAATTCAAATCTACAATGCATATTCTATAAAAAATGAGAATATGTTTTTTGAATGCCTTAGCCTTAACCCCCAGCATTACAGATCAACTGCAATTTTCTGGGTCCTTACACACTTCTTTCATTTCATCCAGAGTCATAACCTTTTTCATACAAGCCCTTCTTTTATTATAACTCTGGATATCCCATTCATTCGCTTTTTTAGCTAGTATTCAAATAAACGACTTGTTATTGTGCTGTATTACAGGTGACATCTCCCCTCACGCACAACATCTCCGGCACCGCTAAAGCTTGTGCACAGACCATCATCGCGACCCACTGGTACCACGACGTCAAGTCTGCGCTGTGGTGGCTCTCCAACTTCATCATCCTGGCCTCCAGCGCGGCGTACGCGCGCTTCAAGCAGCAGGAGATGGAGCGCAGGCAGCAGGAGAGGCTCAGCGAGAAGGACAGGGAAGAGAAGGAGAACCTCGTCTGATAGTGCATCAATATACAGCGGAACCTCTCTTAACGAGCACCTCTGATAACAAGTAATTCGCATAACAAGCAAAAAAAAATGTGAAAAAGACTGCTCCCTTAATGAGCGACATTTTGCATAATGAGTGTTGAGTGAACTGTTTTATTATCCTAATTATGTAATTACGCATGGCTATGCGTATGTATACAAAGTATGTATACAAAGAAAGTGTGAAAGGAAAAAGGGGGAAGGGACGACCGAGAAAAGTATGGAGTGATCAGATTGAGGAGATTGTGAAAGAATGGGATATACAAAGTGAGCGTAAAAGAAGAAAATGCATGAAAAAGGTGATGGATATGAATGAATTGAAAGAGGTATGTAAGGATAGGAAAAAATGGAGGCAGCTCTGCAGAGGCTCTGGCCACCCCTAGCGGAATGGCGACAGAGTTACAGTTACAGTATGCGTACCAAAAAAATTATTCAATGATAACGCTGTGTCATATTTTCACCAAATTTTAAAGAGTCGGCTAAACAAATGTCTCTAGACAGCTTTCTAGTAAAAAATAATTAATTATTTGTCCTAAATTAACAAAAAATAAGCTAATTTTTTTATTCAGGCTACGATAATTAACAATTTATAAGCACGTAATTTTATTTGAATAAACGTTAAAAAAAAGCCGCTTGGAACGCATTATCGTGTTTTACATTGATTTATATGGGAAAATTTGTTTCGCTTAGCGAGTGTTTCAATAACGAGCGAGATTCTGGAATGAATGATCCTCGTTATGAGAGGTTCCACTGTAGTGTCGCTCTGTGTGAAAACTAACCACAATGGTGCTTCTTGGAGTGAGTTGACTGTAGAACGTTAAATTAATATGCATTTTTTATTACGATGATAATATCTGTTAACAAGAGGAAAGAGATGTCATTGTTAATCAAGAGGGCTAGATGGGAACCAAACTGGCGATGTTTTATTTAAAAAAACTCACTTATCAAAGCACCACCGCCTCTTGCAACTAGTCATCTAGTTATGTTGAAAATTTTGTTAGAAAATAGCTTTTGTAAATAACTTTTAGAAACATAAGTATTAATATTTTAACATTTTCGACCGATCCGTAGTCTAGTGGTTAGCGCTTCGGACTCGTAAATGGAAGGTAGTGGGTTTGAATCCCAGCGGAGCACTAAAATATACAATTTATATTTTCAAATATGCTCTTCGCTTGGTTGAAAAATTCATAGGTACACCTTTACCAAAGACCGGTCACCAAAAGTCCATCCAGCCTTACAACAACTGGGTCTTGCTTAAGAATTGGCGCTTTCTATACGGAAAACCAAGCTCGCATAGGGCTCTTGAGGTGTACTACAAATGAAAACAGCGCTCACCAAATAAAACATCCTAAAAATAGGTGTTATGGTCGAGGGAGTCAAGTGGCTGATCTTTCTAGCGTTTGTTTGAAATAGATTCGATAGTTTTGATTCCCGCTTGGGTCATTTGACCATAACTTTGATCAACAGATGTCATTGGGTAATTATTAATTCATAATTCATTAAAATATACAATAGTTTTGACAAGACAAAAGAAGAGAGAAATGCAGCCCCCCTCCTCACCCCGCCCTGCACCGACCTGCAACAAAAACACATCACAAATCAGTTGAAGGCCAACCTTACACACAGGAGGACTGCCCTGATGAGGGATCTTGTTACCGATCTGAAACATCGGCTAGAAAACAGTAAGTCAACGGATTACCCGAAAACCTACCAGCATGTACCAATATCCGTGAAAACCTAAAATTAAACATACTGTTATGTAAATATAAATATTGAAATAAGTATGGGTAGTTATAGTTATAAGAGTCCTCATAGGTATAGGTAGGTAGGATCGATAATTGTGTATAAGTGTAGAATTCTCTAGGCTAAGTAGGTATTTGTTATAATTATAGGAATACTGTATTGCATTGGTAGGTAGGATTTTGGTTGTATCTCTAGGTAGTACGTGAAGCGTCGAGAAGTAATAATTACTCTGGAACCGTCTAGCAACTTTGGTTCTAGATCATACTGCTCTACAGAGTATAAAGGTGCGAATGGCCTGCAGAGCGGGCCAGTATCATAGAGACTTACAAACACATCGAAGTCATCTGATCAGTGAACCAAAACCAAGTGGAATAATCGAGAAAGTAGTGTGAAAATAAATTTTGTAACTGTGTAAAATAAATAACTATTGAAGAAGACCTGTGTATTTTTAATTTGAAGACAATTGAACCCTAATTTCGTAACAATACATATCGCACGTTTAATCATAAAGAGAAATAACTCAAAAATTGGGAAAATCGAGATTTTGTAATAAAACGCAAGAACAATGCGAGAAGAATAGGTAGAATGCGACAGCCGTTCAATTTGGACGAATATGACGGAGATAAAACATCGGTCGCCTTTTTCATCCCATACAAGTTGTACTGGTTGTCTGAACTTCAAACGTGATTTCCCAACATTCTTATTTTTCGAGTTATTGCTATTTATGATTAAGCGTGCAATATATATACATATATAATTATTGTCCTTCTGCAAATGTTAAAAAGCTAGTGTTGTCTTTCGAACAAGCTTATTGACTGCCAAAAATCATCCATGTGCCCATTGGCCCACACTATAATAACAAAGATCACCTGTTCCCTTAGTATGAGTTGCAAAACTTGAGTAATGTAAAGTTTACGGCAATTATTAAAGAGTGATTTCCCCCAAAATCTGCCGTTTTTGCTTGTTTGAACTTGATTTTCTTCATCACTGTAACTCTTTTGCTAAGACCATAAAGTGTAAGAAACAAGAACGGCAGATTTTGGGAGAAATCACGCTTTAATATTTTCCGTAAACTTAACTTTTATCAAGTTTTACAACTCGTACTTAGGGCACTGTTCCCGTTTTGCTCATGGCAGTGATGTAACAAACTATGATTAGGGGTACACAGGCAATCAACCGGGCTATTTTACATATACAATAACACCTATATAAAGATTTATTTTTAAAAAAATAATAAAAATTATTTTCTAAAAATTAAACAAAAAACTTTGTGTAATACCACTTTGAGTACATATTTTAATTCAAGAGTACTTTCGGTGTTATACCATCGTCAGTTGAAAATATACTCAACTGTATATTTTCAACTGACGATGGTATAACACCGAAAGTACTCTTGAATTAAAATATGTACTCAAAGTGGTATTACACAAAGTTTTTTGTTTAATTTTTAGAAAATAATTTTTATTGTTTTTTTAAAAATAAATCTTTATAATGGCTTACCACAGTGTTTCACTAAACAAATTTGAACTCTTATGCCCGCTTTCCACTGCGAGCGGAGCTGACTCCGTACGGACTCCGTTCGACTAGCAACAGTAAATTTCATAGAAGTGCTTCCACCGACAGCGAGTCAGCGGAGCGGACTGAGCGAGTACAAAGAGTTACGAAAGTGGTCGCAGAGTTGAGCGAGTTTCCAGCGGACTCCGTACGGACTCCGCTCGACTAGCAACAGTAAATTTCATAGAAGTGCTTCCACCGACAGCGGAGTGAGCGGAGCAGGCTGAGCGAGTAAAAATGACTCCGCTGTGTCATGGTCTCGGCCGCTAGTTTTCAACTGACTTCGCTCCCCCGTGCCCCCCGCGCCAACCCGCGTAGTTGCGTGACAGCGATAAAACACATCATACATGATTTACAAAGACACATCATACATTATTGTATTAATTTGAAAATATTAAAATGTATGTTTTATTTCAAACATCTACATTTTATGTTAAAAGCAAAATAATACATTACTTTTTATGTTTCGAAACAAAAAAAAAATCTTTTATTAATAATTAAAACGTTTGATCTGGGCGTAGGCTGCAACGAGCTGTCACACACTGCACATCATACATTATTTTATAAATTTGAAAATATTAAAATGTATGTTTTATTTCAAACATCTACTTTTTATGTATTAAAGCAAAATAATATATTACTTTTTATTTTTCGAAACAAAAAAAAAAACTTTTTTTACTAATAATTAAAACGTTTGATCTGGGCGTAGGCTGCAACGAGCTGTCACACACTAGTTGGCTCCGCTAAGCCAGCTGTAGATGGAAGGCAAACAACTCTTTCATCTGACTCATCTCATTTCCCGCCTAGCTCACTCCGCCGAGCTCGTTAGCTGTGGAAGGCAAATACCATTATTTTTTAAAACTCTTTCGCAATGGAAGGCCAAAACTATTTCACTACGCTCCGCTCAGCTATTTCCCGCTCCCGCTCAGCTATTTCCCGCTCGCAGTGGAAAGCGGGCATTACACCTATATAGATACACACACCTTGGCTGACACAAAATAATTTAAAATTCCAAAATCTTGCAACTAGACAAAAAAAGAAATGCTTCTCTAATCTAATCTAAGTTGCAAAGATATGTTACATTGGGGATTCACATTACATGCATTCTCACAAGCAGACACGTACAAGTTCCCGCTTGCGCATGCCGCATGTGAACCTACAATATAGAAACCAAGTCTCAAATGGACATACACCCTGCAACTCTTGCCGACCTTCCCTGAAACAGGGGTGACATTGGCTTCTCAAGAAATGAAATACTTAGTTGTGATGAACCAAAATTAAAAATAAGATTTTTAAAAAACCTTGTGCTTTTAGAAAAAACTATTTTGTACATATACTTAGGTATTAACTACTTTTTTATAACACAAAAATAAAAAGTATTCCAATGGTAGCATAAGAAATAGGTAATTTTATTTCTTTACGTAATATAAGGAAAAAATACTAGTTAGCATTTTGTGTAAGACTAAAGAATCAAGTTGTTTATATATTTTGTATAAAATAGAACTTGAAATAAAAAATATAATTTAACATAAAAAAAATGTTTTTCATTCTCATTCCATGATGGAGTCTACACATTTAAACAAGAGGGGGGGAAATATGATGTTACTTGGCCGAGTTGCTTGACCACTTTTAATGTGTGAACATTTCAATCCAGTTTAAGTTCAATATTGATTGTATAATCTAAGTTGCAAAGATATATTGACATTTAAGGTTCACACCTTGCTTCTTCTGTCCCTTTATTTTTTTAAACTTGACTCACCAGGGTGCTAGCAGCAGTCAACCTCTGACCTCTTAGTCTGAGACCTTTTTGGCAGTGGCAATGATGGCAAGAGTTGCAAATTATATGTTCATTCGAGAATTGGGTTTTATTTTCAAAGTAAGCACATAGCATTTGTAAGCATGAACCACATATACGCATATTTGCTTGTGGGTGTGCATTAAATTTGAATCTTTAATTTAATTTGCCAAAAATATGAATATTTAAGATTATTTTGTGGTGCACACCAGGCGCGTGCATAGAGTATAGGCAAATACATTTCAGAATAAATATTTTCTCCCATTCCTTTAAAATAACTTACTTGAAATTGTCTGAAGTGCTAACGATGGCTCCAATCGAACTTAAATTTTGAATATGAAATCTGAATATCAAGCTTAAATGGTGTTTTACTATATATTGTTTACCTATTATGCGCATGTGCCTGTATGGGATGCACGCCCCTGGTGCACACCCACAAGAAAATATTTTCTTGCGTTCAATGCTTGCTAAAAATGTATTATTTTAATTTAATCATGTATAATCGAGTCTTATAGAACCAAAGAAGGTAATCTAGGTGTGTTTTTCACAAAATAAGACAAATATAATGTAATGTTTTTGGGTTTGGAAAGTCCTTAAATTAAAACGTACAGGTCTTCTTTCAGGATCTTTATTTGCACTTAATTTATTTTTACAATGTATATTTATTTTAAACACTTTTAGTAACTCAAATTTATTTTCACAGTTCAGTATCGCTTACACTCTTCGATCAAAGGCAACTATCTCACTGACCTAGTGCACTCAATTTCGCTCCTTATTTACTGTAGTGACAGAAGTCTCTAGGAGCTAATTTTGCCAGTAAGCTCGCGAACATTCTACTAACTTCAAGAGTACAAAAGGATCATTTCATTTGTAGATTTCTTAGGCCTATAATTATTGCTACCTACGGTGTACACCTATATTAATCTATTTTTGACATAATAACTATCACTACCTACGATGTATACTTACATATATTAACTTACTATTTACATAACAATAATATAGAAACAAGGCAATGCCATTTTCTATTCTTCATTTAGTTCCACACTTTTACAACTTAATTTTTTATTATAGATGACATGATTAAAGTTTACTTTTTTTGTAACAATCATAAGAAACTGTGTAGAAATATACCTTCATTTTTTTTACTGTCATCAATCCACCTTGATCTTTGTCCTCATATAATTTTCCTATGTTCACTTTTCTACTTAATGCTTCAAAAACAAACTAGTCACCATTTGTGTTGGCCAATAAACAGTCGTCTCGATAGCTCTTTGAATAATATAGATATATCATTTTTAAAAACACACAGAAAATGGAGTGCATTTTAGAACATGAGCTCTTACAAATTTATGCATTTTATGCGGCAGTACTTGTGATAAAAATACTGTATATGGCTCCTCTCACTAGCAACCAAAGGCATGCTAAAAACGTAAGTACTTCAGTATTGAATAATATGTTTTTTTTTAATGTAGAAAACAAAATAAACTACTTACCTATTTCAATTATTTTTTCACTCTGACATCCCTACTCCAAAAACAAAATCTCAAGTATGCCAACCCTTAAAAAAATATTCCATATTCAAAAAATGAACTTGATTCCTTCACTTATAAGTTGGTATGAGACTGACCACCCAAACTGTAAAAGATTGGTTCACTTTTCCAATGTCACCCTGTTTCAGGGAAGGTCGGCAAAAGTTGCAGTGCTTATGTTTATTTGAGATTTGGGTTTTTATGTTGTAGGTCCACATGCGGCATGTGTAAGCGCGAACTTAAACGTGTCTGCTTATGGGAAGGCATTTAATATGAATCTTAGAGTAATATATCTTTGCAACTTAGATTATAGAACACTTATGAGAACACTCAAGAGCCCTATCTAATCTAAGTTGCAAATATATGTTACATTGGGGTTTCACATTATATGCATTCTCACAAGCAGAGACGTGCAAGTTCGCGCTTGCACATGCCGCATGTGAACCTATAACAAAAAATCCAAACCTCAAATGAACATAAGCCCTTCAACTTTTGCCGACCTTCCCTGACACAGGGGTGACCTTGGCAAAGTGAACCATTTGGGAAAATACTAAATGTGGTCATTGTGGAATGTGGATACATCTCGCAATATTTTGCCTATGATCATTAATTAAAACCTTTGATTACATATGATATATTGGGGTTATTAGAAATTGATGCTTTAAAAATTGCTTTATACTTACATTGTGACCGATCCATAGTGTAGGGGTTAACACTTCTGATTCGTAAATGGAAGGTTGTGGGCTTGAATCCCAACGGAGTACAAAAAATGTGTACCATTTATATTTTCAAAGATGTTCTTCACTGGGTGAAAAAATCATATAGGTACCTTTACCAAAGATCGGTCACTAAAGGTCCATCCAGCCTTACAGCAACTGGGTCTTGCTTGAGAATTGGCGCTTTCTACAGTGACGACCAAGCTCACAGAGGGCTCTTGTGGTGTGATTCACACAAAAACAGCACTCACCAAATAAATCATCCTCATATTATTATTATTTATAGACATTCTGAGCTGTCCTTTTGTATTTCTTAGTATTAAATGTTGAATGTATTGAGTTATTAGATATTGATGCTTTAAAATTATACTTACATTTGTAAAGTTATCATTTAAATTTTTCAGATATTTTCTAATCCTGAAGATGCTTCATATTTTGACAATAAGCAATGTGAGCCCAAGGTGAAGTTTGATGATTTTGATGGAGTGGAGCGTGTGAGAAGGTAACGTCATCATTTCTCTCTATCTTCTTCTATTCTTTCATAATGTCTTCTCATAAATACGGATAACTCAACATCTGAGAGCTTGACTTTTAATTAAGTTGTATAAAACCAAAATGAGACAGGTTTAATGAAACACAGGAGATCATTTCTATCGCAACCAGTCCATAGTCTAATTGAAGACTACAGGGGAAGAAAAAGGAATGTCAGTTGAAGAAATTTTTGAGTAGGTAAATCAAAATTATACATTTTAAAGTCTGCATTTCTCATAATTATTGCCTGTCACAAAGAACAGCGTCACAAAGAACAGCGTCACAAAGAACAGCGTCACAAAGAACAGCGTCACAAAGAACAGCGTCACAAAGAACAGCGTTTAAACGCTGATGCATTGATGCTCGTTAAAAATGCTTTCTGTTTGACAAAGCTTTTACACTCATTTTCTATGTAATTCTTTATATTTTTAGGGCACATCGCAACGACTTGGAGAATATCCCAGCGTTTCTTTTCATCAGTGCCCTGTATATGCTGACAAAGCCCAGACCCATCTTGTACAGCGTCCTCCTGTTGAGTTACACGATAGCAAGGATTGGCCACTCCTACGTTTACGCCGTAAAGGTGGTTCCGCAACCCGCCAGACTCTACACGTGGGCTTGGGGATACCTCCTTACGGCTTATATGGCAGGACATGTCATCATATCAAGCTTGTTCTTCTGAAGACCAAAAAAAAACTTACAGCTTAATTATAAAGGCTTTGTCAAACAGGAAGTGTTCTAAGCACGCGTCCATGCTAAAGTGCTGTAATGTTATGTACTTTGTATTTGAACGGCTTAGACGTGTTCAGTATAACACAACGCTATTCTATAACTCGACGCTAATCTGGGACGCTTTAGCGCCTTAACATGCGCTAAGAACACTTCCTGTTTGACGAAGCCCTTACGTATGTTTTGAATGTACTCCATTATTTGTGAGTGAAGATATCTCATTTTCTCCGGAAGGATTGAAATCCTCTTTTATAATAATAATAATTGGCCAATTTTTATAAAGCGCCGTTTAGTGGCACTAGCCACTCCAAGAGCGCTTTTATGTGTTGAAGTTTCTGTTAAACAAATGTGTCTTAAGCAACTTCCTGAAACTGCCAACACTGGTCTTTGTTCTCTTTGATTTGATTCATCTTTTTATCACCTTTGACATTTTCAAAGTCCAGTTGTTAGAGCTCTTGCATTCAATGCCAGAGGGCTAGAGTTCCATCCCCACCAATGGTGTCAGAAACAATTTCGCATTTTATTTTGAACCCAAAATCAAAATTTGGGCATGGTTTACTCTGTTACACAAGAAATAAGAGCTTGCCCTCTCAGGAACAGGGAAACCTCCACTTCAAGTAAGGTGGTTGGTGTAAAACAGGCCGGAAACCTGTGAAAGGTTCCACTCACTATATGCGATCCTTTTGTGAACAACACTGCAATGTGAAACACAATTTATTGCAAAAGCAATATTCATTCCCATATAATGGGAAACATTCCAGACATAATATCACACATAATATCACTCAACAGAAACCGGTATGCTCATGCTTGTATCGGATATGATATCAGCTGTGGAGTGTGGTAATCTAGCCTTACTGGCGCTTCTTGATATGAGTGCGGCCTTTGACACAGTAAGTCACCCAATTCTTATTGAGAGATTGGAGGTGTCATTTGGTTTGACCGGAGGGGCTTTGGCGTGGTTTTCTTCCTATCTGGTGGAGCGCAGACAGGCGGTGCGTATTTGTGATAGTGTTTCACCTACCTACTCGCTGTCTTCCGGGGTCCCACAGGGCTCTGTGCTGGGTCCGATCCTTTTCATATTGTATACTGCTGAGATTGAGAGTATTGTTGAAAAATGGGGCCTCATCGCACACTCATATGCAGATGACTGGCAAATATACTCTCATTCTCGGCCAGACATGGCTGAGGACCTCAGTTGCAGGGTCTCTGGGTGTATCGCGGAGGTCGGTGGGTGGATGAGGAACAATGGCCTAATCTTAAACATGGATAAGACGGAGATACTCTGGGCAGCCACATCGAGGCGTGACCACCTTCTGGTGAATAGAGTACCACTCTCCATAGGAGGTAAGCTAATCCAGCCTTCTGATTCGGTAAGACTTCTAGGAGTCTTACTGGATCGTAACCTGACACTGGATAGGCAAATAGATGCCACAATAGCTTCTTCTTTTTTTTCGCTTCGCCAAATAAAGGCAAAAAGAAAATGTCTGCCGTCAGATGCGGTTAAGACCCTGGTGAGTGCGTTTGTGATGTCTCGGATTGACTATTGCTCGACGCTTTATAGTGGTCAGCCGAAGAAACAGTTTAATCGCTTTCAATCTGTGTTGAATTCGGCAGCAAGACTCATATTCGGGATTCCCAAATTCGCTCACATCACCCCGCTGTTAAAAAAACTTCATTGGCTTCGTTTCCCGGAGAGGGTGGTCTTCCGTGTTTGTTTAATGGTATATAAAGCCATCAATGGCTTGGCCCCACCTTATCTGGCTGATATGATTTCACCTGTTGAAATGGGTGTTAGGAGGCAGACACTCAGATCTGCGGGTGATGGAGTAGTCAATTTGGTTCAGCCGCGCCGTCAGATTCGTACAAACTTCGGAGACCGCGCTTTCCGTGTTGCGGGGCCGGTGGAGTGGAACAGACTGCCACCCGGAGTGAAGAACTCCAAATCTGTGGGTGTATTTCGAGGAGCACTCAAGGCACACTTGTTTAGAAAGTCTTATCCATGATCGGAGAGGGCCCTTGAGGTGTGACACACACAAAAACGGCGCTCTCTTATCATGTGTAATTTAAAATAAATCAGCCTGTTATTATTATTATTATTATTATTATTAATAGGAGTTTTATTGGTCTGTAAAACTTGCCCATTATTTATTATTAAATTCTATAATATTATTTGTTGTTTTTTGCTTAGAAATTTGGTATTCTAATAAACAGGTCATTCCAAAAACAATTTAGGTAAGTATGACTAGGTACTTACTCGCAAAGGGGTTCGGAAAGGATGTTGGCAATTTTTTTTTCTTCTAGGTCGTTCCTTGACTTATAGGTTGACATGCGGCTGACCACCCATGCTGTAAAAATGGTTCACTTTTCCAATGTCACCCCTGTCTCACGGAAGGACGGCAAGAGTTGCAGGGTGTATGTCTATTTGAGATTTGGGTTTTGTATTGTAGGTTCACATGCGGCATGTGCAAGCGTGAACTTGTACATGTCTGGTTGTGAAAATGCATGTAATGTGAATCTCCAATGTAACATATCTTTGCAATTTAGATAAGATTAGATGAGATTAGTCGTATTGTCGCTAGGATCCTTAACAGACAATAACAATGTATTAGTTAACTTTCTTGTCTATGTCATATGTGAGGACTCAATTCTTTTACAAATAATATCCTTCTTTACCATTCCTTGCATGTTTCCAATTTTGTTAATTTAATTTTAAGGTGATTGACTCCTTTGAATGCTTTTAAAATTATAAAGTTTTTTTGAATTGGCATTTTACATGTTGAATTGGTGAAATGGTCAAAACTCTCAACATTCATACAAAAAAATTAAGTTGATTGTATATTTGTATCAAAGAACAACGATGCCCCTAAAGAGATGGGTAAATACAAAAAAAGAAACATGTTTAAACTATTCGCAAATGTGTAACTTATAATATTAATCTGACAAAGAAGAAGTATTTATGGTTGGTTTTTTAATAAAAAAATGTTCTAATTTTAATTTGTTGAAATATTGTTCTTTTTTAATAAAATTAAACTAATATTTGTTATAAATTTCATTACTTCAAATTATTTAGTTTTTTTCTATTTAGTAGAAAGGCCATAGAGCTGGGGCTCAAACAAGGTTCCCTCCAAGGATGTCAGAAATTGAATCCAGTTTCACTGTTTATTTCAAACTCAAGATCATAGTACCAGCAAGGATTTCTCAGCCTTCACAAGAAATAAGAACCTGCCCACCCAGAAACAGGGCCACGTTTACATCAAATGAATAGTTGGAGTAAGGCCGGCATCCTTATCCGTGAAATTAAGTAGGTTCCTCTCATAGCTTATGACCCCTTCAATGGTAATGCTGTGAAGAGTTGCACTGTATAATGTCCAACTTAGTTGAAAATGAAAAATCATTGACCTTAAATCTAAATAAAAGATATTTTTTTTGGATTTGGTTAAAAGATGGTCTACAAAAAAATATAGTTACATGAAATTTCAAATAAATAATATCTTGTAAGTTGTAATATAGACTTATCTAGTTTTGTAAAAGGTATATTTTTTTTACTCCCATGTACCCTCGGATCTCTTATGCAATCGCTCCCCCAGTTCTTGTTTGCCGTATAGACCATTCGATTCAAAGATGACTTTTTAATGCAGTTGTCTTAAGAATCAAATTCTACACAATCTGAGCTAAGAAAAAACGTAAAACTCGATAATGTGAGGGTTGTTTAAAATATTTTTTAAATCAATTTCATGTTTTCATAAGACACATTGGTCTAGTACACGTATGCAAACATTGCTCATGTAAAATAAGCTTAATGGTCTATACGGCAAACAAGAACTAAGGCAGCGCAATGTTATTTATATCTTGTATTTGTACCCACTAGGTGGGCATCCATAATTTTTATGACCTTGATTTTTATCATTTCCATGACAATGCTTGTTTGATGAGTCTATAACCACACATCTTATATTTCAATAATTAAATTAAGTTTAACAAATCTGGGTTCTAAATCTAAATCTAAGCTGCAATAATATACCTATATCATTTAAGGTTCATATTAAACGCATTCCCACAAGCAGATATGTATAATTTCGCGATAACACATGCCATGTGGACCTAAAATATAAAAACCCAATTTCAAATAAACATAAGCCCTGCAACTCTTGCCGACCTTCCCTGAAACAGGGGTGGCATAGGCAAAGTGAACCATTTTTTACAATATGGGTGGTCAGCCTCATACCAACCTAAAAGTCAAGGTTAATAATTCATTTTGTACTTGGCTACTGTTACTTTTGCTATAGGTATCTAGTCACTAACTGCTAGGGGTCTTCTTTCATCTCCTCGACATTCATCACTCTCTTCATGCATGCTCTTCTCCAGTGGCGGTGCGTCATTAGGGGACGAAGGGGATTATCCCTATGTATGAAATAGGAAAAATAAGTACCTATCCACTAAAATAACAAAGTAAAAATAAAATGCATTTTTGTGCTTTATTTTTACTTCATCAGTTTAATGAATCTTCACAATGTCAATGCTTACTTATTGAAAATGGAATCCGAGAAATAAACTGGAATATTTTCTAAATCATTCATCTTTAGTGGGAAATTTCTACATAGCGTGATTATATTTTAAAGTTCGGGTCTTCGCTATGTAATGAGATGTACGTACGAGGGGGGGGGGACCTCTTCTCGTTCCTTCTGCGCCCGCGCCGGACATACATGAACTGATGGTTCGTAAAGTCGGGGATACCGAACGTGTGCCCTATGGTTTTTTTGTATGTATGGGTGAGCAGAGCTTATCTGTGAGTTGGGTCCATAGCAAGTACATACGTTTGCGCATGCGCACTTTAACTGTCTTCACAGACCGGCGGGGAGAGAGCCCAGTGTCACTGAGGTACGTACCAACATACTTATAACACTTTGGTACAAATCACAAGTAATATTATTGTTGGGTGTTACGGAGATTCCCGGTAGGCTACACGTGACGTGATATTACACTAAAATTTATAATATTTTTTCAGTCTGATGCTGTTTCAAGCATCGTAAGTCCGATTTGTCAGAAATTCCTTACCAAATAGGTAGCTAATTTAGGAGAAAACATCTCGTTTTCTTTAGAATCTTGTTGAATGAAATGTTTTTAAGTAATCAAATGCCAGTTATTATTGATTGCGTACAGTTTTGCCTATGTTGATACTGTTCTGATTTCGTATAATTATGTTGTGATTTCTATTTTTGTCTATAAATGCCGTGATTTAATATCTGTAAGAAATGTAGAAAAAGTAGTTGGTAAGAGGCGAGGACCTGCACAGTGCCCAGCCTGGTGATATGTATGTAGTGTCTGTGCCTGTGTGCTGTATGGTGGTGACCAGGTGTGGGCTGGTGCCCTGGTGGAGTGCATGGCCAGGTGAGCACCAGACTATCTTACAAGGTCATCCCCTCTCCCAGGATTTAGCTGGAGCCGCTACTGCTCTTCTCTTTTTCTCACTCTGCAGATTCCAGTCATTTGATCAATCCATTATTTTCCCTGTATTCCCCTTCTACGAGCGATGACTTCAGATAATTAACCAAATGAACCCGGCACAAATTCCATAGTCAACAAAATTATGACGAGTCTGATGACACACAGCAGAATTGCTAGGGAAAAGGCAAACAAATATTCTGTCATTGGTTACGTTCGCCCGCCGACAATCAAATTATAAATTTAAAATATACGTCTATGTGGAGTCATTGTCAGGTATTTATTACTTAGCTAGGTCCATATTATTATTTGTTTATTTCTAAAATGTAATTTGTTGGGCATATATTCCTTAAATGCGGCTGACCACCTATGCTTTGGAAAATGGTTCACTTTGCCAATATTTCAGGGAAGTTCGGGAAGAGTTGCAGGGTGTATGGTGATTTGAGATTTGGGTTTTCACAGGCCACAGGTGGCATGTTTAAGCGTGAACTTATATGTGCCTGTTTGTGAAAATGCATAGGTTTAATGTGGCAACTTAGATTAGCTTGCACACTTTTTTTTTTTCAGCATAATGTGTTCTTACAGTAATATTAATGCAGATTACTTGTATTAAGGCGTGTTATAAAGCTAAATCTGCCATTTTTGTTTCTTACACTTTATGGTCTTAGCAAAATAGTTGCAGTAATGGAAAAAATCAAGCATGTTTATTAACTTATTTATATATTATATATAACTTAAGAATTGCCACATATTCCTTAAGTACCCATGTTCCCTTAACCTATTCCACCCATTTATTTAAGTATCTCTTCTCCGCTTCTCCGCTTCCTCTACTACTTTATTAATTTTATCTCTGCTCAATTTTCCCATACTTTTCAACACTTTTGCTACTAATTCTTCGTCGTCATCACCTATACTCTGTGGTCATCACACCCGTCAATGTTTGTCACCACACTCGTCACTGTGTTCTCTTTATTGCTTTCCACGTCCCAAAATTCTTCACTCGTCGTAAGCTGGTCTGTGACGTCGACAACTTCATCGAGGTGGCGTTTCTTGCATGCAGTGTTCTCCGAAAACAGTCTTCCGTTGCACATATCGCATCTCAATCTCGACACCACTCGACACTATGTTAATCATTAATTCGGGATCTTTCTTGCAGCAGTACAGTATCAGCTTGCAGTCCACCGTTAAGTGCCTAATTAATTTAAAAAATAACTACAGGTAAAAAATCGTAAAAAACACAACGAAGAAACTCATGGTCACCTCAAATTACATAACATGACGCGTGTTTACGTTATCCTCTAGGGATGGACAAAATATTTCATACCTATTAGCAATACCATACATATAATATCAAAGTGCTACTTCTTCTTAATTATTTTCCTGACATAAGTCCACTATGAAGCCCGCACAATCGCCAAAATATCTAGAAAAAAAAATTGTTACGTCACACTGTCGGGTTTCTAGGACGAAGGCTTAACTAATAATTTGTGATTGGATGCTAAAGAGTACATTACCTCCGGGGAAAAAACAGATTTGATACACGCAAGCCGAAAGCGCGGTGAATAAGCATATTTAGAGATTGGGTTCAAGAGAATATAAGAAATCGGATAAATACAAGATGCATAAGTACTCAATATTATTTCCGATATCAAGCGATAAGTCACTGATTACAATAACTAATACTTCATGGAGAACAACACTAAGCTGTCAAAAGTACATAATAACGAGAGGATATACATAACTTTATCACAATATTTTCATTTCATTAAACCTATTGCTGATATTGTATATCTTTTAAAATGTCTGCATCGAACATTATTGAAAATCCTCTGCTGCGATGTTATGCCTTCTATTCTTCGATCCTCATCGTCAAAATGATCTTCATGTCACTTTTGACTGCCTTCAACAAGCATTTCAAGGTAAGAATGAATCAGCTGTCACTTATCAGTCTTTAGCGACGACCAAACTCACAGAAAGCTCTTGGGGTGTAATTCACACAAAAAGCGTCCGCCAAACAAATCCTCTTAATATTATGCCCATCAAAGTATCCGTTACAAGTATCTAATACAAACAAACATTCGAGAGTTAGTACCGGCGTGTCAAAGCATCACTACAGTTTGATTACATTTTGATTTCAACACGTCTTCTTTCTAGAAACCTGATATTTCACTTCGTATTTTCACTTTGCGTTTGTCGGGTGCGCCGTTTGGTTTTTCACAATTAATAATTAAAAATGTCGGCGGAATTCGTGCAGGACCCTCTGTTCAGGTGCTACGCCCTGTATGCATCTATCCTCGTCATTAAAATGCTCATCATGTCGCCGATGACAGGGAGACTTCGCATGTCAAGAGGCGTAAGTTGTTTCTCCATTTTTTTTTACAAGAAAACTACGATTATCACATGAAAGGAGGTAGGTGTGCAAATAATAAGTCAATGGACGCATAATTTATAACTAAAAACATTTTTCTTTTCGAACAGCACACGGTCCGTAGTCTAGTGGTACCGCTTCGGATTCGTAAATGGAAGGTTGTGGGTTCGAATCCCGGCGGAGCACAAAAAAATATACCCTACCTTCCATTTTTATTTTCAAACTAGCAGTACCCGGCGTGTTTCACTACGCCATTTGGGCATGTGGTATCAATCTACAGATTTTTATTCTACCGATAAAAGAGGAAACAACAGGATCAAAAAAAAAAGTGTGCTAATCGGAATCAAGCTTCACACAATTTATCTCTAGGTTAATCTTCACGTTTTCTAAAAAAAAAAGGTCTAGGTACAACTGTTAAGCAGCAGAGCCAAGCATAGGGAAAATCGATTGCGGTGCTCCATTTATATTTAAGATAAAAAAATCGGCTATGTAACGTCACTCATCTAATCTATTCTAAGTTGCATGGATATAATTGTTACATTTGGAATTCACATTAAGTGCATGCCAACAAGCAGACACGTATAAGTTCACACTTGCACATTCTGCGTGTGAACCTACAACATAAAAACCCAAATCTCAAATGAACATACACCCTGCAACTCTTTGCTGCTTTACATAAATTAAACACTTTTATGGAGATAGTTGAAAAAACACTTAAGTGCATCATATTGTGTGAAGCATTTTCCCCAACTGCATACGTTTCACAGTGCGGTTACATTGAAAAATATTCCTGATTGTTTGGAATACATTTATTTCTTCACTTTGCTCAAAGAGTATAGTGAATTTTATAGATTAGTTCTTTAATTGTATGATTATAAAATTTAATTTATTGTTTGTATTCTTTTCTTGTATAGGTCAATATGCATCTGACCAACTATAAATAGAAAATGGTTCACTCTGCCAATGTCGCCCCTGTTTCAGGGAAGGTCGGCAAGAGTTGCAGGGCTTATGTTCATTTAAGATTGGGTTTTTAAATTGTAGTTCCACATGCGGTATGTGTGAGCGCGAAATTATGCGTGTCTGCTTATGGGAATGCATTTGATGTGAATCTCAAATGATACATATCTTATTTTGGATTTGGATTTGTAAAGAGCCACAAATGTTTTTTTGCCAACAATAAATAGCGTCGATGGGGCGGGGGGAGGGTGGGGGGTGAAAAGCGAGTACAAGTAGCGGAGAGATCGTTAATCGATTCAGAACGATTTAGTTTTTTTCGATCAGAAGTATAATTCTGTGTTTTTTTTATATTTGCGTATGAAGCTAAAGAGCCGTAACTTCACACCCAAAGAGCCGCATGTGGCTGGTGAGCCGCAGGTTGCTTACCCCTAACCAAACCGATATCGATCCACCATATTTGTAAAAAGTCCGGTCTATAGCTTAGTTGGTAGAGTAACTGCATTCCATGCCAAGATCTCGAGTTAGAATCCCACTGAAGTTGTCAGAAATTATTTCTCGTTTCAGTGTTTATTTCTAACCCAAAATAAAATACCGGCAAGGCTTACTCAGCCTTCATAAGAAATGAGTGTCAAGCCACTCAGGAGCTGAATAACATCCATTTCAAGTTGGCGTAAAGTAAAAGTTACTGGGTTGTTCATTTTAGATTTGGATTTTAAATTATGAGTAGGTACACATGCAGCATTTGTAAGCGTGAACTTACATGTGCCTACTTGTGAGCATGCATTTTATATGAATCTTTAATGTAAATGTATATTTGCAACTAAGATTATGTATTGTAGTTGAATATAATGGTCTTCTTCTATTGGGTGGTTTCAAAATTTACCGACCTCGTTGCTGAAATATCGAGAATTGAGAATCATTGTTCATTTGATCACCATCAAACTTCACAGGATTCGTTCTAAGAATATGTTACATGTTTCCTGAAAATTTCGTCAAAATCGGATGAGCGGTTTATGAGTATAGGGGACATACATACATACATACATACACACATCCTTCTTTATAGATATAGATATGCTCTTCGCTGGGTTCTTCTTCTTCTTCGTGTCAGCTTCACACCGTATTGGCCCAGTAACGGACAATGTCTACAGCTCTTTGGTTTCCCGCAAAGAGATCATCCATGGAGCAGCTTGTCGGACAGGAGGCAGTTCTTGCTTGAACACTTCTTCGCTGGGTTGAACCTTTACCCAAGAACTGGATCTTGCTTGAGTATTGGTGCTTTCTATAGCGACGACCAAGCTTGCAGAGGACTCTTGAGGTGTGATACACACAAAAACAGTGCTCACCAAATAAATCATCCAAATATTATTTGTATGGGACTATGGTCATCTGAAACCAATAACAAAATATTAGTTGACCTTCAACCTAACAACCCGGCTTAATAACGGCACAATTTCGTCTATGTCAATTCATGTGGGAACCTCATTTTAATGCAGTGTTTCCCAACCTTTTTTCAAGCGATTTCTAACCGCATTCCCAACCTGGGTTGGGAACCACTGTTTTAATTTATATACTTATTGTGTAAGATTCTAAATAAAGAGATAGTAAGTATGAGCTTAAAATCAACTGTTAACTTCTTTGAGTGTGTTTATTTACACAGTGGAAATTCATTTTTATGAGAAAGTATAAAAGTGTTGGAAAACACAGATTATTTTCACAAGTTGAGTATTTATTTCACCTCAAGTATTTTCGACTTAAGTACTTAAATCACAATAATTATATACCTAGATTAAAACAAAGCGATTAGAAATCGCTTGAAAAAAGGTTGGGAAACACTGGATTAAATATCTGTTCACTTTATCAATGTCACCCTTCTTTCATTAATGGCATTGACGTATCATATAACGCTATGATTCAAGATCTTCAAGAGTTGCAGGGTTTATGTGCAATTGAGATAGGGCTACACGCGGCATGTGTAAGCGTGACCTTAAACGAGTCTGCTTGTAGGGATACATTTTATATGAATCCTAAATTTTAGTATATTTTTGCAACTTAGATTATAGATGCTAGCACTAAAAGGCACTGCCTTTAGATCATAATGATTTGCCTGTTCAATCTGTCATAAAATAATGTTTGAATTTGCCATAACTTCAAGGTTGACTAGTTTTCAAAAATGTAGTCAATTTACTAGCAGTTTATGGTATAGAATTACAAAATCAATTGAGAAATTTAATGTTATTTCTAATGGTTTTCCATTGCAAATATATGACAGGTTTACACAAGTTCGGATTAGTTCAGACTTGTCCGTAATTATAATTTCCTATTGTGTTATCATATAGAACCAAAGGTGGATTTTTTACAAAATGAGACAAATCTGTAGTGCACAGGCATGCTAAAGATACTGTTGTTTTTGCTGAGTTCTCTTTTTAATTAAAATGCAATAATTAATTTTTACAGAATTTATTTTGCACAATTTAGTTTACAACTTGACAATCACTGTTTATTGGTCTTTCACGGCAAATTGCTCTAAGCCACTGACTCTCCGTACCATTTCAGTCCCTTATATGGGGTACCAGAGAGGTCTTTCTCGCATTCTCTAGATCATTCTTTCACCAGAACTTCATTCCAATACACTAACACAATCATGGACTACTCCTAGATGGTTCTATTGTACATGTATAGGTGCGCGTAGGCACTTTAATTTCATAGTTCGTCTCACTATATATGCATGTACAAGTGCACGTACGTATTTCAAGTTCGTGACAATACTATTACCAGCAAAACGACTAGGAGCAGCACTTAAAAGATGAGGAACAGATCGAGCAAGCATAATACACTATCGCCAGCATAATAAAGAGGAGCAGAATTAAGACTTTAGCACCTGCGAGTCAATAAGAAGTGGCACGAGCTGGCCTGAGATTCTAGCATAAAACTGTCCCCTATATTTTTGTTGTTTGTCAGTTCTCATGGATCTTGTTAATCAGAGCAGGGGAAAAGTGTGCTAGCGAAACCGGACTTTAAACTAGAATGACGTAATGTGCGCAGCACGTGTAGGCAGGCATATATGGAAACACGGAAATTGTCATCATACACATATTGAAAAAAAAACTCTAATGTGTGTTCAGACACACATTAGAGTTTTTTAGAGTCTTTAAATTTGTTAGTTATTCTTCTTCTTCTTGTGCCTTCTTAGGTCCCCGTGATGTTGGCAATCACTTTGGCAAAGGCTTCTCTATCCTGCGCTAGCCGTAACAGCTCCCCAACATGCCTCCTCCCGATTAAGCCTTGTATGTTGCGCAGTAAAGAGGTTGCCTTCTACCAGGACCACGCTGCCCCTTAATCTTCCGCTGAGTATTATTTGAAGCAAACTGTAATTATCTCCCCATTGAGCGTGACTCAGATATGTGATCTTATGAACCTTGACGTCCTTTAGCAGTTGTCTACTGCAATTTGCTCTCCTTAGGTCACCAAAGGTCCTTCCAGCCTTACAGAAATTCAGGCTTGCTTGGCAATTGGCGCTTTGTAGCGACGACCAAATTGTAAAAATTCCGGTCGATAGCTCAGTTGGTAAAATGCTTGCATTCCATGCCAAGAGCAAGGTTTCAATCCCCACCAAGGGTGTACTCAGCCTTCACAAAAATGAGAATCAGCCCCCTCGGAAGCTTGGAAACCCCACTTTAATTGCAAGTGGTTAGAGTGAGACCGGCCCCCTTACCCTTAAAAATAAAAAGCTTTACGAAGGCAAGATGTTACACTATATGTGTAGCTTTGTTGTGTTGTGAAGCATTTTCCTGTGCAACCACGTCTCAAATGCGGCTGTGCCGCTTTCTTTCACAATACAATTGTTTGTTTCAGATCTTTGCTAATCCCGAGGACGTGAAGTCCTTCGCCAAGAAGGGAGACAAGAACCTCACTGTGAAGACGGACCCTGATGTGGAGAGAGTCAGGAGGTTAACATTTATAATTATAATTCAGTTAGATCATGTTACATGAGCAGATACTCTGGTCAACTGAAGGGCAGGCAACTGTATAAAACTGAAGAGAATATTTCAATGATTGATATGTTACTGATCTGATGAACACTCACTCCAGTATACAGATCAATGCATAGTGTTCTCTCTTGTAGAATCTTAGAACAGACTTTTGAAAAGTTTTTGGCGCCTGCCCTGGCCATAGCCCGCGCCTCCCAGTTTGGAAACCGCTGATCTAAAGGACAGGATTACTGCAAATCCACTGCGGATGCAGCTTGGCAAAAGAAAGCACAGACAACACTTTAAGGTCTCATCAAAACAACCAAACAATGTAATAATAATATATTTGACAGGATTGCTATGAATCCACTGTGTATGCAGCTTGGCAAAAGAAAGAGCAGAATCACTCATTAATGCTTTGTTAAAATATAATCTGTTCTTTTTTTTGGTTCCATCTAAATAACCTAGGTCCTAGACCAGCGGTCGGCAACCTTTTGAGTCGGAAGAGCCAAAATTTACAAATTTCAAAGTTCGTAAAGAGCCACAATTTTTTTCTTGCCAACAATAAATAGCGTCGACGGGGGGGAGGGTGAAAAGCGAGTGGTTGAGAGATAGAATCGCTGCTTATCCTCGTTAATCGATTCAGAATGATTTTTGTGTTTTCAATCAGGAGTGTATATTTATAAATTTTAATATTTTCTTAAGGAACTAAAGAGCCGCAACTTCACAACCAAAGAGCCGCATGTGGCTCGCGAGCCGCAGGTTGCCGACCCCTATCCAAGACCAATAAATCATTAGTAATAATATGAATATAACGGACAGGATTACTGCAAATCCCTTGACGAACAAAATCCCTAAACTGCTCGTTAGCGCTTTCTTAAACAATAATCGCTTTTTTCTTTCAGGGCTCATCTAAACGACCTAGAAAACATCCCCGCATTCCTGTTCATCAGCGCACTGTACCTCCTCACTGGTCCCAGCATCTTCCTGGCCACAACTCTGATGCGTGTGTTCACCGCGGCCAGAATCATCCACACTATTGTCTATGCCGTGGTGGTCATCCCACAACCGGCCCGCGGTCTCGCCTGGGGAATAGGCTTCGCTGTCACTCTCTACATGGCCGTTGTTAGCGTCATGCACTATGTTGTGTAAACCTCAAAAACACAGAACAAACATTTCATTTTTTATTGTAAGAGAATCGTTTATATTTTTGTATTTGAATGAAGTTTATTTTTGAATAAATATTTTGCCTGATAATGTTGTTTTTATCTTTAAAAATGGAATAATTGTGTATCTCTATCTATAATCTTAGTTGTGCAGATGTATTCACATATTTTAATTCATATAAAATATTAATTACTCTTTTTGAGTATTTCGTCTATTTCGAGTATTAGCTATAATAATGGTTCTCTTTGCCAATGTCACCCCTGTTGCAGGGAAGGTCAGCAAAAGTTGCTCAGCTCATGTTCATTTGAGGTTTGGTTGTTGAATTGTAAGTGCACATGCAGCATTTGTAACGAGTACTTACACATGTCTGTGGGCATGCATTTAATATGAACATTAAATGTTAATATATCTTTACAACTTAGATTAGATTAGACAATCCGTTATGAGAACACTCAGATTATTCTCAATACTTCACTGGCGATGGAGCCAATGTCTTCAGGAGGCACCTTTTCTGACTGACGATTTAGGATGAAAAATAATCATTTTTGCATTGGAATGAAGTTTATTTCTGAATAAATATTTCACCTTTTTTTTTTTAATTTTTTTATCTTTAAAATTTTTTAAACTTTTATCTTTAAAATGGTGTTATTGTTTAAGTATATCATATCTATAAGAAGCTGTTCAGATAAATATAGAAGGTAGGTTGGTAAGTTGTTTTTTAAGAGGAATTATAATATTGTCAAGTTGGTATTGCTGTATGCCAGTGGTTCACAATATTATCTTTTCAACCGCGACCAGGCCCATAACTTATTAGTTGGTATGAGGCTGACCACCCATACTGTAAAAAATGGTTTAGCATGTCTCCTTAACCATAGGTGTAAATTAAAAATCTTGATAATTAATTCAAATTATTATGAGATAAGATAATGTCATAAACTGTTTAGTTATTTCTTTAATCTCAAATATTATTTGTGGCTGATATCTAAATAAATAAAAGATAACAGTTAAAATAAGTGTTGGCTTAGAGAATATTTGATTTCAAGTATTTTATGAAAAAACTGCGGAAATTCCAAAGATAATAAAACTGTGACATCACACAACCAGGTTTCTTGGGAAAATATTTTGTTATTGGTTGCGTTGTTTGCCTGCTGAGAATAAATTCTGATTTCAAATTTTATACATCCATTTTCTGACTCAAAACAGAGGAAGAAAAATAATATTAAACATAAGAATCATTGCTGCAGAGATGTTTTCCGGGAACTGTTATCGTGGTTTATGCGAGCTGGAACTTCCGGACGTTTCACCCATGTTAACGATGGGCTTCCTCAGCGTGAAGAGTGGTGATGAAGATGATCTTGATGAAAACTTTATAACAAGTTTGTTACTATGGGAAGAAACAGACCTACGCCATCTATGTCTTTTATGTTGATCGATGATTCCTTGACTTATAGATTGGTATGAAGCTGACCAACCATACTGTAAAAAAAATGGTTCACTTTGCCAATATCACCCCTGTCTCAGGGAAGGACGGCAAGAGTTGCAGGGCTTATGTTCATTTGAGATGGGTTCTTATAATGTAGGTCCACATGCGGCATGTGTTAGCGCGAAATCATACATGTCTGCTTGTGGGAATGCATTTGATATAAATCTTAAATGGTATATATCCTTGCAGCTTAGATTAGATTAGACCCCGTTTCAGGGAATGTTGGCAAGAGTTGCAGGGCTTATGTTCATTTAACATTGGGTTTTTTATGGTAGGTTCACATGCGGCATGTTAAAGCGCGGACTTATACGTGTCTGCTTGTGGGAATGCATTTAATATAAATCTTAAATGCAATAAATATTTGAAACTTAAATTATTGATTATAGATAATTAAAATACATTTTTGATTTTGTTTTTATTGACATTGATTTTGTTTTTATTGACATTGAAAACACACATTGACATTGAAAAAATTGTGTTGGCAGTAAAAGGCAAATATTTTTTTTTTTTTGTTTTGCTTAGAGCCTAATCTAATCTAAGTTGCAAAGATATGTAACATTGGGGATTCACATTACATGCATTCTCACAAGCAAACAGGTACAAGTTCGCGCTTGCGCATGCCGCTTGCGAACCTGCAACATAAAAACCAAATCTCAAATGGACATACCTACACCCTGCAACTCCTGCCGACCTTCCCTGAAACAGGGGTGACATTGGCCAAGTGAACCATTTTCTACAGCATGGGTGGTCAGCTCACAGCTGCATACCAACCTATAAGTCAAGCATAGACATATACAAGAAATTACATTTTAGAACTAAGCAAATAATAATATGGATAAACATTAAAATCAAATACAAATTATAAATTCTAATTTAAAATTTACAAAAATAGCCGTCAGCATTACAGATCAACCACCAATTTTGTGTATCCATATTTGTCTTACTTATTTCTTTCATTTCCTCCAGAGTCATAACCTTTTTCAAACAAGCTCTCCTTTTATTATGACTCTGGATATTCCATTCATTCACAATTTCAGAAATTTGATCCATCCATACCTTTCTCGGTCTTCCTCTACCACAACATCCATCTATCTTGCATCATATACTTTCTTTGTCAGTCTTTCATCACTCATTTTCTCTATGTGTCCGAACCATCTTAACAAACTTCTTTTAATCTTTACTTTCACACTTTCTCTTGCACCACATTCTTCTCTTACAAAATCATTCCTCACTCTATCACTCCATTATTCCCCAATCACGCTTCTGAAGTCCATTTCAACAACTGTAAGCAAGTGTGACGTTTGCCCGCCGAGAAGAAAGTTTTAAATTCAAGTTTTGCGCCGAGTTTAAATAAGCCGCCATATTATCTTGTATGACCAGCAATACATTTCCCCCCTAATACCTACATGACGTGTGTTTATTTTTATCGTTATTTTACTAATGGTATCACCAACGACAATGTGCGCGAGCTGTCAGATTTGAATGTCAACAATATATATTTTTAAATAAAACATTTTTACCAGCCTCCTAACTTTAATATGGATAATAAACCCCGTATTTATTTGGAAGAGTTTCGTCTCAAGGTAATTCTAACTCTCAAACTTAAATTCAAATGCCTTACTACAACATAACCTCAAATTTATTTATTTTGAATATTGGGGATACTTTTAAACTGGTATTGTAAAATTTCGGCTTGTTTTTATAGTAAAATGTAACCATTTAACTTGAATATTCATCCTGACGAAAATTTGAGGCGACCATTAAATCTTATTGTTATTTTAACCGGAACCTTATTAGACCCCACAAAACACGACTAAATCTAGGAACGGATGTTCGAAATTAGAATTGCTTCGGCGTATTAACGTTACATATTATGTATGCTTCTAGAACTTAACCAATAACAATATATTTCTTAGCCTTCGTCCAAGTAACCCTGCTGTGTCACAAATTTTGTTGTTGTTTGGTTTTGAAGATGAACTATTGAAGATGCCATGCACAAATCTCCTCTTCTACTTCTTCATCAGCCTTTCTCAGTCCACTCCTGGACGTAAGCCTCCTCCAATCTTCTCCATACTTTTCTATTGGCCTGTTTTCAGCTATATCCAGCCTGCAGTTCCCTTGATGTCGTCCAGCCACGTCAGTTGTGGTCTCCCTACTCCTTGCTTTGACATCTTGGGTCGCCATTGGACAATCCCTTTCCTGTCTTGCGACGTAACCTACCCAGCACCACTTTAAGCAGGCCATGCGTTGTACGACATTGATGGCACCAGGGCGTCTGTCTGGTTGGGGACTCTGTCTGAGGCCGATTCCTAGCATTACCCTTTCAATAGCTCTTTGGCACATCCTCAATCTGTCGGCCCTATACTGAGTGGGCCCTTTTGTTTCCAAGTCATAGTTGTGTACTGGAAGCACGCATGACTCATAGAGCCTGTGATTCAGGTTAATATTTTATGTATTTAAATAACTAAATACCTATGATTTCAGCCTGGCCCCGACGACTTTGGCATGGCAGACGAACCGTGGAGCCGCAAGAAGTTCAAGAAGTCATTCCGTATAGTAGTAGTTCGACTGGATCCCCTGGAGATGGAGTTTGACCTGATTGGGATCCAGCCGGCCTTCGCCAACGCCTTCCGTCGCCTGATGCTCAGCGAGGTGCCCAGCATGGCTATAGAGACGGTGCTGATCAGCAACAACACTTCCCTGCTGCAGGACGAAGTCCTGGCTCATCGGCTGGGCCTCATCCCCCTAAAGGCTGATCCCAGATTGTTTGAATACAGACCTGAAGGTTCCTCTTAACTATTATTTTAGTCCTTCTATTATTATCACAGTCATAATATGTAAGGTAGATACTTACACGTTGCCTCGAGAACAAAATCATTGCCTTTGAAATGTGGGTGTGCCATCAGATGTTGAAAAACATCCTGGATAGATCAAATCACAAATGCAGAGGTTCTTTCCCATATGAATACCAGAGCTGATCTTCTGATGCCCATCAAAGGACAAAAACTGGTTTATTTCAGCCACATATTGAGAAATGAGCAATATTCACTCCTACGTCTCATAAAAATCTCAAAATCTTGTCTAGTGACAAGATAAAGAAACGGTTATCCCAACTTATCTGTCAACTAGACTTGGCCGGACAGCTGTTGCATGTTTGTTCTGAAACTGTAACAACTGAGCTATGCTGACTTTTCTGCCGTATGTTTGGTCTGTCTGAAATCCATGCTATCCAATAATATTCTGATCGTGTGTCTTTGCTTTTTTCTAGGATCAGCAGAAGCCAGTGAAAATGACACCTTGGAGTTCAGCCTCAAAATAAAATGCACCAACAACACCACACAAGGACAAGGAAAGGAATCCAGCCGGCCTGAGGATATTTATAAAAACCACAATGGTACGTGAAATCTATTTCCTTATACTCTACAGTACCCCGAATACAAAAAAGGGTGGGTAAACTCACCTTGATTGTGTAGATCGGAAAAATGTGTACAAACTAAGTCGCCCTCTAGAAGTGCCGTTGTAGTTGTATACACTTCCAATCCAGGTAAGATTTATGCTATGCTTGTGCGAATGGTTGATTAAATAAAGAAAGACAATAAGTTTCATACGGGGCTATTCTTAGACATTTTAGTCGTCGGTTGAACCCACGCTTTGACAAACTAATGATGCATGTGTATGAAGACCTGCCAATCCAAGATGACCGCAAGTGAACAGCTGATTTGTTTTCATACAAATATTACAAAGTTCGGTAGGTAAGGTTGTCCGTGCTGATGAAACTTCCAGCGCAGGCACCATTAGTTTGTCAAAGCGTGGGCTCAACCGACGACTAAAATGTCTAAGAATAGCCCCGATAGAGATTAGCGGTAGAGGAAAAAATATTTGAGAAGGTTAACTAGGTACTTAAATAATAATAACCAGATTTTAGAGATTTCTTGACTTATAGGTTGATATGAGGCTGACCACCCATATTGTAAAAAATGGTTCACTTTGCCAATGTCCCCCCTGTTGCAGGGAATTTTGACAAAAGTTACAGGGTGTATGTTCATTTGAGGTTTGGATTTTAATTTGTGAGTACACATTCAGCATTTGTAAGCGCGAACTTACATATTGTGTCTGTTTTTGGGCTTGCATTTTATATGAGTTTTGAATTTTATTGCAACTTAGACTATAGATTAAAGATATAGAACAAAAATTAACAGGGTAACTTCTTTAAGGAAAAAATTAACTTTGAATATTAATTTCACTTTTCCAATATTAGAAGAACCATTATGGGAGAACCTACATCATTCTCCCCAATTTGTTGCTGACGTTGCTAATGTTTTTTCTTCAGGATGTGTTATTTCATATCTTTAAATCTCTTTAAAATAATAGTAAATTTTCACAGTGTTGATACATACACCATTAAAAATATGGTATTGTAGTGTTTTTGGGTTCGAAAAAGTCTCTAAATTAAAACATACAGGTCTTCTTTCAGGATTTTTATTTGCACTTAGTTTATTTTTACAAACTTACATTTATTTTTAACACTTTTGGTAACACAAATTTATTTTTCACAGTTTAGTATCGCTTACACTCTTCAAATCAAAGCCAACTATCGCACTGGCTTAGCGCACTCAATTCTCCGCCTTATATACTTCACAGACAGTACTTTCCAGTGACTAATTTTGCCAGCACATTCGCGAATATTCTACCAAGTTCAAGAGTACAAAAGGATCATTTAATTTCTAGATTTCTTAGGTCTATAATTATTGCTACCTACGGTGTACACCTATATTAATCTATTTTTGACATAATGCTATCATAGCTATTACTACCTACGATGTACACCTATATTAATCTACTATTTACATTACAGTATGGTTTATTTATTTATTGCAATGTTTCAGTTACATCGGGCCACATGAAGTGGCAGCCCATTGGCAGCCAGACCTCGGTGTATAAAGAGAGCTCTGTAGGTCCCGTGCATGATGACATCCTCATAGCCAAGATGAGGCCGGGACACGAGATGGACCTGTCTCTTATTGCGGTGAAGGGCATCGGCAAGGATCACGCCAAGTTCTCACCAGTCGGTAAGCCAAGATCCCAGGTTTTTAAAGACTTTTGAGAGTTGCTATCTGGGATCTGTTTCAGTGGTCTGTCGGAGCTGGAGCTTCCGGATGTATTTGGATGAGATTTTTTAGATCAGATCCCGGAAAACAACTCTTCTTTAGTGTCGATTGGTATTTTTATCCATACTTATAAGTTTTTACTTATACTCGTACTATGAGTTCTAGGCACATCCTATAGGAGTAAAAGGATCAAAATTCAAGGCAGGGAAGAGAAAATGGGTGGGTTTTTTCGGGCAGGTACTGTTAGTAGGGGAGAAGGACTATGTATTTGTTTATTATTTATAAATTATCTAAATTTTTCTGAATTCCTAGGGTTTCGGAAAATTTTAAAGAGTCAGCTAAAACAAATATCTCTTGACAACTTTCTAGTAAAGAATAATTAATTATTTGTCATAAATTTATAAATAATAAGCTAGTTTTGATTTTTACAAATATTGTTATCTAGGTTGTTACGATCATTAACAATTTATAAGCACGTAATTTTATTGGAATATACATATGTATGAAAAAAAATATGTTTTGTATGGAAGGCATTATCGTGTTTTACATAGATTTATATGGGAAAATTAGTTTTGCTTAACGAGTGTTTCACGTAACGAGCGAGATTCTGGAACGAATTATACTCGTTATGAGAGGTTCCACTGTTATCTACATCCATACATATTTAAATAGTAAATATAATTAATAAATGATATCTTCACAGCCACAGCTAGTTATCGTCTTCTCCCCGAGATCCGTCTCACCCGTGAGGTCCACGGCCCCGACGCTGCACTCCTTCAGAGCTGCTTCTCCCCCGGAGTGATCGGGATTGACGGCGAGGAGAAGGCGCACGTGAAGGACGCCCGCTACGACAGCTGCAGCCGCAACGTGCTGAGGCACGACCACCTCAAGGATGCCGTGGTACTCAGCAGAGTCAGAAATCACTTCATTTGTGAGTCACATCAATCATTATTCTACATGATTCAACGATATACCACAGTCACTTCCTGGAATTGTCTTTCTGTTAGGGATGTGTCTCCAGATGCTTTTTTCTTTAATTAACGCGCGAAGAGGAATGAAGAGGAAACCTTTTGGTGATAACAAAAATTACACTGTATGTGTAGCTGAATTGCGCTTTTTTGCATTTAGGAGTTGAGCAATGGTCAATGGACTTTTTTTTTGATGACTCACAAGCTGTTACTTTTCTTCAACGTGTGTTTCTAGGCCTACTGAAGAATTAAATCGATAATTGATTTTTATATTATGTTTCACATTGTTATCAGATTTGTAATTGATATTTTTGTTTCAGTCAACATAGAGTCCGTTGGAGCGATGACGCCAGATGTGATATTTGTGGAAGCTGTCAAAGTGCTCAAACACAAGTGCAGGATGTTCATAGAGGAACTAACCAAGGCTTAAACAGCCCTTTCTCCATCGGTGCTTTACCTCCCAAATACTGCGTCTCCAATTCCTCCGGTCCCCTGCAGCTGTCCTCTGACTTGCCACCTGGAGAAGCTGTGTGATTTCTCTCCTCACTCTACCCTACCATCACAGTCCGGGCCTCCCTGCCAATCTCCTTCCGCAAACCTTGAGCTGTACTATTTAAATTATTAGATTATCAAATAAAAATCTAAGTAGTTATTTATCTGTTGTTTTATTCCTTTTATAAAAGGGTTTACTTTTATCGGCCACAAAAGGCTATAGCGTTCATAATGGCTCTCCCATTCCGCAAACCAAGGTACACTGACATTGTTTGACCAGTTGTGTTGTACGAATGTGAAACCCGGCGGCTAACTCAGAAACAAGAAAAATCTCTCCAGACCTTCGAGAACAAAATGCTTTGTCGCATTGTCAGACCTGTATCTGAAAACCTGATAGATGACTTGTCCATAGCAACGCGGATCTGAGATCCAGATTTCAAGAGTCAAACAACGTGTCTAATGAAACAAGAAGACTTCAGTGGGCTGGATATGTAATATATCTTCTTCTTCTTCAGGATAATCAGAATCTATTTAATGCACGCCCGCAAGTAGACACGTGTAAGTTCGCGGTTACGCATGCAGTATGTGTTTTTACGGAATAAACAAAATCTTAAAATAGGCCCTGCAACTCTTATTGCCCTTCCCTGAAACAGGGGTGACGTTAGAACAGTGAACCTTTTACATAAAAGTGGTTAAATTCATATAAGTGAAGGAACTCAACTAATAGCAAAATTTTAATAAACCTTTTCCCTAGCAATCCAATTCCGTGACGTCACATTTATTTTAATTTTTCAAATGTGTTTTCATATTGGTAGGTACAAAAAATATTATCAGCTTCAACAGTTGGCTAAAATGAAAATCAACTTTTGACATTTCAGTTGTCAAATTCTGTGAAATAATAATTTATTTACCTTATGTGGCTGTAGCAATTTTACTTCCGTATTTATTTTTGATATTGTCTTAAACTACCTCACAAACATTTACACTCAAAGTGCAGAAAAACTGTCGCCTTGCAACCGCAAGGACGTGTACAGACAATATTAAAAATAAATGCCTCCATAGAGACAATTATTTATCGGATAACCTTGAAAATTTCGTATCTTTTTATACGTGCTTTTTGCAGTTGTAATATCATGCTTGGTTGAATATTTCACTTTGGTTAGCAGCCTTGATACGCCGCGCGTGTCGTCAGTCAGTTTGTGATCATTGTGGATTGTATTTCTTGTGATATACGAAGGTAACTTTTTTCAACATTTTGTTTTGTGACTGTAACTTGATGTATGGAAGTGAAGCATGGACTACGGGGGACAGTCGGACGCCGGACCGGATTTGAAGTAGTGTAATATATCTAAAAATGCAAGTTGAAAGAAGATGTGAAAGTAAAGGTACCCAAGAATGGATGATATGGTTTGGACAAGTAGAAAGAATGGAAAAGAAAAGAAAGAAAAACTGACATAGTGTATATGCCATTGAGTATAATGTAAAGGAATAGAAACTAGCTTCCGGCATTAATACATACTTACTTTGAAGCACAGTTGTCCCCAGTCCTGTCAAAAACAATTTAAAAATCATGTTCTTACATGTGAAATACTGTATTTTCTTGCTTTTTCCATAATGTTTTTCGACACCCAATAATTACACGTGCCATAATGTCTTAAAATAATGCCTTTTTCCTTTAAAAATTGTGAAATTTATTGATCAAAAGATTTACAACGCAGGCGAACAATGTTCGTGCAGGCGTGAGCTTCAAAGTTACCAACATTCTGGAAGAATTCATTGTTTCACATTATTTCAAGTTTTAGAAAGTCGTGTAAGAATCTTACATCTGTACATAAAGCCATTTTACACACGACGCCAGTTGACCAGTCCGTAGTCTAGTGGTAACGCTTGAGACTCGTAAATGGAAGGTTGTGGGTTCGAATACCGGCGGAACACAAAGAAATATACTATTTATATTTTCAAATATGCTCTTAGCTGGGTTGAAATATTCATAAACCTTTACCAAAGACCGGTCACCAAAGGTCCATCCATCCTTACAACAACTGGGTCTTGCTCGAGGAGTGGCGCTTTCTATAGCAACGACCAAGCTCGCAGAGGGCTCTTGAGGTGTGATTCACACAAAAACAGCGCTCAACAAATAAATCATCCTCATATTATTAATTATAAACGCGATAAATTCCTTGACTTATAGGTTGGTATGAAGCTGACCACCCATAATGTTTAAAATGGTTCACTTTGCCAATGTCACCCCTATTTCAGGGAAGGTCGGCAAGAGTTGCGTTGTTGTTCATTGGAGATTTGGTATTTATATTTAAGGTCCACATGGGGCATGTGTTGGCGCGAACTTATATGTGTCTGCTTGTGGCAATGCATTTATTATGAATCTCAAATGATAAATATATCGGTGCGACTTAGATTTAGCGCATTCTGCCTGGTTTGGCAATGGCTTTTTTCTATCCACTTTTTTCTAGCTGGGTCGGAAGCCTAGTAGTGTTTACTGATGTATGAAAGCTTTCACACAGTAATACATAGACAAACCCTATGGTTTACCTATGTACACCAGGAAAAATGGTATTGTACTTATCTGAAATGGGCCTAATTCTAATTTAATTATTTTGCTTACAGTTTTTGTTGTTGTTATGGTATTGCAGTGTGTTGTCCTGTGATAAGATGGCCCAGAATATTCCGCTGGTGATGCGGGTGATGGCCTCCTCCATCACTGCGGCCAACAGAGCCGGGAAGATCATCAGGGACGTGATGAGTCAGGGAGAGCTCGGGATCCTGGAGAAGGTTGGTGAAATGACGGGACTTTTGTGGAGTCAGAACAATCAAAATCTCCCTGGAGGGTTGCTTTCCCGGATATGTTGCGGAACTCCATCGCAGCTGGAGCTTCTGGAGTCCCTAGGACCTAATGTTACCAACACACCTATCAAATTTTAAGCAATAGTTATAAAAAAATTACCAGTACAAATGAATTTTATGTAGGGTGCCCAGCACTCACATAGAAATTAAAAAAATAGCCTGGCTAATTAATAAGGTAATTTCACTTTTTTTTTATTTCATAAAATGGTAGACTGTATTTGTAAAAATGCATCTGCATTTAAAAAAATATATATGTGGCTTAGTTTTTAAATTATAGCTCTTTAAAATTTGTGTATTTTCGATTTCCGCTAAAACAGGTCATTTTTTTATTCGGGCAGATATGACGTCGATGGATCTTCGGAGTGTAGGTATCAACGGGCCGTAATCAGTTTGCTAGCGACGTTTGACGTCAAACGTCCCTAGCCGTTCACGCTGCATTTTTGGCTGGATTGAAATTCTCCAGATTTTATTTTTCAAAATTATCAATATAAAACGCAACTAAGCTACACATATAGTGTAACTTCTTGCCGCGTTAACCCCGAAGGGGTCGCATGTGGCGAATTGAACCTATTTATTTTTACAGGTAAGGGGGCCGGCCTTACGCCAACCACTTCAGTTGAAGTGGGGGTTTCCCAGCTCCCGAGAGAGCTGGTACTCATTTATTGTGAAGGCTGAGTAAACCTTGCCGGTATTATTATTTTGGGGTTTGAAATAAACACCGAAACGGGAAATGTAATGGAAATTATTATTATTATTATCAATGATATCTTTATGTTTACTACTTAAAAAATATATGATTGTGATCCTTGAAATGTACTCTACACAACCATATTATTTTCAACCGTTTTCCCTACCACTGCAATTACCCTATTACGAAATGTAGGGAAAATTGTTTTTTAGCACTCATATATTGCAAACAAAATTATCAACCGTCAGCAGGAACAAATGTTTGTGATTGTATTCTTGAATTTTTCACTAAGGATCTTTTTGCATACGTTACAATTTTCCTTCAATTGCGCTGTCACTTTGACATGTCTCCATTTTAGTTTGTTGACCCAGTTATTGTGTCTTAGTACTTAGCAGCGTTTTTCTATAGCACTGCTGCCGACCCTCACTGTCGATGCAATCTGTCATCCATTGTTCTCCTTTTCTACAAAACTCAAGCAACTATCTATCTCCCTCAAAATCTAATCTAAGTTGCAAAGATATGTTACATTGGAGATTCACATTACATGCATTCTCACAACCAGACATGTACAAGTTCGCGCTTGCACATGTCTCATGTGAACCTACAACATAAAAACCAAATCTCAAATAGACATACACCCTGCAATTCTTGCCGTCCTTCCCTGAAACAGGGGTTAAACGTGGGTCGCAATATGACAGTTAACGAAATCTCCGCACCGTTCTTTACAAAATCTTTATGATTGCTGTAATGCTTCCAGGGTAAGGACGACTACCAGACAGAGGCAGACCGCTCGGCGCAGCGCTGCATCATCGCCTCGCTGTCCCGCCAGTTCCCCAACATCACCATCATCGGGGAAGAAGGGGTTAGTGACATTGAGGTAACACCACGTCACAGCAATCTATCGGTGGTGGTAGAACTATGGAGTATGTACATAACTTAATGGAACAACATTCTCAAGTCACAGGAGTATTTAGCACATTGTATGCGGGCTACATCAGATCTATCAAAACAGGGGCCTGACACTCTCAGCACCACAAGGCGGAAGGAGACAGGAAGCTAACAATGCCAAGGCAGTGTGCAAGTGAGAATCAAGAAGAATCCTGGATTTAGCCAAGACTTACACACTGCTGCTGAGTTCATTATGATTAATGATTGCAATGATGAGTTGCGATTCCTTGACTTATAGGTTGGTATGCGGCTGACCACCCATGCTGTAGAAAATGGTTCACTTTGCCAATGTCACACCTGTTTCAGGGAAGGTCGGAAAGAGTTGCAGGGTGTATGTCCATTTGAGATTTGGTTTTTAAATTGTGAGTTCACATGCGGTATGCATAAGTGCGAACTTGTACGTGTCTGCTTGTGAGAAAGCATGTAATGTGAATTCCCAATGATACATATCTTTGCAACTTAGATTAGATTAGATACCCTGTTCCAGGGAAGTTTGGCAACAGTTGCAGGGCTTAAGTTCATTTGAGGTTTGGATTTTAATTTGTAAGTAAAGATTCAGCATTTGTAAGCGCGAACTTACACGTGTTTGTTTGTGGGCATGCATTTGATATGAGCTTTGAACTTGCAACTTAGATTATAGATTGTAGATGCCTCATAGTATATATACAGATATTATATTTAATTTTAGGTTTTCACGGATATTATACATGTTGGTAGGTTTTCGGGTAATCCGTTGACTTACTATTTTCTAGCAGACGTTTCGGATCGGTATCACGATCCCTCATCAGGGCGGTCCTCCTGTGTGTAAGGTTGTGTAACATTAAGGGCCCTGTCCCGTTTTAACATAATCAAAATTTAAAGTTTTTCGAATCTCGAACAGACAAACGTTGCAACGCATAAAACAAAAAAATTCTCTAGTCCAGTATTTGTACACACTTAAAAATATGATACAAATGTCAAATGTGTTTGGGGGCTCTTTACAATAGCATATACAGTTGTCGTTGAATCTTTTCACACGATGTCACATTTCTTTTTAAACGTCGATCAAGCCAAGAACACACTAACTGTTTACACTCTGTCTCTCTTTCACACACGCGATACATGGGCTAAGGCTCTGAGCTCTTCGCACAGCGATATCCAATAGTGCAATATGGGATAACATTTTGTAGACGTCATGTCGACGGGTAATAAATACATCGTAGCGGAAAAATGAAAACAATTTTCAAGACCTATGTTTTTTAGGTTTTCACTTTTTTCTTTATAAACTGTTTTTATGGCTATGTCCAGAGTGCATCAATATAAATAAATTTTATTTATATCGATGTCAGAGTGAAAATTACGACTAAAAAGAGGGAGAATTCTGACTCGAACTTCTAAAAAGTACTTCTGGAAAATAAAATATTGCAATTCATATTAGTTTTTCATAATAATAGGCACAAATTTGGCCATTTTCTTTGTGCAAAAAAATGTTTACATATGCCAATGATTCACATTCGGGGATAAAACGGCCACAGTTGCACATAATAATTTACATAAATAAAAACAACATGTAGAAAAAAAAACAGTGTTTTTTTTAAATCTTTATTAGTTTTTTAGTTACAAATACAACAACAACCTACAAATTATTAATATTCAGTTACAGAATGAATCCAATACATTTTTCAAAACTGGCATGTGAGATAAAGATTTGTTTACAACATCTTGGTTTGTTTACACTGCGCGGAAAACAATTGGTCGGTGCAATAGGAAGAATAGCAAAGAACAAGCGATTGACGATGGATCTGAGAATGGCAGTACACAATGGCATATTGTTACCGACTTTGATGTATGGAAGTGAAGTATGGACAGTGAACGATAGCGAAATGAGTAAAGTATGTACGGTGGAAATGAAGCATTTGAGAAGCATGACAGGAAAAACTCTGAGGGATAGAGTTAGGAATGAATGGGTAAAAAAAGAATGTAATTTGAAAGAGGATGTGAAAGTTAAGGTACAAAAGAATGTGATGAGATGGTTTGGGCATGTGGAAAGAATGAATGATGATAGACTGACAAAGTATGTATACAAAGAAAGTGTGAAAGGAAAAAGAGGGAAGGGACGACCGAGAAAAGTATGGAGTGATCAGATTGGGGAGATTGTGAAAGAATGGGATATACAAAGTGACCATAAAAGAAGAAAATGCATGAAAAAGGTGATGGATTTGAATGAATTGAAAGAGGTATGTAAGGATAGGAAAAAATGGAGGCAGCTCTGCAAAGGCTCTGGCCACCCCTAGCGGAATGGCGACAGAGTTACAGTTACAGCTGTAACCTAACCTTATACTACAACATGCTGATACCAAACTATCATTTATGTCAATTTGTTTTTTTTGTAATTACACATACAGCATGTGTATGCACACACATACATAATTTTGATTGTAAGTATGTCTCTAATATGAATCTTAACTGTTAATAAAACTTCGTTGTATCTAATCTAATCTAATCTAATCTAAGCTGCAAAGATGACTATTTATATATAGATGCAAAGATAAGAATAAGTGGAAGAGACTCTATAAAGATTCTGGCCATGCCTACTGAAAATATGGCGTTATTAGATATAACTATAAAAGTTAATAATTATTGACAAGTATCTGTTTATGGTTCAATTCCTAATCAATCTCAATTTTAGGTTTTTGGGACAATTGGGATGCGGGACTTCCTTTTTGTTTCCTAAATATGTTTTCGATATGAAATGTCATGTAAAAAAAAAAACATATACTGGAGACCTATGTCTAGCAGTGAATTATCAGAGATTTACAAAAAATATTTAAAACATATTGCATTTGATAATACGATACTATGTAATATGTATTGACATTACGCACTTTCAAAGTTACTTCACTCACTGTGATACGCGGGAGATCTCCGAGAGAGAATGTAAAAGTACGAAATATCGCTTTGATACAAAGTTAAAGTTGATTTACCTTTTTAATTTATATATATTTTGTACATAAACACCTTTTAAAACATAGCTGAGGTTTTTTTTTACTCTTGCATATCAGCATTTTGATTTTAAGTCATATTTTTTTTCCGCAGAAACGACAAGCGTGCTCTCCCGTCAACGATCCATCTCACACTGAATTATTTTCCGCTTGTATTTGGGCAAATTTAAGTCATCTTTTAAAAATCTTAATAAAATACAGAAAATGATTGTAATTATTAATATATACAGAAACCAACAGATTATTATGTGAACTTTGATTATAACAGTAAGAAAAAACAGAAAACAAAACAGAAAAGCTAGTTTTTGAGCACTAAAAATTTATATTTACGGCACATTTTTGGGGTTCCTAAAAGTGTTGATTTTACTTTCAATTTACAAAAAACAAAAAAAATCGTCAATTAGCATTGTTAACAACAATATTTTCTACAATATTGTAGAACATTTAAAATACAAAAAAATTGACGTATGTACTAGTTAATGAGAGTTCAAAAATGCCTTTTTTGTAGAAATGCGTAATCGACTTCCCGTATTTAATTTTTAGTATTTTAAATTGAGCTTTTATTTTAATTTTAATATAAAATAATTAAAGTTAATACTTGCCATTTTCTATTTCTAAGCATCAAAATTCATTATTGTCGTTAATAATATACATAAATAAACCTCGAAAACACTAAAAAACGGCGAATTTCAGCAACTGTTCGAAAATATTGGGACAGCGTCGTTAATGTTGAACTGTATTGTTGGCGTTTATTCTTTCATAATTTTTAATTTTATGTAATAACCATACCAACTGTTTTTTTTTGTATAGCTTTATTTTTAAGGTTCTTTTGGTTTTTATGTACTTAAATGTTATTTATTATTTGTATTCCTTGACTTATAGGTTGGTATGAGGCTGACCACCCCATACTGTAAAAATAGTTCACTTTGCCAATGTCCCCCTTGTCAGGGAAGGTTGGCAAAAGCTGCAGGGTTTATGTTCATTCGAGGCGTGGATTTTAATTTCTAAGTACACATGCAGCATTTGTATGTGCGAACTTACACGTGTCTGTTTGTGGGCATGCATTTAATATGAATTTTAAATGTTAAATACATCTTTGCAACTTAAATTATACATTTTAGATAGATGCGGGTCGTGTCTAACTTTTGAAAGACTTAATGGAGACAGCCGACGTCTTTCTCGGCTCGCACAAAATATTAATGCACTAGTCAGTCTTTGCTGAGGCACCAGACTCATTACATATCACAAGAGAGCTGTTTGTGGTCAAGTTTAAGCTGGAGTTATGGTCGATTGACATATTTGTTAAGTACCTACACATGACTGGTCCGTAGTCTAGCGGTTAACACTTAACACGGATTCGTAATTGGAAGGTAGTTGGTTTGAATCCCGGTGGAGCACGGAAAAATATTTCATTTTTCAAATATGCTCTTCGCTGGGGTGAAAAATTCATGTACCTTTACAAAAGACCAGTCACTAAAGGTCACTCCAGTCTTACATCAACTGGGTCTTGCTTGAGTATTGGCTCTTTTACAGCAGTAACCCAGCTCACATAGGGCTCTTGAGGTGTGATTCTCACAAAAACAGCACTCAACAAATTGATCAGCCTATTATTATTATAATACACTTAGGGGCCGTCCATAAATTACGTCATCGATTTTTGCCGATTTTCGACCCCCCCCCCCCTACAATCATCCTAAAGTCATTATCTAATGACCCCTCCTCCCTCTTGCTGTAATAATGGATGAGCTTAATAATTAATAATGTCATATATCATTCTTGTCGCTGGCGCCAATGGCGACGCGCTGTATCACCAGAGCTCCGCGCTTTAAAATTAATTTAAATAATATCTGCAGTCGGACTATTGTTAATCCTGTGTTTCATTCTATTTTTTGAATTTCGAAGATCATTGTAGTGTTTTAATTTTTAAATGAATTACGTGTTAGTTTTATTAAATAAAATAATATAGTGTCGAGTACCGAGTGACCAAAAGTTATTCCATTTTAAACTACCCACTGAACATAAAAATAATAATAAGTGACATTTTGTTTAAAATCAAATATAACAAATTACGATCGAAATTTACTCGATAAAGGAACTCTCTGCACTAAAAGACTCAACATATTTAATAAGTGATTCGACTCTTAAAAATATCCGCGAGAATAACTTGTGCAGAGGAATTAAACGAAGACCGAGAGGCAGACGAGGCGGCCGCAATGACCGCAGAAACCCGGGGACAGCTGCAGACAAGGAGGGGCCCGTGGAAGCTGACAATGTCCACCGCCCGGAATCGAAGGAAGTGTCAAATGGCCTCTGCGGAGGTGTCGAAGCTGACAATTCTGTCAGGAATGGAAGTGTGTGTAAAAGGAAGTATGTGAAACAAGAAGAATGGAAGTTTGCGACATGGAATGTTAGAGAATGGAATGACTGTAAAGAGAATGAAATTTCTGATATTATGGAAAAGAGAGGAATACAAGTGATATGCGTGACTGAAATAAAAATGATCGGGGATGGAGAAAAGGTATTGAAGAATGAGGAGTATTTTATTTGGAGTGGAATTAAGGATGGATATAAGAGACAAGGCGTGGGAGTAATTTTGAGCGAACGGGCTAAAATATGTGTAAGTAATTATGAAAGAATATGTCCTAGGATTCTGTTGGTAAGAATGAGATTAGGACGTATGAAAATCCTACTGGTAGCTTGTTATGCTCCAGTAGAATCTGATAGCAGAGAAGAAAGAGATGAATTTTGGGAGAGTGTAAATAATGTACTAAGAATGAAAGAAGAGAATGAACGAATTATTCTATTAGGAGATATGAACGGATGGATTGGTATGAAACGAGATGATTGCGGAAAGGTTGTGGGACCGAGTGGTAGAGGAATGATCAATAATAATGGACGAAAGCTTGTCAACACATGTATAGAACACAGACTTTTTGCAACAAACACCTGGTTTAAACACCAAGACTTGCATCTCTATACATGGCAAAATAGGGCAGGCAATCGAACAATTATTGATTATATATGCGTGGATGAAAGAATGAGAAGATGTGTGAGAGATGCAAGAGTGTACCGTGGAGCTGAACTCAGCACAGACCACTATTTGCTATGCGCGAGAATAATGGTAGGGGATTGTAAAAAAGGAAAGAAAAAAATATTGTTAAGAATGAAAAGAATAAAAGTGGAAAATTTGAAAGATGACAGGTGCAAGATGAATATCAAAGTGAGATTGCCAAAAGATTAAATATGGATGAACTACAAAAAATGAAAGATGAAGGATGTGTGGAAAAAGTGTGGCAAATGATGAAGAAAGAACTGACCGAATCTGCTAGAATGACATGCGGAGAAACAAATGTTGGTAAGAAAAAAGGTGATGCCTGGTGGAACGATGGAGTGAAAGAAGCAGTAGAGCAAAAGAAGGAAGCATATAAGAAATGGTTGAAAGATAAAGGTAATTTGAATTTGGAAATGATGTATATAAGGGCAAAAATGAATACTAAAAAGCTTGTGTATGAAAGTAAGATGGAATTAGAGAAGAAAAATAATGAAAGGGCACAGCAGGACTTCCACACCAACAAAAAAATGTTCTGGAGTTGGGTTCGGAATAATAACGAAAGTGTGGGAGCAACAACTCCGGGCATAAAGAATGCGCAGGGAGTCTTGCTGTGGAATGAAGACGATGTATGTAACAGATGGAAAGAATACTTTGAAGAAATATTAGGACAGGGCGAAATAAATTTATATGAATGTGACCCTACAAATGAAAGTAATGAGGATATTTTGAAAGAGGAAATAAAAGCAAGCATAAAAGAGCTGAAGAATGGAAAGGCTGCAAGTATGGATGGATTGAATGCCGAGATGTTAAAGGCAGGAGGAGAATGTGTGGTAGAGTGGATGTTTGAATTATGCAAGATGTGTATGAAAGACAGGGTAGTACCGATGGACTGGAGAAAGGCGGTCATTGTCCCTATTTACAAGGGTAAAGGGGACAAGAAAGACTGCCGTAACTTTAGGCCCATTAGTCTCCTTAGTATACCTGGGAAAGTCTTATGCAAAATTGTCATAAAAAAAGTGAGAATGGCCACCGATCACAGGGTCTCTGATATTCAATCTGGTTTTATGCCAGGACGAGGTTGTGTGGACCAAATCTTTACTCTCAGACAGATTGTTGAAAAACATCTGGCTGTGGGGAGGGTGGTCTACGCAGCCTTCGTGGATCTCGAGAGGGCCTTTGACTCGGTGGACAGATGTATGTTGTGGAATGTTCTCAGGAAGTACGGTGTGAATGACAACCTTCTGAATGTGATACGTGCCATCTATGAAAATAGTTCGGCATGTGTAAGAGTGGATGGGAGATATAGTGACTGGTTTGATGTATATAAGGGAGTGAGGCAAGGCTGCGTGATGAGTCCATGGTTGTTTAATATAATCATGGACAGTTGCATAAAAGAAGCTGGAATATCAGAGAGCGGAGTGAAAGTGGGTGAAACAAGAGTTGGAGTACTTCTTTATGCTGATGATGCTATAGTTTTAGCTGACTCGGCGGAGGAACTCCAAGCGATGTTAACCAAACTGAATGATGCGTTTTGTAAAAATAGCTTGAAAGTGAATGCGAATAAGACAAAAATATTAGTTTTTGACAGGAATGAAGTATGTGAGGAACTTACAGTTAATTTGAATGGAAAAAAAGTTGAAGTAGTGAATGAGTTTGACTATTTAGGAAGCAAGTTTGAGGCGAATGGTAAGATGACGAAGGAATTAGAGAAGCGTGCCAGCAAAGGAAGATGCGTGATAGGAGCGTTTGGTAGAATAGCGAAGAATAAAAGGATACCAAAGAAAATGAAAATGGCGGTACACAATTGTATATTGTTGCCGACCCTGATGTATGGAAGCGAGTCATGGACGGTGAATGAAAGAGAAGTAAATAAGGTATGCACCGTAGAAATGGCTCATTTGAGAAGTATGACAGGAAAAACACTGAAAGATAGAGTGAGAAACGAATGGGTTATGAATGAATGCGGAGTAAAAGAAAGCGTGAAAGTGAAAGTTCAAAGAAGTGTGATGCGATGGTTTGGACATATTGAAAGGATGAATGAAGACCGACTGACAAAAAGAGTGTATAAAGGGAATGTAATAGGTAAGCGTGGAAGGGGAAGACCTAGAAAAGAATGGATTGATCAGATAAGTGAGATTGCGAATGAATGGAATTTACAGAGTGGAAACAAGAGAAGAGCATGCATGAAAAGAGTGATGAAATTAGATGAGATGAAAGAAGTATGCAGGGACAGAGTCAAGTGGAGGCACTTATGTGGAGGTACTGGCCACCCCTAGAGGAATGGCGGCAGGATACAAGACAAGACAAGACAATATATCTTACATAATACTATGTATATTTTGTAGAAATTGGTATTTACAAGAACGACATCACTTTTGGTACTCGTTCGTCATTTGCCATCATCCACAGACCAGACTCCCCCCCCCTTTGATTCGAATGACGTAATATATGGACGGCCCCTTATCAGATATTAGACGAACCACTATGGGAGAATTGACATTATTCTCTACGTTTTTTGGGGATGTAGCCAACGTCTCCAGAAGGCACCCTCTCTGTTTGCACGATTGAGGATGAACAAAACATTGAGAATAATATAAGTCCAACCATAAAAGCTCGTCTAACATCCGATAAGTGTAATTAGCAAATATAGCACTTCATCACCAGTCCGTAGTCTAGTAGTTCACTAATTCTAGTAGTTCACAACACTTCCGACTCGTTAATGGAAGGTTGTGAGTTTGAATCCCGGTGGAGCACAAAAAATAAACCAAATATGCTTAATAAAGGTCCATCCAGCCTTACAACAACTGTGTCTTGCTTGAATATTGGCGCTTTCTACAGCAACGACCAGAGGGCAGCTTGCAGAGAGCTCTTGAGGGGTGATACACACAAATACAGTGTTCACCAAATAAATCATCCTAATATTATTATTATTAAATTAACTTGCATCTCCTCGTATACACTTCCAGGTGCCCAGTGACTGGCTGATCACGCACGGAGATCCCAAGGTGCTGAAGAGGAAGTGCCCCGACATGCTGGAGAATGTGACGGAGGAGGACATCGTGGTGTGGGTGGATCCATTAGACGGAACTTCAGAGTACACACAAGGTTACTTTGCATACATTCCTTTAACAATTACAATGGCCTGTGTTCAATTTAAACTGGAGTTATGGTTGTTTGACATATTTACAAACTAAAATTGTCAATGGTATGGTCTCCAAACTACGGCCCGCGGGCCAAATACGGTCGGTGAAAGGATTTGGTCCGGGCCGCTGACGCCAATAAAAAAAAGTTTTGTTGTAGATATTGAGAACGGAAAGGTCGGCCACGCAAACTTACTTAAAACTTATATATAAAAAATTATTTATTTGTAAAAATAGACTGGAAATTTTTAAAAACACTGTTTCCAAGTGTCAAATTTTCAAAATTTTCCACCCTGGGGGACAAGTCACCCAGTCCCTGTTGGCCCGCCATAATTTCAATACGGCCCTTGGGTAAAATAATTTGGAGACCCCTGGTTTAGCGGATAAGAAGTTGGCACGAATCAAGAGTTTTTGAAACAAGTGCAAGTTTGAGTCCCGTTGTGTCTTATTGACAATAACTTTTAACCTGGTTCAACAGATACCATTGGGTACTAATTAATCCATAATTGATTATGTAAATACCTGTTTCTGGCCATACAAAAATAGATTGGTGAATCGCATTCCTCTTTACAAATTCATTTAAAAAAATAAAGATGAACACTGCCCTAGTGATGGATTAAATATTTTTTTTGTATTTAAGCGGTAGCAGTGAATTTTCATAATGCTAAATATGAGATGTTGTTGGGTAATTGTTAATTAAAATAATGAATTATTAATTGAAATGTTAATACCTGATTCTGGCCAGGCAAAATAGTTTGGTGAATTGCATTCCTTTGCAATTTTTTTTTAATAAAAAAAAATATAAATAAATATGAGGGGTACTCGTCTTTTAAGAATAATTGAGTGAAGCATCGATAGAAAATATAAAACCTCAAATAATCTGTCTTGCAAGCGTAAATGGTTTTAAAATGACAAAAATCATCCATGAAAATGTACTAGAAGTCTCTACTAAACAGGGGATAAAATTATCTGAAAAAAAATACATTTCTTGAAATTGTTCTTCGAGGTCTTGACCTCGGTTCATCAACAAATTACTTAATTGTATTTTTTTAAATAATTCCTCCCTATATTATGAATGTTTCTAAGTTTTCAAGCATCTAAATCCGGCCGTGAAAGCCTTAAAACATTTATAATTACACATCTCGTTACTTCAGTGCTTATTTGGCTTATCTCCTACTTAGTTAATATTACATGAGCAGTGTTTTTATGTGCATTCGAAGAATGTGTCTTATAAGTGCTGGAAATTTATTTTGAAAATATCAAAAACAACTTTCACATTATCGTGTTTTGCATTTTTTTCTTAGCTCAGATCGTGTAGAATGTGATTCTTAAGATGATTTTATTGAAAGGTCATCTATAATCTAAGTTGTAAAGATATATTAACATTCAAAACTCATATCAAAGGTATGCCCTCAAACAGACAAGTGTAAGTTTGCGCTTACAAATGCTGAATGTGTAGGTACTTACAAATTTAAATCTAAACCTCAAATGAACATAAACCCTACAACTTTTGCCGACCTTCCCTGAAACAGGGGTGAAATTGGCAAAGTGAAACTTTTTTACAGTATGGGTGGTCAGCCTCATACCAACCTATAAGTCTAGAAATCATCTTTGAATCAAATGATAGATAAGTCTAACAAGCACAGGGGGGTGTTCTGTCATTAAATTATTTGGCATTGCGAGGGAAATGATAATCTGACGTAACGTTAATATGTTGAATAGTTGTTATCTGAGTAATCGGGGTGAGGAGAGAGCAGTAATGTTGTTTGTGATACTTTTAGGTGCTTTAATGCTAAAGGGCAGCGCGTGGGAAAGGTGGAAGGCATACGTAATGCATCCCTTCATAAGCATGAAGTGGCACCTAAGCTTACTGCACTCGGAATATGGTAAAGTCCCCCTACCCACCTAGCCTCTACTCACTAACTCCTGGTGCTGGGCTGTCTCTCACTTTAACACTAACCTCCAGTGTGACAACCATTTCCAGCCGTTGTGCAGCTCATGCTTTTCATATCAAATATCTCCACAAAGATACAAAACATGTCTCCTATCTGATTTTTTCTTTCGAAAGACTGAAATAAGGTTTGTATAAAGGCAGGTCCAGATACGTGTCATTTGCCCGATCCGATCAGCGTATCACGTATCAAGCTTTGATGATATTAATTTTTACTGATTTACAAAATGTCGTAATTTGTCGTGTATGTTCCTTGACTTATAGCTTGGTATGCGGCTGACCACCCATGCTGTAAAATGGTTCACTTTGCCAATGTCACCCTTGTTACAGGGAAGAACGGCAAGAGTTGCAGGGTGTATGTCCATTTGAGATTTGGTTTTTATGTTTTAGGTTCACAGGAGGCATGTGCAAGCGCAAACTTGTGCGTGTCTAGTTGTGAGAATGCATGTAATGTGCATCTTCAATGTAACATATCTTTGCAACTTAGATTAGATTAGATTAGAAGCCCCGTATCAAGTTGAGGTCGCCTCGATTTGCTCCGTAGCCGTATCTTCACAATAGGCATGATCACGTATCAAATTGCTCAGTTCTGTGTCGGCTCTCGACCCAACTCTCCATTTTTTTCTTCAATTCGTCAACTTTACACTCCATTTTGACGGGGAGCTCTTCCCAGGCCTGCTGTTTCAGATTCCTGTTGTAATAGCTTTTGTGGCTGGCGTCCCATAATACGTGCTTTTCTTTATAGGCCTCGATAAATTTAAAAACATATTCATTGTTCCAATTCATTGTTTATACGTCACGTTTTTACATGTGCAAGGACTGAATAAAAAATGACGCGTCTGAGACTGACCGACGTCCGAATCTGTATCACCTTTGATGATCGGACAAAAACCAACACGACATGGGACGTGCATCAAATGTTAACATATCTTTGCAGCTTAGATTATACAAGATGAGAAGAGAGCGCCGTTTTTGCTTGTGTCACACCTCAAACGCCCTCCCCTTTTATGGATATAACTTTTAAAAAAGGTGTGTCTAAATTTCTCCTCGAAGCTTACCCACAGATATGGAGTTCTTCACTCCGTGTGACAGTCTGTTCCACTCAACTTCATTGATCATTAAAAAACATACTATTTCGGCATGCTTCCATTTTTTCCATGACTCCTTTATTGGTCTTTACCCCACGTATAAAATATTGTGTAAATTCCTCTGTATTTGTAAATAAATAAATAATTGAATACTAAATCACCCACTAGGTGTGTTGTTGTATCTTCCGTACATATTTTTTTCCGCGATCGAGGAAAATTTACACTTTGTTTTATACTCGGGATACTTATATGACTAACTCTGAAAAGGTTTTAATTTTTAATCCGGTTGGAATTCAGTTGGTTAAAGTTTAAAGACTAAGTTTAAAATTAAAGTTGGTCAAAAGGTCAAAGCCTGATTATTGGTTTAACAAATCTTAATGAATAAAGCTCAAATTGTTTGGCTAACACCCTGCACCTTAACTGTTTAACTGTTGTGAGTGAGCACCCTGTTGCTCTACACTTCAGCGAATTTATGCTTTGGCTATTAGATTTTCAAGAAATAAAGAAATCAATGAATGTCTATGGATCATTGTACTATTTAGTACCTAAATGAAGTGAAACCCCCCTTAACTGTTATAGTGCTAAATCAACATTAATGAATTCAATTAAATATTGACGATTCACGCTTAAAAGATTAAGGACTTATGCTGTGTCCCAAGATGTACTCAGCCTTCCCAAGATATGAGAACGAGCCCCCCGGGAGCTGGGAAACCCCACTTCAAATGAAAGTGGTTAATGTGAGGCCGGCCCCCTTACCCGTAAAAATAAATAGGTCCCAAATCACCACATTTGACCCCTTCGGGGATAACGCAGGCAAAAAGTTACACTATATGTGTAGCTTAGTTGCGTTGCGTTACTGTGTCTGGACCATTTAGACTTTTAGGTTGGTATGAGGCTGACCACCCATACTGTAAAAAATGGTTCACTTTGCCAATGTCACCCCTGTTTCAGGGAAGGTCGGCAAGAGTTGCAGGGCTTATGTCCATTTGAGAATTGGGTTTTTTATATTGTAGGTCTACATGCAGCATGTGTGAGAGCGAAATTATGCGTGTCTGCTTGTGGGAATGCATTTAATATGAATCTCAAATGATACTGTTATGTAAATATGAAATATAATAAATAGGTATTAGTTATAGGAATTCTGTATTGTATTGTGTGGGTAGGAATCATTGAATAAAATACGTGAAGCATCGAGAAATAATAATTACTATGCCTTTCTGGAACTGTCTAGCAAATATAGGTCTAGATTGTACTGTTTTAAAGAGTATAAGAAGGGTGCGAGTGGCTTGCAGGGCCAGCAGTATCATACGAGATTTACAAACACATAGAACTAACTTGATCAGTGAACAGAAACCAAGTGGAATAGTCGAGAAAGCTTTGTGAAAATAAATTATTTAAAAGTGGAAAATAAACAACTGTATAAGAAGACCTGTGTATTTTAATTTGAAAGACTTTTGAACCCTAATTTCGTAACAATACATATCCTTGCAGCTTAGATTTAGATTAAGATTTAGACCACCTGACAATGCAGACAGTATGCTTGCAAAAACCAGTTGTGGATATTTAGATATATTCAAAGTAATACTAACAAAAATATTTCTGTAAGACACTTTTAAATAGATTTTCTGCATATTTCATAGATTGTAAAAATCCCATCCAATTCAACTAATTATCCAATTTGTGAAAAAATTGAGTTTGTATCAACTCTTCTTCCAAAATCAAGGGACAGCTGTATAGTGGAGACACGTCTGTGGAGGTACTGGCAACACCTATTGAAATGCTGGCTGAATACAAGGCTGAAATTTATATTGATTTTAAAATTCCAGGCTTCCTGGAGCACGTAACGGTGCTTATTGGGATCTCTGTCCGCGACCAAGCCGTCGGGGGCGTCATCCACCAGCCCTACTGGTCCACGGAGACTTCTGGTCGCACTATTTGGGGCCTGGGAGGTCTCGGAGTAGGAGGCCTGGGCGGGGTGCCCTGCCCTGCGCCCCAAAGACCTCTGGTTGTCACCACTTCAAGGTCGCACTCTAACGCACTGGTGGAGAGCTGCCTGGAGGCGCTCAAGCCTGATGAAGTGCTCCGGGTTGGTGGAGCTGGATATAAAGTAAGATATATCTTGATTTGTAACATGATTGGCGCTGTACATACAAAAGAGAGCTCCGTGACATCTACAGAGAGCCCGATGTGATCAGTTCCAAATGTCAGTTCTATATGTCAAGCGCATCAGGTGTTGGCACTAGAATGGACCCAGCACATGAATTGACATAGACAATATTGTTACGTCACACAACCGGGCTGCCAGCATAATGGCATGCAAATATTTTGTTATTGATTGCTAAGGAGGGCAGTCCCATACAAGTGTGATGTTTATTTACAGAGAAAAAAGTTCTCAATTAAAATTTTGAGTCCATTGGCATTTTTGAAACTAGCGGAAGTCCCAGTCTTGTTGTGTCCTATTTACAGTTGGAACTGGTTCAACAGATATTATTGGGTAATTATTAATTGACTTATTAAAGAAGAAAATTGATGAATAGGTTATTAGAATGGGCGACGCCAACCCCGTGATGCGCCTGACACTCTCAGCACCACAAGGCCAAAGGAGATGAGGAAGGCTAAAAGTGCAATAGATGGACGGTGCGAATGCAGATGAAAGATGCACCCTTTTAAAAAGTCCTGTACGTGATCGGAGAGGGCCCTTGAGATGTAACACACAAAAACGGCGCTCGTTTATCATGTGTAATTTTAAAACTAAATTAGCCTAAAATATATGCAGCCAAGGCAGACACGCGTAGCTGGAGAGCAAAGGCGATAGATATACAGGTGAGAGTGGAGGAGAATACTGGATTCAGACAAGGCCCACCCAGGGCTGTCGAACGCATGATAGGAAATGATTAGTTCCTTTTTTTAAAAAACACAGACTTTTTTGCATAAATTTTACTATCTTAAGCAATCGTAATCTATTTATTTTCCTTGTCCTTGGCAGCACGATATGTGCTGTGTCTAATGTGTAATTATTTTGCCCTCTTTCATTACAGGTCCTCCAGCTCTTGGAGGGAAAAGCCACGGCCTACGTCTTCGCCAGTGGTGGCTGTAAAAAGTGGGACACGTGTGCTCCGGAGGCCGTCCTGCGGGCTGCGGGGGGCCGTCTCACAGACATGCTGGGCCGCGGCTACACCTACGGCAAGGACGCCGCACGGCCCAACTCCTCCGGCGTCCTGGCAACTCTGTGCCCTGAGCTACACAAGGCCCTGGTCAAACAAATACCAGACAACGTCCGAGAGCAACTCAATTGAACGTGTTTTAGTTTAAATTATTTGAAATGAAAGTGTGGCAGATGAATGGAATTTGAAAGATGATGATGGTTTCTTGATTAATATCAGGCGCATGCAGTACATAGAGGCAAACACACTTTATCCTGTAACTGAAACTGATTGAATATCCATTTTAACAATTGTATATAAACTACTAATTGTTGTCAGCAACTTTCCCACACGTTGAGATTATCATTGAGTGTTTTTCTGCGAGTAAAGAGCATTGTACAGGGTTCTGGTGGTCGCTGGTGATTTCGGATTGGGCTTCAATTAAAAATACTTGTTTCTTGGCTGATGATGCAGCACTTTTATTTCAGAAAGTTACAGACTATTCGAGATCAACCTACTCAAGAGGAATTTGATTTAGTAAGAGGACATACCCATCAAAAAAAATGCAACAACAACTGCCATTACAATTAGGGTTGAGGTTGACTGATTCAAATTCCCCTACATACATTATTTAAATATTGAATTTACCTACCATTATTTAAACGTTTCAGTATCAATATTATTTTTTACTCTCATAAACAAGGATAAAACTGAATTAGTTTACTTTTTCCTCTGCCACTCCTGTTTTAGGGAAAGGCAATAAGAGGCAATAAAATTGGCGCTTTCTACAGCGACAAACCAGCCTAATTTTTTTTATTGTTATTAATTTCTTTATGGTTTACAGAATCTAATTAACCCTACAACTAACGCCCTTGACTGAAACATGGATGACATTGGCAAATATAAAATAATCAGCCTCATATCAACCCATAAATTGAAGAACAAAATAATAAAATCATTTTGTTAGACATGGTACACTTTGTTAGACATGGTACACTTTGTTAGACATGGTACACTTTGTTAGACATGGTACACTTTGTTAGACATGGTACACTTTGTTAGACATGGTACACTTTGTTAGACATGGTACACTTTGTTAGACATGGTACACTTTTCAATGCCATCCTGTTTCAGTGAAAAGCAACAATAGTTATATATATATTTGGATGACTTATTCTTCTTTTGGGCGCCGTTTAGTGGCTCCAGCCACCCCAAGGGCGCCCACCGCTCACTCTCTTCTTGTGAAGATGGTGGTCTTCAGCTCCTTCCTGAAGCGCTCCTCGCTGGTTTCCGTCCTCAGCTTCAAAGGCAGCCGGTTCCAGCACAACGGTCCCGCCGAACTGAACGCCCTATCCCCAAAGCCCGTTCTGCTCCGTCGAGATGGCATTTTCAGCTTGTTGATAGCATCACTCTGCGCCGAGCGAAGAGTGCACCGCTTATCAAAAATCTCGTCAAGCTTACATAATAAATAGTTGCAGAGTTTATGTCCACTTGCGGCTTAGATTCTCTGTGAATGTATCTGCTTGTACCTGCTTGTGTGTGTGCATGGAGATTGAACCTCAAGTTCTAATTATTCTGTAAATATATTGTTTCTTACATTGTTCTGTCCATTATAATTTTTATACAAAATATTATTTTTTATTAAAATATATTTTATTTTAAAAAATCTTCCTACTTTTGGATATTTTGTTTTATTTGTCTTTTAAATTATGTATTGTTTCATTTCTGTATATTTTAATTATTTTATGTTTTTAAATATTAAAAAAGTTTTTTCTGTCCAGTCGGTAGAATGCTTCCATTCCTTGCCGAGAACTCGGCTTTGATCCCACCGAGGGTGTCAGAAATGATTTCCCATTTCCATGTTAATTTCAAATCCAAAATAAAGTACCTGCAAGGTTTACTCAGACTTCACAAGAAATGAGTACCAGCCCCCTTGGGAGCTGAAAACTCCCACTCCAATCGGAATTGTGGGTGTAAGGACAGCTTCCTTGTAAAAATAAATAGGATCCACTCTCCACATTTGATCCTTTCGGAGAGAACGCGGCAAGAAGTTACACTACATGCGTAGCTTAGATACGGTCAGTAGCTCAACTGGCAGAACCCTTGTGTTTTATCGAAGAGCTGTAGAATGTAGATCTTCGTTATTTGTGAAAAAAACAAATCCTTCTACACGGCTTAAATTCTTTTACATTTGGTTATCCTCTTCTAATATAAAAAATCAAATGGATTTATGTTTGTTTGTCCTGTATGGACTCCTAAACTACTAAACAGATTGCGGTGAAACTTACAGAGTAATTCTTTACGTGCCAACTTAGTCTTCTGTATAAAAAAAAATGGAGCAATAAAGGAAATGAGAGCAGAAATATGTTAAAGCTATTTTTTCTTATATGACAGGTAATTTTTAGGCTAAAAGAAGTGTGCAGAGAACACCACACTAGAGACACATGCGCGGAGATACTGGCCATCCCTAACAGAATGGTGGCATGATAACAGTAACCAGACGAGCCACCACAAGGGGTGGCAGGGTACAGCTAGTGCTTTTATAAATGTGTAGTTCCTTTACAACTTAGATTATATTAATAAATAGTTATTTCATTATGTGACACTTTTTTTCATATACACTTTGTTTTCATTATTTTATGACTTATTTATTTTTAAAAAGATGTATAGAAACATTCTTGGCCAAATTACGCAAGTTTTGTTTACAATATATAATCAGAAAAACAAAGTTTATCAGCTAGTTAATTATTAAAGATATATGGGCCAATGCGATTTTACGTCAATGTAGGGGATCCAACTATAAAGACCCCGTGGTTGGCATTTTTTTATTTGAGATATAACCACACTAATGTAACTAAGCTGCACGTATAGTGCAACTTCTTCCCGTCCTTGCCCTGGAGTGGTCACATGTCTCAGGGTGTGGAACATTTATTTTCAGAGGAAAGGAGGCAAGCCATGCACCAACCACTTCACTTGAAGGGAGGGGTTTTCCAGCTCCTGAGGGGCTGGTTCTCTTTTTTTTGTAACCCTTGCCCATATTTTTATTTGGGATTTAAAATAAACACTTAAATGGGAAATCATTTATGACACCCTTGTTGTGAATCACACCCTAACCCTCTGGCTTGAATGCAAGTGTTCTACCAACTGAGCTATAACCGGACTGCCATGCCGAAATTCGGTGATATTTCTCATTGAAACTGCAGCGGCAACTTACTTGCGCTTCTAATCTAATCTAATCTAAGTTGTAAAGGTATGTAACATCAAGGATTCACATTATACCTATGCATTTTCACAAGCAGATACGTATAAGTTTGCGCTTAAACATGCCGCATGTGGACTTACAATATAAAAACCTGAATCTCAAATGAACATACACCCTGCAATTCTTGCCGACCTTCCCTGAAACAGGGGTGACATTGGCAAATTGAATCATTTTCTACTTCTATGTTTTTTATTCTATTGATTTATGTAATCAGAGGCATTATGACTAGAGATAACTGCATGTCAAAACAATATTACTTTAATGAGGATGTTTTCCGCGGTTCAAAAATTTATTTATATAAAATATTCAACAAAATAAAATAAATAAATCCCAAACTATGATAAAGTTAAGATAATATTCAATGACGAGTCTTTGAATTTGCAGCAATATTCATCCATCTTTTTAGCTATTTCTCCCTATTCAAAGCAATCCTCGTAGAAAGTGTTCATCCATCTTTTTAGCTATTTCTCCCTATTCAAAGCAATCCTCGTTGAAAGTGTTCATCCATCTTTTTAGCTATTTCTCCCTATTCAAAGCAATCCTCGTAGAAAGCGTTCATCCATCTTTTTAGCTATTTCTCCCCATTCAAAGCAATCCTCGTAGAAAGTGTTCATCCATCTTTTTAGCTATTTCTCCCCATTCAAAGCAATCCTCGTAGAAAGTGTTCATCCATCTTTTTAGCTATTTCTTCCTATTGAAAGCAATCCTCGTAGAAAGTGTTCATCCATCTTTTTAGCTATTTCTCCCCATTCAAAGCAATCCTCGTAGAAAGCGTTCATCCATCTTTTTAGCTATTTCTCCCCATTCAAAGCAATCCTCGTAGAAAGTGTTCATCCATCTTTTTAGCTATTTCTCCCCATTCAAAGCAATCCTCGTAGAAAGTGTTCATCCATCTTTTTAGCTATTTCTTCCTATTGAAAGCAATCCTCGTAGAAAGTGTTCATCCATCTTTTTAGCTATTTCTTCCTATTGAAAGCAATCCTCGTAGAAAGTGTTCATCCATCTTTTTAGCTATTTCTCCCCATTCAAAGCAATCCTCGTAGAAAGTGTTCATCCATCTTTTTAGCTATTTCTTCCTATTGAAAGCAATCCTCGTAGAAAGTGTTCATCCATCTTTTTAGCTATTTCTTCCTATTGAAAGCAATCCTCGTAGAAAGTGTTCATCCATCTTTTTAGCTATTTCTCCCTATTCAAAGCAGTCTTTGTAGAAACAACAGCACATTTCATTTTGTTGGTTCATGAGATGTCACTTGGGTTTTTTATGTGGTAGTTTCTAGTTCCTTTCCACATCCTATACCGTTGACCATGAAGGTTCTTCCGCCCTAGGAGATTATTTACTTCTCCAGGACACGGGGGTGCCCCATCCAACATTTGCCTGGTTAGACCAAAGTGGTTGATCAGTTTATTCCGGAAATCATGGCAAAAAAGAATCCGATACCTACTTATATAAAAATAAATGAAAACTCAGCCTTTAGGGTTATTTGTAATACTCTCATATTGTAAAGGGTTAAGCCACCTTTAGGCCAAATTTATTCACAAACCATTCTGCCTGGAAGATTTTGCTTTAACACTAGATTGCATTCTGCCCGGATTGTTAACCTGAAGTTTGGTAGAATGGAACTAGTAATACATAAGTAGTATTATAGTATACTTATCTATTGGAACTAGTCTGAAAGCTCCCTTTGTGCACTGGGTAGAAAAACCATAGACAAATACAGGCAGAATGCGTCTAGTGCAGTGATTCCCAAACTATGGTACGCGTACCACCAGTGGTACGCGGCGCTTCTTAAGGTGGTACGCAAGCAACCATGGCCATATGAAACACATAGTAATAATAAGATAAAACGTTTTTTTCAATTTCGCGTTTAAAATTAATTGTACAACTGAGCCAAATATTTCCTCTCTTGTCTCGAATATGCAGCACCATTTTTCGCACTAAGTCCTAACGGGGCTATTCTTAGACATTTTAGTCGTCGGTTGAGCCCACGCTTTGACAAACTAATGATGCCTGCGCTGGGATTTTCATCACGACGGTCATTCTTACCTACCGAATTTAGGTAATATTTGTATCAAAACTAATCAGCTGTTAACTTGCGGCCATCTTGGATTGACAGGTCTTCTTGCAAATTCATCATTAGTTTGTCAAAGCGTGGGCTCAACGGACGACTAAAATGTCTAAGAATAGCACCGTAAGAGTATTGTGTTTGTTTTCTATAATTAATAAATAAACATAATGTTGCCATAAACAGTTGTTGCAGTTTATATTACTTTACCATTTTGAACGATTTTTTAACTGTTGTACTTCAGTGGTACGCCACTGATTTATAATTTCGTGAGTGGTACGCGAAATTAAAAGTTTGGGAACCACTGGTCTAGTGTAAGAAGGCTTAATAATGTAAGCATGGAAGATAATATATTATAACTTTAAAATTGAATATTCCTTAAAAAGTGAGATGGCATTACGCCTGATGAAACCAACGCACAAATTGGTGGTAATTTAAGAAAATATATTAGAACTTAAGAAAATAATTACTTAAGTATATATTTGATGTTTCTAGGTCTCAAGTTTACTGCAATCAAAAAATATATATAAATGTCAAAATGTAAGTGTCAAATATAAATGTCAAATATAGGTGTTAAATATATGTCATGTTACATTTATTAAAATTTTAATGTACCTATCTATCAAGATTAGCAATAGCATTGAGTATAATATCGGTGGAGACGAAGCCAGTGTACAGCATTGATACATAATATGTGTCATCCTGACCTGTCAACCACAGAGCTGTCAAACACCTCAGAATACTTAATCGAATAGAATACTAATCATGTGAAATCCTATGTTTTCTTGCCTTCTCCATTTTATGTTTCGACACCCAATAAAAACACATATCATAATGTTTTCATTTAATGCAATTTCTATAAAAAGTGTCAACTTTACTGACCGAAACATTTATAATGCATGCGTACAGTGTTCGCGCAGGCATGAATTTCAATGCTGGCAACTTTCAGGAAGGATTTCCTAGTTTCACCGAAGTTTGTTCGTTTACAGCGAAATCACACTATGGGGCTGTCCATATATTACGTCATTCGCATTAAGGGGGGGGAGTCTGGTCTGCTGATGATAGCAAATGATTTACGAGTACCAAAAGTGACGTCGTTCTTGTAAATACAAATTTCTACAAAATATACAAAATATTATGTAAGTAATATATGTAAAAATATATGGGAATAGCCCAAAAATATTATTAATTAAAATTATTATAAAAAGTATAATAAAAATTATAGTTCTTCTTAATTTGTAATCAATTTTTATTAATATTTTGAATTCTTAACATTATTAATTATTAAGCTCATCCATTATTACAGCAAGGTCATTAGTCATTAGGTCATTAGATAATGACTATAGGATGATTGTAAGGGGGGGGGGGGGTCGAAAATCGGCCAAAATCGATGACGTAATTTATGGACGGCCCCTATGAAGATCTGAAGATTTGATCTCTTTCTAACTAAGGATGATTTTCGGTTAAGTAAGTTGAAATGCATATATAGTGTTTATTTTTGTTAAAATAGTTTTTAGTGTGCACAGATATTGTAATTCAATGAGAAATAGCTTGTAGAGGTACCTACTTATGTATGGATTATGGATTAGGTAAAATTTATTTTCTAATTTTTGGAATGAAGAAGTGCTCCTTGACCGATAGGTTGGTATGAGGCTGACTCCCTGTGCTGTAAAAATCGGTTCACTTTTGCTAATGCCACCCTGGTTTTAGGGAAAAGTGGCAGGAGTTGCAAGGTTTATGTTCATGTGAGGTTTTGTTGATGTGTATGCACGCATGCAGAATGTGTAGGCGCGAACCTACATGTGCCTGTCTGTGAGAATGCATTTATTATGAGCCTTAAATGTTAACCTATCTTTGCAGCTTAGATTATAGATTATTTTATAGATACTTTTACCAGTGTCACCCTGGTTTCAGGGAAAGTCGGAAAGAGTTTCAGAGTTAATGCTCATTTGAAGTGTAGTTCTTTATTTTGTAGATACACTTGCAGCAGCTGGTAGCCCAAATACACTTGTGGGCTGTGGCAATGGCAACACCTCAATACTTAATTAATTACAAAAACAAAATAAAATTCACTGATTTGAGAAATCGTGGATTAAACATTTTATTGGGTGTAACTTCTCATAGTACATAAGTAACACAAGTGAACTAATTATAAGGAAGTGCCCATGAAGAACTTCTGAACTACAGGATTTTCACACTATTGTGCTGTTTTTACACATTTATCTGAAAAATCCATGTTGGCTTTAGGTCACTTATTCAGTTTTACTTTTAAGTTATCAATATGGTTTTCCAGAAACCGTAAAAAAGCACATGGTTGCCAATCCAAATGAAAGCATTTTCAAGGTTAAGTCACCAGCAGTACGCAGACGCAAAGACCACAACATCACTTTAATATCCAGCCTTGAAAATGCTGTTTTCTTGTGAAAGTGAAGCGTCGGCTGATAGAAAAATGGCCAAAAGTACATTGTAATTACTTGAAAGAATTTAAAAAAACATAGTCATCTCACATCAACTATGAAAGTGAAAGAAAATTTAAAAAAACTATGTTGAATTATATGTTTTCCTGATGTAGGATCTTAACTACCTAATAAAATTTAAGTGTATACTAAAACATGTATTTATTTTCAACATGTCATCCTTGTAAAAAGTAGTGACTGAGTGCATTTACTACTGACTATAACCGATAATATAACTCCAAAAAAAATCAATAACATGTTAACAAACAGCATTTACATGCCGACAGGATTCACATGCTAACAAACAGGATTCACACACTAATGAACAGACTTCACTCGATTCACATGCTAATGAATAGGATTCACATGGTTACAAACGGCATTCACTTGATTCACATGCTAATGAATAAGATTCACATACTAACAAACAGGATTTACTCAATTCACATGCTAATGAATAGGATTCTCATGGTAATGAACAGGGTTCACATACTCACGAACAGGATTCACTCAATTCTTCTCATGCTAATGAATAGGATTTACATGCTGACGAACAGGATTTACATACTGACGAGCAGGATTCACATACTAAACCGACAGTAATTACATGCTAACGAACGGGAGTCTCTCGATTCATATGCTAATGAATAGGAATCACATGCTAACAAACGTGATTCACTCTATTTACATGCTAATAAATAGAATTTACATGCTAACGAACGTGATTCACTCGATTCACATGCTAATAAATAGAATTTACATGCTAACGAACGGAGTTCACTCAATTCACCTGCTAATGAATATAAGATTCACATGCTGACGAACGAGATTCACATGCTAATTAATAGGATTCACAGACTAACGAACGGGATTCACTTGATTCACGTTTCGAACGAATAGCATTCACATGCTAACAAATAGGATTCACTCAATTTAAGTACATGCTAGTGAAAAGGATTTACATGCTGACGCACAGGGTTCACATGCTTACCGACAAGATTCACATGATCACGAACATGATTCACTCGATTCACATGCCGATGAATAGGATTCACATGCTAACGAACTGGATTCACTTGATTCACATGCTAACGAACGGAATTCACATGCTTATGAATAGGATTCACATTCTAACGAACAATATTCACTCGATTCACATGCTGACGAACAGGATTCGCATGCTAATGGATAGTATTCACATGCTCACGAACGAGATTCACATGATAATGATCAGGATTCACATGAAAATGAACAGGATTCACATGAAAATGAACAGGATTCATATACCAACGAACGGACTTCACTCGATTCGAATTAGATTTTGTGATGTCACCTGACAGGACGTGACATCACAAAATATTTCCCAAATTCCAAATAGTCTGAGTTCATTGTATTGCGACAAATTTTGTATAAAATTAATGTATTCATTTGTTTGACTGTATGTTAATTTTTGCACAGAATAATGTGGCATTAGCTCTTAGACTAAGAGCTAGACGTACGAAACCTTACCTCATCGACTACCAGGCAGAGACATGGTCAGGCTGGTAGTTTGCATCGAGTACCTACATCATTTTTTCACTGGTCTGCCTTTTCCTATCCTGGAGCGTTTTGGATGCGGCCTCTTCAAAGAGGCCCAAAAAATGGTGCAAACTACCTCATCGACTACCAGGCAGAAACATGTTTGGGGAGGTGTCCGGCATCGAGTACATGCCTTTTCTGCAGATTTTGGTGATCCTACCCTGGAGCGTTCTGGAGGCGGCCTCTTCAAAGAGGCCCAAAAAATGGTGCAAACTACCTCATCGACTACCAGGCAGAGACTAGTAAGAGATGATGACCTACATTATTTACCTGCTTTTTGCATTAAAAAAAATACTCCAAACCTGGAGCATTTTGAATGCGGTCATTTTTTTAACAAATATATAAATCGATCTTTTGAAATAAGTTGTATGAGTTATGAGAATAAAGAAAAAAATATATATGTTACATTCGTTACTAATAATAATAAAATTAACATACCAAAAATTTGTATTTCCAACCCTTCTGGTTCAGGAGAAAAAAGGATAAAACGGTATTTTTTACATTATATTTTATGACTCAAAAACAAAGTACAATAATTAGAATTTTTGTAAATCAAAAATAAGAACGTTAATTTTAAAACAATAATAGTCTCTTACACATTCTTTCTATCTGCTATAGTTTCACGGGAAATGAATTTTAAAGTCAAATATTTTCCAAAAAACTTTACGTCGAGTCCCGTTTTTGGTCAAAATCTAGCTTAAACGCCTCAGTACTTTATTTTAACAGAATATAAAAAATAATATCGTATAGAAGATTAAACATATATTAAAACTTCATGGATACTTACTTACTTATAATAAAGGGTTGTAAATTATCTGTCCTGTTATAGTTAGAATGTTGAAAATAAGTATATGTACCTCGTAGCACGAGGGATACGCGTGATATCATCGATGTATATATGCATGGATGGGCGACGAAAGCAATCTTTTGAGACGTAAAAATTTCCCAACGCGCGTATCAGAAATTAAATGTACAGTGGACTGCACATGACTTTACAGCATAAAATAAAGTTGTTTTGAGGTGATATTTAATTTTCACAACAAAATGTTTAATTTGTATTATTAATGAAGGCAATCTGACACCAATTTTTGGATTAAGAGAATTGATAACCACAAATTGAAGAAGGAAAACATGCCATTCTCACAATGTTGGATATGAGCGCTTTTTCGAAAATGTCGATCATGATATCCTAACAATAAGATTGGAGAGATTATACGGTATATCCGGAAAGGCTTTACTGTGGCTCACCGACTACCTGAACAATTGGAGTCAGGCTGTCCAACTCCAAAACGGAATGTCCATCTTTATTAATCTCACCACAGGTGTGCCACAGGGATCCGTTCTAGGACCACTATTGTTCATCTTATATACGAAGAAACTGGAACATACAGTTGAAGGCTGGAATCTAAAATTCCATTGCTATGCTGACGACTGTCAAATTTATACCAGTTACACACCTGAACAAGCAAAAAACACTGAAACAAGGTTGGTCGGCTGTATAAACGACATTTCTTGTTGGATGGCAAATAATTAATCGATTGGTGTTGAATCCTGACAAAATCAAAGTACTCAGAATCGCTACAGCAAGAAGGATTCATTCAATCAGCCAAACACCTATAAGAATTTGTGGGAATGACATCTTTCCTTCAACAAGCGTAAAACTTCTTGGTATAGAAATAGACCGCTGTCTGAGTATGGAAGAACACGTCAGCAAGACTGTTAGAACAGGTTTTTTTAGGCTACGGCAGCTGTACTTCATCAGAAGATGTCTCCCCACACATGCCATCAAGGCCATGGTGAACTCTTTTGTTATCAGTAAACTTGATTACTGTAACTCAATATTCGCTTCCCAGCCAAAGAAGCAACTGAAGAGACTGCAGTCGGTCCAGAATGCAGCAGCGAGGCTTATATTTGGTCAGTCCAAATTTTGCCACATAACGCCCCTTCTGTTTGAGCTTCACTGGCTTCCAATTTCCCAGAAGATACAGTACAAGCTGTGTGTACTCACCTTCAGAATACTAAATGGAGCAGCATCTCACTACCTGTCTGAACTGGTCACCAAAATGGATGTTACTACCCGAGGACAGACACTCAGATCCAGGGACTCAAATAAAAGTCTGCTCCAGCTGCCGCGCAGAGCCACAAGGACGGTGTTTGGTGACCGAGCCTTTAGCGTTGCTGCTCCGACGGCTTGGAATTCTCTTCCTGTGACCCTCAAGGAGCTGAAGACTGAGGCAGCTTTTCGAAAAGGGCTCAAAACTTTTTTTTTTCAAAGACAATTACAAAGCGCCTTTGCAGTGACTCAGTCACGAAAAAGCGCTGTACAAATGTGTATTATTATTATCAAGAATTAAATTTCTTGGCAGAGAACGAGTCAACTAAAAAATAATGTTGTCCAATTGCGAATCTCTTATATATACCAACATACGTGAATCTGTATTTAGGGTAGTAATCAGGTTTTATATCCAACACCAATAATTAGTGTTAGATATAAAAATACGTCTTCATCTCTAAAAACAGACGTCAGTATTTCATTTATTTACCTGGATGGCAAAAAAATGAATGAATTCGAGTGTGTGGAGATGAACGGATTCGTAATTATCTCGTGGATTCAGAGAGTGCGGGAATATTCTTATGTTAGGTGTTCTTGTATTATTATAAGTGTTGCAAGATGTAGTTTAGAAATTACGCAAGTTGGCAGCGGATGAAAGTGCTCCCGTAGGTTATAAAGAGCACAACATTCACTCAGTTATAAAATTAATATTTCTTAAAATAAAATTTAAGGTTTCAAGGGAGCAAGCCACTAGCTCCAGGACTCTAAAGTCAGCTAATGTAGGCTCCGCAAGGCTGAGCTTGCCTCTCAGGGCAACTTCAACTAACTTTGGTGATCGTGCTTTTTTGGTTTCGGGCCCAATCGTTTGGAACGAATTGCCGGTTGAGGTGAGGAAAGAACGGGACAGGGCAAGCTTCAGGAGGAAGCTGAAGACGCACCTGTTTGAAAGGTCGTGACTAAAGTTTAGTGAAAGCGGCGCTTCGGAAAAAAATCAACCAAGTATATATGTATATCCCGTTTGTATCAAAACTAACAATTTGTTTGGTGGGTATACTTTTCCTTAATATTTTGGAAAGTTATGATTGATTATTATGGGTACTTACTAAATTTTAAGACTCTTAGCCTAGTATTTTATATTAGGCGTTTTAGTACCAAGAATATTAGAATTAATTTTTGGTATGGAAATTTGTCATTTTGTATGGTGGCTACAACTTATGATATTTTTTTGAAAAAAGTAAAGATTAATATATGTTGGTATATATAAGAGATTCTTATTTGGACACATTATTTTTTAGTAAACTCGTTTTCTGCCGAGAAATTTTAAATTATTGTTTTCTCTTGTATCGCAACCAAAACAATGAGTTTTATGAGGCAATTATTATTGTTTTTACATAGCACTTGTTTGGGCGAATCGTTCTGTAGGTTTATTTATGGGTATTAGACGTTTTGCTACCAAAAATATTACAATTATTTTTTTATGGAAATTTGCCACTTTGTATGGTGGCCATACTTAATAATATATTTTAAAAAAAAAGTAATGAATTATATATGTGGGTATATATAAGAGCTTTTCAATTGTGGAACAATATTTTTTAGTTAGCCCTTTCTCTGCCAAGACATTTTAAATTGTTTTTTTCTCTTGTATGGCAACCCCCAAAACAAAGAAAATTATGAGGCAATGGTAATTGTGGTTACATAGCACTATTATAATGACGATTGTGCAAAAAAAATAGAGAAAATCGTAGGAGCCGTTTTTGAGCAAATCTCATATGAAACTTTCAGCTGTTCGGAAACCATCTTGAATTTTCTAAAATTTGAAAAATGTTTCACTATGAATTATAGTGATAAGAGAGTTCTTTCCATTAAAATTAAGAAATATAAAAGTTTTTTGCGTTCTGATGGGTTCTTGTAGCCTTTTAATTTCAATTTTTGATATCATGTTAACGTCACTTTATGTTATTATATTAAAAAAACATATTTAATTTTATATATTATTTTATGTAATGTATAATACTCGTATTGTAAAGAATTATTCTTTTGTCAACGCTTTCACTTCTGAGAAAATCACAATTGTTTATTTTTTTCATATGACAACCCATAGACGAAGATTGGCAAGAGTGCTGCTATAGCTATTTTTCTTAGTGACAATTTAAGCAACGATCACACTGAAGTTTTAAAGTAAATCGTTAGAGCCGTTTTGGAGAAAAGTGCAATTTTATGTTTTTTTTGTATGGCAGCTATCTTGAATTTTCAGGTTGGTGCCATGCCAGTCGGCTCATCAAAATTTGTGGTTATCAATTCTCTTAATCCAAAAATTGGTGTCTCTGCGATAAGTAGTTTCGGCTAGGGCATACGGACATACATACATACGGACGGACGCACGGACGGACGGACGGACAGGTTCGACAAATTAAGTTTTTTTGCACGTCCTGGTGAAGGACAACTCATTTCCGTTGAAACCTCAAAAAAAAAATCGGACGAATACAACACTTTATAGCTCCTTCGGACTGCTATAAAGTAACAATATTTTAAAATTTCTCGGCAGCGGAAGGGTTCATCAAAAATTATTGCCAGCCAATTTTAAAGCCATTATATGAACCTACATTTATTTATAACTATTGTTCTCGAAAAGTAAAATATAGCCACCGTATAAAGCGAAAAATTTCCATACAACAATTTATTGTAATTTTCTTGATAGCAATAATAATAATAAAATGTTAATTGCAGCTTAGTCACGTGGAGGGTGCAATACATGACCAGCCATATAAAAAATACAGCAATGAAAAAGTACGTAGAAGAAAAATACAAAAATTAATATATAAGGTTAATTTAAAATACTAGGCTTTGAAGTGTTATTTTTGATACAAAAGTGACCAATAATCTAAATCTAAGCTGCAAAGGTATATATCATTTGAGATTTATATTAAACGTATTCCCATAAGCAGACACGTATAAGTTCGCGCTTACACATGCCGCATATGAACCTACAATATAAAAACCCAATCTCAAGTGAACATAAGCCCTGCTACTCTTGCCTACTTTCCCTGAAATAGGGTTGACATTGTCAAAGTGAACCATCTTTTACAGTATGGGTGGTCAGCCTCATACAAATCTATAAGTCAAGGAAAATGATCATACCGCAAAATTAAAATTACTTAAGCAGATTGCCTTCATTAATAATACAAATTAAACATTTTGTTGTGAAAATTAAATATCACCTCAAAACAACTTTATTTTATGCTGTAAAGTCATGTGCAGTCCACTGCACATTTAATTTCTGATACGCGCGTTGGGGAATTTTTACGTCTCAAAAGATTGCTTTCGTCGCCCATCCATGCATATATACATCGATGATATCACGCGTATCCCTCGTGCTACGAGGTACATATACTTATTTTCAACATTCTAACTATAACAGGACAGATAATTTACAACCCTTTATTATAAGTAAGTAAGTATCCATGAAGTTTTAATATATGTTTAATCTTCTATACGATATTATTTTTTATATTCTGTTAAAATAAAGTACTGAGGCGTTTAAGCTAGATTTTGACCAAAAACGGGACTCGACGTAAAGTTTTTTGGAAAATATTTGACTTTAAAATTCATTTCCCGTGAAACTATAGCAGATAGAAAGAATGTGTAAGAGACTATTATTGTTTTAAAATTAACGTTCTTATTTTTGATTTACAAAAATTCTAATTATTGTACTTTGTTTTTGAGTCATAAAATATAATGTAAAAAATACCGTTTTATCCTTTTTTCTCCTGAACCAGAAGGGTTGGAAATACAAATTTTTGGTATGTTAATTTTATTATTATTAGTAACGAATGTAACATATATATTTTTTTCTTTATTCTCATAACTCATACAACTTATTTCAAAAGATCGATTTATATATTTGTTAAAAAAATGACCGCATTCAAAATGCTCCAGGTTTGGAGTATTTTTTTTAATGCAAAAAGCAGGTAAATAATGTAGGTCATCATCTCTTACTAGTCTCTGCCTGGTAGTCGATGAGGTAGTTTGCACCATTTTTTGGGCCTCTTTGAAGATGCCGCCTCCAGAACGCTCCAGGGTAGGATCACCAAAATCTGCAGAAAAGGCATGTACTCGATGCCGGACACCTCCCCAAACATGTTTCTGCCTGGTAGTCGATGAGGTAGTTTGCACCATTTTTTGGGCCTCTTTGAAGAGGCCGCATCCAAAACGCTCCAGGATAGGAAAAGGCAGACCAGTGAAAAAATGATGTACTCGATGCAAACTACCAGCCTGACCATGTCTCTGCCTGGTAGTCGATGAGGTAAGGTTTCGTACGTCTAGCTCTTAGTCTATCTTCCTTTGTGCGCACCCCGCTTGGTCATTTGTCAGTGACCTGTCATGGGGCGTCCACACGCTTGCCAACCATTCACAAGTCAAGCGCACAGTGTGTCGTCTAGAACATGCTAGCTGGACAAAATGAGTCCATTAGACAAAATTTTGTCCAGCTAGCATGTTCTAGACGACACACTGTGCGCTTGACTTGTGAATGGTTGGCAAGCGTGTGGACGCCCCATCATGTCTGCCTTACCAATTAGGAAATGGCGGTAACTGGTCCAAGGTTAAACGCAATGCGCCCGATGGCAGACTATATATATAATATACTGCTGTCTACTTTATTTGTTTCCCCAAATGGTTCATTTGTATTTTGGCTTGTATGCCAGTTACCTACAGACGACCTGTCGACATTCATTTCCTTTCAGAAGTTTGCATGAGTCAGCACCAAAATATTTTGCTGATAATATATCAAAGATCAATACAGCTTGATTCCAATCAGTGAAATTGTAAACTAACGGAATGTAACTATACAGGGTGCATAACGGCAAGAAGCTACACAATATGTGTAGCATATTCGCGTAGTTGCGTTGCGTACACGCAACGCATAACTAAGCTGCACATAATATGTACAATTTCTTGCGAGGATAACTCCTCGAAGGATTTCGCATATATGGCGAGTGGAACCCATTTATTTGTAAAGGTAAGGGGGCGGCCTTACGCCAACCACTTCAGTTGAAGTGGGGGTTTCCCAGCTCCCAAGGGTGCTGGTACTCATTTCTTGTGAAGGCTGAGTAAACCATGACGGTACTTTATTTTGGAGGTCGAAATAAACACTGAAACGGGAAATTATTTCTGACACCCTCGGTGGGATTCGGACCCGGGCTCACGAATTGGAATGCAACCACTCTACCAATTGATCTATCGACCGAATGATAAACAACTGTAACTGTATCCAGCCGCCTTTTAGCTAGCGGTGGCGTAGACCCCCGTAAATGTGCCTCCACTTTGTTCTATCGTTGCAAACTAATTCTTTTATTTCCTCGACATTCATCACTCTCTTCATGCATAGATACTATTTTTTTCCTCGCTTTTTGAGCAATCCATTCTTTCTTCAGTCTTTGTTAATTTGTTAGGTAATCCTTGATGAACATGCAAAAATGTTGAATGTTGAATGATGATCTGTTAAGAGCATTACTTTCTGGTAGGTACCTATAGTTTACTGAGGTCTAAGGACCGCATCATACAATATTGACCTGAAATTGAGGTCAGTCTACTCGTATATTGGGTCGATAAACCATTTTTTATCCTACAGACTTACCCAGTTTTTCGTCAAAGAATTCAGCAGGCAGCAATTCCCCTCATTATCATCATCATCATCATTCTCTTAAACACTTCTTCTTCTTCCTGCGCCTCTTCAGTGAAGATTGGCGATTTTCACATTCAATACTTCGGCTCGAAAGAGGTATCTTGTGCTTCTGCCAAACCACTGTCTCAGGTTCTTCAACCAAGATGTTCTCCGTAGACCTGGAGCTCGTCTTTTGCGCAACTATTCGCAGTATGATGAGATGTATGCATCAGTTGTGAATATTTCTCATTTTTCATTATGAGTGATAAAAATAAACCAGATTTTGCATTTTCCGTATTCTTTGACGTAGGTATAGTTTGGTATGACGCAGACCACTCATACTGTAAAAAAATGGTTCACCTTTCCAATGTCACCTCTGTTTCAGGGAAGGCCGGCAAAAGTTGCAGGGTTTATGTTCATTTGAGGTTTGGATTTTAATTTGTAAATATACCTACACATTCAGCATTTGCAAGCGCGAACTTACACGTGTCTATTTGTGGGCTTTCATTTGATAGGAGTTTTTAATGTTAATATATCTTTGCAACTAAGATTATAGATGAACTGAGCAAATCCCTACATCGAGCCGCAGCATCTAAATTAAAGATAGCCATGACCGCAAATCTCCATTAGAAGTAGAACTTAAAGAAGAGAAGAATGGACAGGAACACGTTTTTCAGCCATTAGATAAGATTAGATTAGTGTCCTTCGGCGTCCCTGAGATCTTCTCCCCTCAATCTTACTCTGTATGATAAGATGAAGGAGACGGTATTTCTCATTTCTCAAAATTAAACCGAAGTAGTACCAGTTTCTCAATCAGTTTTCTCTATTTAATGGTTGGCAGAAGCTCTTTTGTAGAGCGCAATCGTTGGAGGACTTCTTCATTGGTGACTCGATCACGCCAAGAGATCCGACGCATTTTTCGCTAGAGACACATCTCGAACGCTTCGATTTGTCACACCGTGGTTGATCAGGCACATACCAACCTATTAGACAAGAAAATTTATCGGACCTAAATGGGCGCAGGGCAGTGAGAAGACCCAGATCAAGATGACTGTTGTGCTGTAGGAGTATGAGACAGACAGCGGTGGCTGTGGTTGATCAAGGAGGCCAAGACCCACTCCAAGTTGTTGTGGCAGTGATGATAATGACGATTATCTCATTCAATCTCTGTAATTTGAGTTATTTCTGTATATCAGAGACGTCAATCTTATCAACATAGTGAAGAACATAATTCAACTATTAGAATAATAGTAATAATATTGATTATTTTGTGCCATTGATAAAACTGCAAGGTCTCTAACATGATAAGGGTCGGAGATTACTAAACATAAACTTACATAATGTATCTACATACGAGGAAAGACCTTAAAATTACCGAATTCTCAGATAGCTCCTCTTATTGTGCTGCACCTTCATCTCCACCCAGTAAAACATGGCGGCGTGTTAACAGCTGATACATGTTGTATGGTGCGGCGATCAGCTGTTGACTATCGCACACAACGCATTCTACCCGGATTGTCTATGGATTACCGGACAAACTGAGTGAAACCTATGATATTGTTACGAACTATGAGTTTGTGTGTACCTAGGCGCGTAGTTTGCTGGTGTTCGTAATTGGAGTAGTGTCGAACAGCTAGTATAATGATGATATGGATGGTGGTAAACTGCTCTGCTATGATCCATTATGTGAGTGTTGGTACGTGAGCCTAAGCACGCTGGATGTGTGTGGGTGTGTGTGTGTGTGTGTGTGTGTGTGTGTGTGTGTGTGTGTGTGTGTGTGTGTGTGTGTGTGTGTGTGTGTGTGTGTGTGTGTGTGTGTGTGTGTGTGTGTGTGTGTGTGTGTGTGTGTGTGTGTGTGTGTGTGTGTGTGTGTGTGTGTGTGTGAAAATATCCACTATAGAATAATCTGAAATACACGAGAACAGTCCATATGAGCGGTATAAATATGAGCCGCAATTGTGTGGAGGCAGAGAGTCGCTTGAAACATTGTGGCGCAAAGTCGATATAGGCAGAGCAAGAAAAATAACCAGTACATTGAAAGCCGTTATTGTGTACAATAAATAAATCGCAGTTTAATAAAAAAGAACCCCAGTAAAATCATGACTGATCATACATCTCCATGCACTGCTAAGTGCTAACGTCCAAATTCCCACCTGGCGCTGGATAGAAAAAAACATGAACAAACCGGGCAGAATGGTGGCAGAATGCGTCTAAAAACGATCCACCGACGCAACGCCCGTTTTCCGAGTCAGCAGGCATTCCGAATGCATTTTTTGTATAAAACAAAACTCCGCGATTTCTCAAAACAGTGAATCAGCACTTATTCAGTTTAACCTTTAAGATGACGATACCTTCAACTAGCTTTGGTAAGGTCTATCGAAGCCCGTTGAGACTTCCGAGTCCCTAGTATAAAGCATTGCGTATAACTCACCTCGCTTGCGTAAATAATGAATGTATGGAATGAACGACGTCACTCCTAGAGGCTCTTTAGCTTTCATCCTTTTTTAGATTTACGCAATCGAAATGAGTTTTACACGATGTTTTATACTAGGGGCACTGGCCTTGGCTAAAAAGTGTCAATATTATTATTATTATAACATCGATGGATGTCGTAGAAGAGGAAGACCGAGAAAGGTGTGGATGGACCAAATTTTCGAAATAGCGAATGAATAGGATATCCAGTCATAATAAAAGGAGAGCTTGTATGAAAAAGGTTATGGCTCTGGATGAAATGAAAGAAGTATGCAAGGATCGAAAGAAATGGCGGATGATCTGTAATGCTGGCGGTTAAAGCTGAGGCTTTTAATTTTTTTTTTATATATGTTTTGTAGTTTTATTTTTATTTTTTACTGTTTAATTGTTTAGAGTTTATTTGTTTTATATGTATGAATTTGCTTGTATTCCTTGACTGATAGGTTGGTATGCGACTGACCACCCATACTGTAAAAAATGGTTCACTTTGCCAATGTCACCCCTGCTTCAGGGAAGGATTTGGATTTGGAAGGATTTGAGATTGGGTTTTTTATATTGTAGGTCCACATGCGGCATGTGTAAGCGCGAAATTATGCATGTCTGCTTGTGGGAATGCATTTAATATGAATCTCAAATGATACATATCTTTGCAGCTTAGATTTAGATTTAGATAACAGGCTAATTTATTTTAAATTACAAATGCTAAGAGAGCGCCGTTTTTGTGTGTGTCGCACCTCAAGGGCCCTCTCCGATCATGGATAAGGCTTTTTAAAAAGGTGTGTCTTGAGTGCTCCGCGAAATACACCCACAGATTTGGAGTTCCTCACTCCGGGTGGCAGTCTGTTCCTGCACTCCACCGGACCCGCAACACTGAAAGCGCGGTCTCCGAAATTTGTACGAATCTGACGGCGTGGCTGAACCAAATTGACTGCTCCATCGCCCACGGATCTGAGTGTCTGCCTCTTTTATCTACGAATCTAATATCTACCAATCATATAAGTAGGCAGATAGCAAGCAATAACAGGCATTCATGCTAAAAAAACTACTTTTCATGGTAAAATCTGTTTTATTTTATCGCTCCTCGTCGTTTTGTATCGTTATCATATTTGTTTATTAGACGATACATTGTGTTTCTGTCATAAATTGCAGGATAAGAAATTGGCAAATCATTTTCAGCTTCTGAACTATTTTATTCGTGTTTTAACTTTTATTTTAACACTTTTTTATTGAAGGAATCTTCAAGCAACTCTAAAGCGCTATTCTGCTTCGGATATAAATCCAAGTCGGAGCTTGCTAGCGCTTTGCGAAAGAACTCCAAAAACATCTATAGTACTGCAGGATCCTCACATTTTTTTAGTGTTTTCTTTTGTTGAAAATAGGAAAAAAGGAACTTCGGAAGCCACTTTGAATTTTCTAAAGTGAAAATGTTCAACTATGAGTAACAGTGGTAAGGTCATTCTGTCTTTTTTTTTCTCTGCTTACCCTGGTTGGCAGAAGTTCATTAATGGTATGCAGGCGTCAGAGGACCATCAAAGTGTTAATTTTTATTATTATACATTTACAACTAAGCTACACATATGGTATAACTTCTTTCGGCGTTCTCCCCAAAGGGCAATTGCATGTGGCGAGTGTAGCCTTTTAATTTTTACTGGTAAGGGGGCTGGCCTCACGCCAACCTCAGTTGAAGTGGGGGTTTTCCAGGTCCAGAGGGGGCTGATCTTCATTTCTTGTGAAGGCTGAGTGTAAGTATTGCCGGTATTTTATTTTTGGGTTTGAAACAAACACCGAAACGGGAAATAGTTTCTGACACCCTCGGTGGGATTTGAACCCGAGCACTCGGCATGGAATGCAAGCACTCTACTAACTGAGCTATCGACCGGACTGTGGAACCAATTTTATATTTTTTACAGGCAAGGGATTTTCCAGCTGGTTCTCATCACTTGTGAAGGCTGAGTGTAAACCTTACCGGTATCTTTATTTTGGATTTGAAATAAACACCGAAACGGTAAACCATATAAGGGGATCGAATCTTGGACCGGTCCGTAGTCCAGTGGCAACACTTCGGACTCGTAAATGGAAGGTTGTGGATTCGGATCCCGGCGGAGCACAAAAATAAACCATTTATATTTCGAATGTGCTCTTCGCTGAGTTGAAAAATTCATAAACCTTTACGAAAGACCGGTCACTGAAAGGTCCATCCAACCTTACAACAACTGGGTCTTGCTTGAGAATTGGCGCTTTCTACAGCGACGACCAAGCTCGCATAGGGCTCTTGAGGTGTGATACACACAAAAACAGCGCTCACCAAATAAATCATCCTAATATTATTATTATTATCGAACCGTAGCCACTGATACGAAACGTAAGCATTTTACCAACTGAACTATTAACAGGGATCGGTTATTTTGATTCATGATATTATTTTTAAGGTAGACAAAATGCATTGTCACACTTTCAAAAAAACATTGCATATTATTGCTTTGCAGATCACAATAAAAATCCTCGATAATAGTTCATTGACAGAAAAATGCGAAATTTATTCAAACGAAATCCGAAGTGCGGCGAGGTTAGACGCTTGGCCGTCGACCATCGTTGTGTTGATTTAACTTACAAGTGCTGAGTGTAGGAAATAAAGGCAAAATGAAGAAATAATCAGTTATTTGTATTAAAAAAACAAGTAAAATTACATTCATTCGTGGTCAGTGAATAGCTTGCAAGTTTTGTGAGCCCATGGGCTTTTTAAAGTTATAGTTTTAGTTGTAAGTAAGTTTTCAAAAAGCTACACGTGTTGTAATAAGTTATTTACTTTTAAAAAAAGGTGAGTTGTTTTGTGATGTTTTCAATCTTGCAGCATATTATTATATTTTTAATGAACGTGCCTTTATCAAGTGCATGGTTATTAAATTAATATTCAAAGTTTTCTTTATCAAGATAATCATTTACAAAATGTACACACACATGTATGTGAGAGTATTTTTTGAATAACAAGGTATTCCTAATAATCTAATCTAATCTAAGCTGCAAAGATATATATCATTTAAGATTTATACTAAATGCATTCCCACAAGCAGATATGTATAATTTCGCGCTAACACATGCCGCATGTGGACCTACGAGTACAATATAAAAACCCAATCTCAAATGAACATAAGCCTTGCAACTCTTGCCGTCCTTCCCTGAAACAGGGGTGACATTGGCAAAGTGAACCATTTTTATATTATGGGTGGTCAGCCGCATAACAACCTATAAGTCAAGGAACATACATGACAAATTACATTTTTTTAAATCAAAGAATAAAAATAACAATATATACATGGACATTCCTCCTTTAAAAAAATATGTTTTGTATTATAAATTTTACCTATCTACTTCTGAGGTATGTCTAGTGGTTAACGCTTCAGACTCGTAATGTTAAAGGCAGTGGGTTCTATTCTCGGCGGAACACAAAAAAAAAAAAACTCTTTGCTGGGTTAAAAAAAATGTGAAGTCCTAAAAAACATAAAGTAAAGGTCTGTTCGCGACAAAGGTCGCGCTTTTTAGAGCGACAACTAAGCTCGCAGAGGGCGCTATTATAATAAATCTTCCCTATATATTTTGTCTACCAAAAACGTGTTATTTTTTTACTTGATTAACGCACATCAGTTCGTTGACTTATAGGCTAGTATGAGGGTGACACCCCTGTTTCAGGGAAAGTCGGCAAAAGTTACAAGGTTTATATTCATTTGAGATTTGTTTGTTTTATTTTGCAAGTAGGTACACATTTAGCATGTGCAAACGCGAACTTATACGTGTCTGCTTGTGAACAAACACTTAATATGATCCGAAAATGGCAATATATCTTTGCAACTTAGATTATAGTGATTGACTGATAGGCGGCTTTGTAGTATGGTTTGTGCACACAGGTGTAGCCTTTATTGACAATGATTTGCATACTTAGATAAATTTAATTTGCAAACGCTGACTGCAGCCGTTCGTATTTAAATAAATTATTTTGTTACACTATGTTTCAAAATAATAGAAGGTACCCAACAAACAACAATAAAGTAAACATTTACATATGCCAGTTACAGACGTGTATTCCTGCGTTCCATGTTTGCGTGTGAACTTTTACACAACCATTTTCTGCATGCAGTGCCTTGTTGTTGTGCTAGCCATTTCGTTATGTGAGATCAGACCTAAGTAGTATAAAACATTGCGTGAATTCACCTCGTTCTCATAAATCGTAAAAATCAGTACGGCTTTTTATATTAGCAGGTCCGTCGTACTTGAAATTAGTCATCTATGATCGACAGGTTCATACAACCTGTATCTCTCCAATAGGGTGGGACTGTCTATTAAACCATTGATTACTATATTCATCATCATCATCATCCTAAGCTCGACAGCAGTAGGAGGGCCTTGGCTGAATCCAGAAGTTTCTTCAATTCTTGTCGGTTTGTTGCCCTCGTTCTCCAATTTCTCACTTGCATCACAGACGTATCCGCGTCGACGTTGTCCATCCATCGCATTTTGGGCCTTCCTGGTCTTCTACGTCCCTGTGGTACTGAGAGTGTGAGGCGTTGTGTAGGATTGTTGTCGTCCATTCCGATTATGTGACCAGCCCATCTCAAGCGCCCCACTTTGATGGGGCTGATCACATCTGGCTCTTTATAGATATCGTACAACTCTCGGTTATATCAACGACGCCAACCATTGGGATCTCTCACAGGGTCATAGATTGATTTAAGAATCCTTCTTGCAAATGTTGCATGGACGTTTTGTCATCACCCAGGTTTCAGAAGCGTATATGTAAGGATAGGCTTGATCAGAGTATTATAGTGTTTTTTTGGTTCTTCACAGTGATTTGGACCTGTTTTTGGAGAGCGTTTTAAGTTTTTGATAACTACCTATATTAGAGAGGAATTTAGAATGAATCCATTGTAATTACTTTCCAGGCTTCTGAAGCCCTACAATGCTCCCTACAAACCAATGCTAATACATACATGAAATTTTTGCATGACGTGACCTTTACAATGTCACGCATGTGTGACCGTCTGTGATGGGCGTTTAGAACTAAGTACCTTTTGTAAATATTATAGATTTTATAATCATCACAACAGGAAGAAGTTTTTACCGACGGAATGCGTACTTTTATGCTTATTTGATAATAAAAATACTAAAACATAAAATTGTAAGGAAATATGTACGTCATTGTGTGCAAAAGTATATGAGATAACTCTCTATCTATAATTTATGTTGCAAAGATGTATTGACATTTGATCCACATGCAGACACGTGTAAGTTCGCGCTCACACATTGTGTACCAACAAAATAAATAAATCTAACATCACATGAACGAAAACCTCGTAGATTGTAGGTCACTTTGTAGGCCTTTCCATGAAATTCCATGAACTGTTGGTATTTAAACTATTAGGTTGGGATGGGGCTGACCACCCATGATGTAAAAAAATGTTCACTTTGCTAACGTCACCCTGTTTCAGGGAAGGTTGGCAAAAGTTACAGGGCTTGTGTTCATTTGAGGTTTGGTTTTTGAATTGTATGTACACGTGCAGCATTTGTAAATGGGAACTTACACGTGTCAGTTTGTGGGCATGCATTTAATATGATTTTCAAATGTTAATATATCTTTGGGACTTAGATTAGATAAGATTGGCAAAAGCGAACCAAGTTGTTTAAGACCACCCATACAGAAAAAAAGGTTCAGGGTCGCGGTTTCAGGGAAGGCTGGTAAAAGTTGCAGGGTTTATGATCACATTAGATTTGGGTCGTTATTTAATAAGTGCACATGCAGCATGTATAAGCGCGAACTTACATATGCGTAGCAACTCATAGATTACACTAGTGCAACGGGTTCTAAATATTTTATACATAAAAACGCATCTAAGCTACACATTGTATGCAACTTTTCACCGTGTTCGAAAGTGGTGAGCTGAACCTTTTTATTCTCACAAGTAAGAGGGGATAAACCGAGTCGGTACTTATATTGCTTTATGTACAAACACTTAGCATTTTATGCGGTTGGAAATGAAATTACAAGTCTAAAGTAAACAGCTGGTTGCTATCTGCGACATTGATTACATTCCACATGGAATTATTAGAAAATAACCATGAAATATTGCTTGTTATATTGTATTGAATTTATCGATTGTAAATCCTAATCTAGTAATTATTTACAACCACCATTCAAACACCAAAGACCATATTATATGAGCCACCATCTGTAGACCTAAGACCAAATATGAACCACCATCCAAAGACCAAATATGTACAAAATAGGAACCAAATACGAAACATATTGAGAAGACAGAAAACGAATCACCATCCAAAAAGCAATGACCAAACACGAACCACCATACAAATAGCATATATGAACCACCATATAAAGATCAAAGATAAATTAGGAACCACCATCCATTGGTGGTATGCGGCTGACCACCCATACTGTAAAAAATGGTTCACTTTGCCAATGTCACCCCTGCTTCAGGGAAGGTCGGCAAGAGTTGCAGGGCTTATGTTCATTTGAGATTGGGTTTTTTATATTGTAGGTCCACATGCGGCATTTGTAAGCGCGAAATTATGCGGGTCTGCTTGTGAGAATGCATTTAGTATGAATCTCAAATGATACATATCTTTGCAGCTTAGATTTAGATTTAGATTTTAGATCCAAATAGCGTATACGAACCAAAGACCAAATATGAACCACTACCCAAAGAACAAAATATACGAACCACCGTCCTAAGACAATATATATACGAACCATTATCCAAAAACTAAATATAAACCATCATGCAATGAAAAAATAGGTACCAAATATGAAACATGATGAGAAGACAGAAAACGAATCACCATCCAAAGAGCAATAACCAAACATGGACCACCATCCAAATAGCAAATATGAACCACTATCCAAATATCAAAGACCAATAATTGGGAACCACCATCCAAATAGCATATACGAACCAAAGATCAAATATTAACCACTACCTATAGAGCAAAACCGTCCTAAGACCATAGGTATATACAAACCATTATCCAAAGACTAAATATGAACCACCATCTAAGAACAGAAGACCAACCACTATTCGAAGAACAACGGTCAAATACGAATCACCAAAGAATAAAGAGCAAATACGAACCACAATTCAAAGACGACCACGCCGAGAGTTCCTGATGTATGGATTGATATTTATATGAGATGTTCCTCGTGCGAGAAGCTCAAAAGAATTGGCACAGATAGGGAAGAATGGCGAAAAAGGTTGATGAATATTGCTGCAGGCCAATTTTATGATTGGGACAGACGAAAGAAGACCTTGCATTCGTTCTACCCATTCGTTTAAACACATCGCTTTGAAAGACAACATACCAAGTAATGATGGAAATTGTCTTATTGTGATGGTTGCGATAACACACAGGGTCAGTGGTCACAAGTGCATGCACAGTGGACGCTGATACGTCAGTACATATCTGCACTGTCAACTACTTCATTTCAGTTATCAAAGTATTGTCAACGTATGTAAGTAGTATTTATAATCTCGAGTAGACTGTTCAAGTACATAGGTACACACGCATAGCATCGCTCTTGTGTGAGCTTCATAATTGGCTTTGCGTCCTACAGCACATTCTTCCTTATTTATAAAAAGGTTTTATTTTTAAACTAATTTAAAGCCTGCTTCGCCATACTAAAGTGTAGGTTTATCTCTGGTTTTAGGTTCAACCAACCAATCTAATCTAAGGCCGATTGAGTATAAGTAGGGCAGTACCGCATTTTTTTCTTTGATTAAATGATAGATAAAAGTTTTCAAAATGTATATGCATTTAAAATATATATAAATCACATAGTTTTTTTTAATAAAAGCTCTTTTAATGTTTTGTACATTATCAATTTCTTATAAAATAAAAACCGAAATCTCAAATCGTAAAGATTGTTAGACAGGATCATGACAGGATACTTTTGTCAGCTTACCACTTATCCTTAGCAACTTACTTACTTACTGGCTTTGTCTGAACAAGCCATAAGCTGTAGGTATTTGCTACGCATCCATTGAGTTTCAGCCTTGTCTATAGAACAAATATTTACTAAATTTTCTTATTTTACGAGAGCGTTAAATTTAAAAATAACAGTAAGGTAAATAAATAAAGCACTTAGTAGGTGTACATACCTGTTCTCGATTCACAAAAAAAATGTGTGAAATCGCAGTTTTTTGCCTTGTGTTTATTATTTTAAGTATAAAAACATCACTCGATCACTGCGTTTACCAAACAATTTATCTATAATCTAAGTTGCTAAGATATATTAACATTTAAAATTAATATTAAATGCATACAGACAAGAGTAAGCTCGCGCTGCATGTGTAGGTAGGTACATACAAATTCAAATCTAAACCTCAAATGAACATAAACCCTGCAACTTTTGCGAACTTTCCTGAAACAGGTGTGACATTGACAAAGTGACCCATTTTTACAGAATGGGGGATCAGCCTCATTACCAACCTATAAGTCTAGGAATAAAATTAAAACAAAATCTATTATGAGTTTACTTTTCACGTTTCTGTAATGCTTTACTTTTTATAATGGGAGTCAAGAACTCAATAGCATGCAATAGCAATAGGTTGCACCCCTGGCGACGATTTTTGTCGAATTACGATTTCTCTTTTACTCTCTGTCTTGTGCTGCTTCCCTCCATGGTCCCGTCACTCCCAGGACTTCCGCGTCGGCCTCGACATTGTCTGCCCACCGTATAGTGGATGTCCGAGTGGTCCAACACCGGAGGGGGCGCCACCCAAGACAGTTCTGATGATCCTGGAGTCCTCTGCACGTGCTTAATTTTCCGACCCGCTGGAGTCTTCTTGACTTCATTACCGACACTATATTTGGGTCTTGAAACACGGACCTCAGCTCCGCGTTGGTCCGGATGCGCCTCCTGTCACCTTCAGATACAGGTCCGAGAATGCGACGAAGCATTTTCCAAGATCTGGAGAGATATCTCTAGTTTCTGAGTCAGACTCCAGGCTTCGCATCCGTACAACACAACTGGCTGAACAATCGAAGTGTATATCTTGAATTTTGTGGAGCGGAATAACCATTTTGGGCACAATAGTCCTCTAAGGCCAAAAAAAAAACATTATTACCGAAATGAATTCGAGCTTGCAATTCCGAAGATAGGACATTCTTGACATTTATGAAAGTAAAAGAGTATTTTAATGAATTGCGGATATTTTCATCACATATGTATTCTAGAATAAAGATCGTTTGCACACTGGTTCGGGGAATCTTCTCCATTCAGACAAACTGCCTAATTGGTCTGTTAACATTAATTCAAATTTCAAGTACCATGCGTACTTATAAGGAAACGGATACTGGCATTAAGCACAGTATCTCCATCACTAGGCGCTTAAGATAAAACCGCGAGATCAGCTGATCACGCGCGGCCATGTTTTATCGCTTTCCATCCACCTGTATGATTGCCGATCGGTGGATATGTCGAGACTTTTCACCCTGGTTAAGAAGTCCAAATACAACGCACGGTAATTAACAGATTGAACCAAAATTTTGAGGGCGTCATGTGAGCCAGGTAGTGAGCTAGCATGAAGCACCCGTTGAGATTCAAGCATTGAGTTATAATATAGAGGAGTAGAAACTAACTTCAGGCATTCATATGGGGCACAATTGTTCTTAGTCCTGTTAAACATAGCAGCGGTGTATAGTCATACTAAACATGTTCTTACCTGTAAAATCCTGTGTTTTCTTGCTTTCTTCGTTTTGTGTTTTGACACCCAATAATTACACATGCCATAATGTCTTAAAATAATGCAAATTATGCTGTCAAATTTACCGTTCCAATGATTTATAACGCGTGCACACAATGTTCGCGCAGGCGTGATTTTCGAAATCTGCCAACCTTCTTTTTTTTTTTTTTTAAGAAATCCTGTGCGGGAGACTCCCTAGATTCTAAAGACTCTAGGGGTCTATGACACTTGTTGTAGTGCCGCAGAGGTGTACGAGCTTGGTCGTCGCTACAAAGCGCCAATACTCAAGCAAGACCCAGTTGCTGTAAGGCTGGATGGACCTTTGGTGACCGGTCATTGGTAAAGGTTTATGAATTTTTCAACCCAGCGAAGAGCACATTCGAAATATAAATGGTATATTTTTGTGCTCCGCCGGGATCCGAATCCACAACCCTCCATTTACGATTCCGAAGTGTTGCCACTACGGACCACGGACCGGTCCAACCTTCTGGAAAGATTTCGTAGTTTCACCCAAGTTTTTTTGTTTACAACAAAATGACACCGGTCCGTAGCTCAGTGGTATCACTGCGGACTCTGAATGGGAAGGTTGTGGGTTCGATTCCCGGCGGAGCATAAAAAATATACCATTTATATTTTCAAATTTGCTTTTCGCCGGGTTGAAAAATTCATAAAACCTTTACCAATGACCGGTCACCAAAGGTCCATCCAGCTAGCCTTACAGCAACTGGGTCTTGCTTGAGAATTGGCGCTTTGCAGCGACGACGATCAAACTCGTGAAAAGGTCGATAGCTCAATTGGTAGAATGCTTGCATTCCATGCCAAGAGCAAGGGTTCGATCTCAAAGGTTTACTCAGCCTTCACAAGAAATGAGAACCAGCCCCCCCGGGAGCTGGGAAACCCCCACTTCAACTGAAAGTGGTTGGTGTGAGGCCGGCCCCCTTACCTGTAAAAATAAATAGGTCCCGAAGCGCCACATGCGATCCCTTCGGGGATAACGCAGGCAAGAAGTTACACTATATGTGAAGCTTAGTTGCGTTTTTGCGACACCGTAATAATCTTTGTTTGAAATAAGATGAATAACCGGCTAAGAAACTAATGAACTAACTTAGGAAGATTGGCGGTTAAGTAAGTTGATACGGATATAGTGTGTATTTTCGTTAAAATACTTTCTAGTCCACAGATATCATACGTCAATGCACTGCAGTCTCGTCGAACGATTGATTTTTAAAACGTAGATCCAATGACAACGATTGTGACCTTTATTAACACTTTCAATCAGATAATTAGAGGTCATTGGATAGACAGGACACGTGCACCATGCTTAGTGACGGAGTGGCAGAGGATCCCACGGCAGTTAAAGTCAAATACAGCAGCGACCAATCAAAGAGAATAGACCGGCGATAGTGACCGAATAAAAGTGACAAAATGCCTTCACTGCCCACTGGGTATATTCCCGTACTAAGAAAACAATAACTAGTAGTATTTACCTGGAAGTGAATTAATTTGTAAAGGTATTGTTGCGAACTTCGAGTACAGGCGCTCGTACACAGATAGGTACATCAAAATGACTACACACACCAATATGCACGTAGTATGGGATCATCCAGTACAGAGGTTCCTAAACTTTTATTACTCATAGACCCCTTATCCCCCACGGGATGGGTAGGCACGCGATTTTCAAAGTTTGTAGACCCCCTCTTACGACTTGTAGACCCCCATTTTTATGTTACGTCAATATAGACCCCCATCGAGTATCCGTAGACCTCCAAGGGTCGATATCGACCACTTTGGGAATCACTGATCTAGTAGGCCCTGGTAGTGTGCGTAAATATTCTGGTGATGGAATAGTCCAGAAATTGTGCGTAAGTCGATATTACCCCTTCCCCCCATTTAAAAAGAAGTCAATCAATGTACATTTAAATGAATAGTATGTATTGAAATAATTTACACGGTAAATAAAAAAAAGTAAAAAAATGAAAATAAAGAAAAAAATCCTTATTAACCCAAAAAAAGCATTTTTACCCCATTTGGGGTAATTTACTCAGGTTCCCCGACAGCTGATATAAGGGGTCAAAATGGTAGGACAATCTTGCAACCTTTTCCGACTTTGTCTAAAACAGGGGTGAGATTGGGCCAGGACCGGATTAAGGGCGGTTCGAGCGGTGCGCCCGAACCAGGGCCCCCGCAACCTTGGGGACCTCCGAGATGTTTAAAACTATATCATATACTTACTTCAAAAAAATTTTTAACACAAATTTCTTCGAGGACCTAGGTTTTTAACTGATCTTTTCATTACTGTCACTCTTTTACCAAGACCATAAATTAAAAGGAAGATTTTTTTTTATAAAACACCAGGTTTAGTGTATAAAGCACTCTTGATCGTCCATTCTTTCCAGCCAATAACAAATTATAAGTTAACTTATACTCTAGTAACCCGACCACAGATCTTTCAGCCCGATCTGATGGTGTCGGAATGATCCGAGTACTCGACCGTGTGATGTTGGTATATTGTTATGATTTTACTTGGAGCTCTTTTTAATTAAACTGCGATTTATTTAATTAACAAGATTTATTTAATTAACAAGATTTATTTAATTAACAAGATTTATTTTGCACAATATTTAACGTTGGTTCTCGCGTATTCGAGAATAGGTATGCCACATACTTCCATAATGGATTTTTCGAATCACTTGGTATGAGGCTGACCACCCATACTGTAAAAATGGTTCACTTTGCCAATGTCACCCCTGTGTCAGGGAAGGTCGGCAAAAGTTGTAGGGCTTATGTTCATTTGAGGTTTGGATTTTATTTGTAAGTAAGTACACATTCAGCATCTGTAAGCGCGAACTACACGTGTTTGCTTGTGGGCATACATATCTGAGAGCTTTAAATGAATATATCCTTTAAACTTAGATTATAGATTATATAGACTTCCAGATTGTTCGACACACACCAGCGTGCCTAGGCTCACGTACTCCGAATCCATAGTTTGTTACAATATATATTTTTAATAAAGAAATCGTTTTTGTGTTCTTTCGGGTTTGACCATATTCTATTTGCAGCTCCTACATCTGCCGATGTTTCGCTTTCACGAGTAGAAAGCCTCTTCAACACCAACGCCCGTCCGCGATGACAACGAAAACCGCCACGGCGCTTTGATAACTCGCCTTGAAGATGTTTTCTGCTCTTGAAAGCGAAACGTCGGCAGATTTAGGAGCTGCAAATAGAAAGTGGTCAAACCCGAAAGAACTCAAAAACCATTTGTTTATTTTTAGCACCGGCCATGAAAGTGAAAGTGAAAGTTTTAAACTTTATTTATTTATTTTTTGTCGATACATCACTAAGTTCGGATCTTGTTGAGTCGTTGGAGGACTTACCTTGGTCTCTTTTTGTTTCAGAAAAATGGATAAAAAGAAAGACACAACCAGCAGTGATGCTGTCTCTGAAACCGGAGTCCGTCTGAAGAGGGAGCTGGGCCTCTTCTCCGCCGTCAGCATGATAGTCGGAGTGATGATAGGCAGTGGAATCTTCGTGTCTCCTACCTCAGCCCTCAGGTACTCCGGCTCTGTGGGCCTCTGCACCATCATCTGGGTCCTTTGCGGAGGCATCTCCTTACTAGGTAAACTATTCTTATGACTTTACTGGGGTTCTTTTTAATTAAACTGCGATTGATTTAACAAGTTATTAACTCGTATTTAACAAAAATTATTTTGCACAATAACGGTTTACAATGTAGGTACTGATTACTTTTCTTGCTCTAGCTTTATCGACTTCGCGTCACAATGTTTCAAGCGACCTGGCTCTCCATGAGTAGGTTATCCATCGACAATTCGTACAGAATGCGTTTTGTCTGAAAAGGCCCTAAAACTGTTCATTCTCACCAGTTATTGTAAAAAATACTAACATTTTCGGCCCTCAGACCATCAACAGCTAGACAGCAACTAGCAAAACGCAACTAAGCTACACATATAGTGTAACTTCTTGCCACGTTATTCCCGAAGGGTTTCGCATGTGGTGTCGCAGATGATGGAGCCTATTTATTTTTACAAGTAAGTGGAGCTCCTGCTTACCATTAAGCAGAGAAAGCTTATGTACTTACTTTGGTCACATAATGAGAAGGACCGTCTCCTTCATCTTATCATACAGGGTAAGATTGAGGGGAGAAGATCACAGCGACGCCGAAGGACATCGTGGCTGAAAAACCTGCGACAGTGGTTCGGCAGAAGCACCAAGTCCCTGTTTCGAGCCGCAGCATCTAAAGTTAAAATAGCCATGATGATCGCCGATTTCAATAGAAGTGGCACAAAATGAAGAAGAAGAAGGGGACCGGCCTTTGCCCCAACCACTTTTTTTTTGCTTTAAATTTAATATATCTTTGCAACTTAGATAAGAGATTAGAGATGAAAGTGAAAGTTAAAATTTTTTAACCAAAAATATTAGTTTGCTTTTTCTCTAGCAACCCGGCCGTGTAGCGTTAACATTTTACTGTCAATGGAATTTTTTCCGAGTCCAGTAGCATTTTGTAAGCAATTTGCAATAATTTTTATTTTAAAATAACGGTATGTAAATAAGCTTTTAATTTAATTTAATTTAGTTAAATTTTAATTTTACAGTTTTTTTAATTATTTCACTTTCCGAAATTTTTGTGTTCCTTGACTAATTTAATAGGTTGAAATGAAGCTGACTCGCCATGCTATGATGCTGTACAAACTACGTTTACTTTTACAAATGCCACTCCCGCACTCCGGTTTCAGGGAAAGGCGGCGGGTGTTGCAAAGTTTATGTTCATGTGAGGTTTGGTTTATTTTGTATGTACACATGCAGCATTTGTAAACAAGACCTTACACGTGTCTGTTTGCATTTCATATAAACTATAAATGTTAATTTATCTTTGCAACTGAGATTGTAGATTAATATGTGAAAGAGAAAATGATCATATAGGTAGGTACTTAGCAGTACTTACGTACCTACAGGCCTCTCGCAATAGATTTGTTAATTTTCTTTATTAATTGCTCATTTATGAATTGATATCGCAATTAAGATATGTTTTATTGGTACCTATAACTACCCAAATTGCTAATTACTTAAAAATTCAGATAGTGTTTCAGATAAACAGTGACATCGTTTTAGACATTTTAAATAATATTTTTGATAGATTTTATCTATTTAGTGTCGATTAGGTTGAATAAACTTCCGTAATGGTGTCAGAATGAAATAAGTAGCGTTCCTATAGCACATAAAAAAGATGCGAGCTAATGTGTTTGAAAATTATAATGAGATATATAAAGAATTCTTTGGCTAGCTTACAGCATTTCGCCGGTCAAAGATGGCACTAATAGTTTCATATTTTTCATAAAATATCACCATAAATCATCGATATTTGATACTAATAATTCTAGGAAATATTTAGTGTTCTGAAATTACTTTTAAAGCTGAATTTCTAGCAAATTAAAAAGGACTCGGATATTCGTTAAATTGATATAGTTTTATTAAAATAATATATTTGGTTTTAATTTAACTCAAGCAAAATTTTACACTCTTTGAATTATTTCGCAGATTCAACCAATTTAGTGAGTGTATAATCTTTAACAGCTTGCAATAAGTGTGATGGATGAAAGACCTCTGACGGTCAGATTTGTATGTAATCTGGCCGAATCATAAGGTTTATTTTCGCGCCCTTATCAATATTCGACCTCACTGTAACTCGGACCATTTTTTTTTTTTTTTTTTTCGGCGAGCAAACGCAGACTTGTAGATATGGTAAGTAATGCCATCCTGAGCAACGAATAACATAATGTTTGTTTGACTTTTTCTAAGCAACTCGGTCAGGTCAACCTCATTGTAATTGTTCTGCTACATAGATGTTCTGCTATTATTATAACAGCCCAGCCGTGTGACGTCACAATTTTGCTGTCTGTAAAATTTGTGCCGGGACCATTCCGAAAGGATAAGTCCTTTCGGAATGGTAATGTAAAATAAATAATTAAGATTATTTACATGGTTTTGCAGACATAAATACATAGATACAGCAACCCATTCATTTCTCAAGGCGACCGAAACATTAAAAAATTGTACTGGACGATTTAAATGTATTGAATTCAAACAGTACCTACCTACTGTATGCAGCCGATATTCTTCTAGGGTTGGCCAGAAGCGCTATTCTGCTAAATTCCTTACACTTTGAAGATCAATCCAAGTCAAAGCTTGCTAGCACTTGCGAAAGAACTCCATAAGATTGTAAAGAATTTAGCAGAACAGCACGCATGTAGGTACAAATGCGTCTCTTCTTTGTTTTGCCTTGGTTAAAAATAATATTTTTTCTTTGTTTCAGGAGCATTAGCTTTCGCCGAATTGGGTACAGTCGTCCCAAGATCTGGAGCGGAGTATGCTTATTTCCAAGAAGCCTTTGCCCGCCTCCACCCCTACTGGGGCCCCATGCCCTCTTTCATATGTTCCTGGGTCTACATCATGATCCTGAAGCCAGCTGAGATAGCTGTTTTACTTCTGACGTTCTCAGAGTACACGATACAGCCTTTCGAAGGACTATTCGACTATGATTACATTGAATATCACAAGAATACTCTCAAAAAGCTAGTCGCCATTTTAACTCTAGGTTTGTTTTGACGTTTAAATATTTTTCCCGCTCTTTTTGTACATACTTTGGGTCAAAAAAATATTTTTTATCGTTTTTATTTCATAAAGAAGGGAAGCAACGTTATAATAATGTTTTTGTGCGATGCATTGTGATCTTATGAATGTAAATATGCTTACATGGCAGATCCACATAACTAAATCTAATTTTTAAATCATAAAATATTTTTATTACTTGACACTGGCACTCTCACTACAACAATAATAAAGATCTTCTATCTTTACCTGCGTAAATAATTAAAATGAGTGATAACAGTAAGGTATAAATTATTTATTTATTCGAATCTTGTGTTCTTGTGTCATTTATTTTATTCCCACCTACTTCAATATAAGGAATACTGTTTTTCTTGCTGGTATTATTAGTTTGCTTTGGTTGGCAGCTGTGTATTTTAAATTTCATTTTCAAGCCGTCACCCGTTCGTGTATTTATTAATGCAAGATTTATCACTTTATTTCGGAAATAAAACAATATCTACAGGTAAGTGAACTCATTAAAATAATTTTATTTCGTTTTTACATACCGTAATCATGTTTCTTACGTTTTAATTACCTAATTTTCATAAAATGTTTTGACAGTTAACATCGGCGGCAACTTTTGACAGGATTTAAATTTTGTTCTTATTTTTTCCGTGCTAAAATTCAAATTTGATATTTTCTTTAAATATTCAAATTTTTGTTTTTGGCAATATTAACACTTTCTTCTCATTTGAAAAGATTTTTAATTTTTTTTTTTTTTTCGAACATGATTTGAATTTTATTCTTTTACTTCGACTGGAGTCGTATTTTCTCCTGCAAATTTTGGATTTTCTTTATTTTTAGTTTGAAAACAATGACTGCAATGGACGATGAAACTGGTGGTTTAATGGAGAGACTAAATCAGCAAGAAGAAGCCGTCGTAAACGATTTAAAAACCACGTTTGAGCTGTATTGCAACAATCCTCCGCAGCTGATTGGTCCCCAGGATTCTTATACTGAAGACAAACTTTCTGAAGCTACGCGGCAGTTGATAATCAATGAAGAAGACGACTTGATGTTTGATGATGCAAAGAACTTTGTGGAGTACTTGGATCTTCTCAGAACGGAAATATTGGCGACTGAAGAGAGGATAGCCTTCAAAAGAGCTAATATACAAAAGATGGAAGCTGAGATTGCATTGTGAGTATAAAAAAATTCATACTTAGGGCCGGTCTTATAAACGAGAGACCAAATATCCGTAAGTATCTCGACAACAAACTAACGGATGGACGTTTACGAATTGATCTTACCGATGGTCGTCCTATAAAGCTTTTTTTACCGTCCGTTAGTTCTCAAAGATGCACTCGTATTTTTCTATGACTTTTAAGTGCATTCATGAACATACGTCACCCGCTTGCTGTCAGATACGAAACATAACCTAAAATTTATTGTGCGCGTCATATTCCCTGGTTAATGTTTATCAATAAAATGAATGTAAGTACAGTTATTTACTTGTGATAACTTATGTATTATTATTTATATATAAAATGACTTATGCGCAATGGTTATATCTTGATAAAAAGTTAATTTTATCATGAAAAACAATGACGCTTCTCTTGCATCCTTCTAATGTGATTTTTATAATTTCAGACAAAAAGCAGGAGCAAACAATTCACGGCAGAGGAGGTGACAAAATTAATTGAGTTATTAGAGGATAACAACGTACTTTTGTCGAAGAAGACGGATGTGGCATCAAACGCCACTAAAGAACAAGCGTGGCAGTGCTTGGCGATGAGCTTTAATGCCACCAACAGGGTGCCAAGGGATGTGGCCCAGTTAAAACTCAAGTGGGACAATTTGAAGAAGGCCGCAAGGAAAAGAGCAGCACTTAGCAACAGCAATTACAGGTATTCTTTATTGTTTATCAATATTGTAGATTCCAAAATGTTCATAATCATTTCACAGTCATGCCAAATATCATCATTGATAGAACGGCGGCAGGAGTTGCAAGGTTTTTGTTCATGTGAGGTTTTTCTTATTTGTATGCACACATGCAGAATGTGTAGGCGCGAACCTACATGTGCCTGTCTGTGGGCATGCACTTAATATGAACCTTAAATGTTCACATATCTTTGCAGCTTAGATTATAGATAGATAGATTGTCATTTGCCATGTGAAGCTTATTTTAAAAATGGCAAAATGCATTTCGCTGTACAAATATTAGATTTTCATAACACTAGCCGTCCGCTCGATAGCTCGGTTGGTAGAGTGCTTGCATCTTATCCCGTGAGCTCGGGTTCGAATCCCGCTGAGGGTGTCAGAAATGATTTCCCGTTTTGTTGTTTATTTCAAACCTCATAATAAAGAACCGACAAGGTTTACTCAGCCTTCACAAGAAATGAGTACCAGCCCCCTCGGGAGCTGGGAAACCTCCCACTTCACTGAAGTGTTTTGCGTAAGGCTGGCCCCCTTACCTGTAAAAACAAATAGGTTCACTCGCCATATGCGACCCTAACACGGCAAAGAGTTACACTATATGTGTAGCTTAGTTGCGTTGCATTTAGCCAGACACATTTCTGCCCTAAATTCTGTTTGTTAATAGTGCATAAAATAAAACATAATACGTTTGTTTACAGGGCAACTGGTGGAGGTCCAATGCTACCAGTAAGCGAGGATGCTACCCTGGATAAAGTGACATCACTGATCAAACTGAGTTGCTATGGCCTAGAAAATCAGTTTGATAGTGACGCCATACAAATTGAGTACGTCTCACAGCCAACAACCAGCCAGCCAGTTTTGGAGCTTGTAATAGACGTGCCACCAAATGATAATTTTCCTCCAGAAGAGCCTGTGAGCAATGTCGAAAGTAAATGGCAGACGTGGACCCCGGCATCATTAAAAACACCTGTTGATTCAAGATTGACAGTGAGAAATGAAAAAAAAGAAGCAATCGACAAAAATAAGCTAACAAAATCAAAAATTCGTCGAAACAATGCTATAGCTAGCTACTACGAGTATAAATTGGAATTATTAAAAGAAAGTAAGAAAATTTAATTTCAATTTAATAGAGGAAAAGATGCTAATTTGGAAAACTAAATTTGTTTTTGTGATCATTGAGGCATTAGCGAGGCGTAATAATGTATTGTTCTGTGCCATTTAGATATTATTTGCTGCTCTTCAGTTAGATTGCCTTGTCTTGTCTTGTATCCTGCCTCCATTCTTTTAGGGGTGGCCGGTACCTCCACTTGACTCTGTCCTTGCATACTTCTTTCATCTCATCTAGTTTCATCACTCTTTTCATGCACGCTCTTCTCTTATTTCCATTCTGTAAATTCCATTTGTTCGCAATCTCACATATCTGATCAATTCATTCTTTCCTAGGTCTTCCCCTTTCACGCTTACCTATTACATTCCCTTCATACACTTTTTTGTCAGTCGGTCTTCATTCATCCTTTCAATATGTCCAAACCATTGCATCACATTGCTGTAAACTTTCACTTTCACGCTTTTTTTTACTCCGCATTCATTCAGCACCCATTCGTTACCCAATTTATTTTTCAGTGTTTTTTTCTGTCATACTTCTCAAATGAACTGTTTCTACGGTGCTTACCTTATTTGCTTCTCTTTCATTCACGGTCCACGACTCACTTCCATACATCAGGGTCGGCAGCAATATACAATTGTGTACCGCCATTTTAATTTTTTGTAGATTCTTTTATTCTTCGCTATTCTACCGAACGCTCCCATCACGCATCTTCTTTGCTGGCACTCTTTCTAATTCTCTCGCCATCTTACAATTTGCCTCAAACTTACTTCTACTTCAACTTTTGTTCCATTCAAATTAATTATAAGTTCCTCACATAGTTATGATTTATTTAATAGTGGTATTCCAAATATGCATAACTTACTCTATAACTTTTAAGATAAGCACTTCCTACATTTTTTAATTAATTAAAATTATTATGTATAATTATGATTTATGTTGAAAATCTTGAGGTTTATAAACTCTGTACATTATCTTGTTCACTTTTTAAATAAATAATTAGTAATAAACTATACTTCAATAAAGAAAATGGATATAAAACCTTAGAAATTATTTTGAGTTGGAACAATGGCTCTAATTGGTTTATTTCAATGTTAAATGCATTTCTTATTAAATATGTTGCCTACCTTATACTTACATGTGCCTTTATTGGATGCACGCCAGTGGCAAAGGGTGCCATACAAGCCGATTCCCATCGGTTTCCCGTTTAAAATGAGGCAAAAATGATAATAAAGCAGACTGCATGGTTTCAATGGGGGGAAAATATGTATTGTTTCTTTGGTTTTAAATGTATTTTTTTACTTTGTGCCTATATTTTTAAACTACTTAGTTACATCATTTTAAAAGGGAAGCCGATGGGAACCGGCTTGTATGGCACGCTTCACCACTGATGCACGCCCCTGCTCAACTCTCCCATAATATGAATAAGTAATGTAATATTGATACTTGTAGAGGAGTGTCCCCAATAATAAGACAAAAGGTTTTAAGATTTCAGAAATATATTAAAAAATGGACAAAAAAACATTTCAAAATACTACAAAAGTAATATTTACATAAAAGAAACATCAATATTCAATCTCATAAAATATATTTACCTATCATCTAATTTGCAAAGATATACTAACATTTAAGATTCCTATACCTTGCATGCACACAAGCAGACAAGTGCTTACACATGCTGCATGTGAACATTACAAAATAAAAACTCAAATCGCAAATGAAAATAAGCCCTGCAACTCTTGCCACCATTGCCTAAAACAGAGGTGACATTTGCAAAGTGAATCAATTTTTACAGAGTAGGTGACCATCCTCATACCAACCTTATAAGTCGACGAACAAAAATTATAAAATGCAATATTTAATATAGGTAGGTACATAAAAAAAAACAGAAAAATCATTTACCTACATGGAGCTGCAAAGTACATTATAATACAGGTATGTATATAGTTTTAAAAAAGTCTTAACCACCAACATTGTCGATTAACTGCCATTTATTCGGCCCTTGCATACTTCTTTCATTTCATCCAGAGTCATAACCTTCTTCATACAAGCTCTCCTTTTATTATGACCCCATTAAATCAGAATGTACAAAAAATAAAATCAAAGTTACGAGTATCTAAGAAAAATATAAATCAAACATCAAAATATACAAAAATAAAAATCAAAGATATCGGAAAGAAATACAAATCAAATTTAATATACAATCAAGAGAAACAAAACTACAAGTCATCGTCATAATTTCTTACATTAAAATTTAATTACACCAAATTTTTAAAATAATTATCTATTAAATCTCTTCTGTAATAATCTTGTGTGCCAGGACCCGATGCAACACTTTCTGCTGATGGCAAATCGTTATCCTGAGGTGACTCTTCTTGGACATCTGGGGGTAGGATGTCTTCACTGTTCAATCGGCAAATGTTGTGTAAGACAGCTGTTGCCACAATGACAGACTGAGCTCTATTCACAGCTATTCTCAATGGCATGAAAAGAACTGGAAACCGCCGCTTCCATACGCCAAAACAACGTTCAATAGAATTCCTCGTTCGAATTTGGGATTCGTTGTAGAGAATCTCTTCTGATGTCTGGGGATTGGAAAGAGGAGTCATGAGGTACCGTTTTACAGCATATCCGCTGTCTCCAACCAACATAGAGTCTCCAAATTCTCCACTCTCAAAACGGGACTTCAACATGGATGAATTGAAAATATGAGAGTCATGTGAAGCTCCCGGCCATTTCACAACAATGTCTGTGATGCATAAATTGGCATCACAAACACACTGCACATTCAGTGAAAAATAGCCCTTCCTATTTCTGAAGGCCTCAGCATCCCGTCCTCCAGGCGACTGAATCCTGATGTGCGTACCGTCGATTGCTCCTATCACACAAGGAAATCTGGCCAAGTTATAAAACAATTCTTTGGTAGAATTATCATTGGTTATTTTTATATAGCGAGCTCTTATGCCACATATTTTCTTGGATACTTCCCAGACAATATTGCTTGCACTTTGCTTCGATACTCCCACAAAATCCGCAGAGGCTAATAATATTGACCCTAACGCATAAAACCTCAATGCAACAAGTAGTTGGGTTGATGGTGTCAATGCATTATTTCGGGCTGTAGGTCGGGTCAACGTGCTCCCAATCATGTTTAATACATTTTGTGCACTGCTCTTTGTCAATCGAAAGCGACACACAAAATCTAAATCATCTAGGATGTTGAAATAGTCCACGCGACATCTGAACACTCTTTTTCTTCGTCTTCCTGCATCCTCGTCAGAAGACGACGAATACAGCACATTCTCAATTAATTCACTATCACTGTCGGAAAACATTTTAGAGTCAGCACAAAACACTTCAATAGGACAGAGCGTAGAAGTCCGATATGGATTACACTGGATGACACACAAAACTCACCGCAAAGAAACAATGCTTTGACAGATAACCTAACCTCAAACCTTAAGTTACCGGCCGGTATCTGCGATTAATCGCTGCCTCGGCTGTCGGTTAGTTCTGTCGGTAACTTTTTACGGAAATTAAACGAACGGATCGTTATAAGACGAAAAATGTGACGTTTGTATTATTTTTCGGTTAATTTGGTACGACATTTAACTAACGGACGTTTATAAGACCGGCCCTTAATGCATTCCCAAAAACTGACACGTGTAAGCTCGCGCTTACAAATGCTGCATGCGTACTTACAAATTAAAATCCAAACCTCAAATGATCACAAATCATGCAACTTTTGCCAACCTTCCCTGAAACAGGGGTGACATCGACAAAGAGAACCATTTTTTACAGTATGGGTGATAAGCCTCATACCAATCTATAAGTCAAAGAATAAAAATATACAGTACATTTTTACGTTTAACTTATGTATACTTTGTTATTTTTATTTCTTTAGGGTTGGTTAATTAATAACCAGCTTATATGACTATGTTATTTTATTAAGTATCTGATACATTGGGAGATGATACAGCATTCCCTTTGTGTTCTACCTCGCTTGCTAACCAGGGGAAGGCGCTACGCGGCGTTCAGCGTGCAAGATGCGTTTATGACTAATTAATGAAGTGATGCATTTGATGTGTGTGCCCTGCGGTGGTGCTGCCCACTTGACCAGTGCTGACACACAGGCGCATGCATGGGGTTAGGCAAATACATTTCAGAATAAACATTTTATCCCATTCCTTGAAAATAACTTATTTGAAATTGACCGAAGTGCTAACGATTGCTCCAGTCAAACTTTAATTTGGAATTTTAATACTGAATATCAAACTTAAATGGATTTGTACCATATCGCACGTTTAATAATAAAGAGCAATAACTCAAAAATTGGGAAAATCGAGATTTTGTAATAAAACGCAATAACAATGCGAGAAGAATAGGTAGAATGCGACAGCCGTTCAATTTGGATGAATATGACCGAGATAAAACATCGGTCGCCTTTTTCATCCCATACAAGTTGTACTGGTTGTCTGAACTTCAAATGTGATTTCCCAAAATTATTATTATTTTTTGAGTTATTGCTCTTTATCATTAAGCGTGCGATATATTGCCTGCCTATTAGGCGCATGTGCCTGTAGGGGATGCACGCCCCTGCTGCCACAATACTTCTATGTTTCCTACTGTTCTATACATCTTGACCGTGTAGTTGTACACTAAAATCTTAAAAGCAGTCACAAAAATGTAATTTGTTATGAATGCCCCTTGACTTATAGGTTGGTATGCGGCTGACCAACCATGCTGTAGAAAATGCTTCACTTTGCCAATGTCACCTCTAGTTCAGGTAAGGACGGCAAGAGTTGCAGGGTGTACTTGTACGTGTCTGCTTATGAGAATGCATATAGTGTGAATCCCCAATGTTTCATATCTTTGCAACTTATATTATAGATTCATGTATTTTTTTATATCTCAGTTACCAGCAAAAGACGTCCTCCATCAAAGAGGCCATGCGCGAGCACACGTCCCTGAAAGAGCTGCCCGCTTCGGAGAAGTTTGCTCAGGAGAAAGAGGAGCTGCACGCCAAGTTCCGGCTCCTGAAGACCAACATGTACCACGTCATCAACACCCTCTACCCCGACAACGAGAGGGAGATCAAGAAGTTCCTCACCGTAAGTGTGACAATCAGGTTATATTGGACCTATCCATAGGTTAGTAACCGCTGCTGACTCATAATCAGAAGTTCTTGTGTTGGATTTCCGGCAGAGCACAAAAAAAAGACATTTAATTTTCAATTATGCTTTGCGCATTCAACTCAGCTACATATGAGTATATAGTGAAACTTCTTATTTATTTTTTCTTCTTCCTATTTATTTTTACGGGTAAGGGGGCCAACCTCACACCAACCACTTTCAGTTGAAGTAGGGGTTTCCCAGCTCCCAGAGAGACTGGTTCTCATTTCTTTTGAAAGCTGAGTACACCTTGTATGTATTTTTTTTGGGCTTGAAATAGACACCGAAATGGGAAACCCTTTTTTTCGAACCTGCAACCTTCCATTTAAGAGTCTGAAGTGTTGCCACTGGACTTTCTATAATCTAAGTTGCAAAGATATATTACATGTAGAATTCATGCCTACAAGCAGACACATATAAGTTAGAAAATACACATGCCGCATGTGAACTTATAACATAAAAACTCAAATCTCAAATGAACATAAGCCCTGCAAGTTAAGCTGACCTCTGAAACAAGGGTGAATTGGGCAAAGTGCCATTTTTTACAGTATGTGTAGTCAGCCTCATATCAACGTATAAGTTATCAGAAGTGGAAATATAGCAGCCGCTTTTGGAGGTTGAAAATAATATGGTTGTATAGAGTGCATTTCAAGGATCACAATCATATATTTTTTAAGTAGTAAAAATAAAGATATCACTGATAATTTTGAAAAATAAAATGCGGAGAATTTGAATCCCGCCAAAAATGCACTGTGAACGGCTAGGGACGTTTGTCGTCATTTTGACGACAAACGTTGCTGTCAAACTAACTACCTGGGCCATTTGACACCTTAACTCCGAAGATCTGACGTCATATCCGCATGAATAAAGAAATGACCTGTTTTAGCGGAAATGGAAAATACGCAAATTTTAAAGAGCTATAATTAAAAAACTAAGCCACATATAATTTTTTTAAAAACGCCAATGCATTTTTAAAAATATAGCCTAGCTACCATTTTATGAAATAAAATTAAAAAGTGAAATTACCCTGTTGTACTTGTATCCAGCCGCCATTCCACTAGGGGTAGCCGGTACTTCTGCAGATGTGTCTCCACTTTGTTCTGTCCTTGCACACTTCTTTCATCTCCTCGACATTCATCTCTCTTTACATCAGTGGCCAACAACTTGATTCCCATCGGCTTCCCTTTTTAAATGAGGCTACAAAGTAGTTAAAAAAAATTAAGCCACAAATTAAAAAAACATATTTAAAAACCAAAAAACATTACTAAGTACATATTTTTTCCCCATTGAAACCATGCAGTCTTGGCGTATCCAATCCAATCTGTGTTGCAAAGATATGTTACATTGGAGATTCACATTACATGCATTCTCACAACCAGACACGTACAAGTTCGCGCTTGCACATGCCTCATGTGAACCTACAACATAAAAACCAAATCTCAAATGGACATACACCCTGCAACTCTTGCCGTCCTTCCCTGAGACAGGGGTGACATTGGCAAAGTGAACCATTTTTACAGCATGGGTGGTCAGCCGCTCGTGTTAAAACATGAAAAATTCCCGCGGAACGCGGTATAGGTACTATATACGGGTAGTCAGCACGGTTCTGTAGGTACATTTAGTTTTCCTCACCATGAATACCGAGTTATAGGGCGCTGTATGAATGTATTAGTGTGTCTTATGAGAGCTGCCGTGCGGCTGGGGGAGGCAGCAGGATGCGAGGCGGGTTCGTCAAACAGTACGTCAAGGAAGCCAGTGAAATCCGGATTATTTGGCAATATCATAAAATATTATTGTAGCCGCCTATTATTATGCCTGTCGTGGTGAGCGATGACATATTTTTTGTTCTCTGAGCGCTGGGTACTGTGTCACAATATTTTAAATAAACAAACATAAAAATCTGAATCTGAAGGTGATTAGGGATTTAATTCCTGTGAATTTAATTTGCAATGCAACAATATGGCACTTTTTCACTTTACATATTTCCAAAGAATTTCTCTACAATGTAATTATTAATGCTACTCTTTAAATTTCAATACTCCACAGTTTGTTTGGTTAGGAATAAAATTACGGTGGAACATGTAACTGTCATTGTATCTCACTGCCATTCCACTAGGGGTGGCCAGTATCTCCTCAGATGCATCGACCTCTTTTTTCTTGCCGTGGTGTACTAACAAGGGATTTTGCTTTTTCAACCGGGTTACCTTCTGTGAAATTTCACCCTTCGCCACTGCTTTACATGTATGCTCATTTTCTTATACTGCAGATTCCAGTCATTTGCAATCTCATCTATTCTTTCCTCAGTCATCTCCTTCCACAATTACTTCTAACATTCCCTTTGTTTACTCTTTTTGTCAGTCGTTCATCGTGCATGGTAGATACACTACCATTAAACAACAAAATCATAATTAAAATAACAAAAGTATACACAACTTATAAATTGGATGATTAAACATTGTGTTGATTTGTTTCAGGCTATATGCAAGGCGCACATAGACAGCGGGGGATATGTGGAAGCCGGCTCTGAGCACTCCATCCAACTCCTGGAGGCTCTGCAAGCGGCACACATCATTGTGCAGCATCCCCACCATCACAAAATGTTCAAATTAGCATTCTGAATGTTGCAAAGTTGTTACCACACACACCTGCATCAGAAGTCTCGTCACCGCGGTGATTCTTACCTACCGAATATCGGTAATATTTGTATGAAGACTAATCAGCTGTTCACTTGCGGCCATCTTGGGTTGACAGGTCGTCATACAAATATTACTAATATTTGGTAGGTAAGAATTACCATGGAGATGAGACTTCCAGCCCTGGACCTGCAGACTCCATGGGCGTCGGTAGATCTTACTGTATCCGCCTGAAGATAGGAAAACATGAGGCATGGCGGCGTGTAAACTGCTAATATGTTTTCCATATAAACTATGTGTTCCAGCGGTCAGCTGTTTACTCTATATAGAATGGACTAAGGCCCGGTATTTTCAAAATTAGCATAGCACCTTTATACTGAATCAAAAGACGCACTTACATCAATCGTGTGGGTAGTTTTTTTATCAGTTTCAAGTCACATAAGCTAATGTTGAAAATACCGGGCCTAAGAATATTTCAAATGTAGGGAATAAATGTTATGTCACCTGGCTGGGTTCAAAACAGGGCAGGGCTTCATAATTTCAGTACAATTTTATTTAAATAGGTGGTTTGAAAGACACTAAAGTGCACTGTACAGCATTTTGCATTTCCGCCAACTGCCTGATTCCCAATAATCCCTGATTATTATCGGGAATCCATTTTTTATTTACTCTGGGTGTTGTCACAAAGCTGAGGGATATTTTTAATGTAGTCAATCGTTTGCTACTTTCTGATAGATATGATAAGATCTAATGAACTCGTTTAACCTCTAGAGTGCCAGCAATTTTCTGCCGTAATCCAGCCACCCAACTCTTGGTTTTGATATTAAATATTTCCAAAGATATAAAACATATCTTCTATTCATTTTTTTTCTCAACAGACAGTGAAAATCAGTTTTTGTAGTGCATAATTTAGTAAAACGTCATGCGTGATGTATTAACTGGACTGCCTCATAATACTAAGATTACGAAAAAAAAAAAACAAAGTTTTCGAAAAATAGACATTTAATATTATTGTTGAAAGTCACGTACACATTTTCGGTTGGGTTCATTCTGGAGGTTAATCTGCAAACCCAGGTTGAGCAGGCTCACCTTGCCTTAAATAGCAATTGTATCATTCGATAGCAACTGATAAAACATGTCTGCACATGAACAGCTGATCGGACAGTCAAAGGAACTCATTTAATCTTGTAGCTAAAATATTTTTTCATATATAAGTTTATGTAATGCATGTGTATGAAGTTTGTAAATATATTTTGTAATAAAAAACTTTAAAAATCAACGCCTTGTTTCATTTTTATAATGATCATTGACCAGGGCTGGCAGTCTCATCACCACGATAATTCTTACCTACCAAATATTGGTAATATTTGTATGAAGGCCTGTTAATCCAAAATAGCCGCAAATCAACAACTGATTGGTCTTCATACAAATATTAGCGATATTCGGTGGGTAAGAATTACCGTGGTGATGAGACTTCCAGCCCTGGCCTTTTTTTTAACATACTCATAGAATGTACTCCACAATATCAAGAAAACATCTTTGCTAATGATTTTTTTTGTTGATATTATATTGTTCCATTTTCACAAAGATTTGTATAAATATATGCAAATGCAAAGAATCTCATTCTTTGTTTTTCCACATATTTATCTCAAACATTTGGTTTTTCACAACTTATTTTTCATGGTTTTAAAATCAATAGGTAGGTTGAATAATCTAAACAGCCTGTAAAATAGTAATATACAAATTTTAACATCTCCCTGCCTTAGTTCTTGTTTACCGTATACGCCATTGAGAAAATTTTACATGAGCAATGTTTGCATGTGTACTGGACCAGAAATTTATTTAAAAAATTTAAAAGAACTCTCACATTATCGAGTATTACGGTTTTTCTTAGCTCAGATTGTGTAGAATTTGATTATTAAGACAACTGCATGAAAAAGTCATATTTGACAAGATTGGCGTATACGGCAAACAAGAACTGGGGGAGCGATCTGGCAAGCAATGAATTCGAATTTGGAACAGAAAAAAAATCAAAATGCTGCAAACTTGCTTTCTCTTTGATCCTTCTCAATGTTGCCAGTTGTGTTATATTGTCAACATCAAATAAAATGAGAAAATATTTTATTTATTTATTAAATGAATATTATGTTATTTCTAGGTCTGATGACATATATAAATTTGAGCAGTGTGAAGTTGTATGTGAAATTACAAAACATATTTGCATTTTGTAAAGTGCTAGCTTGCCTGGTCGTCATAGTAGGGGGAGCTTATGCACTTGGAATAGGTAACAAAAAACACTATTCATTGTTTCTATTGATTATCTTAGAATAAAAATAAGTATTAGACCGGCACAAAGTTCATAGACGCAAGATTGTGATGCCACAACCCTGGGTTGTTGGGGGAATGTCTTACAAATATTTGAATACTGGTTGATAAGGACTGTAGTCACATAGATTTGTAAATTATTCATTTAAATTTAAGTAATTGCAAATTTTGTGCTCAAGTTTTTTTTTATGATTTCTTGACTTATAGGTTGGCATAAGGCTGACTACTCATACTGTCAAAAATGGTTCACTTTGTCAATGTCACCCCTGTTTCAGGTAAGGTTGGTAAAAGTTGCAGGGCTTATGTTCATTTAAGGTTTGGATTTTAATCTGTAATACACAGTCCGGTCGATAGCTCAATTGGTAGAGTGCTTGCATCTATGCCAAAGCTCGGGTTCCAATCCCACTGAAGGTGTGTATTTCGAACCCCCAAAATAAAATACCGACAAGTTTTACGCAGCCTTCACAAGAAGAGTACCAGCCACCTGAAAAGCTGGGAAACCCCCACGTCAACTGAAGTGGTTGGCGTAAGGCCGGCCTCCTTACCTATAAAATACATAGGTTCGCTCGCCACACGGCAAGAATTTTCACGATATGTTTAGTTTAGTAGCGTAGACACTGTATTTCATGTTTATATTTAAAAAATAAAACAATTAAATAATTAAATAATAACTTAAAATTATTGTTTCTCTTCTTTGCCAATGTCACCCCTGTTTCAGGGAAGGTCGGCAGGAGTTGCAGGGTGTATGTCCATTTGAGATTTGGTTTTTATGTTGTAGGTTCACATGCGGCATGCTCAAGCGCGAACTTGTATGTGTCTGCTTGTGAGGAAGCATGTTATGTGAATCCCCAATGTTACATATCTTTGCAACTTAGATTAGATTAGATTGTTGTAAATCCTCCATTGATTGCAGAATTTTCCATGCCACAAACACATTCCACGTTTTCAGTGTGTGCTCCCTCTAATGATTTGTTTTTATTTTCAGGATACACGGAGAACTTGGCTAAAGGCTTTGAAGGCACCCAGTGGAGAGCTGGCAACCTGGCCCTGGCCTTCTACAGCGGTCTCTGGGCGTATGACGGATGGACCGCGGTCACCACGGTTACCGAGGAAATACAAAACCCTTCCAAGTAAGGAAAATTAATTTCATCCCAAAACTGACTCTTTCCTTGACTTATAGGTTGGTATGAGGCTGACCACCCATGCTGTAGAAAATCGTTCACTTTGCCAATGTCACCCCTGTTTCAGAGAAGGTCGGCTAGGGTTACAGGGCTTATGTTCCTTTGAGATTGGGGCACATGGGGCATGTGTTAGTGCGAACTTATACATGTCTGCTTTTGGGAATGCGTTTAATATGAATCTTAAATGATATAAATCTTTGCAGCTTAGATTTTTTAGATTTAGACTGAGCGGGAGAAGAAGAGCATATTATCGACTGAGTTTGTACTCGAGTTGCAGAGAATAACTTTACAAGTCTAAATATTCCTTAACTTATATGTCGGTTGGTATGAGGCTAAACACCTGTAATACTGTAAATACTGTAAAAAATTGTTCACTTAGCCGATCTCACCCCTGTTTCAGAGAAGGTCGGCAAAAGTTGAAGGGTTTATGTTCATTTGAGATTTTGATTTTATTTTTTGTAAGTAGGTACATGTGCCGCATTTGTAAACGCAAACGTACACATGTCTGTGGACATGCATTTAGTATAAATTTTAAATTTGAATATATCTTTGTGGATTATAGATCATATAATAAATCTTAGATTGCTGCCTTCGATTCTATATGATTAATTTATATTCTTTTACATTTATTTTGATTTCTGTACATCTACTTACATTATATCTGTAAGAGGCTTCAGCAGTCAATATCTATCAGTGGTGAAGGGTGCCATACAAGCAGGTTCCCATCGGCTTCCCTTTTAAAATGATGTAACAAAGTAGTTAAAAAATATAGACACAAAGTAAAAAAATACATTTAAAACCAAAGAAACAATACATATTTTTCCCCCATTGAAACCATGCAGTCTACTTTATTATCATTTCTGCCTCATTTTAAACAGGAAACCGATGGAAACCGGCTTGTATGGCACCCTTCGCCACTGTTATCTATACACAAAAATGCAATTAAGTTATGTACAGATATACTTAGTGTAACATCTTGGTGAGTTCTCTCCAAAGGGGTCGCACGTGGAGAGTGAAGCTATTTATTATTACAAGCAAGCGGGCCTGCCCCTCTCATTTTCCCAGCTCTCAATGGTGATGGTACTCATTTCTTGTGAAGGATGAGTAAACCTCACTGGTGTTTTATTTTAGGTTTGAAATAAACACCAAAACGGGAAATCGTTTCTGCGCGATCGAACTCTGGCTCTCGGCATGCAATGTAAGCACTCTACCAATTGAGATATCAACCGAACTCAATATATATAAATAAACAAATAAATCTAACCTTCAGTATATTGATCTCATCATAAACATTACATTATAACCAGTCCCTCCACGCATACTCAGGTTTATATTCCTTTAAAATCTGCAAAGACACTGATTCAATGATCTTTATTTTCAGGAACATACCTCGCAGTGTGTTGATAGCCGTTCCCCTCATAACGGGCCTGTATGTGTTCATGAACGTTGCCTACATGGCGGTGCTGTCATATCCGGAGATGATTGCCACCACGGCCATTGCGGTGGACTTTGGGCACAAGGCGCTCGGTCCCTTCAAGCTCCTCATTCCCATTGGTGTTGCCATTGCCACTTTCGGATGCGCCATGAGCATACAATTTGGGGTTACTAGGTAAAAATATAAATATAAATAAATTGTTTTGTGAGGAATGTGCTAACGCAACGCAACAGTTAGTATAATTAATGAAATGGACAGTATTTTGTGTGAAAATACCGCGCATTTTAAATAAAATAACTGCGCCATGTGTAAATAAAGAAAATGCTGGGAAAAGATTTCAAAAAATATATTTTTTAAGCTTTTTTGTTGTATGGCAGTTAAAATTTTCAAGTTGCCTGGTAGTTTTCCCTAATTGAATACTCAAAGGTCTACTTTCAAAATTTGGTGAGTATCACCAAAGAACCGGTTTCGGAGACAGGGCTTTTAGTTCGGCTGGTCCATCCTACTGGAATAGTCTACCTCTGGAGTTGAGAACAGAGACCAGTGTTGGCAGTTTCAGGAAGTTGCTTAAGACACATTTGTTTAACAGAAGCTTCAACACATAAAAGCGCCCTTGGGGTGGCTAGTGCCACTAAACGGTGCTGTATACAAATTGTCCAATTATTATTATTATTATCACACATAAATTGTTTGTTCGCATGTACTACACCAGGACAACTCATTTCCGAGAAAGTCTTGAATTTTATTCACGCCAAAACAATACTTGCCTGGTGCCTCTCCAGGCTTGAGAAAGTAAAACAATTATTGAGATGCTCTTGTACAAAAGAATAACAATATTTTTATTGAGTACATCCCATTTGACCAGTCTGTAGTCTAGTGGTTAACACTTCTGACTCATAAATGGAAGGTTGTGGGTTCGAACCCCGGCGGAGTACAAAAAAATCCATTTATATTTTCAAATATGCTCTTCGCTGGGTGAAAAATTCATATACCTTCACCAAAGACCTGTCACTAAAGGTCCATCCAGCCTTACAGCGGGTCTTGCTTGAGAACTGGCGCTTTCTACAGCGACAATTAAGCTTGCAGAGGGCTCTTGAGGTGTAATACACACAAAAACAGAACTCACCAAATAAATCATCCTAATATGATTGATTACTTGCAGGTTGTGTTATGTAGCCGGACAGAATGGGCACACCATCGAGGCGTTCTCGTTTGTTCACATCAGAAAGTTCACGCCAGCTCCTGCTGTGGCGTTCCAGGTCAGTATGAATGTTGATAAGACATATCTAGCCAGCACGCCACATGCGACCCCTTTAGGGAAAATGCGGTAAAAGGTTACACTATATGTGTAGCTTGGTTGCATTTGTGTGTACGCAACGTTAAGTTTGAATACCGGCTGCTTTTAGAATTATCATAAAATTATTAATAGTTGGTTTGTTGAGTTAATTGGTTGGTATGAGGCTGACCAACTATATATACTGTTAAAAATAGTTCACTTTGCGAATATCACCAAGAGGTGCATGCAAGATTATGCTCTTTTGGAAGTTAAGTTTTTATGTTGTTTTATGTTGTAAGTTCACATGTGCCAAGTGCAATCTTATATGTGTCTAATTTTGTATATTTTGTATTGTTTGTGTATTAACACTAAAAATTCGTATTGTTTAATATTATAATTTTTAGGATTAATTTAAATCAAACACTGTTTATTTTCACTTATTTAATTTATTTAAAAATTTGACCCGATGATGACCTATAATGTCGAAAACGTAAGTAATTTTAAAACTTTTTAAATAAATTATAAAAGTGAAAATAAACAGTGTTTGATTTGAATTAATCCTAAAAATTGTAATATTAAAAAAAAAAATTGTATTGATCTTAAATGTTCATTTATATTTACTGACAATTTAGATTAAAGATTGAAAACAATTGCAACATTTGTACACTTTTCAGGGTATAATCGCCTTCCTCTTCATCCTAGCCGGTAACATCGAAGCTCTCATTGAATTTGCTTCCTTCCTGATCTGGATTTTCTACGGTGGAGCCATGATAGCCCTGTTAGTGATGAGAAGGACGCACGCAAAGCTCCACCGTCCCTACAAAGTGCCTCTGATCATCCCGTGGTTCATCCTGGCAGTCTCAGTCTTTCTCTCCGTTGTTCCGATCATCAGCGACCCTTCCATCAAGTACCTGTTTGCTCTGGGCTTCATCCTGTTTGGAGTCATGGTCTACACGTACTTCATCTATAAGAAGAAGCGACCAAAGCTTATGGGTGCGCATATCTATTTTTTTCTCGTCTTGTATACAGGTATACAATAGGATTGACAAAAGTTGGATTGACAAAACACGGTATTAATTCACTTTTATTTATTTATTCGCTCAAACCTTTTCGCCTAATAAGGCAGCTTCAGAAGCATAAACGTGAATTAAAACTGTTTTTTGTTAAGCTTCTAAAATACAATGGACTTTCACTCTGTGAACTGAAAAACCCCAAAAAATACAATAGGATGTGTCTATGTATATAATGTATGCCATATGTATGATGCATGTGGCTAGTTCTTATTTATTATTTAGGCTGAGTTAACATTGCCGGTATTTTATTATGGATTTGAAACAAACAATAAAATGGGAAATCCTTTCTAACACCCTTGGTAGGGATCGAATCTTAGCTCTCTGCTATGGAACGGAAGCATTCTACCAAAAAGCTATCGACCGGACTCAATTTTTAAAAATAAATGTATGTATGACCAGTCCCTCCTCGCAAACTCAGTTCTGACGCGAAAGCGAGTAACAATGACTAATTAATCTTTCCATTCTTTCCAGATAAAATAACCTATGCGACACAGGTTTTCTTCGAGGTTGTTCCTCCACTGGCGTACAGCGATTGAAGAAATAAGTTGGTGCATTTTATTAAATTGAATAGTACAAAACAAAGCTAGTGAATTGTTTGGCAATTCTTAATTCATCGTCAAATGATGATCTGACATTCCTTTATTTCAAATTTAATTGTTAACATTTAGAAAAATATATATATATTTTTGTATTTTTATATCGCCAAAAAATTATGATTTTTGTTATATGTTTGCTGTATACCACTTCGACAGCGAAGAGCGCCATGCCGCTTTGAAAATGCTTTCTGTTCGTGAAAGCGAAATGTCGGTAGACAAAAATGCTGCAAATAGACCAAGATCTAACCCGAAAAAACACAAAAACAATTCGTCCTATAGTATGGACCATGAAAGTGAAAATGAAAGGTAAAAACTTTTTAAGGTTTATTTTTTGCTATGAATTTATACCAAATTTTGTATTATAAGAACAATAAACTATTTTTTCAATAATCGTTTTTATTTATTTATAAAGAACGAAATAATATTTACATTTAATAATATGCATTATCAACAAACAAATATTTTTTTGTCAAAATGACATATTTACTTTTTTTTCTTCTTTTTCTTTTTTCAATATGTCATTTTTGTGTTGCTACTAAAAAAATCGTTTTCCCCATCAGTAGAAAAACATAAAACACCAATTATTAGTCAATGTAAAAGACACAGTTTAAAGTTGTTCCCTTTCATTCATTATTTTTGTTTTCATATTGATACTCTCATTATTTTTGAGTTAAAAAAATCCTAATAAAATCCTTGATTGATTTGTTGCAAACAAAGAGTTCAATAAGAATATTCTAGAGTGCGCTGTCTGCTAACCGCCGCCATCTTGTCTGGTCATTACGTCATCGTGTTGAACAAATCCTCGCCTCCCATTGGCTGACGATAGTATCATACTTCTAAATATAGAACGTGAGATCACCCTTCGCTTTGCCATCGCTGTAGCAACAAAACGTCAATACCTAAAACCAAACACTACAAACTCACAACGAAAGCAACTGTCGCTTACGCCGTTCTTACACTGTTTCAGTAGTATTTTTCCGAGAAGGGCATCCCCCAACAAAATATTCGTCATAAGTCGATGACTCATCGCCAGTGTTTGCAAGAAATGCGAGTGTTTCGAGGAAAACATCCCAGAGATTGTGTTAGCTCAAAACAATAACTTGCACAAGTGTAATAGTAAAATCTGTGTGTTTGTGCAACTTTAACAAGAGTTTTTTCATCTGTTTCTGTGCTTCGAAATCTGTCAAAATGCGTTACGACGTGAATGACAGTCAATCCAATGATTCCGAGATGTCCAGTGATAGTCAATCGTCACAAATGTCATCGGGGACTGATTTCTTGACTTCAATATCAAGCAGTAGAATATCTCCAACAACAGTAAGTCCTTATCAAAGAAAAAATGTCTTATCTTCATAGATATTCAAGCTACTATCACTTATTTACTTTATTTAGCTGTCATTCCGTACTTTGGAAATACAAACACTTGTAAGCATTGCTTGTAAGTCAATAATAATTAGGTTATTTACCTACCTTTTTTTCAAAAGAAGTAGGTACCTATTGAAAATGGAAAAAAAGTTAACCAAATGTCAACATTGGAATGTTTTTTATTTTGAATTAGGTACCTGCATATTTGAATTTTTACCTACTGCTTCTTAAAAATATGTTGCAAAATTAAATGCATGATTGCTTTTTTACCTACCGTTTTTGTTTTGTTTACCTTTACTTAATGTCATTTTAATATATTATTAATGAGGTCCGCACTTGAATTTGAATAGACAATATTGCGTCGTCACCTGGCCGGGTTGCTAGGGAAAACAGTTACAGATATGTTGTTATTGGTTGCTAAGGACGGCACTGGCGTTTGCTTGCCGAGAAAAATGTTCTGATTACATTACACTTTCAGTTTTAAATGTCCGATCAATAGCTCAGTGGGTAGAGTGCTTGCAATCCATGCCGAGAGCTGGGGTTCGAATCCCACCGAGGGTGTCAGAAATGATTTCCCGTTTCGGTGTTTGAATTAAACCCCAAAATAAAATACCGGCAAGGTTTACTCGGAGTACCAGCCCTCTCGGGAGCTGGGAAACCCCCACTTTAACTGAAATGGTTGGCGTAAGGCCGGCTCCCTTACCTGTAAAAAAATAAATAGGTTCAACTCGCCACATGCGACTCCTAATATATAATGATAACGCGACAAGAAGCTACATTGCGTTGGGTTAAATAAGATTAAGGAACAGGGATGCTTCGTTTTTTTTGGCGCCCTATCGCTGGCATGACAACCTGGGATGGGTCTTCAAGACTCTTGGCCTCCTTTATCAATGTCTGCCAACGCTGTCGGTCCAATACATTTCTCCTCCAGTTCCATACTCTGGTCGATATCTAAATAACGCTCACGTTTTAAGCCTAGAAAACAAGAGTTCGATTCCACTGAAGGTGTCGGGTCAGACAATAATATATTATAATGATCGCTAATCATAATACCTGCAAGGTTTACTGAGCTTGTACAAGAAGGGACAACCTGTCCTCTCGAGAAAAGGAAACCCCACACTTGACTGGTTGATATAAAGCTGGGCCCCATAGGGGCCGTCCATAAATTACGTCATCGATTTTGGCTGATTATCGACCCCCCCCCCACCCTTACAATCATCCTATAGTCATTATCTAATGACCCCCCCTCCTCCTCTTTCTGTAATAATGGATGAGCTTAATAATTAATAATGGTATATTACTTACATAATATTTTGTATATTTTATAGAAATTGGTATTTACAACAACGACGTCACTTTTGGTACTCGTACATCATTTGCCATCATCCGCAGACCAGACTCCCCCCCCCTTAAGGCGTGTTATAAAGCTAAATCTTCCATTTTTGTTTCTTACACTTTATGGTCTTAGCAAAATAGTTACAGTAATGAAAAAAATCAAGCATGTTTATTAGTTTTTTATATTAATTATAAAGCTTGAACAAAATATATAACTTAAGAATTGCCACCAAAAAAAAATATTTAAAAAAACGCGTTTTTTTACATTTTTAGCTTTTTTCTCGTGTGTGTTGTATTTTGGAATTTTTTTTTTGCTTTTTAATTACAGAACTATACATTGTTCAGGTTCCTTACTCAACATTTTTTTTATAATGTCAATAGTTTTTGAGTAAATATGAACGGCAACAAAAACGGCAGATTTAGCTTTATAACACGCCTTAATGCGAATGACGTAATATATGGACATCCCCATACCTGTAAAAATAAAAAGAACTCTCCAAATTTAACGACTGCGGGGACAGTGCAGCAATAAGTTTCACGTATGAGGAGCTTAGTTGATTTTTCATGAAAATATTTTATTGATATAAAATCTGTAATCTAAGTTGCACATGCTACTGGTCTTACCGGTTCAATTTTTAAGTCGCTCTAAGCGGTCAGTCGCTAATAAGCTCAACCGCTATAAACGGAATATTTTATGTCATGAAATTATAGTTGACTAGCTGTACCCTGCCACCCCTTGCGGTGGCTCGTCGTGGAACAGTTACTAAAATATAATGCCGCCTTGGTTCACTTTTGCCAATGCCACACCGGTCCAGGGAAAGGCCGCAGGAGATGGAAGGTGTATTGTTCATGTGGGGGTTAGTTTTTTAAGCGCAAACTAAAATATGTCTTAATTAAATAAACAAAGTTTTAATTCACTTTTATAATTTTATTTTTATTATTGTCCTGATGATGCCTTGTAGGCGAAAGTGCTTGACAGAAATAAAATTATAAATATGTGATTCAAAAAATATTAATAAATAATTTTTAGAACACTTCAATGAAAAAACTTTGTTTTTATCCACTGTGAGTATTTATTTTATGAAAAAACGTTTTCGGAGATCATTCTCCATCTTCAGTTTCTTATATATACTAAACTTAAAACTAATAACAAGACATGCAATTTATGTGGGAGGGGGCGGGGCTAAAATTGAAAGGAGGGGGGAAGATATGGGCGGGATCTGGACGTTAATTAGATTATTTTTATTAATTTTAAAATATGAATTTATTTCTAGTGTTGTTAGGATGTCCATCTTTTTTCCTTTTTGGCAATTTGACAAAAAGGAAAAAAGATGGACATCCTAGAAACACTAGAAATAAATTCATATTTTAAAATTAATAAAAATAATCTAATTAACGTCCAGATCCCGCCCATATCTTCCCCCCTCCTTTCAATTTTAGCCCCGCCCCCTCCCACATAAATTGCATGTCTTGTTATTAGTTTTAAGTTTAGTATATAAGAAACTGAAGATGGAGAATGATCTCCGAAAACGTTTTTTCATAAAATAAATACTCACAGTGGATAAAAACAAAGTTTTTTCATTGAAGTGTTCTAAAAATTATTTATTAATATTTTTTGAATCACATATTTAAAATGGAATTCCACAATGTTTCACCAAAACAATTTGAAAAAATTATAAAAGTGAATTAAAACTTTGTTAATTTAATTAATATACATACAATGGACTTTCACTGTGTAAACCACAAAACCCTTAAAAATATTAAAATATGTCTCATTTCTTTAATTGATCCAGTTTTTTTTATACAGAAGACTAAGTTGGCACGTAAAGAATTACTCTGTAAGTTTCACCGCAATCTGTTTAGTAGCTTAGGAGTCCATACAGGACAAACATCCATACGTTTGATTTTATATAATAGAGAAGGAGATTATTGCTATTTTAAATGGTGTGGTTAACATAATATATATGGGTATCGCCGTCGAAATTTGTACCATAACTGTCGACCGGCAAGATTCAAGAAAACGAAAACATCGTGAGTTAAATTAAGGTCTATTCAAAATGACGGACAGGTTCGAAAAATTAGGATTTTTTACATTTCGATATCTCATTTCTTTTTTCGACGACGAATACAAGATTTTATAGCAGTTCGTTAACACTGTTCAGTAAAAATATAAGAGCACCATTTTGAATGTCTATAAATATGAATGTTGTTTGTCTATGAATGTTTAATAAAAATATGAATACGCACATTTAATAACTACCTAAAATCGTTCGTTTATTGTATTTCAATAAGTTTCCTTGACTTATAGGTTATTATGAAGCTGACCACTCATACTGTAAAAAATGGTTCACTTTACCAATGTTACCATTGTGTCAGGTAAGGTCGGCAAGAGTTGCAGGGTTTATGTTCATTTGAGATTGGGTTTTATATTGTAGGTTCACATGCAGCATGTTTAAGTACGAACTTAAAGTCTTAAATGCAATATATTTTTGTAACTTAGATTATAGATTATCATAGATTTAGATAGATAGGCAATGGTTTTTTTGCGTACATTTTTCACAGTATCCAGCACCGATATAAAAATTAGGTACCTCTGTGGTCCAAATTTCATTTAATCCGTTTAGCCCACAGATCACGGAATAAACCTTTTTGCTATTTTGAATAACAAACATCAAACGGTGCATTTAAAATATTAATAGCATGTAGTAAGGTTGATTAGATAGTTTTATGTTTCAATTAGGTACGTAAATGTTATTTGTTAGTCAACCATAAATTAACGGTAAGTAGGTGTATTTTTTTAAACCTACGTGAATACACCTTAATATGGTAACATACGGTAAAGATTGTAAATAAAAAACCGCCCGACATTACCTTAAACTTGTGCCATTTGAAAAATAATACTGTCAGCAATGATAAAAACATACAATCATTAGAAGAATTAATGAATCTAAGTAAAAAATATACAGCTGACAACATATTCGAATACATACCTTAATAATGCCAAGCTAACTTCCACTCAAAACACTCACGACAAATTCCCGAGTCTGATGTAAACGTTCTCAGAAGAAAATGAAGGTATCGAATGAGTTTTTTTGTGTTGTCCACACTGCATCAAAGAGTTACCATACGTGAACAAATACTTAGGATTGCAAGATTTTTGTCAGTTCCAATGGAATTGGTAACATACTAAAAGAAAAATTTCGGAGCCAAAAATGGAGACAACCCTTAGCAATCAATATTTCGTGTTTAAATAAGTAAATATTATTGTGGCTAGTACAGAAAATGAAAGATACGTTACTAAGGTATATGCAAAAATACTCAACTTTAAAAACGTTTGACTATTTTGATCGTATCATGCCATCAAAGGGTCAAAACCGGGTTGCGGACATGTAAAATTTGTATGGGAATGGAAAAAAGGCGTTTTTGTTTTATTTTTTAATTACATCGCCACTTAATGCTTTTTGCAGTTTTTTTTTGTATTTCAATACGCTTTTTATTTACTTTACTCTGATAATTTTAGAATTCAGTAGAGATCACCAGTTTTTATGAAAAAGCTGAAAATCATTAGGGGACACACGCACAAGACAAAAGGTACAAATTTCGACGGCGATACCCATATGTGTTTGTGTTATAGTTGTTTGTGAATTGTCAGCTTGTGTAGTAAATATCACATTGATATAAATAACTAACCATTTCCTTTGACACTGATAAGGACGCCATTATTGTTGTTAGTATTGCGTAAATCACGTAAATGTATCTATATTCTATTATAGTCGCAATCTATAATCTAAGTTGCAAATGCGCATTGACATAATTATAATACACGCCCACAAGCAGACACGTGTAAGTTTACGCTTGCGCATGCTGTATGTGTGCTTACTGACAGAATAAACCAAACCTCACATGAACATAAACCTTGCAATTCCTGGCGCCTTTCCCTGAAATTGGGATGGCAAGAGTGAACAAAAAAATTACAGCATGGGGTCAGCCTAATACCAACCTTTCAGCCAAGGAATATTGCAATTTTTACTTTAATAGTATATACATAAATCAATAGAAACAAAATAAGGTCCACATGTGAATTGACATAGACAAGATTGTGTCGTCACACGGCTGGGTTTCTAAGGAAAATGCAAACAAATCTAATCTAATCTAATCTAAGCTGCAAAGATATATATCATTTAAGATTTATATTAAATGATATATATCTTTGCAGCTTAGATTAGATTAGATTAGATTTGTTTGCCTTTTCCTTAGAAACCCAGCCGTGTGACGACACAATCTTGTCAAATGATGGTATTTATTGCTAAGGACGGTTTGCGCGCTGAGAAAAAAAATCCAAATATTTTTTTCTCCGGGTCCTTTGTGAGTATCACGGTTAGGGAAAAGGCAAACATACTTTGCTGTTGGTTAGCGGTTGCTAAGAACCGTAGTCAATAGTGAGACATTTTCCAACCGAGAAAAGAGTCCATTGTCTGTAATAGCTCCTGAACGGTTGCACCGCTTGACCCGACCTCAAACCAGACCTGTTTCCAGTAATCCTGCGTTTCCAATAAGGTAACTCCCCTGTTGGAAGGTTACCGATAGACTGAATTTGGATTTTTCCCAATGAGCGCGTTACCTCATTCCTACGTCCCAAAGGATTGCTTTCTTAGCCCATCTAGTTCTTATATTTCGATGCTCTGGCCCGATATAGGCCGAATGAGGCCCAAACACTTTTGAACTAGAAACTTTTTCCTCGGCGAGCAAATGTCAGTCTTGCATGACACTGCCATCCTTAGCAACCAATAATAGAGTATTTATTTGTTTCTACCTTGGGTGACGAGTGACGACACAATTGAAGTCTGTCAAACCACATGCGGACTTCATTACCGAGAGAGGACTCTAGCAAAACTTATTTCAGATTACGCAATCTCTCGTAAGTTGTACTGCCTTCCCCCTCCACGGCTTTAGTTGCATTTTCATGAATGAAATGTTTCTGGGAATCCCCGGCTCTGCTGTTGCTAGACATTTGTATTTTGTTATTGCACATTCCACCAGTTACGTGTTCGGCCTTATTCGGCGGACTTTCTCCCGGATCGATGCGGTGTATGGACATTTCACAACCTGCACAATTCTCAACTGTAGATCCGTGTTTTTTTATCGTCAAAAGCACTCTTGCAAAAATTCGCTTCATGTTTCATGTTTAGACGGCAGTTAGAGATGACTCTGGAGTCTGGAGGAAATGAAAGAAGTGTGTAAGAACATAAAGAAATGGCGGTTGATCTGTAATGTTGGCGGCTAGGGTTTTTCAAAATTTAAATTAGAATTTGTTTTCTGCTTAGTGTTTTGATGTCCGTTTATATTATTGTTTATTGATTTAAAAAATGTAATTTATTGTGTATGTTCCTCGACTTATAGGTTGGTATGCGGCTGACCACCCATGCTGTAGAAAATGGTTCACTTTGCCAATGTCACCCCTGTTTCAGGGAAGGTCGGCAAGAGTTGCAGGGCTTATGTTCATTTCAGATTGGGTTTTTATATTGTAGGTCCACATGCGGCATGTGTTAGCCCGAAATTATGCGTGTCTGCTGGTGGGAATGCATTTAATATGAATCTCAAATGAGATATATCTTTGCAATTTAGATTAGTCCCCACAGTGCTCGTTTGGCTTATCTACCGTTTGACACTATCTGAGCTTAGAAAAAACGTAAAATACGATAATGTAAGAGTAGTTTTTAACATTTTCCAAATCAACTTCTAGCATTCATAAGACACATTGATCCAGTACACATTCAAACATTGCTCGTGTGAAATTACCTCTATTGGAGATAAGATAAACAAGCACTAAGGTGACGAGTTATCCAAGACTTAATTTTAGAAATCCAAGACTATATTTTGAAGAGAAGTTTTTTTACTTTTGAGTTAAATACCCAATTTATTTTAACTAAGAACAGATTTTTGATAAGCTAAGATAAAATATGGAAAAACTTTTATCGAGAAATTATAAACAAAAAATTAATTAAAGTTGCAGTAGACTGTAAAGTGTATAAGTACGATTGGATTGTATGTATGAAACTTGTTAAAATTATCGGCGAGCAAATGTCAGTCTTATATGGAGCTGCCGTCCTTAGCAACCAATAACTTTTTTTAACTTAAAAAAAAGATTTGTGAAGAGAAATGCAATTCACCAACCTATTCTGCCTGGCCAGAAACAGGGATTTTATCATATTAATTCATTATCAGACAGAAAAAAGTGGAGGCGCATCTGCGGAGGTACCGGCCACCCCTAGTGGAACGGTGGCAGGATACAGTACAGTACCCAACTACGTCTGTTGAACCACGGTCAAAGTTATGGTCAAATGACCCAGGCGGGGATCGAACCAACGATATTCTATTCCAAATACGCTATAAAGATCAGCCCACTTTGGCCCCCTCGGCCATAATAATTGCGGGCGACAATAACAAAATATGTGTATGCCTATTCCCTAGCAACCCGGCCGGGTGACGACACAATATTGTCTATGCCAATTCACGTGCGGACCTCATTATAAAAATATGTTTTTCCTCCTTCCTTTTTCGAAATACTACTAAGAAAGAGATGTTCGTAGAATCAGTACGAAGATCTTTTTGGCAACGCTTTTCACTTCCTTCCGTGAATCGTTTCCGAAACTGGCTGAACAGCAGGCGCCAGTACACCGAGTACAAAACCGCGCATTCAAACATCAGCCATCGCGTAAAACATAAAAAAAATGTATGGAAGCAAAACAGCGCCTCTAATGATCATTTCAACTTTCATAATATTATGGGAGCGTTTGAACGTTAGTTCTAGAACAGCGAATGGAACGGGAACTCAACCGAAAATTCTCTGAACTCGGAATAATCGTTATTATATTAATGTTTTTGTTTTGCTCAGGGCGGATCTATACTATGAGAATGCCACGGGTAGGAGAGATGTGGCGATGAGTCATGGATGGGATTTCGAGAATTTGAAACCGCAGTTATTTGGATCAATAATTTTGGCGTCTTCGGGTCTATGCTCTCCAAAAATGTTTTTGTTTACAATTAGGAATATCTTCTATCTATCTAATCCAGTGGCTCTGAATTTTTTTTAGTAACTGAACACTTTTGGGAAACGAAATATTTTATGGAGCCGTAAAATAAACACACACAGACAAGTAGCGTCCGTCTGTGTTGAACTGTCGACCAGATAATTATATAGGAGAAGTATGTTTATGTTTTTTTTTCAGTATTCTCGCGGAGCAAATTTTGTGTACATAGCTGATCTAATATATTTGATTAAAATTGAATTCATCTGTGTTGAGTTCCCTATGAACTTCTAGACCGCTCAACCGATTTTTATTAGCTAACAAATTTTCAAGAAACATGTAAAATATACTGTTATTAATTATTCCTGTAAAGTTTGATGTCGACCGGATTAAAAACAATAAAAAATCAGTCCTGTTGTTACGTAAGGCTGCTACTCTTATCTGTTTGGCAAATGATTCCACATCAATTCCACAAACACCTTTGCGGCACTACAACAAGCGTCATAGACCCCTTGAGTCTCTTGAATCTAGCGAGTCTCACGCACAAAAAAAAACATAGTGATATTGGTTAAAAAAGAAAACACATTTTTTAATATAAAAGAACATACATTTTATTGTCAGTCAGATAGAATCACAGACGGAAATCTAGGATTTTTGTCAAAAATGAGATAAATATTATAAATATGTATGTACCTACCCACAGCGAACCTGTGATGTGGTGACAAAATATGCTACCTACGAAAATTTCCTTTGATTCGGTGCTGGGCCAACCGGCTTGTCGATAAAAAAAATATTAGAATGATTTATTTTTTCAGTTCTATTTTTGTGTGAATCACACATCAAGAGCTACCAAGGTAAATGGGAAGAGAATCTGAAAGAGCCGAGAGAAGCTAGGGAGTAGAATCATACTGAAAAATTGTCCTCATGAAAAGCCGATACCAAATCAGATTCACTTTTGCTTTGCAATAAGTTTAAATAAAGTTTGTTGAATCGGGTTCCCTTCTGAAAAATCTCATTCTGCGCCACTGCTAGTTACATGGGCGTCAGTGGCGATATCTCAATACAGGCAAAGCTGTGTTGCCGTACTCGATTGGTTGATAAAAAAAGATCTTGGATTCGATTCTAACAGATCTGAAATGTTTGAAACTTTAGGAAACCTTGAAAATACACAGAATGTATATAATGAGGTCTGCACATGAATTAATATAGATCACAGCCTTACAGGCAATATGTTTACATCACTCCGCCGGGTTGCTAGGGAAAAGGCAAACATTTTTTTGTTATTGCTTACTGACGACGGAAGCCTCATACAGGACTGACTTTTCTTGCTGAGAAAAAAGTTCCAAAGTCAAAAATGATACAGAGTACAAGTATAATTAATATCTAATCTTTAGAGAACCGGAAAAAATCCAAAGTATGGCCTATCCAATCTTGAAATGCTGTGCACCTCCCTATCATACATGCGACATTATGAAATTTTCTTACATCAAGTCAATGCAAAAATATGTCGCAGATGTAACCAAAGAGCATAGCTGCTGTATTCGATGTAACTAGCGCCGTTTGGCGGGGGCCCCCTCTGCCCCTTCCGTGCGGGGGGCCAGCGGGGCAGAGGCTCGACCTTGCTAGCTCTCAAAAACGATTCGCGAACCGCGGCGCTAGATAAAAACATGCCGCGACCGTCAAGCAAGCTCCACTATCGCCCGAACAAGCAACGCGTGTACTCGCGAACGAGAAGTGACTCACTGGCTGATAACACTCGCTTCCACAGTAGCCCTATTTAAAAACAAACAATATTCCAAATTCAAAAATTATGCAATCAAAGAGGAATTAATAGTGGTCCGTTGTTTATTGTTCGAATTTCAAAACAAATCTGACAGATAAAACGAGTTCGTTTGTTTTGTGAAAAAGTGACGCGTGTTTTGTTTTCTTTTCGCTGATTGGACTTTGTAAAGGATTGTGCAATATTTTAGAATAAAATTAATGTCGCAGCTAGTTCCGCTTGCCGATTATTCGGTCGAATTCGACGACAACCTGATGTTTGCCACCATGTTTGATTTCAAAGGTGATGACAAACTGGTAAGTCTTCCAATTGTTACTTATCTGTATTTTTTGTGGTTATTGAAATACATGTTTGTGATCTTTGACCCTTGCCATGTGTCATGTGACCATAGATAGCGCAAACCTTACACGAAAAAAAAAATACATACCTATCTATGTTTTTTCAATATGCTAGGTATATTTATTTTTATGACATGGATTACACACAGTAAACTGAAATATCACCTTTGTTTAAGATAAGAAATAATAATTATTTTCTTTACATCACGTTTTGTTCTAGAAACTTTGAATTATTATGAGTCAGGAAAAAATAATACCTAGGTGTTTTTTAATCAAATAAGTAATTTGGGTATTACCTAAAATAACATTATTTTATTGGAAAAGATAAGATTAAATTTAATCTCAAAAACTGCAAAAATGGATTGTTTATTAGATTATATTTTATAAAATCTAAATGCAAGTAAATCTCTTATGTAAAAAATAGATAAAGCTAGCTCTTGGGTGGAAAATTATGTATCGGCCATTTTGATATGCACGTGAAATTGAATCAAAACTGTATTTTCGTGCTTGCAATACAATTGACCATTTTGAAAATGTTATGTTTTTTTTCTCGGTCGTCAAATAACGTCACACTTCTAAGTGGCTACTGGCTTATTAACCCAGCCGTGTGACGTTAAAATTTTTGTCTATTGAATGTGTGCTTAGCTCATTGTATTTCACCTAAACTAAATACTGTTTTTCTAGTTTTCTTACAATAGCATAACAACTGGAAAACCACATTTCTTTTCTAATTGGTCATTTTTTTCTTCATTTGACCTGCTAGCAGCAAGTCTCTTCCTAATTGACTATGTGTTTTTTTATGTATGTTTGTTTTTAATTTTTCACTTTTAGCTTCTGTCACGAGAGGATGAAACAACTATTGGACCTTAAATAAATGTGTATTGAAAACTAAAACGCTAACTGGATTTGTTTTTTTTAGTTTCTACACATTTTTGTTTTTGTTTAACCGTTGAAGATTTGTATTTGGGTGTACTAACATTCCATCACCCACCCACCTATAAGAATGTGATATTTTTCTTCGAAAATCGTCCGAGCCCCGTCTGCTGCGAGCGACTTGGGATCCGGTTTTCGATTTACGCCTTTTTCCTCGTTACCGCATTGCGTGCGTCACATATTATGGCTATTGGACGTATGTACGTTTCTCCAACCGGCCACTTCATATTAATTATTATACCTACCTATAGCATATTAAGTAACTGCATAATATTTTCAGCAAAAATTATGAGTTCTCTATGAAGCTCACACGTTGAAATATCGATAGGTTTTAGATTCGTATGTTAGCACGTAAATATTCATCTTAAAAAATATGAAAATTGATATTGTTGGGCTTGTTCAACGGCGTAGATTTATTTAATAGGGAAATTTCACAAAAAAAAAAATCTTAGAACCATCTTCTGCCAGTCTCCAAATACCGTATTAATTTCTCTTAAGTGGCTCATCCACTAAATCTTTCGCCTTGCATTTAAAATACAGGTAAGTCATATTTTGATTCTAGAAAAACATTTCTTAACTATGTAGGTTGAATAAATGCAAACCTTCGTCTACCTACCATAAAATTGAAGTACCTAGTACCTACGTGAGTTCTGACTTGTTTACTGTTAAAGGGACAAAATGGTAATCGCTTAACCCGAGGTGTAGGCCATTTTTGGAAAGCTACATGTACTGGCAGGTCATATAGGGTCACTAGAATAACAATGCCGATATGATAAATGACGTCATGACGAGAATACCACGCATGGACTGTTTTGAAAATTTTATATAATTTTGAGCTTTGACAGAGATCCATCTCGTCATTTTTCTGATTTAAATTCGTTTAAAACACAAGTGATGGCAGTCAGATCACATACCGGCCGCAGGAGATAGAATAGATAATCGTGCGTAGCACGGTGGGTCTGATTATTTTCTTCTTACATGAGATAATATTCTTGTTACCAAGTAAAACCTTTTCCTATTGCAAATATTCTTTCCAATTGTTAATCTATTTTTTGTACAAATGCACACTTTCTTTCTCCATTAGTGACTTACTCTTTATACATATCGACAGTTAAAAGAAAGTAGAGCATAAGCGACGTTTTGGTCAAAAATGAGTTATGAATGCTATGCGAAAATTGCACTTTCATTCATGGATATTCTTCCATGACTAATCGGTTGGTATGAGATTGACTCCCATTCTGTAAAAACTTGGTTCACTTTTGCCGATGTCACCCCAGTTTCAGAGAAAGGCGGCAGGAGTTGCAAGGTTTATGTAAAGTGAGGCTTAGTTTATTTTGTATCTACACATGCAGCATGTGTAATAAGGAGGGCCGATTTTATTTTTTTTGGATAATAATCATCTAATAGTAAAAATATGTTGCCAAAAGAAGTTCAAATTACGTGTGTAAAATAAAATTCCGTAAAAGTATTAATCATCTGTCTCCAAATCTGCCTCAAAGTTTCGAAAAAATGCCATTTTTATCATTTTTCATGAGGGCTAATAATACAATAAGGAATTGAGATTTTACGATAATTTCTATATTTTTGTGCATAAAATATAGTAATGCGCACCAATAGTACAAATAAACAAGTTATTTTTTCACTAAATAAGCAGTAGGAGGGGTAGAGAGAGCGCCGAATTTCACTATTTTGCAAAGAATTTGTGACCGCGCGTTGTCACTATGAGTTGAATACGAAACTTATTTCAATGCCCTGTGACTGGTAAAATTTGTTTTATTATTTTAGAAAGCATGAAATGTATCTTTTAATGCAGTAATGTAACTGCACAACTGGACAAGAAATGTTTTGAAAATCACGGAAAAACGCAAAAATCTCCAAAAACAACTGATATTGTTTTAAAAAAACCCACCCAAGACTGTTGAGCTTATGATGAAGATGATGAGTAATGTGCTGTTTTACATTTATTGTCCTGTAAATGTAAATAAATAAATCAATGCGCCTTTCATAGAGATTGCGGAGTGTTCGCACATGAGTGAAGCTTTCTAACTGACTAGCAAACATCAGGGAAAATGATTATTGGAAATAGGTACAGCCATAGTCGTTATAAAGTACATAACTAAGAAATCATAGAAAAAAGAATCTACGTAAAAAAGCTTAGATAATCGAACCAAAATACATTGATGGTAAAAGAACACGCCAAAATCTTAAAATAACATAAAGCACCATCATCATTGAGTATGTATATCTCCACAGCCAGTCTCTCAAGAATCATTTCCAAAGCTGCATCGCCAACTTTTCAAAAAAGGCTTACTGGATGTTTCTACATTGGCAAAAACTTTCTACAGGTATTGAGTTTTGGGAAAAGTGGCAGCACTCATAACTTCAGAAGTTTTGCATGGTATCAAATGTGAAACATTCAATTAGTTTTCAAAAAAACCTTTAATACCCATTATGATTTATTCGCACAAGATTTAAGTACAGATCAATTATATCTATACAAGTTTGTCTTAGAAAACATAAACTTAGCCCATAAAACTCCAGGAAAAAAATCCTATTCTTGGTGGATTCCGCGAGCTAAAGAGCTTAGAATCCCTTAAAAAACTTATTAATTTGGCAAATTATGTTGTTCAACCATACGCTTTAGCTTGATTTATAATAATATGTCTTATTTTTTTAGCAGTAACCTTCTTAAGGTCCATACATATACTCAAAAATAATGATTGCTTTTCAGTTTAACTATGTTCAGTTACATTTATGATATTTTTAAGTGCCATCCTATTGCAAAGATGGTTTCCGACATTTATCGAAGTTTATTTAAATTTAAAATATTCATCAGGAGAACCTAAAATGATAATCGATTGCGCCAAGTGAAAAAATAGTTGCTTTGCTCATTCAGAAAACTTACTGATAGCGAAGTTACGAATCTTCACAAACACCTAAGTGAACTCCTCGCAGATACACGTAAGATTCTAAAAATTTTTATCATGCAAGGTGGGAAAATTGACTCTTACAAGTTCCATGAATTACTTTGTTGTTGCAACTTTCTGTGGTATTTCAAATTGGCAGAAAAATACATCTGAACCACTAACATCTCAAAAGACATCTGATGGAGATCTCATTTTTTTTCACAGCACACGGTGGGCAAATGGATCTATCTCATCTGCGTTTATCATACGAAAACTAGCAAAATGTCTTTGAAGAACAGCACAAAAGCCTCTGCAACGTTTTTTTTTTTAAATCAACATTAGAAAAAAATATTTAACCTAAAATAACGTCTCGCAGTGTAAGGCCAAAATTCGAAAAAAAACGGATTTTTTACGTTATCAATAACAAAATTTTACTTTCTGTAACTTACTTTTTTCTCTCAAATGTGTTATTTTATACCTTAAACATTTGTTTTACATGATAAATAAAATTCAATAATCGGGTTTAAAGTCAGTGTGTAAAAATATTTTTTTTGTGTTTTTTTTCAATTTCTCATTATTTCAATGTCGATTTGGAGACAAAAGTTGTTGTTTGATTGTAATGAAACTTTCTGTACAATAAAATTACGTCATTTAGCAACATAATTTCACTCTTAGATTAAAATTCAGCGTAACTTTTTTTTTCTCATACATCAGTGGCCCTCCTTAATGTGTAAGCGCGAACTTATATGTGCCTGTTTGTGGGCGTGCCTTAAATCTTAGCCTTAATGTCAATATATCTTTGCAACTTATTTTAAGAAGTATGGGTATTTTGATTAATTGTAAATTTATGTCAAATCATTGTGTTCTAGGTAAATTCAATAATTTATCATTGTGATTAACTGTACCTTCTTACTTTTGACAGTTTTTTTTTTCATAATTATATTTTAAAACAATAATTTTATCAATCAGACACGTCGTAGGTAGATAAAATTGTCTATTGTACATTGTGTTGTGTCTATGGTTTATGGGAGGTGTCTCGGCTGCCGACATTGCTGGCACACTCCGCCCACGCTCGCCGTGTCAGCCGGCGCGCCACTTCTACACGTGCAAGGCTTACACTAATGAATTTAGCTTGCACATTGCACAACACTACCTTTATCTCAACAATAACAATAAACTAAATACCTACTACAATATCGGTAGGCTGCTTACGAAAGCTTTCCTTTTGACGTTTTAGGCTTACATTCTATTCTACTATTCCTTGACTTATAGGTTGGTATGAGGCTGACCACCCATACTGTAAAAAATGGTTCACTTTGCCAATGTCACCCCTGTTTCAGGGAATGTCGGCAAGAGTTGCAGGGCTTATGTTCATTTGAGGTTTGGATTTGATTTGTAAGTACACAATCAGCATTTGTAATAATCAACTTAGATTATAGATTATAGTTATATAGGCTTACACCTGGCAACATTATAAAATATTACAGTATCTGTAAAGTTGGTAGTGCTATTTTTTCTAAAAAAAATTGCAGGTTAAAAAAAAATTACATTATATGTAGAAATCTGACGTGTTTGAATAATGGATGAAATTAAATTCTAAATTTTATTGATGGCAAATGCACACGTACTTAGTATAAAGAGCTATAATTAGTTTACAGTACCCGTAGTACAAGTTTTTCACCATACTCGAAGTATTGAGTATTCGAGAAAAATGTATGTCAACTTGCAAAGCACCTCTGGAAAAAAAAGTTTCTATACTCAATACTTCGAGTATTGTGAAAAAACTCGTACTACGGGTACAGGCTAGATTTCTAGAAATCCACATTTCATCGCGATTGTCTCAGCTGTCAAAAATTAGTGACCGTTTTATTATGTAATTCCTTCAACCTGTATTTATCGAAATTTCAAACTGCACTCAACCATATTTATTCCCTATCTATAATCTATACTGTTTCTGGTTTCTACAACGTACAATTTGATTGAAATTATGTGTATTAGGTATACAATAGAAAATATCAAATTCTAATTTATGATTCTATCTGACTTGACAGTTTATTTTTAACAACTGCTAGCTATCAGCTCCGGTAATGATGCCATTTCTTCTAAAATAATTATATTTTTACATTTTTCTCTATACAATTATAATTTTTTGCGTCATTCTCTAAATTTACGAAACGGGTTATTTGATATTGTCATTAGCGACTCTACTTGAAAAGTTAGTAAGTAGGTAAACGAAAATACACTCACCAATGTTTCGACTAGGATCCGTCAATGGTTTCTGTATTTATGTAAGTTAAATTAATGTAACTTGAAAGAGTATGTGAAAGTAAAGGTGCAAAAGAATATGATGAGATGATTAGGAGTTAGGACATGTATACGTAGAAACAATGGATGACTAAAGACGTACAAAGTGTACATTATAAAGAGGAAATTTGAAAGGGAAAAGAGGAAAGGGAAGACCGAGAAAAGCATGGTCGTGTCAATTATGATGACAATAATAATATTGCCTGCCTGATAAATGTGCTAAGGGATACTCACTCCTGAAATAGATAGATGAATTTAACGGAATTGAAAGGTGTGTGCCATGGTTTAAAGAAGTGGAGACATCTCCCTAGAGGCTCTGGATACCGTAACAGTTTTCCAAGCAATCTTAACTGTCACTTCCGTTGAAAACAAATAAATAGGAATTCTTACAACTTCCTGCGAACCACATAATATTGTTCCTTCCACAAATTCGTTGTCAAATATTTGATGATTTGACACCTGTTCACACAGCACTGTTTAGTGCTCACATGTAGGTAATTGATGATTATCAGGGTACACAGTGCAGGCAGCCAATGTGCGTCATCGAAAAAATAAATACCTGCACGCCTACCACGCACATCATGTGACTGTCCAAAGACATATACATTTGAGTAGGTATCTCACTTGCTTTGTGGTGTTGTTATGTCAACTTGTATTTGAGTTTTCATGCTAGGGACAGATACACAAAATACCATGGTTCAGACTTCTGACTCACCCAACGCAATCCATTTGAAAAATTTACCAAGTATAGTCGGTAGATCGCTGGTTTTCAATGCCACAGGCCTACAGTTCCAACCCCACCAGGGGTGTCAGAAATGCCACAGGCCTACAGTTCCAACCCCACCAGGGGTGTCAGAAATGCCACAGGCCTACAGTTCCAACCCCACTAAGGGTGTCAGAAATGCCACAGGCCTACAGTTCCAACCCCACTAAGGGTGTCAGAAATGCCACAGGCCTACAGTTCCAACCCCACCAGGGATGTCAGAAATGCCACAGGCCTACAGTTCCAACCCCACTAAGGGTGTCAGAAATGCCACAGGCCTACAGTTCCAACCCCACCAGGGATGTCAGAAATGCCACAGGCCTACAGTTCCAACCCCACCAGGGATGTCAGAAATGCCACAGGCCTACAGTTTCAACCCCACTAAGGGTGTCAGAAATGCCACAGGCCTACAGTTCCAACCCCACCAGGGATGTCAGAAATGCCACAGGCCTACAGTTCCAACCCCACCAGGGGTGTCAGAAATGCCACAGGCCTACAGTTCCAACCCCACCAGGGGTGTCAGAAATGCCACAGGCCTACAGTTCCAACCCCACCAGGGGTGTCAGAAATGATTTCTCGTTTTGGTGTTTATTGCAAATCCAAAAATCATAGCACCGGCAAGGTTTATTCAGCCTGCCCAAGAAACGAGAACCTTCCTCTCCAGAATTCAGAAGCGCTATTCTGCTAAATTCCTTACGACCTTAAGGCGACGAGATAGCTATTCATGTCCAAAAATAAGATGTACTGTGATTTTTTTATCCATGGAGTTCTTTCGTAAGTACTAGCAAGCTCCCACTTGGATTGATATCCAAAGTGTAAGGAATTTAGCAGAATAGCGCTTCAGAACCCTTTCGAGAACAATGCGGTAAAATTGAAGGAACTGTTGATTTTCAAATGACATAAAAGCATAGATTGATTTCTCCCAAGCCAATTTCTGTCAATTGGTGTCTGTGGATGTTGAGGCGGATGGGTGAATCAGCATCTAACCAGCCAGCTGTTCTTATGCCTTATTCACTGAAGGGGCAGCAGTTGGTGACAATGGCAATTAACCTTTGGTTAGCCGGAGGGTCAGTCCACCGGATGCGCCACTTGACCATTGCGCATGGGAGCGTGATCTGAAGACGATGACGCCATAGTTCTGTAGGCACTTAATCTGATGCAGCTTAAACCAATTATGACTCCAATTCCAGTGCTCCTCTTCTTTCTATCCCGTTTAGAGAGGCGTGGGATGTATCAGCCTGCCTCTGGATATTTGTGAGACAAATATGGATATTATCTTCATATTCTTAAAGGTAGCGCCTTGTTGTGCCAGCCACCTATCCCTGTTGGTTTCCACTCTCGCGAATACGAACTGACATCCATCAGCAGCTTAAAATTATGAAATTCTTGCGTGACCTCTTGTTCGTATTTCCAAGATTTTTCTTTCAAAGATGTTTTCAAGAAATGTGTCATTTCTAATCAATCTGGTTTGTATAATCTATCATCTAAGCTGCCAAGACATGTTAACATTTAAGATGCAATCCCACAGACAGGCACATGTAGGTTCGCGCCTACACATACTGCATGTGTCCATATAAAGAAACCTCATATGAACAAAAATATTGCAACTCCTGCCACCTTTCCCTTAAACCGGGGTGGTATTGGCAAAAGTGAACCAAATTTTACAGCACGGGGGGTCAGCCTCATACCAATATATCAGTCAAGGTTTCCCTCTCCAAAATGTGAATTATGAGCTCTCTTCTTTCTTCGACATCCTGCAACACATTTCGACAAATGATGTCTGGGTCTTATTCTCCAAATCCACATCTCGAATATCTCCAGGAAATTACTAGAAATGCCTCTGTCAATCAATACCCTAAAATCTAAATTATATTTATATCCGATCGGAAAATGCTTCATTATTTTACGGAACTTGCGTATTTTATCCTACAGCATTTCTCATGTACGTTGTAATACAACTCACCTGTGTAAAGTAAAGCAATAATAATACGCAACTAAGCTACACATATAGTGTAACTTCTTGCCTGCGTTATCCCCGAAGGGGTCGCATGTGGCGCTTCGGGACCTATTTATTTTTACAGGTAAGGGGGCCGGCCTCACACCAACCACTTTCAGTTGAAGTGAGGGTTTCCCAGCTCCCGGGGGGGCTGGTTCTCATTTCTTGTGAAGGCTGAGTAAACCTTTGAGATCGAACCCTTGCTCTCGGCATGGAATGCAAGCATTCTACCAATTGAGCTATCGACCTTTTTACGAGCTTGATCGTCGTCGCTACAAAGCGCCAATTCTCAAGCAAGACCCAGTTGCTGTTAGGCTGGATGGACCTTTGGTGACCGGTCATTGATAAAGGTTTTATGAATTTTTCAACCCAGCGAAGAGCAAATTTGAAAATACAAATGGTATTTTTTTGTGCTCCGCCGGGAATCGAACCCACAACCTTCCCATTCAGAGTCCGCAGTGTTACCACTGAGCTACGGACCGGTCCAATAATAATTATAGTAATTAAAGTTTTTGTGTGAGGCGATCAGATTCTCGGAACTAATGACGTCAGACTATTACGTCATCGACAACAAACGCACACGTCACCATAGTTCGCGTTTCTGCCGCCAGGCGAGCATTCCCAATCACAGTATAATATTAATATTATTAATGGTAGGTACAGTTTATACATTTTTTGTTATCGTTAGGTTGCCGCCACTGTATCTAGAATTTTCCGGGAAATTGAGTTCTCGAACATGGCAATGCTGTTTATTTGTTATTGAAGCGTGTTGATGTTTTTTTTGTTTTCCACGAAAAAATGCGATTTTATATAATGAATGTTTTAGTTGTAGTGTTAAACGATGCTTTTATAAATTGTATTTCTGATAAGTAATCTTAACCTAAGTTGCAGATATATTTTTACGCACATAAAGTCATATTCATGCACGCACACAAGACGTTTGCTCTTATTACAAAAGAAAACCTGGACATTAAATCTGTAAAGCATGGTTGGCATTGATTTAAATAAAATATATAGATGGAGCATTAGCGTATATATCCGATCCACATCATTGTTGCCCTAAATGATAGTGTACGCCCCATTTGCAATCAGTTGTTTACCAAGCGTCGGCAAGGAAACATCGAGGTACCTACATGTAAATTGAAGACAACTGTCATGCGAAGATAGCCTGACAGTTCCATAAATTTTTGAAATTTCCCCATATAGTAGAAATATGTTATTTAAGTGGATGTAATGAAATAAATGAATCAGTTCTCTTTGAATCAGTTGTCTAGCAACCGTCGGCAAGGAAACATTTAGTTATAATCAAAAACAAACAGCATGCCCAAGTGTGGTGAAAAAATGCCGTAACAGGACCGAAAAAAACAAAACACAGAGAGAAACTAAAAATAAACGAATAATTCGGCAAAGACGATGGTGGATGATCAAAATTCATAGAAACCGTACCGTACCAGAATGCGCGCGCACAAGTATGTGGGTGCCTGGCATGTGTATGCACAAATTCCCTTTGACTTGCGTCAAAAACCGACACTGGTCGGATCGGCGACAAGCCAAGCCAAGGCGGCACAAACCACGCCCACGGCCGTCCACACGCTTGGCTTGTAATGGCTTGGCAAGCGTGTGGATGCCCCATGACGTATTGTTATGACTATTGCTATGTGTCTGTCTCTTTTGTTCATTACTTCCCTACACAATTTCGACAGGAAGGTTTATATGGTAAAAAAACTCACGGGCTCTATGTTCATATTTCATTTATATCGATGCTTGAATATTATCCATTGAATAAATTATAATATGTATATGTATTTGTTTTCAATTATTTTTCCTTACATTGTGGGAAACGTATGTTGTGAGACATCAGCCCTTAGTTAAGAGTTGCAAGGTCACCTGTCAGGCTTTCTTCACAGAGCGCGGTATTTTTGACGTATTTAACAGGGGCGCATTTAGGATTTCAATATTTTCAGTGACAAAAAAATGACGTTGAAAATGATACAGACAGTCTCAATAAACATTGACGATACGATAGATTGGTTTCTGTGAAAAAGTAATGAATGAAAACAGTGTTGGACCGGTCCGTAGTCCGTACTAGTGGCATCACTTCAGACTCGTAAATGGAAGGTTGTGGATTCGGATCCCGGCGGAGCACAAAAATATACCATTTATATTTCGAATGTGCTCTTCGCTGGGTTGAAAAAATCATAAACCTTTACCAATGACCGGTCACCAAAGGTCCATCCAGCCTTACAGCAACTGAGTCTTGCTTGAGTATTGGCGCTTTGTAGCGACGACCAAGCTCGTACACCTCTGCGGCACTACAACAAGTGTCAAAGATCCCTAGAGTCTTTAGAATCTAGGGAGTCTCCCGCACAGGATTTCTTAAAAAAAAAAAGTGTTATTAAAAAATCCAAAACATATCTGAAATTTCTCGGGAAAAAGTTGTGGCGCTTATGTCAATTTTTATTTATTTTTAATGTTAGTGAGCATGCAGCATGTGTTAGCGTCAACTTACAGGTGTCTGCTTGTGGGCATGTATTAAAAATATACCTTAAATAATAATATTTTCTCGCCACTTACGATGATAATTGATGTATTGTAAGAATTATGTAAATATAATATGGCACATTTTTATTCCATTCTCAAGTCTTAACCGAACTGTGAAAAATGTAAGTCGCTGTGATTAAATTATTCATAATTTCAATAAATATACTTTGCTTACAAAAAATAACTTTTATGTATTTTTTAATGTGGCGGCCTGAGTACGGCCCCTAACGTTGTCATGGAGATCATGAAAGAGACGGAAACATAACAGAATTTATAATGTTTCTTTCTCTTTCTTTCATTATGTGCCTACAATTTTTTGGCACAACCGTTTGTATAGAAAAAAAGTCACGCGCTCCATCTATGTATATTATTTAAATCAATGATGGTTGGAGTCCCGTCCGACCCCTAAACGATCAGTTTTGACCCTGAGTTCACAGATGTCGTTGGGTAGTACGAATTAACAATTGATTAATATAAATCTGTTTCTAGCCGGGTAGGTTTTGAATTGGATTCGTTGGTGAATTACATTCCTCGACATGATTTTTTGTAGAAAAATGAGTTTCAGATTCGCACCAGATTTCTGTTTATCAGAAGTCTATGTTTTTAACCATTCGACTATGACCTTTCTTGGCTAATAGGAACTAAGCAGGAGTTCGTGTGATTGGTTTATTTTCTAAGTACCTATACATGCGGCATATTTAAGCGTGAACTTACACGCGTCTGCTTGTGGGGGTGCATTAAATATAAGCCAAGATATCTGAGCAACTTGTATTATAAATATAGACTACGATGTAGATTTTAGATTTCTATTGTGTCAAAAGAATTTGAAATGCCTACCTATATACTTTTATTATACCTATTTGATAATTACCTGGCCATTACGTAAAAGCCAGCTTATCTTTTAGGCCATTAGTGATTTCTAAGCGCTTTATGGGACAGAAAACGGTCTATGGAATGTCATTATTGGACAAAATGTTTACCTACTTGCATTTACTCTGAGTATAAAACCCCCTGGTTTACGCTCACATATCGTGGCGAGCAAAAATGTATAAATGTTAACTCGAATATTCTAAGTAGAATTTTCTGGCGTGGCAGATTTAGGGTATAAACCACTCTAAGACAATTTCATTGAAAGATAATATTTGAATCAAATGGTAGATAAGCCAAACAAGCACTGGGAGACGTGGGTAGTTTTTTTTTTTAATTTAAAGTCACATGTGTGTGATGAACAGGTAACACAGCGGCCGAGCTAGGCCTCCCATATTCCGTTGCCCTTTTTGAGGTTAGGAATTTAGGTTAGGTCACGTGACATGCATTTCAAATCAAAATAAGATGTCATTGTTTTCTCACCAATTTTCTTTTCAATGAAAATTATCGCGTCCGAGCCACACTTTACCGACCACTCTCATAGTCGATAGATTGATAATTGAACCTTATAATGCATGATTTCTTTGAATGATTGAACTTATTGCGCAATATCTATTGATGTCGTCAAGGACCGGATGAAAGGCTTACGCGGGCCACATGTTGGACAGGCCTGGTGTAGTGCATAAACATTAACAACAGCCGTTTATCAATTATTTTAAGTACATGTATGGTGAGCAGAGCACGAACAACAATAATGATGGCTCATTATCAGTTTGTGTTGTGAAGGATTTTCTTTGTCTGCACTGTTAATTCGAATGCCTCCATTATGGTAATATACTAATTTACCATCATCTTTTATTACAATCAAAATCGATTTAAGTGCACCTCGATGGTTCCTAGAAATCTAGCTTAGACGTTCTACATTGAGTTAACCTAAAAGTCTTAAACATAAAATAAACAGTTGGTGACATATCCTCTCTTATACCTCCTCCCCTGGTCGCACGCATCAAGGGCAACTCGTAGAACGGCTTACATTCATCCCTTTGCAGTCGATATCAAAACTATGAGAACTTGGTGTTTTCACGACTCATATTCTTTTGCCAAACTGCCCGCTTATGGAACGAGTTACCGGTACCTGTAGTCCCATCACTATTTAATGCTAATCTATTCAAAACCAAAATCTTCAAAACAATCTTCCTTACAAAATAACACATGGTTTTAGTGTTACTTAATTTAATCGTATTTCCACTTAGGGTGGCAGGTATACCCCCAAGTGTATCTCAAAATTTACTCCAAACCGCTAAGATCCATTTTAGTACTAATTTTTAAATCACGATCTTTTTAAAATTCCAATCTCAAGAATTACATTAACTCCTTCCATACTGTTTTCTGGGAATTTGTTGTTTAAAAAAATGTCAAGGCACGCTTTCTTAGATTAGACAAAAAGGTTTTAAAAATGTTTAAGCCCATCTACCACCAGCCGCAATAGGTTGAAAGATCTCTTCTTTGTATTGACAAAGCCTATGACCGATACTGCAGTCATCAGAGACTCCCAAAGTCTTTTACCTAGCGGGCTCCATTTATTGTTTGTGTTAAATGTGTACATATTATAATTGTGGTTTCTTCACATAAGTATAGAAGACCGTAGTAGTTTCAGGCGCTAAAAAAATTACAAATCATTTTGGTTCTAGTTTTATTCTGAAGTTTGACAAGACAAGACTTGTATTTTTTTATATTCCAATATCCTCGCTTTCATTCCAATATCCTTGACTCATAGGTAGGTATGAGGCTGACCACCTATGCTGTAAAAATTGGTTCAACGTTTGCCAATGTCAACACTGTTTCAGTGAAAGTCGTCAAGAATTGCAGGGTTTATGGTCATTTAAAAAAATACGTGTTATTTTTAATTTATTTATTTATTTGAATTTTAATTTTTAATTTATTTGATATAAAATAAAAATTTATTAATTTTATTTCAAGTTTCTCCACGTGCAGTATGTGTAAGCGCAAAATTACCCTGTCTGCCTGTGGGTATACTTAACGCTAGGAGTTTGTTAATTGTAACCCACTAAATGTGATCCACTCTCGTAAATTATATCATAAATCTTATGGACCTTCAAATTTTACTTCTGTTTTCATGGTCCCCCAGCAGGTCGAAATTGACCCCTGGGGCTTCATATGAAAAAGGTTGGGAGCCTCTGGTGTAAATCTCCTAAAAGGGTCCACAAAGAACAGCCGGGCGCAGTTCATTTACCTCGATTTGGTTGTTTTAAATGTTTTTCCATTATTTCATGTGTGTACCTACTGGCTGTTATGAAAGCACACAACGATAAGACCCGCTCTTTCTTCTCACATTGTTATTGTTATTGGATATTACATCATCAAAACATTCTTTGTCTTTACAAAATACGCTGCGTACTCGCCTATTACATTTCTACCAATCAAGAATATGTTTTTTTTTTGTTCAAAGGTTGGTATGAAGCTGACAACTATCCTGTAAAAAATCTTTCAATTTAGTAATAGCGAAACATATTCCTGGGGAACTTGTAATGTTAAAAGTAATAATATTATGATGATTTTTTTTGTGAGCGCTGTTTTTGTATGTATCACACCTCAAGAGTCCTCTGCGAGCTTGGTCGTCGCTGTAGAAAGCGCCAATTCTCAAGCAAGACCCAGTTGCTGTAAGGCTGGATGGACCTTTAGTGAACGGTCTTTGGTGAAGGTAGGTATATGAATTTTTCACCCAGCGAAGAGCATATTTGAAAATAAATGGTGCATTTTTTGTGCTCCGCCCGATTCGAACCCACAACTCGAACCACTAGACTTCGGAGCGGTAGGTTGTTTTGAGGCTGTAAAAATGGTTCACTTTACCAATGTTTTAGGAAATGTCGGCAACAGTTACAGGATATTTAATCTGAATATTAAATGTTTTAATACCTTTGCAATCTTAACTAAAGATTATAGACTGTTGGGATTAATTGTTGCTCCATTGTCTTTTCTTTCTAAAAACAGTGTACGCAATAAACGCGTCGTGAACGTTTCCCGCTTTATAAATTGTCACCCTCGCACTTGCTTCCCTTTTCCTCGCATTATCAAAATATTGAAAAAGAATTCCAGTACCCATGCCCCTTACGAGATGCATTAGATATTTATTTCAAATTCAAAAACATTTCATTTCCGGTTTGTTCAAATCAATTCTTAAAAATTGTATAAAAATCTAAAATCATCACTAATATGTTACAAATTAATTCTTAAAACATTCCTGCAACTAACAGATAAATCCACGGCTGTAACATCTTTCAGGGTGAGATGCCAAAAAAAAATAAAAAAAATCCAGTAGGTACCCGTAGTATTACACATTTATATAAACTCCACTCTATCGCGTTAATCGAAAATGTATGGAATATACGACTGCACTCCTAGTGACTGATTTAGTATTCATGCATTTTTTCTTTTTTTACACTTTATGATCTTAGCAAAAGAGTTACAGTGACGAAGAAAATCTAGTTCAAACAAACAAAAACGGCAGATTTTGAGGAAAATCACTCTTTAAAACTTTCCGTAAACTTTACTTTTCTCAAGTTTTGCAACTCTTACTCAGGGTACTGATTACCTACTTTGACTACATTTAAAATGTGAATAAATGAATTATTTATTATATACAATAGTAAATTCTACGTGGTACATTTATAGCAATGCTACCATTCAAGGGTAAATAGAAACTACGTTTTACCATGGTATACTAGGAAATAGACTCGCCCATGTAGGTACATAATAAACATTATATTCTTATATGGTTTCTTTGTTAAATAATTATCACTAATGTAGCCTTTGTTGTCCGGTCAATAGCTCAGTTGGTAGAATGCTTCTGTATGCAAGAGGGCTGGAGCTCGATCCTTACCAAGGCGTCCCTTCAATGATTGTTTGGCTCATCTTCCATTTGATTAAACATGACCATCAAATGAAATTTTCTTAAGAATCACATTCTACACAATCTGAGCTAAGAAAAAAATCTTTGGGGAAAAAAACGGTTGTTCATGTGATGTTGGGTTTATTTTGCAAGTCCACATGCGGCATGTGTAAGCGCGAACTTATAACTGAACTGCTTGTGAGAATGCATGTAATTTGAAACTTTTATATGAAATATCGAAAAAAAATCTTATTTTCTACGAGAGGAAGCACTAAAGAAGTGTGAATATCCTGTAGCTTAAATTTTTATAATGAGCACTTCCTTATAATAATAATAGGTTCACTTACTATGAGGAGTTCCACCCAATGGAATGTTTTGAATCGGCATACGTATCATTGCATTGCAACTTTGATTACAGATGTAACAGTATTGTGATCTCTTTATTATGCGTATGAATTCCTTGACTTATAGGTTGGTATGAGGCTGACCACCCATACTGTAAAAAATGGTTCACTTTGCCAATGTCACCCCTGTTTCAGGGAATGTCGGCAAGAGTTGCAGGGCTTATGTTCATTTGAGGTTTGGATTTTATTTGTAAGTACACAATCAGCATTTGTAAGCGCGAACTACACGTGCTTGTTTGTGGGCATACATCTGAGAGCTTTGAATGAATATATCCTTGCAACTTAGATTATAGATTATAGAAGGGATGCCATGAATAGATTTTGATTTTCAATTAATGTACAAATAATAATAGTAACTTTATATGATGAAGGACCTTTAATTTTCTATCGATTTATTCAATCAACCTTATTAACCAGTACGTATTATATTTTTTGTATATTCCCGTATTTTTATGTTTGATCTATTGTTAAATTAACCGTCCTATAGGGGTAGCATAATAGGATATTATTAAATCCAAAGCATATCTGATTCTCGAAAAAAATCCTGGAATGTCGCTTTTGGTTCTACAGTTACGACCACTGAGTTTAAAATTACTTATAATTTAGTGAATACCAAACTATTTAAACCCAAGTAAACGCTATACTCGTTTCATTCAACCTATCTCATCACAAAACTTTCTTAGTTAGAAAGAGGACAAAGATGCTCAGAGTGTCACCACATTGTTAACAGGCAAAAGAGACAGTTGTTAGTTTTTTCTGCATTATTGATGTCTCATCTCTGCGTGCGCACTCGTTTCGATTGTTATGGTCGGCGAATTTGTTAATATTTCAAGAAAAATGGCATTATTGTAAAATTTGGGTACCGAAACACTAAATGGAGGAAGCAAGAAAACATAGGACTTCACATCTATCTATAATCTAAGTTTGCAAATGTATTTTAGCATGAGCTCATATTAAATGCATGTCCACAGACAGGCACATGTAGGTTCGCGCCTACACATTCTGCATGTGTGCATACAAATGAACAAAACCTCACATTAACATAATCCTTGCAACTCCTGCCGCCTTATTCTGAAACCGGGGTGCCATTGGCAAAAGTGAGCTAATTTTAACAACACGGGGGGTCAGCCTCATACCAACCTATCGGTCAATGGCATGATTATTAAAAATTCTGTGATAGGTTGACAGGTCTATAGTTGACAGGTCTATAGTTGACAGGTCTATAGTTGACAGGTCTATAGTTGACAGGTCTATAGTTGACAGGTCTATAGTTGACAGGTCTATAGTTGACAGGTCTATAGTTGACAGGTCTATAGTTGACAGGTCTATAGTTGACAGGTCTATAGTTGACAGGTCTATAGTTGACAGGTCTATAGTTGACAGGTCTATAGTTGACAGGTCTATAGTTGACAGGTCTATAGTTGACAGGTCTATAGTTGACAGGTCTATAGTTGACAGGTCTATAGTTGACAGGTCTATAGTTGACAGGTCTATAGTTGACATGTCTATAGTTGACAGCTCATAGTTGACAGGTCTATAGTTGACAGGTCTATAGTTGACAGGTCTATAGTTGACAGGTCTATAGTTGACAGGTCTATAGTTGACAGGTCTGGTTGACGGCTTAGTCCCATAGTATGTTTCAATGCCGCAAGCTTATCCCACTCCACTAATAATATAACTCAAACGGGGCTATTCTTAGACATTTCAGTCGTCGGTTGAACCCACGCTTTGACAAACTAATGATGCATTTGTATGAAAACCTGTGAATCCAAGATCGCCGCAAGTGAACAGCTGATTTGTTTTCATACAAATATTACAAAATTCGGTAGGTAAGAATGACCGTGCTGATGAAACTTCCAGCACAGGCACCATTAGTTTGTCAAAGCGTGGGCTCAACCGACGACTAAAATGTCTAAGGATAGCCCCGAATGAGTTTGACTCGAGTTTTATTATGCAGTTGTAAAATTAAAACAAGAAAAAAGGCAATGCACCGCGTCGCATTGGCGCACCGACATAAAAACTGTTGTGCACTCAATTTGGGTGCCTTGACCCTGTCCCCCCCCCACAACCGTCTGGTGCCCACCTCCCCCCGCCCCTTGACACCTAATGTCACACAGAGGTTCAAAACCCACACAAAAAAAGAATACCTACTTTTATCTGTCACGTTTGAGTTTTGTTTCAACTGTAACTCTCGTGGGGCAAGAACCTCTGCAAAGTTGTCTCCGGTTGACGCAACGCAAACGCAACTAAGCTACACATATAGTGTAACTTCTTGCCTGCGTTATCGCAGAAGGGGTAGCATGTGGCGATTCAGGACCTATTTATTTTTACAGGTAAGGGGGCCAGCCTCACACCAACCACTTTCAGTTGAAGTGGGGGTTTCCCAGCTCCCGGGGGGGCTGGTTCTCATTTCTTGTGAAGGCTGAGTAAACCTTGAGATTTAACCCTTGCTCTCGGCATGGAATGCAAGCATTCTACCAATTGAGCTATCTACCTTTTTACGAGCTTGATCGTCGTCGCTACAAAGCGCCAATTCTCAAGCAAGACCCAGTTGCTGTAAGGCTGGATGGACCTTTGATGACCGGTCATTGGTAAAGGTTTATGAATTTTTCAACCCAGCGAAGAGCAAATTTGAAAATATAAATGGTATTTTTTTGTGCTCCGTCGGGAATCGAACCCACAACCTTCACATTATGTCCCACAGAGAATTAGAGCTCACGGCGTGGAATACAAGCACTCTACCAACTGAGCTATCGACCACCCAGATGAATTGAAATTTGAAGGACGCAGATTTCCATGCATCTGGGCGATGCAATGCTCCCAATACTTCGTCCTCACCCAAACGCCGCACGGCAGTGTATTTTTGATCGTCACTCCTGTTTTGATCTAAACGAATCAACCACAGTCTTTTGCAATAATGACCCGTCCATAGTAGTCTAGTGGTTAACGTAACGAAATCGTATTCTGAAGGTTGTGGGCTCGATTCCTAACGAAACGCCAAAAAATTAGAATAATCATTATGCTTTTCACTATGTTGAAAATATCGTCTACCCTTATCAAAGATTAGTCCTAAAAGGTCCGTCAAGTATTCCAGAAACTTTGTCTTGCTTGAGCTCATCAACCCACCAAACAATATTATTTGTCATTTTTAGCACGGATGTCCCAAATTTAAGGTTTTCTTGGCGTGTTTACGTCGTACGCATACCATGCAGCTAGAGCCCTTCGCAACCAATAAATAAATATTAACCTCGCCATATGATATCACAACCTTTTTGTCTCTTTTCAAATGTGCCGACCTCATTCTCTCATTATATTCTGTGAATTTCGACCACCATGCATTTTTTCTTGGAAACAACATTTTTCCTTTACCAGCTCGCAAAAAAATGCAATGCACACAAATGAAGATATCCATACAAATTGATACATTGTTTTTTTGGTGATTTTTTTGATCGATATGCATTGTCAACAGAGCTTTGCAAGGTTCGTCCTTATCATTTTGGTGTAGGTTTCTATTGACACTATCAGGGAATGTCAAGTACTTTTCAGTTTAAATTATAGATAAAAAAAAATGTTTGATTTCCGTTTGATTTGTGTTAAAAAAATATATTATTAAAAAAAAAATGCAGACGGATAAAACCATTGACAAATTATATGAGTGCACTGGAAATTGTTTATTTTTTTTATTTTTTTTTTGCCGAGTCTATGCAACAAATACAAATGCATCTTTATTTCATAACCTTTTTAGATATGAAATTAAACAAATCACATATATTATAGATTGGTATGAGGCTGACCACCCATACTGTAAAAAATGGTTCACTTTGCCAATGTCACCCCTGTTTCAGGGAAGGTCGGCAAAAGTTGTGGGGCTTATGTTCATTTGAGGTTTGGATTTTATTTGTAAGTACACATTCAGCATTTGTAAGCGCGAACTACACTTGTTGGTTTGTGGGCATACATCTGAGAGCTTTAAATGAATATATCCTTGCAACTTAGATTATAGATTATTATTATTATACATGATTTTTTAATCAATGAAATCATTACGTATACAAAGAATATGAATGGAAACATTTTTTAATGCTTATAAATAATAGATAATATATATACTGTAAAAAATGGTTCACTTTGCCAATGTTACCCCTGTTTCAGGGAAGGTCGGCAAAAGTTGTGGGGCTTATGTTCATTTGAGGTTTGGATTTTATTTGTAAGTACACATTCAGCATTTGTAAGCGCGAACTACACTTGTTGGTTTGTGGGCTTACATCTGAGAGCTTTAAATGAATATATCCTTGCAACTTAGATTATAAATTATATTATTATTATTATATAGATACTTATTTAAAACTCAAAAGCATGATAAACGTAGGACTATCAATATACAGGTATCTTAATCGCATTGAATTGCACTTTGTACTTTGAAGCAATACTATAAAATACAAGACAATTTTTGCGCAGTCATCCTCGTCACACCCAGATAAAAATAGATTTCGTAATCGACAAAAAAAACATATTTTTAAAGATAAAAAAAATACATTCGTATGATCATTATTGGATTATGTCCTTTTTTCTAGACCAACACCTTTTTCACACCTAACGAATTCTACCCGGTTTGTCTATGCTTTTTTCGTTATGAAATGTATGGGATCGCCTGACAAACCCATACATTTAGCGACCGAAATCATAGACAAACCGGGTAGCATTCGTTTGGTTTGAAAGGTTCCCTTTTGCTTATGCCACCCCATTTTGTGTTTCGTTTTATAAGTACACATGTAGCAGGGGCAAGCATTCCATGAAGGCACATGTACATGTACCTACGGTACAAGGTTAAAAAAAATAAGACTAAACTTCAGATACAGTGCATGTTTCTATTTAAGTATTCGTAAACGAAGGGGCGTTTTTTTTTTTTTTAATATTTGTTACCGGACTTACCGGTAAGGGGGTGCCAAACATTTGTTTAACCGAAAAATGGTAAAAAAATGCATTTAATCCTGAAATGAAGGTATAAAATTGACTTTGTAGTTTTTTTTTTAAATAACTAAGCGATCCACGGTCTCACCGAGTCAGGTCTTTACTTTTTTTTTAATTCAAGACTTTTCAGACCCGCCGCACAGATTCAGGATGAGATGGGAGTCACAGGACTAACGACCTGTCTCTGGTTGGTTCCTAGGATCCTAGAGTCGTTGCTAGAACCTGAATTAATTTCTCATGTGTAAGAATTAATCTTATTTCTGAATTTTATATTTTACCTATGCGTCTTCACCGTTTATCCGCACATGGGTATTAAAAATTAATAAATTTAGATGGCAACTTATCGAGGGCGCTGACTTTAAGGCCTTAACAGTTCAAACTGCTAAAATCAGTTTTCATTCCAGTTCAAACTGCTAAAATCAGTTTTCATTCTTGTGTATTTCTTCAAAAAATACTTCTTCCTTCATATTGACTTGTCAAAAGTGACGTTTTACAGGATGGCGACGTTAGTTTCGATTTCCACCACGTTTAGTTTCAGCCGTGTCGATCCGCAGGTTGTTTGTATATAGAAAAGATATATGGATAAGATGTGGGAGGGATCCGCACAATCTCGGTTATTCCGAACCATTCAAAACTCACTTTCAAGGTACTGCGACGTAACCCACCCCTCCCAAGGATTCTACGAAACCGACTTGAGAAACACTGCCTTGTAGCGTACGGGGAAAACCCATAACACAACTAAATTATTATTCACAATTTTCATTTCGTATCCAAGCGCGCTGGCCGACAGACGTACGCCACTATATAGCTCCGCGTTCTTTGTTATCACACGTGATCCAAACTTGTCACAACAAGAACACGCTTGTTGCGAATCTTTAGTGCCGAGTTGCCATTGTTTACAAATGTGCAGAGTTTTTGTTTCAATTAGCGAGGTTTTTAGTGCTGTTATTTTTTTTTAAAAGTGTGTACTGCTTTTAACTGTGTACCTACTTCAGGTTTTTTTTTGTTATTTAGGTATATTTACTTTGTTAGTGTACCTACTTGCGTATTCCTTTTGAAATACAGTGTTGGTACTGTTGTCATACAGTGAATTTACTGTTTCAATACTTTTTCTACTGTTTTCGTGTGATTTTTGGATTACAACTCCTCCTTAAAAAAACCGGTAAGTGAATTTTATATTTGAAAGTCATAAATCCTATCTAATTTAAATTGCAGGGACTTGTAGGTTGGTATGAGGCTGACCACCCATACTGTAAAAAAAATGTTTCACTTTGCCAATGTCACCCCTGTCTTAGAGAAGGTCGGCAAGAGTTGCAGGGCTTATGTTCATTTGAGATTGGGTTTTATATTGCAGGTTCACATGCGGCATGTTGAAGTGCGAACTTATACATATTGTCTCCTTGTGGGAATGCGGTTAATATACATGTAATATTTATTTGCAACTTGGAGTATAGATTATAGAACAATGTTATAGAATGAAATATCAATAATAAAATCTTATTTTTAAAGAAACCAAAAATGCGTCTGCTAATTTTTGACAAACAATTCAACATGGTAACTTGAAATATCTATTGAATTGTGACAAATTATTTGTGTAGGTACTTCTGTGGTTAATTTAAGCTTGGATCTATAATCTATAATCTAAGCTGCAAGGATATGTTATCATTTAAGGCTCATATGAAATGCATGCCTTCAGACAGGCACATGTAGGTTCGCGCTTACACATTCTGCATGTGTGCATACAAATAAAGAAAACCTCACATGGACATAAACCTTGCAACTCCTGCCGCCGTTCCCTGAACCGGGGTGGCATTGGCAAAAGTGAACCGATTTTTACAGCACGGGTGGTCAGCCTCGTACCAACCTATCAGTCAAGGAGCACAAAAAATTATAAATGACCTGGTGACCTGAAATTATAAATGACTGGATGACCTGGTAATTTGTGAAAATAAATAGGTTCCACACGCCAATCTCACTCTTTCGGGAATAAAGCAGTTGTATATTAATATCTAATTGAATTTTAGATGGCTCATTCACCTTCATAATATCTATGCATTGTTTTTTTTTTCTAAAATAAGACACTTATGTTTTGAATTTGTTTTGATTTGATATTTCACCATATTTTTAAAATATTACATCATTAATTAAATTGTCACCTATTTGTGTTATTTACTTAAGTATATAACAAAAGCATTTTATTTTTAATTACCAACCTATCTCTATTTTATATTGATTATTCAATAATTTACAATCGATTAACTAACCATGTGGGTGGTACTTGTATTGTCTTGTATCCTGCCGCCATTCCTCTAGGGGTGGCCGGTACCTCCACACAAGTGCCTCCACTTGACTCTGTCCCTGCATACTTCTTTCATCTCATCTAATTTCATCACTCTTTTCATGCATGCTCTTCTCTTGTTTCCACTCTGTAAATTCCATTCATTCGCAATCTCACTTATCTGATCAATCCATTCTTTTCTAGGTCTTCCCCTTCCACGCTTACCTATTACATTCCCTTTATACACTCTTTTTGTCAGTCGGTCTTCATTCATCCTTTCAATATGTCCAAACCATCGCATCACACTTCTTTGAACTTTCACTTTCACGCTTTCTTTTACTCCGCATTCATTCAGAACCCATTCGTTTCTCACTCTATCTTTCAGTGTTTTTCCTGTCATACTTCTCAAATGAGCCATTTCTACGGTGCATACCTTATTTATTTCTCTTTCATTCACCGTCCATGACTCGCTTTCATACATCAGGGTCGGCAACAATATACAATTGTGTACCGCCATTTTCATTTTCTTTGGTATCCTTTTATTCTTCGCTATTCTACCAAACGCTCCTATCACGCATCTTCCTTTGCTGGCACGCTTCTCTAATTCCTTCGTCATCTTACCATTCGCCTCAATATGTACTTCAATTTCTATTTAAAAAAATACTTACATTCCTTTTGTTTAAAAGTTTTTTTTACTCTCCTTAGAAACATATGATGATCTAAGTACAATGAAATGTATGCCCACAAGCAAACCCGTATAAGTTCGCGCTTACACATGCCCCATGTGAACTTACACAAAAAAACCTCACGTAAACATAAGCCCTGCAACTCTTGCCGATCTTCCCTAAAAAAAGTGGTGACATTAGTAAAGTGAACCTTTTTTTTTATGCACGCGTGGTCATCCCCATGCCAACCTATAAGGCCCGGTATATTGAACTGTAGTAATATTTTAGTTAACTTTTACTTGAACTTTCATTCAAAATACTCAATCTCGAGTTAACTAAAACCGAACATTGCCGAAGTATGAAGCCACGCCCCTAAATCTTGGAAATAATTAAAATGCCATTTAAAAGCTTTAAAACAAACAACTATTCATAAAAATCATATCCCTAACCTTCATTAAGCTAGAAAACGAGACAAAAAATGTTCAGTTTGCAACAATTTTGATGTATCCTTACATTAAAAAAGAACAGCGGCTGTCAGTGAAGCGCCGCCATCTTGAAAATCGAAAGTTAAAGTTACTAAATATTTACTGGCGAAATTCGGTGAGTGAAATATTATGATGATTTAACTAAAATTGCATTTTAGTTAACTTTACGATACTTCAAAATACCGGGCCTAAGTAATTAATAACACAATATTTTTGGAAGAATAGGTATCGAATGTGATTCAAATACTGCACAATGTAAAACAGCTATCAGTGCCTGTTAAAATATTTGTTTGCCTTTGTCCTAGACACCCGGCCGTATGACGTCTCAATTTTGCATACAACAATAATTCATGTACAGATTCCATTGACCATTGCTTCAACTCGCTATTGACTGATTTTTTACACTTGAATTTTTATAAAGCAAAAATAAAAATAAAGCTGTTCTCCACGAGTTCTTTTCAATATCTGGTGCGCTTTCTGTGTTTTAACACATCATTTTTCAAGACAACAACTCGTCCTCCCAGTGCTTGTTTTGCTTATAGACCATTTGAATCAAAGATGACCTGTCAATTGAGTTGTCTTAAAAATCATATTCAACAGAATCTGAGCTAAGAAAAAAACGTAAAATACGATAATGTAAGAGTTGTTTCAAATATTTTTATAATCAATTTTCAGTTTTCTTAAGAAGTATTGGTCCAGTACACATACAAACATTGCTAATGTGAAATTACCTCTGATGGACGTAAGACAAACAAGCACTTATGGAACGAACTGCCAAAAATGTCAGTTCGTTCCATAAATTCCAAAAACGTCAGTCCGTTCCAAAAATGTCAGTTCGTTCCAAACAAGCACTTATGGAACGAACTGCCAAAAATGTCAGTTCGTTCCATAAGTGCTTGTACACCTCGGATGGTGTAATTGATCTTTTTGAACTGCAGCGAGGTCGGAGGTTAATCTGGGGAGAGATTTACTAATAAGAACAACAGGGGGCATTGTCTCTTGTGTTGGTAATTATTATTAATATTATTAATTGAGCCGACTTAGTATGGCGATAACAGAGCGCGCCTTTGTTCGAAATGTTGCAAGTAAAAACAAACCAGCACGTGTTCAATAATTATCAACTTTGTTAATTAAAAAATATCTCGGAATATAATTATATTAGGATTATTTTTTCGGTGAACGCTGTTTTTGTATGAATCACACCTCAAGAGTCCTCTGCGAGCTCGGTCGTCGCTTAGAACGCGCCAATTCTCAAGCAAGACCCAGCTGCTGTAAAGCTGGATGGACCTTTGGTAAAGGTATATGAATTTTTCAATCCAGCAAAAAAAAAAAAATAGTATATATCTTGTGCTCCGCCGGGATTCAAACCCACGACCTTCCATGTACGAGTCAGAGCGTTGCAACTAGACTACGGACCGGCCAGAAGGTACCTTTATCGTCTTCGTTTATTAGGGGTGGCCAAGGTGTCGACTGATCCATTGTAAAAGCTGATTAAGTTAGCTCGCAAGAGTCACATCGATTACGTAAATAAAACAACAGCCCTTTGAATATTTTGTTCCATAAAGAATGAATGTGTAAATGAGAAATGCAAGTTGACCGTGAATAAGAATGTTAAGGTACAAAATAATGTGATGACTGATGAGATGGTTTGGGCGTGTAGAAAGAATGGATGGTGATTATCTGACATAGGAAAGAAAAGTCTTCTGGTTAAACATTTCAAAGAGCTCATTCATTACTGTTAATTGCTGCAAGAAGTGCAGCAGCAGATTTTTTTATCGAGAAGTATGGCTTGATGTGATTGGAGAAATCGTGAAAGAATGGAATACACAGAATGACTAAAAGAAGAAAATACATGAAAAAAGTGATGCATGGAATGCAAGGATAGGAAGAAATGGAGGGAAATGCCGACAGAGTTACAGTTCGATCCATAGACAACGTGAGTCGTGACCATTTATTTTAGTTTCTTAAAACGACGCATCTTTTTTTTAATAGAAGAGGAATGCAATTCAGAAACAGATATTACAACATTTTCAATTAATAATTCATTATTTAATAATTTTAATGAATTTATAAATTCATAATTACCCGATAAAATCTGTTGAAGCAGAATCGAAGTTATTGTCGGTAGAACACGGCGCAGGCGGGGTTCAAACCGGTGCTAGTTTCAATAACGAAAATTCGAGCGCCAACGCCTTATCGCTTCGACCATCCTGGAGCGATATTTCGCACGCTTTTAATAATAAAGAGCAATAACTCGAAAATTGGGAAAATCGAGATTTTGTAATAAAACGCAAGAACAATGCGAGAAGAATAGGTAGAATGCGACAGCCGTTCAATTTGGACGAATATGACCGAGATATGAAACATCGGCCGCCTTTTTCATCCCATACAAGTTGTACTGGTTGTCTGAACTTCAAACGTGATTTTCCAACATTATTGTTTTTTGAGTTATTGCTCTTTATTATTAAACGTGCGATTTGTTGCATCATTTGTTGTACATAAGATCACGCTTTATTTGTGTGTGTATCCGCTCTTATGTTTAGGCAAGTGTATCCCTTGGTGCGCTAGAAACCCGATCACTGCCGCCTTTGTCTCTCGCGCGGAGTTCAGAGTTCACTGCAAATGTGAGCAATACGTCGCACTATCAATCAACGAACACGTGTACTGAACAATAAACACAGTACCTTAGTAGTTACAAAATCAGCACATTTCAAATTACTATCTTAAAAAATACAACATTTTTTATTTATATTAATCAAATTAAGAAAGTTCCAATTCACTTTTTACAATTTTATTTCTGTCTAGCACTTTCGCCTACAAGGCTTCATCAGGACAATGAATGAATTGGACTTTCACTACAATGGACTTTCACTGTGTAAACCACCAAACCCTTAATTTATTTTTATTTTTATTTATTGTTCAACGATTGCGTTTAAAACCAGAGGCCGTGGGTTAGATCCCTACCAACAGTGTTGATAATAATAATAATCTTAAAAAATAAATTGCAAAGATATATTCATTTAAAACTCATAGCAAATGCATGCCAGACCACAATCTCAAATGAACCTTGCCCACAAACAAATACATGTAGTTCGCGCTTACAAATGCTGTATGTGTACTTACAAATAAAATCCAAACCTCAAATGAACATAAACCCTACAACTTTTGCCGATCTTCCCTGACACAAGTGATTGTGACATTGGCAAAGTGAACCATTTTTTACAATATGGGTGGTCAGCATTATACCAACCTATAAGTCAAGGAAATATGAAAAAAAAATGTTTGATATGAAAAAAATCGCAACTAAGCTGCGCGCACATGAGCCATATACAACGCATCTAGCTACACATATAGTATAACGTCTTGCCGCGTTATCTCCGAAGGATTTTGCATGTGATGAGTGAAACCTATTTATTTTACAGGTAAGGGGGCCGGCCTTACGCCAACTACTTCAGTTGAAGTGGGGGTTTCCCAGCTCCCGAGGGGGCTGGTATACATTTCTTGTGAAGGCTGAGGAAACCTTACCGGTATTAATTTATTTTGGTTTTTGAAATAAACACCGAAAAGAGAAATCATTTCTGACACCCTCGGTGGGATTCAAGCCCGAGCTCTCGGCATGGAATGCAAGCACTCTACCAACTGAGCTATTGACCGGACCGATTGTACGACAGTGGCTCTTAACCTTTCTTCGATTACTTTTACTATTTTCTTTGTACCAGGGAAGTCGGCAAGAGCTTTTAGGGTTTATGCCCACTTGGGTTGGGTCTTATTTTGAAATAAGGTGCACCCAAAGCAACACTCGTTCGTGGATAGGCATTAAATATTAATCGAAAAAGTTGATATATCTTTTAAACATAGATTTGAGAATATTTTTCTTGGTGTAAAACATACCAGATTCGTAAGCAAAATAATAATTTAGTACGCATGTTCTGTTTTTTTTTCTTTTTAAAATGTCGGTCGATAAGTCAGCACGAAATAATGCTGGGGTTTCCTAATAAAATGGCGTTACGCATTCCTTCCAGGAAAATACCTGTGACTCATACAGCAATTGTTCAAGCATTGCTTTGCAATTTGTTCGTCTATAATCTAAGTCGCAAAGATATGCAGGTACTTACAAAAACAGACCACAATCTCAAATGAACCTTGCCCCCTCAACTCTTTGCTGTTCTCCCTGAAACGGATTTGACGTAGGCGAATTATTGAACTTATGTTTTCAGTGTGAATGGTCAGCCTCACACAAATTTTTTAGTCAGTGAATATTCATAGATTATTTATTTTCCAAAATAAAACTCCCACAGCAGTCTTTTATAAATATTATTTTTTTAACCTTTTATTGTTCTTCAGTTCATGAGTATATTTTTTATAATTATATAAACTCAACCAAAGCGCTTACTAACAAATGCATGGAAACTAATTAACAGAGTTTTTTTTTTTAATTTAATGTGTGTCAGCATAATTATCTACCTTCCTGAAATACCTTCCTGGTTTGAGCACAGCCGTTTATTCCTTTTGTTAAATGATTGCCATTTAACTCTTTTCTTAATCGTTTTATTTTAACCTTATAAAATAATATGTCAAACCATTGTCAGCGATAACGGTGTGGCCAGCTGATAAGAACCTAAACCAATGATAAAAACGGTATATTTCATTTTTTTAGTGCATGGTAACCTCTCCCACATCCGCCCATACTGCGTCACAATCTAGATTCTAGTACATGAACTAAACAGTATAAAAAGTTCTTGGAAAATGATATTTTATAAGCCTTACCATCCATGAGTAAGAAAAACAATGTACATTGTTATTAAAATAATAATTAATCACAGGTAGGTCTTTATAAAGGCTTCGGTATGAAGGTAGTTGTGGTGACGAAGAAAATCGCGATACCAACTGCATGACTCATAAAATAATGCAGCCGATTCAAAAAAGGAACGGGCGATATCACACCGTAACCAAAATAATGAGATTGTTATTCTCAGTAATTTGGTTGTACGTTTTGTTTTATTGATTTTCGGAATCATGTTTATCATATTTTTAGTCTTGTTTAATTTATTTAAATTTTATGTTATCTTCATTTTGAACGTACCACAATATTGCAACCGTTACTCATATAACCTACTTTTTGAGATGCGTCATCATCTCGTCACATGATTGTTGCAAATAATCCTTTTAGCTGTTTTTATGCGAATCAATTTTATTCAAAGTACTCCGTGGTTAGCACCATCTTTCTCTGGTACTAAGGTTCATGGTTCATCTCAGGTATTATAAAATCATATTGCAGCTGAATGATCTTATACTTAATAATGTTTTTTTTTTATGGTTTGGTGGTTCACACAGTGAAAGTCCATTGTATATTTTACAAATGAATAATAAATTTAAAAAATCAACACTCTAGTCCGGTCGATAGCTCAGTTGGTAGAGTGCTTGCATTCTACCCCGTGAGCTCGGGTTCGAATCCCACCGAGGAGGGTGTCAGAAATGATTTCCAATTTCGGTGTGTATTTCAAACCCCATAATATAAATACCGGCGAGGTTTACTCAGCCTTTACAAGAAATGAGTACCAGCCCCCTCGGGAGCTGGGAAATTCCCACTTCAACTGAAGTGGTTGGCGTAAGGCCGGCCCCCTTACCTGTAAAAATAAATAGGTTCAACTCGCCACATGCGACCCCTTCGGGGATAACGCGGCAAGAAGTTACACTATATGTGTAGCTTAGTTGCGTTTTTAACACTAATTTATTGAAAAAATACAGTTCTTCAATTATGCACGAACGTTTTCGCCTATGGCCGTTCTACTTATCTGAACTCCTGAAAGACGAGGTTCTCATCACCCCTCCATATAAATGACATTGACAAAACAGTTGTGTCGTCACACGGCTATGTTGCTAAAAAAAAAACAAACAATAGTTCGTTCTCAGTTTGACAAGGACCATAGGCCAAGACCTGTTAGAAAAATTATATATCTTGAAACATCCATCCCGACCCTCATTATCATTAAATTGAAGAATAAATTAACTTCGAGTAAACTTTAGTCGACTAGACTTTAGTCACTAAAGAGCAATGATGGTGGACATACTATTTATACTGTAATTTGCTCCATAATAATCAATGTAGTGAAAGAAGTTAAGTTGTTCACGATATTTCATCTTTTCAATTATTTCAATTCATATTTATGTAAGTATACATTTATTGTACTGGTAAAACACTCCAGATGGAATGGAATATTTTGTGTAACATTGACCTTTACATCTCGCTGTGTGATATCCGTCGCTAGGTTTGGGAATGCGCGGCATTTCCGAGATAAACGGAACCGTCTGTAACAATGTAAATACATAGTATACCTATCAAGGCACAACACTAAACAGCCCGTGGGCGGGACGACATGGCAAACGTCAAAACAATCGGCACATTTTATGAAATACTGTCACAAGAAATCTAAAACCTTGACGTGAAATATGAGATACATATTTGTTTAATAATTAGAAATACTGATAACAGAAAGATGGCTATCAGATAGAATACGGCACCATAATCTAAAAAATAAATGGACGCAATAATCGCCTTTGAAGTTAATCAAAAGTATTTGATTGGCTCCGCACAAAATTTGTTATTTTTTCTCGGCAGGAAAACATCACATTTCCATGGATGCATAGAACTAGAGTCCTTATCATCTTTGTAATAGTAATTGCTCTTGCATTTATATCCAGTCGCCATTCCACTAGGAGTGGCTAATACCTCAGCAGATGTGTATCCACTTCTTTCTGTCCTTTCGCACTTTCATCTCATTGAAATTCATCACTCTTCTCTCGCTCGGCAGGTTCCAGTAATTTATTAGTCCATCCTTTACGAGGAATTTGTATATCTGGGTAGTAAGTTTGAAAAAGATGGAAGAATGACAGGTGAATTTGAAAGAAGAATAATGAAGGGAAGGTGTGTACTGGGTGCCACCGCTGGTATAGCCAAAAACCAAAACTTATCGAAAAATGTTCGATTGGCGGTACACGGTGGTATACTAGTGCCCACTTTGATGTACGGAAGTGAAGCTTGGACGATGAATGAGAGTGAAATTAGTAAAGTCCATACGGTCGAAATGGACTTTCTAAGAAGTATGATTGGAAAAAAACGGAAAGATAGGGTGAGGAATGAGTCAGTGAGAGAAGAATGTGGTGCAAGGGAAAGTATAAAAGTAAAAATCAAAAGGGGTTTGTTAAAATGGTTTGGACATATGGAAAGAATGAATGACGAAAGACTGACGAAGAGAGTGTACGCTGCAACTATGAATGGAAGCCGTGGTAGGGGAAGACCGAGAAAAGTATGGATGGATCAAATTTCCGAAATAGTGAATGAATGGGATATTCAGAGTCATAACAAAAGGAGAGAGTGCATGAAAAAGATTATGACTCTGAATGAAATGAAAGAAGTATGTAAGGACCGAAAGGAATGGCGGTTGATTTGCAACAATGGCGGCTAGGGCATTAATTCTAAGTGTAATATTAAGTTTAATTTTAATTTAACTTTATTTTAATTTTAATTTGTAATGTGTCTCATTATGAATTTCTGTAAATCATTTTTTGTGCTCCTTGACTGATAGGTTGGTACGAGGCTGACCACCCGTGCTGTAAAAATCGGTTCACTTTTGCCAATGCCACCCCGGTTCAGGGAACGGCGGCAGGAGTTGCAAGGTTTATGTCCATGTGAGGTTTTCTTTATTTGTATGCACACATGCAGAATGTGTAGGCGCGAACCTACATGTGCCTGTCTGTAGGCATGCATTTCATATGAGCCTTAAATGCTTACATATCCTTGCAGCTTAGATTATAGATTTACTCAGTCTTCCCCTTCCACGCTTACCTTTATAACCTATGACTGAATATAGTTAACGTTTAACCTAGCAACTCGGCATTTTTTGTTGCCAATGGAATTTGCTGAGTCCATTTTTAACATTATAAAATAACCTACCTACTTATTTTAAAACGTCGGAAGTCGAGGAATTTTAACCCATTTCCGGTTATTTTTTTCACATGGCAGCCCCATACCGCAACGTAAACCAAATCCAACGCAAAATGTGTGTTATTTATTTGACCATAATGCTAATATTAGTCATGATTTCGCTTGGTGGGATTCGTTAAAATGAGAATTGAGCCGCGTCGGACGTCGGCGCCTGTGTTCTCGGAAAAGCAGCGCGGCGCCATCTTGGTCCTTTTCGCGCGCTCCGTCTGCGGGACCGGAAATGCCTGCCGATACGTCATGCAGGCCTTACAACTTTACGCAGTCAAATAATATTAAAAAATCGAACACAAATAAATGGGTGAATCAAAGCTGTCATATTGGGATTTGAAAAAAACAATCACAAAAATCAATTAAAAGATAAATAACAGGAAATTCCCTACTTCAAGAAAAATGGTTCTTGCCTTCACTCGCCGAATACGGTTGTTTTGGAGGAAAGAAGTTTCAATCTATTAATGCGGTTGATCATCCATCCATACTTTTCCTGGTCTTCCCTTTCCTCTTTTGTTTGTAACATTTCCTCTACGTTCAGGTACATGGCATGTTTTTTTTCCGTTGCGTTTTGTCCAGTTTTCCTGCATCTATAATCTAAGTTGCAAAGATGTATTAACATTCATATTTAATACAGCCTACTAGCAGACATGTGAAAGTTCGCGCTTAAATTATTATACTGCAAGTATACTTACAAAATAAAAACATTAGCCATGCAAATCCTAGCGCCTTTCCCTGAAACGGGGGTTACAAAGTGAGTCAAAGGTTTACACTTTACAGCATGATAGGTCAGCCTCATACTGACCAATTAGACGAGTTACCTTATATTCGAATCATTTTATTTATACCTTGTATCCTTGAATATTATCCTTGTAATATATCCTTGCCGGATCCTTTGGTTCTGTCCTGCTCATTTTACACCTAAAGTTTAGCCTACTTAGACGGAACCTTTATGACTTTGATCATTGAAATAAATATTCGATGTTTATCTAAGACTTTAGCAATAATGTCGCCTGCCTTCCTGCCTATATTTATTTAAGTAATCTAGTTAGAGTTTTGCCATCAGCAAGGCACTTGTAGGGCTATCTAAATACTCCTTATCCACCTGTCTTATCAACATTGGAATGCGATAAAGTATGGCGTGAGGAATTGCCCGCTGTAAAATTAATATACTATTTATTATCACCAATATCTATCTATATATAATGTAAGTTTCAAAGATTCATTAACATTTTAAATTCATATCACATTCCGGAATAAGATCGAGTCAATCAATGGCACAAAAACCAAAGATAGAGTTCAGCCTCCGTGATCAATCTTAGCCACCGCTGCCTGTCCAACGCCTTTCTCCTCCACTACCATACTCCTACCGCATACCAGTCTGACACCACTCCGTCCAGCCATCTCAATCTGGGTCTTCCCACTGTCCTGCGCCCCTTCGAGTTCGTCACTACAACCTTTTTTTCCAGGCTCCGATGGTACATTCGCCGTGTGTGATTCAGCCACTGCAATATGATGACTTTCATTGAACGGACCACATGAACGTTTTAGAATTCATAATTATAACTTCTTTGCCACTGCCTTTCCACCACTCTTTCTAGTGACAATAGGGATGCTAACACAAAAGTAGGCAGATCATTCCATAAAAGGGCAGTTTGGCGAATCTGTGAAACATAAACAAATACTGGGAAAGCACCAATTTGTCTTAGTCTTGCATTCGACTGGCACAAAGATAAGAATCATAGATACGAAGCGATGCCCTTGTTGTTTTTACTTTAGTTGACAATGGTTCGATCTATGTAATCAAAGCTGGATTAAATTAGAATGGTAACATAGATAACAGCAGATCATTCCACAAACGAACAGTTTGGAAAAGGCATCTATAATCTAAGTTGCAAGGATATATTCATTCAAAGCTCTCAGATGTATGCCCACAAACAAACACGTGTAGTTCGCGCTTACAAATGCTGATTGTGTACTTACAAATAAAATCCAAACCTCAAATGAACATAAGCCCTGCAACTCTTGCCGACATTCCCTGAAAGCATAAGTCGTGAATATGAGGATTTCTCGTAGTTTTTTATTCGACCAACGTAAAGATAAGGCAGGTACAAAGCGATGCCCATTGTTCAGTTGTTGGATGCTATGAACGATTTCAAACTATATTATTAAATTGAAATGCCAACCTAGATACCAGCGGATCATTCCATAAACGGAAAATTTGGAAAAGGAATTAGTCGTGAATATATCTTGGAGGATTTCTCGTACTTTTGGATTCGACCAACATAAAGATAAGAGGCAGGTACAAAGCGATGCCCTTGTTCAATTGTTGGATGCTATGAACGATTTGAAACTATACCATTAAATTGAGATGCTACAGATCAGCAGATCATTCCATATACAGACAATTTGGAAAAGGAATTAGTCGTGTATATGAGGATTTTTCGTTGTTTTGACACAGACTGTCACATAGATACCAGTCGTAGATACAACGATTTGCCCTTATTTGAGCCCTTGTTGAAACATTGGTTGGATAGAGTTGTCGGCAAATAAGCAATGCAGTTAGCAGGGCCGACCTCACCGTGAGGACGTGTTGGGTGTCAGTGATGAGGAAGGAAGGCGGCCAAGGTCACCCGATGCCATGCACGCGTCACTAGTTGAGCATTCACTTCCTGGACGCAGCTGCGGTATCCGGCCATACGCACAACCTTTACATCAGATATGCAACTGCTGCATGCATTTGTGCAACCAATTATCTTGCATAATATTAATTATAATACCAAATGCGTACTTAGATCTTGCATCGTGTAGACGCTGGGATATTTAACCCGCCTTGTAGCCGTTTGGAATGAATGTGTCGGAAGGACTCACATCATGATGCCTGAAATGACGGCATAAGAACCAACAGTATCTGTAGGTCTGACCGTATTTATTTAAATACGAGTATAGCAAGCAACAAAACATGGCGGCGCGTAAACAGCAGATAGTTGCGCCATACAGTTTGTATGAAAAACGTAATCATACAGTTATTAGTTGTTTTCTAATCTCTATTGTAATCTTTTAAGTTGCAAAGATATGTAACATTGGGGGTTCACATTATATGCATTCTCACAAGCGAAACGTATAAGTTCGCGCTTGCACATGCCGCATGTGAACCTACAACAGAAAAAACCCAAATGAACATACACCTTGCAACTCTTGCCGGCCTCTCCTGAAATAGGGGTGACATTAGTAAAGTGAACAATTTTCTACAACATGGGTGGTCAGCCGCATTCCAACCTATAAGTCAAGGAACATACATAACAAATTACATTTTTAATACATAACAAATAACGTTGTCGCGCCGTTATTTTAGCAAAACCTCATTGTTACTCTATCGCCATTTCTCTAGGGATGGGCCAGAGCTATAGCAGTGTTGCCTCCACTTCTGCTTCTCATTTCTTGTGAAGGCTGAGTACATCTTACCGGTATTTATTTTGGGTTTGAAATAGACACTATAACTATAACTATAACCGAAACGGGAAATCATTTCTGACACCCTCGGTGGGGATCGAAACCTTGCTCTCGGCATGGAATGTAAGCATTCTACCGACTGAGCTATCGACCGGACTTTTTACGAGCTTGGTTGTCGGTACAAATCGTCAATTTTCAAACAAGACCCAGTTGCTGACTTGCTGTAAGGCTGGATGGACCTTATGAGTTATGATGATTTGGTAAAGTTGTATGAATTTTTCAACCCAGTGAAGAGCTAATTTGAAAAGATAAATGCTATTTTTTTTGTGCTCCGCGGGGATTCGAACCCACAACCTTCCATTTACGAGTCAGAAGTGTTAACCACCAGACTACGGACCGGTCCTTGTCATCATTGTTTACTTCACAAATAAAGCCGATGACTGTTTTCAGGAACTTCCCAATGACTCTAACCACTTCAGTATTGTGATCTCCCTTCCCCATGCTCACACTCTTCTTGCACCATGCTGCGCAGTCTTGGCTCTCTGCCAGCCAGCTCTGCTCTTGTGCCGTCCCTTTGTCTACTCTTCCATCTCGTACCTTTTGTTTTGCACAATCTCAAATTAGCAAAGCAAACTTTACGTTCAATTCAACCATAGCAACAACAAAAAACACGCAACTAAGCTGCAAATATACTCGTAAAGCGCTACTTCTTGCCGCGTTATCCCCAGATGAGTCCTATGTGGCAGATTGGAATCTATTTTTTACATGTAAGGGAGTCGTCCTTATTCCATTTATTTCACTTGAATTGGAGGTTTCCCAGATCCTTCAGTTTCGGGTTTAAAATAAACACCGATACGGGGAATCATTTCTGACTTGGTGGGGTTCGAGCCCTAGCCCTCTGTCATTGAACGCATGCCACCACCGGAAAGGGTTTTACCAAGAAAATAGGGAAATTTAAACACCCACTTGGAACCACGGTATCAGTGTAAACATTTTGTTTGTAATCGCTTTGGTTTAGCTTAAACGTAATGTTTTATACTGGGGTATAGTTGTCATTCAGAGATACATACATCAGAACTTTAATGACTTAATCTAACCATGGAAAGACAATAAGAAGTGGAAGTAAATCTGCATTGACCCTGAGCAGAAAAAACCGAAATAAAGTTTAGTTGACATCGCGGCTTGCTTTCCTTTCTTGCTGCAATGTATACATATTTTTATCCAACAATTCGCCATAACATTGATATCTAATTAAAGGTCCTCGTGCGACATAAAATATTTTATTGCTTATTTACTGCCATGATAGTTTTGATGTTTTGCTATTACTTTTTACGTGCCATTCACGTGTATAGTCGCCCAGGGGAATTCCATTGTTTTCTTCCACTTCTGACGTACCTGCATGGAATCCGATAAACGGGTTTCACTGGTCATCTAGAGACGATGCATGCCAGGGATTTTCGCCAATTCCGAGACCCAAAGGAATCTGAACCAATGCCCCATAAAACTGGCATTACATCGTGTTTGTGACAGTTTCGTCTCCCTGTGCCGCGTGGAGCTTGATGTGTCACTTATTTGTGCTGGCTGTCTTGAGAGAACAATGACAGGGATTCTCGCCTATCTTCCGAGAGCCAAAGGAATCTGAACCAATGCCCTATATACCTGCCACTGCTTCGTGAATGTGGCAGTTGTTTTGTCTCACCTGTGCGGCGTGGGGCTTGAGGTGTCACCTAATATGTGCAACTGGTTGATTGGGCGACCTTACCTGAAGCTGTGGGTGGGAGGGGACCGGCTCCCAGCGACGGCTGAGCGCCAAAATCGGCAGCGAAACTTGGCAGCGGACCACATCTGCATAATATCAGGGCTAGCAGACGGAGAACCCATTCACCAGCTTGCAATTCACCAATCGACACTCGGAGATCAATCTTCTTCTAATATATCAAATAGTTTTGCGATGAAACTTGCACGAGTTATTGTTTACACGCCCATATAGTCTTCTGTATAAAAAAAACTGAAAAAATAAAGGAAATGAGAGCAGAAATACGCTGAAACTTTTTAAACCTTATAACAGGGATTTTTTTAGACAAATACACTACACAGTGGAAGCACATCAACAGATATACTGGCCACCCCCAACAGAATGGCCGCATGATACAATAACAGTGACCAGACGAGCCACCACAAGGGGGGGCTGGGTACAGCTAGTAAAAAATAAAAGAAGCTACTTACTTTTAAGTTTCGAAAACAAGATCGAACTGAGAGTTCATTGAGGAAGGTTATCCTGAATTTGACATCCACTACGCAGCAATCAACAGACAAAACCTGGTGAAAACATTCGAATTTGTAGCAGCCAAAAAGATGATATAAAAAGACCTATTTCGATAGGTACGTCACAATATTTTCCCACGTGTGGATAGTGAATATAGTTTTTTTTCACGGATCAAACATTACACCAATCCAATCCTAAGTAGATCCATCGGTCAAGTGAATCATTCTGGATAAAAAAAACATAAAACGTCCAACTACTTTCTGCGTCATGTAAAGTCTGCAAATTGTAATTCCCCGTATTCATTCCATACATGGGAAGTATACTGCGTAGCTATTTCTGTCTTCACAACTAGATCATCATTAAATTAAATGTAAATTCAGCAAAGGATCTACAAGACAGACACGTGTAGTGATTCATAAGCCATGTTTTTGCCGAGTTATCACATTTTTTGTGTCCAGATTTGGGAGCGTCTCAGTCAGTTCGCATCCCTGTTTGGGTCGAGCACTAGCTGTCCCAGCGCCCCGCCGTCCCTCCTGAAGTCTGCACCAAGAGGCGACACTACGCGGCGCGACGCCGCTTCGAACGAACGAACAAAAAACGAGCTTTTCTCTTTGAAAATATTTTGAAAAGCAAAAACAGATAACCTATAATAACAACGAATGTAAATTGCCAACAACAAAAACGAGTCGGAGATAGTTTAAATCAATTGTGCAAAGTGAAGTGCGATCTATAATTGTTCAAAATGAATATGGATCCTATTGAAATCCTTGCCAAAGAGTTGTGGTTCTACCAGGTATGATTGTGAGAGTATTTTTTTGGTGTTTTGGTATCTAACTAAGCAGAGAACTGCTGTATTCTACAATCATTTTCGAAGTATTGAGAGAGTTAAAATCTCCCAAATCACTGTTTCTGCACTTCCAAAGATGTCCGAAATTCTGTTGTGAGGTACCACTCAAAGTTGCTTACAAGTCTGTACTTGTTTGTACACCTACCATCCAAAATCATTTACGGCATTTCTGATCTATTTTGATCCACAACTCTGCTCTCCAGAATATATTGTGTACTATAACTACACATGCTTTTTGATACACACGATGTCAACAAACCACAATTTCAGCACTATTGCATTCTAGCTATCACAAATGGCATTTCTTCGAAATATGTTTGCATTTCCCTTATTCATCAGAATGGGCTGAGCGCAAATTTGGATTTAGTTTTTTTTTTTCTCGGCGGGCCAACATCACAGTCCATAGAACCCTTGTACTTGGCCACCATTCCACTAGGGGTGGCTAGTATCTCCTCAGATTTGTCTCCACTTTGTTCTCTCCTTGCACATTTCTTTCATCTCCTCGACATTCATTACTCTCCTTATGAATGTACTTCTCAACCAATAACAAAATATTTGTAAGCTATTTTCCTAGCAACACGGCTGGGTGACGTAAAAATAATGTTCTATACGACTTAAATAATGTTTACTCATGAGTCACACATCTGATTATGTACTTGCTGGAACATTTCTCCTGATAACCACTCACTCTATTCGCCTGAGATGATGTTATAGATATTTTTAGTTGGCCATAATTATTCCACCCACCTACAATGTTTTTATTATTCACAAAAATGTCAATAGAACAATACTTTCATTATGTCATACAGCCAACACAATCTCCTTCTTCTTCCTCTTTAAAGTGCTGCTAGGGCTTAAAATAATCAATGAAAAATTGCTTTCTATTGCATTTTTCACAGCAGGGATTCAACAAATACAACTATCTTGCTTCCCATTTGGGCTAGAACGTTTTCTGCACTATGATCTATAATCAAAGTTGCAAAGATATATTTACATTCAAAATCATATCAAATGCATGCCCCCAAACAGGTATGTGTAAGTTGGTGCTTAGAAATGCTATATGCATGTGTACTTACAAAATAAAATCCAAACCTCAAATTAACATTAACCCTGCAACTTTTGCCGACCTTCCCTGAAACAGGGGTGACATTGGCAAAGTGACTCATTTTTTACAGTATGGGTGGTCAGCCGCATCCAACCTATAAGTCAAGGAATGAAATGATACGCAAAACGCAACTAATGATGATCCAAATTATATTGCCAGACAAACATCACACTTTTGTTTTGTTTTTGTCTTGAGTTTTGGTTTAGAAGGTGTAAATTAAAATTTAGATGCTGAAATTTCTTGAACTTAATTCTTCAGAGATTTATTTTTAAGAAAAGTGCTATTTTTAATTTTTAAACAATCACTGATCCCACCATGCAAAAATAATTTAACAATAACAATAAAGAATAGATTAGCCAGTCCTTGATGAAGCTCCAGCTATGATAAGAATTGGGATAGCTACTAAGCTACTATCCAATAACAAAAATACTGCATACTTTAAAATGGCTAATAGGTTTTTAACAACAGACCAAAAGTGTCTAGGTACTGATTTAGCAGCATAAAATATTAATCTAAATATTATACAGTAAGCTAAGTTATAAATAATTTATAGGTTATAATTAGTTTGTTGTTTGTTTCAGCTGGCCAGCCTGGACGGGCTGAACTCGGGCGTGCCCACCCGCACCACGGCGACCCTCACGCCCACCACGCTGCGCAGCATCGAGCAGACTTTCATCGAGCTGCAGTGCCAGGCCGAGCAGCACTCCAGCCAGGCCGGCTTCGTGCCCCCAGCCATCGCACCCAACACCCTGGGTGAGTCTATATATGCAGCCAGACATTCTCATTCCCTGCTGAACTTTTCCTTTTTTGTCCAATTGAGATCAAAAGGTCCATCCAGCCTTACAGCAACTGGGTCTTGCTTGAGAATTGGCGCTTTGTAGCGACGACCAAGCTCTTAAAAAGTCGGGTCGATAGCTCAAGTTGGTAGAATGCTTGCATTCCATGCAGAGAGCAAGGGTTCCATCCTAAGGTGTACCTACTCAGCCTTCACAAGAAATGAGAACCAGCCCCCCCGGGAGCTGGGAAACCCCCACTTCAAATGAAAGTGGTTGGTGTGAGGCCAGCCCCCTTACCCGTAAAAATAAATAGGTCCCGAATCGCCGCATGCGATCCCTTCGGGGATAACGCAGGCAAGAAGTTACCATACATGTGTAGCTTAGTTGCGAGAGGTTCCTGCCATTGTTTCCGCCAGCAGGATATGTGAGATTTTTACTCACTAAAAACCCCCCTCTACATCTCACCACACCCCGGGACTGCTGTCAAGCATGACTTCAGAGTGTGGTGTGTTTTTACATGCACAGCATGTCTTCACATTTCAGTTGCGTCAATTGGCAAAACAACACTATCTACATTTACTACATTTTGGCGGGTCGTGTTCATCCTTTGCCTTACGCACTCGACATCCTCCTTCTCTCCGATCACGCGAGAAGCAAAGGTATCCCAGGCCCTCCCGCCAGTAATATCTCTTATCCTGGACCTTCTGCATCCAGGCGCCAGCAATCCTGTTTATGTTATTATTTTTATCATTATATTAGAGAGCTTTCTATACTGCTTTTGTCCGATGAAGTCTCCATTCCACTATAATCTTTGTCCATCTTTGGTTATTGAATCTGACAATATATGCTCTGCCCACGACCAAGTCTGCTTTGCTACTGTCCAACGATGGATATCCAAAGTCCTTATAGTTAATTTAAAGTGTAGTGCTAGATGGAGCAGCTCTTCAACATTGGCAAAATCTCAATACAGGCAAATAGTTGTTGCCATACTCAATTTACCACTCAGCAAATATCTTAGCTTCAGGGGACAAATTATAAACAAATTTTATAATTGATCTTGTGAATGTTACAGGGGTGCAGTCAGTCGGCTTTACTGGTGGCTCCCTGTGTGTGTCGCCCGGCCCGGGCAGCAGCAGCGGCAGCGTCAGCCAAGGCAGCGTGGACTCCAGCCTGTCCCCTGCGCCTCCCTCCCCCGCTGCCCCCAGGCGCCGAGGAATGGGCGGCCGCAGACCAGCGCGGGCCCCGCAGCATCTCTCCCCTGAGGAGGAGGAGCGCCGCAACATGAGGCGCGAGCGCAACAAGATGGCAGCAGCGCGCTGCCGAAAACGACGCCTAGACCGCACCAATGAACTCTCCGACGAAACAGAAGGACTAGAAAAGAAAAAGATGAACTTGCAAGAGGAGATCCGTCAATTGCAAGCTGAACGTGAAGACTTGCAATTGATTCTGGAGACGCATCGTGCTTGCTGTAGGTTGGGTACGGCTATGAGGAATATCAGTCCCCCGGATATGAAACCTATTCTGATCGCATCAGAACCCAAGTTGATCAACGCTACACCTTACTCGCTGGATGGATGCTCGCCGTATTTGTCAGATAACGAAGTGACGATCAAACAGGAGATCATGGACCCTGCGCTCAGTCTGGACAGCGATGTCTTCACGTCACCTCAAACTAATAAGAGGTAAATATCACCCTTATCTCTGAAACATGACTAATTTATTTGAGACCATTTTTATGTGAATCGCTCTTTGATGTCAGGTTATAACCTGAAAAGCAGGAGGAGTTGCAGAACTAAAATAAATAAATATTTTCAAAGGTTTGAGTAAATTGATAGTAAAGTGAAAAGTTAAAATTCATTATTAATTACAAATTATGAATGTTTTTGGTCCTCAGACTAGCATCAGGTAAAGAAGTTGTAGTTTTGTTTAAATTTATACGTTTAGTTTAAATAGTTTTGTTTACCTGATGATATAAATGTATAATTTTAAGGATAATAGGAATAAGTCAGTGTTTCTAATAAAGAAAAAATAATTTCTTTAGTCCTTAGTAAAATAAAATTCAACTTCAATACTAAATAAAGAAATATATAAAAAATCTACAATTTATCAATATATATACATTCAAATTAACCAAAATGTTTTATTTTTAGTAAATTGACTGTGGCCATAGCTTGATAGAAGTTTTTGTAGATGCATATATAGACAAACAACCGCATGCCTTTATTTGGCAGTAATCATTCCTAAAACAAATGTCTCATATATATTTTTTGCTTCCTTCCAGAGTGATGCTGTCGCATGCAAACCCGCAAGTCGTCTCCACACCGTCGTCCATGCACTCGACAATGTCAAACCCCGTCTCGTCGTCAAACCCCAAACCCAACCGTCCCAACTTTCTCAACGTCCCGGTGAACCTGCCGCCCGGGCAGCCCAAAGGTGAGGTGGCTGGAATCCCGATCACTACACCATCCTCGGGAACCCCGTTCAACTTTGACAGCATCATGGATGGGGGCTCAGGCTTAACACCCGTGCAACTCTGTGCAACCCAGCAACATAGACTAAACGGAACTCCCGGCGGCGACACAGACAAGCTCGTCATTCTGTAGAAACAACTCAAGCGATTATTACAAAAAAATCTAGCAATTTCGATGTACAGTGTAAGCTGCAGAGATTATATTGATGTCTGAGGTTTTCTCTCTATTCATATACACAAGGAGTGTGTCATTGTATAAAAACTATTCATGCTATGATTATGAGGAATTAAATTTATTAAGTTATACAATTTGTTTTTTAAAAGACATAAACAAATTATGATTGCTGTTCATCCAAAGAAGTCACTAAATAAAAGAAAGATTATCTGAATCCAGCATCATTTAAAACTTTATGTGTAAAATCAAACATACTTTTGCTATTTTAGAGCCCTTGGGGTGCTTTCTAAAAATTGACTTTTTTTTTGTTACATGTACAAATAAATTGTTATGTGAGATCAGAACTAAGTTTTGGCCAAAATTATGTGTATTTTGTGGAGAGCAGATTGAAGATTAAAACTTCAACTAAAAGATGCATATTATGATAGGACAGTTCTAATAATTTTAAAAGAGTTTCTTTCTTATATTTATGAGTTTTTAAAATAGTTCTGCATATAATACTTAGTCAATTTGTCATTTGTAACTAATTTTGGGAAATTTTAGACATGATATAGTTTTGATCTCACATGATGAAATCTTTGTTGTACTGAAATCAGTTCTGTTTTGTGAGTCTAGAATATGCATTCAACTTTTCCATATGAAATGTCATACAACCAATATATCATTTCTACAACCAGATACTCAACTATTGTGTCATATAGCTATTATTTTGTACAAAATATAATTTAAAAAATGCAATTTACAAAACTAAATATCACATTTGTTTTATTACCACCATTCTATAAAACAAAACATATTTTCTGTAATAACTATAAAGATTAAAGTAGATAGGATTGAAAACTATTTGAGATTTTTATTCTCTAAATAGGAACCAACTAAGACTATTACTTGTTTTACAAAACTTGATTCTATCTCAAATCATTTCAACTGATATATTTGAGAACTATTTGAGATTTTTATTCTCAAAATAGGAACCAATAAAGATCGTCACACCTTATAAAACTTGATTCTTTCTCAAATCAACTGTCAAGATTTGAGAAGTATTTAAAAAAAATATTCTCAAAATGGAAACCGTTTACATTTACTTAAAGAAAATGATTTTCTCTTGTTTTCTTTATTGTGATTTCTGCGACTAGGTATCAATTAAAATTGCTCATTTATTTTAAAAGTATTAATATATTAAAAATTGTCTTCAGTTGTGCTTAAAAATGTGCTCAAAAAGTTCTTTAATAAAAAATATTAAAAAAAAACAAATATTTTCAGATGTTTCTTACTAATTAAAGAAATATAAATTAAATCTTAAATAGATTTATGATGAGAATTTTTAAATTAAAAAGGTATACTCTATTTCTATGTAAATTAGTAATGGGTTCAAATGTATTTTCTTTTCAAATTGATAACCTATTTATTTCTACTATTCGAAGCTAGCTGTAAACAGTTTAGGCAAAACCTTTCAAGGTCAGATGAGTCTTATAGAACCAAAGTCGGCACACTCAACTAAGCTGAACCTATAGTATAGCTTCTTACCATGTTGTATCCAAAGGGGCAGCATGTGTTGACTGGAACCTATTTATTTTCACAGGTAAAGAAACCCGGCTTATGCCAACCATGTCGATTAAAGTGGGGATTTTGCTACTCCCAGGGGGCAAGGTTTATAAATTCTCAATCTAGGACTTTTTTCAAAATTTTTGAAACACAGGACACATAATTTTTGTGGTAAGGTCAACCGGGGCTATTGCGTCACAATACTTTGAACGGCATATTCATATGATTAAAACAAACATATTGTGCATCATTTTAAGCTATAAGTTATGGTAAAAGTTAGGAATTTTTATCTAATTTCATATTTTTATACCATATAATGACATTTTAAATAACTTCTATATGTAAATGACGTTTCTATAAAAACTGGGATTTTTAGACGCAATAGCCCTAGATGGGGCGAAAGCGTCATTCACTTGTATTATGTAATTGGAAGACCTAATAACAATGATAATCACAATAATTTATAAAAATATTAGTTTTATAGTATAGTATTATCTTGTACTCCAAATTCTAGCCTTTGTTTAGGGAAAGTAGTCGAACAAAAATATTCGGGGCTATGGCGTCTAATTTTCGTAGTTTCTCGTAGACGCATTCGCCCCATCCTAGATTCCAGGGCTGCCAAACATTTTTTTTAGATAAGAATGAAACAACTTTGAAATTACGTATCATTTATTAGAGCAACGGAGTATGACGGCATTTTGCCCGTCTCATTACAATCATTACAAAAATAAAGAATTTAAAGCGCGTGAGATCTTTTAAGAGCCAATAGAGTGAATAAGTCCAAAGCAGTATTCTGGGTTTTTAATGTCCATTATGAAAAGTTCATTTTAAAAATTTGTTACTGTCAGAATAAAATAAAGAAATCAATAATTTACAGGTTACCTAAATAAAGTTTTAAGCTTTCACTTTCACTTTCATGGTCGGTTTTAGATGGTTTAGTTTTTCTCGGGTTAGACCATGTTCTATAAGCAGTAATTTTGTCTGCCGACGTTCCCCGCTCGTGGGAACGAAACGTCGGCAGACAAAATTACTGCTTATAGAACATGGTCTAACCCGAAAAAAACTAAACCATTTACAGGTTACCTGTTTCCAAAAATAATAAAAGTTAAAAAAAAAACTTTGTTTTCCATTATTTTAAATTTAAATCAATAACAAAGTTATTTTTCTTTTTATATTTTAAGATGAAGGATTACAAAGTAAATGCCTCTACAATCAATAAAAAACAAAATAAGTTATTTGAATTCTATTAAAATTAACACAAACTTATGAAATATTACAAAACAATGCTATCTGGGTTTATTGAATAACTTGAAAGATCTCATGCGTTTTTCAAATTTAACTTTCAAACTTCACTGAATGTTGTAATTTTTAAAATTTTCTTTAAACGTAACATGGCCTCTGCGGGATATATCAGGTTTCGTAAGGAACATTACAATGTCATCATCGTAATGTTTAACTTCCGATATATCTTCCACGTCTGGGCAATGGAAAGACATAAACCTACTGTTCTTTATTTTTCTCAAAAATTTCACGTTGGGTATATTCTCGTCATTGATAGAAATAATGTTCCCCACAAAATACTTAACAGACTTTTTTGTTGAAAATCTCACTAGTATCCAATCGTGAATTTCCGGATTCCTTTTGCCGACATACGGTTCAAATTCGTCATTGGCTACAATTTTTGCATCATTTTGCAATAAACAATCGTCATTTACATTTTCTGTCCTCAGCAATGAATCATCAAGGTCTTCCATTTCTGCGAAAAACTGTTCACGATAACTATCAAAATCTTCACAGGTTAGAGAAGATTCAGCAAAACTAATATCTGTTTCATCTTCAGATTCTTCATCGTAATCAACACACTTTTTTTGTTTTTTCACCCTTTTTTTAGATTTTTGATCAGTCTTTTTCTTCTTTGGTAGCTTAATATCAGATTTTTCTTCTACCTTTAAGCTCTCTTCTGATGATTTTGTACATTTTGCTTTCTTGCTAGATTGGGGATCTTTGTTTTCTTTTTTTGTGGGTTTTTTCTTACGTTCTTCTTTAATTATTTTTTCTTCCTCTTCCTTTTTTCTTCTTTCTAAAAACTCTTCCCTTGTAATTACTTCACAGCCTTTTGACACCTTTGTTTTTTTCAATTTAATTGTAGTATCACTTCGTTTTATTCTCTGCAATAGTAAAGATTCAAAAGAATAATTTTCTGAGGGAGACAAAATTCGATCATCAATAATCTTAATTATGGGTCTGTCATTCGAGTTATCAAATCGCATTCCTTGACTGTTCAAAGGCAATTTGGAAGACGCTGCTATCAGAGTTAGTTGAGAACTTGAGGTTTTATTGCCTTCTACAAGATCGTTGAGCGTTTTATTGTTTTCTTTCAATATGATATTTTGTGTATGCTCTTCAGGGTCATGACAACTGTTCATCCTGAGGAGCACCACTTGTAAACTGAGTTCTTTCAAAGAAGGAATCTGCTTTGTTTGTGTTTTAAATTGTTTGAATCTTTTCAATGATTCGGGGTCATATTTTTCTTCAGGTATCGTGTTTCTGTTGAATGGGTATATACCTCCTTTTTTAAAACCGTTCCGAATAATAAGTGGATTCAGTTCGCGCCACACTTCTCCAAGAATGCGACTAAATTCATCTTTTGGCAACTTCTTACCTACATGCAATCGTTGCCATTGCACAAGTTTTTCGTCCCAAGTGTTTTTCATTGATTTAAAAACTGACAAATCTAACGGTTGCAGTAAATGGCTTGCATGTGATGGTAACTTTATAATAGTCACTCCGCGTTTTTGTGCTTCTTCTAAAACTTTCAATTGAATATGGGTAGAATGGCCATCAAATATTAACAAAGCTGGTGGATCTTCGCTTAAATGCGGTATCACAGTATTGAACATGTACTTTTCAAATACTTTTGAATCAATCCAGCCATTTTTAGTGGCAGCATACGATGTGTTTTCGTATCCATTGCCTGACATCCAAAGGTCCCACATATTTTTTCCTCTATTTATTATTAATGGAGGCAATTTGTCACCAGCGGCGCTGGCTGTGAACAAGATCGTGACATTATCTTTACCAGATGACGCGATCGTTCGTGTACTGGCAAATCCACGGGCGCCAACTACTTTAGTTTTGTCAGGGTCATTCCCAAAACTTGACTCATCAAGATTCCAAATCTTTTCTGGTCTTCCTTTCAAACCCAATTCAATCAAAACCTCGTCAAGGATATCAAAGTAGTCATTAATTATAAAAGGATCGCATGCTACTTTCCTTGACATCTCCACTGCTTGTGGCTTTTTTAAGGACAAATTGTGTCTTTTTTTGAAGGCAGCAAACCAATCATACCCAGGCCTGTTGTTTTTAAATGGAGTTAAGTAATTATTTTGAATCACATGTGTGCTCACTAAATCCAGTGTTTCTTTGGAAGTAAGTCCGAATCCGTATTTTTCCATTACCCGTAGACCATTTGCAAGTTTGAGCTCATTTTCTCTGTCAATCACGGTAGGTGGTCCACGACACTCCTTTACGACACCTCTTCTGTTATTCACTCTATCACATATAGTCGTACGAGGAATATTGTATTTTTTTGCTGCTTGGTACGAGTTTAAATTACCACTTCTAACTTCATCTACAGCTTCTTTTAAAGTGTCAAGGTCGTATGTTGCTGTTGTTTTTCTTTTGTAGTGCCGCACCATATTGAAAATCTTAAAATAAAAAATCAGAATTAATGCAAATTACTGTAATATAAAATTAAAAGAATTTATCCCCGCCAAAAGAAAAAGCACCTACCCCACTTTACGTGAGAAGTTATCCCACATTAAAAAGGATAATGAGTTAAGATCATACTAAGTTTTGTCGACATCCGTTCATAGGTTTATATTGATACAAACAAACCGACAAACAGACACAAATTTTGAAACTATAGCTTTTGGTTCAGTAAAATAGCAATCAAACATTAAAAAAGTAAGTATGTAGGTATTATATCTAGTTGTCTAGTACCCATAGTACAAGATTTGCATATTTTGGGGCTAGTTGGCACTGTGTGGAATGTCCGAACATTATTATTATTACATTACAATGTAATTACAGATTTTTCATTATTCCATTATAATATGTACTTACCTAAAATCAAAAGGTTTAGGAGCCCTGATAATGGGGCTATTGCGTACCAATAGACGCAATCACCCCAACGGGACAGACGCAATAGCCTCAAAGCAAAAACATAGCCCACAAATTTTAAAATTACAAATTGTCAAAAGTCTTTAGCTAATTACGTAAAATAATGAAAACAGTATGTTAGCAATAAAACAATAAAAAAACTTACTTTATAAAATCTTCGATTCACTCAAAATGAACTGAGATTACAAAAGATTAAAATTCACGTGTTGGCACATAAAAAGTTCGAGACGAAATGAGAGATTTAAAATGGCGGGTCGATTAAAAAAGAAGAGCTCTGTTGCGACATCTATTGATGATTTTTTGTACTTTTAGTGCCAAAGACTAAAACAAGATGGCGTAAGTAGCTCTAAATTCCGCATTTCGTAAGATAATTCAAATAGATGCTTTAGCCCCGTAGACGCCATCACCCCGGTTGACCTTATATATTAATTTAAAAAAAATCTTCAATTGCCCCCTTTGGTTTTATACAACTCAAATACATTCAGCATTGCTTAATAAGTGGCCTTTACTTTCATGGGATGTTTCAACGGAAGTTAAGAAACTTTTAAGTCAAAGAAATATTAAAAAGATAAAAAAAAAACATCTTAATAACTTTGAATACTATAAAATTGACTTAGCTATCAGCGAAACAACTTATAAATTCTGATTAAATAAAATATTTGTTACCATGGAAGTTATCCAAATTAAATCATAAGAAATATTTTAAAAAACAATGTGATAGGTTTGGCCATTTAATCTAAAAGAAAAAAGAGAATATTCATGTAATAAAGTTTATTCTAGATTTTTAATATTTTTATTGTAATTTTAAAGATATTCCCTCCCATATGATGTTAGTATACTTGACGTCATTAAGTGCGTAAGATTATCTTAAATATACATTAGTTCATATAAAACCACGGTGAGAAGTCTCCACATAGCTACGGATCATAAAAGTAGATAGAAAGTGTAAAACATGGCCGCCCGTGATCAGCTGATCTCTCTGTCAATTATTCCACAGACTACACTCAGTTATAACAAGCACATTGGAACTAACTAATTTTGCTCGTTGTAGTCATTGCTCATTATAAACGTGAGTAGGTAAAACTGTCCTTCCTACCAATCTTGCTATTCACACCGGGATATGAAAGCTTCTAATCTTAGTTGCGAAGATATGTTACATTGGGGATTCACATTATATGCATTATCACAAGCAGACACATATAAGTTTGCACTTGCACATGCCGCATGTGAGCCTAAAATGTAAAAACCCAAATCTCAAATGAACATACACCCTGCAATTCTTGCCGAGCTTCCCTGAAACAGGGGCTTGCAAATAATAAAGTAACACATTTTTATGATTTTATGAAATTTGGAAAACCAGACACAATTAGGTATTCAGCTGTCAAAAAAATTAATAAATGTGTCTTGGAGCGATAATTATCAGAGATTATAAGCCCCACATATACTGAAAATCTGTTGCCATGTCAGCCAGGTAGCTTTCTTTGTCTTATTTACGGCATTATTTGAATGTCTCAAAGTGTATTTTGATGTTATATCCAAACACTTTTTTATGAAGATAAACCCAAACTAACATTTCAGTAAGTAATTGCTTGTTACAACCGTGAACTCTCTTTAATCGAGTTTGATTGTATTTGTATGAAGATCATTTCACAGTGAGATCAGCTGATCCCTCGCAGCCATGTTTTATCACTTTCTATCTACCTATATGGTCGGTAGACATGTGAGACTGCTGAACCAGGCTATTGAATTATTAGTCATTACTTTGTCACACTATGCTAAGTAATACACTTTAAAATAATCTTATGGCCCAGAATATTGAATATTCTTAATTATGGAATCAAAATAACATTTCGTTCATTCTCTACAACTCATTATACTGGTCTGTAGTCTAGTATTTAACGCTACAAACTCATAATTGGAAGGTCATGGTTTTGATTCCCGGCAGAGTACAAAAAAGATTATCATTTGGATTTCACATATGGTTTTCGCTGGGCTTAAAAATTCATATGCCTTTAACAAACACCTGTCATCATAGAGCCATCCAGCCTTACAGCAAATGCGTCTTGCTTGACAATTCGCGCTGACTAGCGATAACCAAGCTTACAGATGGCTCTAAGAATAGCGTCCATCAGATAAATTATTCTAATATTATTTTTGTCTACATACTCGTATGATGAAGTCGTTCAACATCCCTAACGTAATGATGACAGAGCTACAGGTACAGATACGTAACAAGAAATGAGAAAAAATCAATACGGGCCGTAAGATTTCCCTTACATAGTGAATAGTTTCCTTCAGTAGCAATTTGTACTTTAACTTAGAATTAAAATTAAATATTTTTTAGCCTTTATTTTGGAGATGTTAAGTAATCAATAAAACCAAATATTATTTTAAAACATTCTGCATCTCAAGTATAGAGCATAATATTCTAGCTCAGCCATAGTGGTAATACATCGATCAAAATTTTTGTTGATTGATGTATTGCTTATTAAAATGTTGTTTTATATTTGGGTACAGGCTAAATAAATAAACTAAGCAATATTCTTATTCATCATCTGTATGAAATTTCCAAAACTATATAAAATAATATATAAGTAGGAAAATGCTTAGTGTCCCTGCTAATGTGTATTTATAATTAATTTAAATAAATATACTTTGTATGTAAGAGATCTCTCAATAAAAGTATGAGCAATAAAAAGTATTTTTTTTGATACTTTAATGTTTTTTCATCGCTTACAAATTGCCATGAGTTGCAAGCCAAATCCATACAAATCATCCCGATATTTACATTTCAGATATTTAAGATTCATAAATGAAAACACGCAAGCAAATATGTGTAAGCTCTACGTCCACTAGCGTTTCCTGAAGCGGGTGGAACTGGCAAAAGTGTCCATTTTTGAGAGGCCAGTCCAGTCTCATACCAGCCTATTTGTCAAGAAACATAGAATAATAAAATACTTTCTAAGACGTCTTACATTGAATTACGGGATATTTGTGAGGAAGATGAGGGCCTGTTGCACCAACCTCCAATCAATATTTAATTGACAAATCAAATTTGATTGATGGAATCACGATTTGGTTGCAAGAACACAAATCAATGGATTTGCGTGGAGCCAGTTTCTGAGCGTTATATTCCCCGAATTTTAAATTATTTGGTATTTTTACGCATGGTATCACCTCAGAAAACGACAAAAAAAATGTCACGGCGTTTGACAACCGACAGCTGCACTGAAGGGAAAATGACTTCAAAAAGGTAAATTAAGTGATTACTTGCTGATATTTAATAATGTAATTAATGTTTTATTATCATGGTGTAAGTATTGAATGTTTTTAAATAGAATATAATTCCTAAAAAATCATTTTTCCGCCACACAAACGTTTTTGTTTTGTGATGTATATAAAATGGCAATCACGTAGTATTTGATGCCTTCAATGTATTAAATAGCTCGTATATGCTTTGAAACAGACATAATACATGCAAAGTTCCTCAAGAATGATCAAATTTGACATTAATTAACCATATTTTGTAATCAAGCTTCTAACCAAAAATGACAGTCATTTTAGGTTAGAATCTAAAGTAGTGACTGTTTAGGTAGTTTGCTATTGAATTTTTAGTGTTATGTGTTGATCTAAAATGCTGTCTTTTTGTTATAATAAATGTGTGATTGTGTTTGTTTTCAGCGGTACCTGTCTAATGGCTGAATGTAACGCTCGCTTACTAATCAAAGAGATTCCTAGAAAGACATTGGCTTTCATCTATACATGAAGACAGTGAAGTAATCTGCAATGCTGCTGCAACAGAAAAGTATGTTGGTTTATGTTTGGAGTAATCAGTAGATCATAATTTCCAAAATGTAAATTTTGAATGAGTTTTGGTTATGACAGCCCTGTGCATTAGATCTCCGTTCATGTGGCTGGCTGTGGGCATTTTTAAATTAAGCTCCCATAGCTGCTAATATCCTCCCTTCAATATCATTTATCAAGCTTTTGTTTACATTAATAATGTTGAGTGGAGGCTTCTCACTTCCCGAGGGAGTTTATTTTAGTTATTTCTCGTGAGGGCTGAGCAACGCTTGCGAGTATTTTATTTTGGGTATCATATTTGGGTGAACACCGAGACGGGATTCTGTAATATCTCACGCCAGCATTTCTTCTACGTGTTAGAACTTATTGGTTGTATGCTAAAGTACTCATTGAGTGTTTTCATGAACTCATCGGTGGAAATATGTAGTTTTCTTTTCTGCATCAGACAGGTCCTTCACCTTACCTAAAAATGGCAATTTGTTTTTAAAGCATTTTACTAATTATGTAATCTTTTCTTCCTCCAGATGAGAAACCCATTGAAGACAGCTATGAAATATTTTCCCCTCAACAATGCCGTTCACCTAGCCCGTCTAAGGTCACCTCCTCACGCCTTCCCCAACTCATGCATCGTTTAACCAAATATCCCATAACATCTCCTCCTTCGCCATCATATTTTGAGTCCAATAAGCCCTCAGCCTCTTCCCACATGCCTTCATTCTCAGACTCACTTTCATTTTCAAATATACCTTCTTGCTCTCCACGCTCTGTCTTGCCTAAACGTTCTGCCATTTCCAAACACCCTTACCCTCTACTTCAGACTCACCTGAAATTCCTACCCGATCTCCATCTCCTTCCTACTTACCGCAACCCACCCGAGGGCCAGTAAAACGTCCTGCCCCTGCAGCATTAAAGCCTTCTACTGAATTGCGGAGAGACGATTCATCAACTCCTGCGTTCTTATGCCAGCCTATTTCACAGGAGTTATGCCATCGTAAGTTCTTTTTGATACATTGATTAAGAGGAATCTCTAAACACAACTTTCTACTATGCTACCAAACATGAAGCTCCTCTCCAACCTAAAGTAAAAAAAAATTGGAAGATGTCTGAAGCAAAAAAATTGCGCTTTTCAAATATGGACATTTTAGAAATACAATATTATTTACCAATGGGACTGAAACAGTGATTTACAATCAAGTTGAATAATATGTAGTGCTGTTAAAATATTAAGTATATATTTTGTATTACTTAGGATGATGATTGTTTTGGTCCTTTGCACTACTAGCATCGTTTAACTGTCTAACTTCTTTTGTTACAGAAAAGAAGATCCCCACCCGTCGTCTTGCATCACGAGCGCGCAGCATGCCGGTACAAGAAAGTAAAAATTCTTCGCATGTGCAACTACTGGAGCTGTACAAAATACAAATAGATATATTTACCATTGAATTTCAGCTGAAAAGACTCAAACTAAAGAAATGAAAACAGGAGAACCCTGAATATGATGTGATGACAACTAATTATAAAATGTTTTATTGAATAAAAGTTGATAAATTGTATTTCTTTTTTTATTCACAATTATATTTAAGTAAACCAGATATATCAACATATAAATTTCAAATGTAATGAGGCATCCACACGCTTGCGGCGAGCGCCTTGAGGCGTGTAGTCTATGAGCTAGACGTATGAAACCTTACCTCATCTACTACCAGGCAGAGACATGATCAGGCTGGTAGTTTGCATCGAGTACATGATTTTTTCACAGATCTGCCTTTTCCTAACCTGGAGCGTTTTGGATCTGAAAAAATCATGTACTCGATGCAAACTACCAGCCTGACCATGTCTCTGCCTGGTAGTAGCTGAGGTAAGATTTCATACGTCTAGCTCATAGACTACACGCCGCAAGGCGTGTGGATGCCCCATAAGGGTTTGTGTATTGACGTTATGAAGATTCATTTTAATAATAATGTCATTACATTACTTTACTTAATTACATTATTATATTGACAGTTCATATTAAATGCGTGCCGAAAAACAGCCACTGTAAGTTTGTGCTTACAAATGCTGCATGTGTACAAATTAAAATCCAAAACTTAAATGAACATACTCACTGCATCTTTTGCCGACTTTCCCTGAAATAGTTGAAATAGTAGAATTTACTCTTAGAAATATGGCCCTCTCACCGATAGCCGAATTCTGTTGCACTCGCCATTGCAAAACTTTGAAATGAAACCAGATACTAAATATAGAATTTTGTTTAAATTGCATCCGTTGTAACTCTTCCTTCATAGCAGCTAAAATGTACGTATATTCTTCTCATTCTAGGACAATCAATCTGAAAAAAGACATAGATCAATTACAATATTAGATAGAAAACATTGCTTGTTTCAACTTCAATCACTCCAAAAGGTCAGTGTAAATATTATTCTGTTTACCCGTTGAAATATTCGTTGATGAGGGTATTGCGAGCTGTCCCATTGTGTGAGGCATTACCCAGATGAAGATTTTCATCCGGGGAATCAATCTCATCTATTGATAATGCTGCGATTGGCTCCTTTGCTGACAGGCAAATATTATGTAGAACGGCAGTTGCCACTATCACTGCATGCGCTCTCACTAAGGTGATATTCAGCTTGGACCCTGTGGAACTTAGAAAAAACTCTTTAATAATTGTTAGGTTTAATAAAGTTTTAAACTTTTACTTTCACTTTCATGGTCGGTGTTCAATGGTATAGTTGTTTTCGGGTTAGACCATGTTCTACTTGCAGTTATTATATCTGCCGACGTTTCATTCCCTCGAGCGGTGAACATTATCAAGGCTCGTAGCGACGGGGGACCGTTATCCTCCGTTTACTTTTGGCAACTGGCTGGCTGCTGATGCTCTTCTCATCTCTGTCATCATATATCTTCGTTGTGATTGGCGGGCTGGATGCGTTGGGGGGTGGCTGGTGTGTACCCCTGCGCATGCAGGGGCATTTTCAACATGCGTAAACAGCAAAAAAAGGCACATTTCATATTTTATTCCTTACCTGGAGATTTTATGCGCACATGAGTTCCATCGATGGCACCAAGCACATTCGAGAACTTGGCAGTTATGTAAAATGCCAAGGCGGTTTCCTGCAGCTCTTTTTCATTTGAGGGCATTTTGATGAAGCGGGGTCGCAGCTTGGCAATAGCGAGTGCAACAAAATATAGACAATTCTGCTTGCCGTCGATTTGTGCACTCCACTCATCTCACTTGTGCACTGCTGTATGGCTCCTGTCGCAAAGAACCGAAGTCCAAGCAAAACCCTTTGGACTGGTGAGAGGGCCATGTTTCTAAAAGTGAATGTAGAATATGTTTGTAAGTTAATTGAGACAAGGATACGTAGAAAATGTTTTATTCAACATGATAATGGAATAAAAATACTGACCTTTGAGTGGAAGTCCTCACTTCATCAGAAATTATCGAAATAATCCATTCCGCGGTATTTTTTGACAAACGGAATCGGGAGAAAAAATCGAAATCATCCCAAGAATCGAAATGATCTATTCTTGGGCGAAATGTGCGCGGCCGTGGTTTTAAGACATTTCTCTCATCATCAGATGAATCTCACGATCTTGTAATTGGACAATAAATTCTCAGAAACATTTTTTTGTGTGAAAATGGCGGCTTTGTTTTTATCGTTCACTTGACGTTTGACGGCGGCCGGCCATGTTGGTGATTGTGCGGATCACGTGCGGATGATTGCCCAATGGGAGCGCTTAATTCAGGCAAAGACCAGAATTAAATATTTGTCGAAAATGGGTAATAATATGATGGATTCGTATTGGAAAATTAGCTAATTTACGTTTATGCAACCAAATTTTTGATTTGATTGGAGAAATCACACTTAATTTTGATTTTCGGCTGATTGGAGTGTGGTGCAACTGGCCCTAATTCATTTCAAATTAAGTCATACATGTAATCGTCTTAGTATATTGTATTTTGTACTGTACACACATAAAATATGTTAAGTCGCAATTTTGTATTCAAATAATAAATGTATTTATTCCAAAAAGAATTTTATTTCATAAGAAAAAAGTAATATTGAATGAATAGTAAGAAGAAATGAGTAAGAAAGAGGAGACTGCCTTGGCTGGGTCGCATCCAGCGAATGTACCATCGGAGCCTGGAAAAGATAGTTGTGATGACTGATCCGAAGGGGCGCACGACAGTGGGAAGACCTAGATTAAGAAATGGTGGCAGACTGCGTGAGGTGGGAGAATGGGACTGGATGAGGAAGGCGTTACAAGAGGTTGCGGTAGATCAAGGTACCCAAGACCAACCCCAAATTGTCCATGCCATTGACGATACTAATAAGAAAATGGTATGTCTTAGATAAGATGAGTCGGTGTTATGACCGAGGGAGTAAAGTCGCTGTTCCTGACTAGCGTATATGTAACAGAATAACGTTGGTTCGAATCACGTCTGCCCCATTTGACCATCACTGCGACCCTGGTTGCCACTGCATGCACACAATGCTTCTGCTTCCGCATGAAGACAACTGGCCAGGCAAAATAGGTTGATGAAGTGCATTCCTCTTCACAAATGTATTTGTAAAAAATAAAAGTTGCTAGAGTGGACACAAGAATATGAATGGGTAAAACAAAACAGAAAATCTTAAATTAAAGTTTAAAAAATAATGGTTGTAGGCAGGGAGTAAACAGATAGTTGGCCAAGGATGGAGATGAATGGTATGAGGAAGCACAATCTCAAGGGCATACTAGGAAGGTACCTAGTTACATACTAGAAGAATATTATAATAAAAGACTTCGCAGAGCTTAGCAAGGAGGTGGCTGGAGAAATATAAAGACCCCTACTACGTCCAACATCAACAATATAGTAAGTAGGAAGTTTATTTTTTTCAATAAATGAGAAAAAAAAATCCGTCACTTTTAGAAATGACTGTCCCTTTTTTTTCAGTGGGAAAATGTCACACGTCTATGTGACAAGGATCCAAAGCAATCTACAACAAAATATTTTTGTTTACTTTTTACCCAGCAACTCGGCAGAGTGACGTCACATTTTTTGGGGATGGCATTTGTTCCGAGTCCGTCGAGTGACGCCACTGCCCACTGGTCTAGGTAACTGTACCAACTAAAAACAAAATATTGGTTTCATGGGCGTACCCAGGATCAAATGTAGAGGGGGCAAGATCATTACCAAAATGTACCGTTGACAGAGGGTAGGCACGTAATTTTGAAAAGTTACCTCCCTAAAAAAATTTTTTTTTTGCGCCTCCTTTTTTACGTTTTATTTATTAATATTCAAACTCTGTCGCCATTCCGCTAGGGGTGGCCAGAGCCTCTGCAGAGTTGCCTCCATTTTTTCCTATCCTTACATACCTCTTTCAGTTCATTCATATCCATCAGCTTTTTCGTACATTTTCTTCTTCCTGCTTCTCCTGACTTTCCCTGCTTCCCCTGGCCATAAACTTGCGCTTTAGGCAGAGGCAAGCCATGATTGAATAGTGATGATTTTAGTAATTGCAATACAATTTAATAACAAATAGTTAATTAATAGATCCACTTTTCTCTTCCTGGTTACGCCCATGATTGGTTTCCTGACTCCATTATCTCCTACTAGGGTATTTGCAATAGTGAGGAATATGATAAAAAGTATATTATTTTGATAGATTTCGAAAAATCAAATAATAATATTATGTTGATTTGAAGCCGAAAATATGTTTTTTCGATTTTATATTTAAAAAATAAAATATAGAAATTTGGACAATTTTTTAAACGGATATGAGATCTGCTTCTTCTATTTCCGGTGCTGTGACGTCATATGTTAACGTCACTTTCTTTTATTGACATTCCATACTCTGTTAACATGTGTTGTTGACAACAGAAACAAATGAAAACAACAAAAACAAATGAAATGTTTTTAAAGAAACACACAAACTTCTTGAAAAAACAACAGCCTCAACGGTGTAAACATGAAAAAGCGATGTTTGAATGACATGAATGTGAGGGCTGTCAGTTGATACGGCCACGATACGGCGATGTTTACAAGACCCTGACGTCACGCGAGAAAATTTCATCTAGTAGCGTTTTGGCGCGAAAATTCAAAAATCGATTTTAAAATGCTTATAACTTTGCTAAAAATACAACTAAAATTAAAATTCAAAAAGTTTTGGGCTAATAAAGCATAAACGAATTTAAATCACAAAAAAAAGAAAAATGTGAAAATACCCTGTTGTAGGACTCCGCTCGTTCTTTCTCTAGATCTGTTTTTTTTTTTGCAATGCACGGACAGTCTACAGGTGGCGCCCATGCATTTCCGCTCCGTCAGTCAACACAATTTTCGCCGTTCGCGGTTCTTTCCATATTTTCATCATTATTTGATTTGTATGAGGTGATTCCGTGTAATTTTCATGATTATTGACGAGGTGTGAGCCGATATAATACACCATTGACAAAGAGGTTAGCAAAATTACTTAAAAATATGATTTTTTCGTGTAGAAAGTATTGAGCAATATTCTCTTCTGTAATAACTACCCACTGTTTGTTTGATGGAAAAACGGCTATATTTTTGCGTCGTCACCATTTTAACATGTAATCTAAACAATAATCCATTTTGTTTATAAAAAAAAAATCGCCATTTTATCAGGTTTCTTCAGACCAAAAAAACTGCCGTAGTACACATACAGCATGTGGAAGCGAGGACTTGCATGTGCCGAGGACAAATATGAGCCTTAAATGTCAATATATCTTTTCAACTTAGATTACAGTTAGAAAAACCTATCACCGAATGTTCATACAGCCTCACAGTGAATGGGATTTGCTTGATAATTAACAGTTTCTAAAGCGATGACCAAGCTCCCAGAGAGCTCTTGAGGTATGATTCACACAAAACAGCGCTTACCAGATCATCATCATGAGCTCGACACCCCTGGGTGTGCCTGGCTGAATCCAGGATTCTCCTCCACTCCCGCCTTTGCTCTCCAGCTACGTATGCCTTGGCTGCATCTGCGTTAACACCTAGGTTAACACCGTGCATCCATCGCCCTTTAGTTCCTCCTTTTCTTCTTTCGCCTTGTGGAGATGAGAGTGTTAAGCACTTAATAGCATTTGCATCGTCCTTGATTATGTTACCGAGTGCTGGCTGTACCCACTGCAGGCTGTACTTTGACGGAACTGATCACATTGGTCTCTTTGTGGATGTAGTAGAGCTCCTTGTCGTGCTGATGACACCAACTATTTTGTAATTAATGCAATCACCAAAATCCTAAAATATTTATTTTGTCAAATCTTTTCCCAGGGTTGAAAAATTAATTTGCCTTCACCAAAAATACAGGTCACCGAAGGTCCACCCAGCGTTACAGCAATTGGGTCTACTTTGATAATTGACGCTTTCTACAGTGATGACCAAGCGCGCATAGGGCTCTTTAGGTGTGATTCACATGAAAACAGCGCTCACCAAATAAGTCATCCTAATATTATTATGCCATGCTTTAAGACTAGTAATAATATTAGGATGATTTATTTGGTGAGTGATGTTTTTGTGTGTATCACACCTCAAGAGCCCTCTACGAACTTGGTTGTCGCTGTAGAAAGTGCCTAATCTCAAGCAAGACCCAGTTGCTGTAGTAAGGCTGGATGGACCTTTAGTGTCCGGTCTTTGGTAAATGTATATGAATTTTTCACCCAGCGAAGGGCATATTTGAAAATATAAATGGTATATTTTTTTGTGCTCCGCCGGGATTCAAACCCACAACCTTCCATTTACGAGCCAGAAGTGTTAACCACTAGTCTATGGACCGGTAAAGACTAACGTGGATTCTTTAATTTCTACAGTCTCAAGACTTGGATCTGCTTAACTAGTAACAACGTCCTCACTAACGAGATGGCCGACTGCCCCACGCTGCCCAACGAGCAGATCCAGTGCCCCTACGTGGAAGCACACTTCATCGAGCAGTCGCGCATGCAGTTCCACCTCAGCAGGTGCAGGCGCAGCTGGTCCGGCAGCAACCCTCCCACCGCCTGCCCCTTCGACACCTCCCACATGGTGCCCCAGCTGGAGCTCAACGTGACTATACATTCTATCTTTTGCTAGTGCCATATCAGAAGCACTATTCTGCTAAATTCCTTACGACCTCAAGGCGACGAGATAGCTGTTTGTGTCCACATATACGCGTCAATTACTTTATTAATTATAGGGAGACTTGTAGATAGAGGTGCAGGAACTGGATGAACTGTTTATCCACCTCTTTCCTCAACAATTGTTCGTATTGAGGGTTCAGTTGATCGAAGATTTTTTTCTTTACATTTAGCAGGAATTTCCGGTGTACTGTATTTTTTTTATCTACGGAGTTCTTTCGCAAGCGCTAGCAAGCTCCGACTTGGATTGATATCCAAAGTGTACGGAATTTAGCAGAGCAGCGCTTCAAATCCTCCAGATGTTGGCATTCTGGCCTACATAACCTGGAACAATAGGGTTATTGTAATGGTGGGGAATGTGGCTGAAAATACTATGGTTGTGTAGATCTCATTTCAAGGATCACAACTATATATTTTTTAAGTAGTAAAAATAAAGATTTCATTGATAATTTTCTAAAATAAAATGCCGAGAATCTGAATCTCGCCAAAACACAGCGCGGTCGGCCAGCCAAGCTGTGACTTCAGTGAATCCGCCAGGCTACCTGGGGCCCTCAGTGCATTTGTATGAAATACATAGTATCCGAAGATCCAGAGATGTCACATCCGCCTAAATAAAAATGACCTGTTTTACCGGAAATCAAAGATGCCCAAATTTTAAAGAGCTATAATTTAAAAGCTACGTCAAGTAAGTATATATATTTAATAAAAAAAACTATGTATTTAAAAAAAAAAAATACTCTTTCTGAGTGTCATTGTATATTCCATACATTTTCAATACATTACATTCATACTCGGGGTACATACATACTCGGGGTACTAATCTAATCTAATCTAAGCTACAAAGATATATATCATTTAAGATTTATATTAAATGCATTCCCACAAGCAGATATGTATAATTTCGCGCTAACACATGCCGCATGTGGACCTACAATATAAAAACCCAATCTCAAATGAACATAAGCCTTGCAACTCTTGCCGTCCTTCCCTGAAAAAAGGGTGACATTGGCAAAGTGAACCAATTTTTTACAGTATGGGTGGTCAGCTGCATAACAACCTATAAGTCAAGGTACAGACTTGCTAAATGCTTTGTTGTGTTTTCAGTTTCACGTGACGATCTGTCCAAACCGCTATCTGTTTGATGAGCTGAAGTACAAGAGCAAGGATGTGGTGGTTCCTGTGGAGCCTGCCCCATTGGCCAACGTCCCCGTACAGGAGGAATCTTGGGACAATGTAAGTCTATTGCTTGAAATCGGTGTCGACGGTGATCCATGGCTTTTTTGTTCCTTGACACATAGACTTATGACCAGGAATGCATGGACATCCATATCCGTATCCGAAACTCTCGGATATCCCAAATAAACAAATATCCGTATCCGTAACCGAAATAAAAGTTGTGGATAACGGTGGAACCAGAGGCGGTTCCCTAATACAGTTCAACGGGGCAGTGCACTGCCTAGATTTTGTAATAATTTTAAGAAAATAATTGTATCAACTTTAAAATATAAAAGTATATTGTGTGGCAGATGTTTTGAATGGTCGCTGAAGTAAAAAATCATAATTATATGGAGCGCTAGTACAAACCCGCCGTCCATAATACATAATATTATTGTTTAGTTATACTCCTCGTGCATTTGTCCAAGTGAACAGATTTTAACGGATTATTCCCATACATTTTCTGAGATCGGTTAGAAACCGTGTATGGAGGGAGAGAGCGGATACATTATAGGCTTTTTAGTGCGTACGACAAAGACAGATGCGTGCATTGCCGGCATATTATAATTATTCGTGCGTAGATATTCGAAAACAATGAAATCCTTGTAGGATATTGATTACAAATAATATAAGCCAGTAACTCGAATTTGGTTGACCTCCATTCCGTCATCAGTTGACGTTAAAATAAACAGTTGCTGGATGTTTTTTCATCGAACGTGAAGATTTTTTCCATTATTTTCTAATTTATCGTGAAACAACTTACAATTTTGTTTTTTACTAATTTTCTGACGATAAATTTTAATAATAAAGTAAACGTGGACATTATAAAAAAAAATAGTTGAATAGTATTTGAATAAAAACATTATTTGAAAGCATCGCAAGTGTGTGAAGATGGTGAAAAAGATAAAAGTTAAACAGCATGCACTTTCGCAAACTCAAGTTGAGCTTGTAATGCATTTCAATTTATTAGGCCGAACAGAACTTCGACAAATGCTTGATGTTAATTATAGACAATCAAGTAAAAAGTTCAATGACGAAGTGCGTTCAAACAGATTAATAATTATATCTAGAATAATTGATTGTGTAAAATTTTGTGCTGATTTGGCTTTGATTGAGGCTTTCGCTCAAGCGAAGGAGCGACGGATGGATTTCCATTTCAAATATGTAACTGTAAGTACGAGATTAAAATACGCTTATTTGTTATGCACCAAAACGGGTGTAGGTACTTACTTACTCGTGTATAAGTAAATAAAACAATATATTTTGGATGGTTGGTGTATTAACACTGTGAAAATTCATCTTTATTTAGTTATTAAAAAACTGTTTTATTTTCACTTTTTATTAATATTTTTTTAAAGAACACAGACCTGATGATGACTACTGTGTAGTCGAAAACATTTGTGTCCTTTAAAAAAATAATAATTAAAAGTGAAAATAAAACAGTTTTTTTAATAACTAAATAAAACAATATATATTTAGGTACGTATTTCTTGCAATTTCCATTCAAAGCAAAAAAAATACAAGAAAAAATGAAATTGCGAAAATTATGAACTGCCAACATTTTTATTGAGGAGCCGCCTCTGGGTGGAACCTCAATGAAACATGTTTTGACAAGTTTTCGTTTTCGCCCGTCGACTTTCAACAAACTAAAAACCATAGGTACTAAAACACGTGTTATGCAGTGTAAAAACACAGTTTAAAAAATTATTATCTCTGTCTCGTTCTTCTCTGTGAGTGGTCCTTATGTCAATCAATGCGGAAGAGAGATAAAACTATCATGAACATTTTGCCAATTGCTTAAAAATCTGATATCCGTAACCGAAACTATCCGAAACTAGCGGATATCCGAAATAATTCAGTATGCATATCCGTAACCGAAATAATGTAATTGCAATATCCTTATCCATAACTTCATATCCATAACATCCCTACTTTTGACACTCTTGCATATTCTCTTCAATACTACACTAATTTGTAGCCAGAAACATTAAGGCCTTTACAATTAATTTTGCAGATGGAGGCTACCACTTACGATCCCACACTCAAGGCCACGGAGGAGAACATCTTGACGGTGAAGCGGGGGGCCATTCCCTCGGAGCGCCGCAACTACCGCATGGATCAGCGAAGGCGCTTCGAGGGCAACCCCAGCAATTAATCAGACAAACCATTATAAAAAATTATAAAAAACACAGAGTTTTATTTTCACAAATTGAGTTTTTATTTCCACCTCAAGTACTTTCGACTTATTTACGTCATTATCAAGAGAATATAAGGATAATGACGTAAATAAGTCGAAAGTACTTGAGGTGGAAATAAAAACTCAATTTGTGAAAATAAAACTCTGTGTTTTTTATAATTTTTTATAATTATTTATAAAAATGAATTTTCACTGTGTGAATACACAAACTTTAAAAAGTCAGACAAACCATGTTAACTTTTCTCTGTTGACCCTGAATATAATATACAAGTATAATTTTTTCATTCAAAATTATGTGCTTTCGTTTGTTCTGAAATATATCAGGCTATAATGCTGTAAAAATGGTTCACTTTGCCAATGTCACCCCTGTCTCAGGGAAGGACGGCAAGAGTTGCAGGGTGTATGTCCATTTGAGATTTGGTTTTTATGTTGTAGGTTCACATGAGGCATGTGAACCTACAACTTGTACGTGTCTGGTTGTGAGAATGCATGTAATGTGAATCTCCAATGTAACATATCTTTGCAACTTAGATTAGATTAGATAATCTAAGTTGCAAAGATATATTACATATTTTGAGATTCATATTAAATGCATTCGCACAAGCAGACACGTATAAATTCGCTCTTACAAATGTCGCATGTGGACTTACAATATAAAAATGCAATCTCAAATGAGCATAAGCCCTGCAACTCTTGCCGACCTTCCCTGAAACAGGGGTGACGTTGGCAAAGTGAGCCATTTTTTTACAGTATGGGTGGTCAGCCTCATACCAACCTATAAGTTTAGGATTTTTTTTATCGAAAGGCTGATTTATTTTTAAAAAATCCACATGATAAGAGAGTGCCATTTTTGTGTGTGTCACGCCTCACGGGCCCTCTCCAATCACAGATAAGACTTAATAAACTTAAAAACTTTATAACATCCACAGACTTGGAGTTCTTCACTCCGAGTGGCAGTCTGTTCCACCCCAACGGAACCGCAACACGGAAAGCACATAATTGTCAGTAGAGAAGATTTTATATGAATTTGAACTATCCTATTTGTTAAATAAGTACTAAAAATGATGCGCAACAAATCGCACGTTTAATAATAAAGAGCAATAACTCAAAAAACATGAATGTTGGGAAATCCCGTTTGAAGTTCAGACAACCAGTACAACTTGTATGGGATGAAAAAGGCGATCGATGTTTTATCTCGGTCATATTCGTCCAAATTGAACGGCTGTCGCGTTCTACCTATTCTTCTCGCATTGTTCTTGCGTTTTATTACAAAATCTCGATTTTCCCAATTTTCGAGTTATTTCTCTTTATTATTAAACGTGCGAAATGTGTCCAACAGAAACCACAAAATGTAAAACATTTCAAAATAATGTTGCGCAACAAAATGTTAAACATTTCAAAAAACATAACTATAGTTTTTTCCTTAATGTTGTAAATCGTGCTGTGCAACACAAAGTAAAACATGTTTCCTTGTTTCCAATGTTTCCTTGTTTCCAATGTTTCCAGTCATGTTGCGCATCAGTTTTTGTGTAATGAATACACGTATTCAATGTGTAAATACTTTAATATAACCGTCCAAAATAGCATGACAAAATTTAAAATACAGTGTTCAAGTTTCCTTGTTCCCTTTTGCGTTTCTATTTTATTTAGCTACGTTAATTCTTCAGTAAAATTTGTTCTTAAGTGATAGAAAAATTGTAGTATTTTTTTTTGCTTATGCAATTCAAGGCGCATATAATATTGATTGTCAATTTTATGTAGCGCCCTTTAGTGGCACTAGCTACCCCAAGGGCGCTGTCCTATGTTGGATCTTTTGAAGGCAAATTTGAATGAAAAATTCATGATTTTAATTCATGTGAGTTGTATAATCTTTTGAAATTGTTTGCCAGTGTTATTTTGGAGTGCTTCATTCATTACACAAACCAAAGCTTATAGCGTCGAGCTGTGCTACTCAAATTTATTCTTGTCTTGTCTTATTGCATGGCAACACTTTAAAAACAACTTGAATTTGCTTTATTACCTTGTAAAGGCAGTGCCTAGTCATGCGCGCCATTTGTCTCTACTGGTCACCATACTCTTGTACAAGCATTGAGTAATAACATACAGGAGCAGAAACTAACTTCCTGCATTGATACATACTATCGCCCACATTTGTCTCAGTCCTGTCAAACGTTGCAGTTGTATAGTCATACGAAATCAGGCCATTTTGTCTGAATCCATTTTGTTTTTTGACACCCAATGATAACACATGCCATAATATCTTTAAATAATGCCTTATCCTTTAAAATTTGTCAATATTAACGATCACAGTATTCATAAAGCGTGTTACCTGTCGATTCTAGCTGTGTTCGGACTTGTTCAGTAGCCGTTATTATTCGCAATAGTACCAACTTTCTAGGAACATTTTTACATTCCCTCGAGTTTTTTTGTACACATGGAAATGCAACTGTGAAGTTCTTTGTTCTCTTTCTTACTAACGACTTTTTTCCTAATTTAGTTGAAACAGATATATAATGTTTATTTTTGTTAAAATAATTTCTAGTCCACAGATAATAATAATTACACAATATTTTTATTGCCGTTTTGTAAATTCACCGCAAGGGCACTGCAGAGCCATAGCCCCTCCTGAACAGACATGTCTTCAATCCTGATCTAAAAGCATCTACACTCCACAGCTCTCAGCTTGTGTGGGAATTGAAGATATAAGTCAATGTGTACAAGTCTTGTAGTGCTAGCCATTTGCCCCTGCTGGTCCCCGTCTTCTTGAGGTGTGACTAGGAGGCAACATCCATGAGCCACTTCAAATCTCAGAAGTGTGAAGCTCTTGGAAGGCCTCTCAGTTTGTCTCCCCAAGAGTTACTCATTGGAATACTGCTTGAATAAGTGTTGTGCATGCAATAAGCGAGACAAAGCCACATTATAAAGAAAAGAAGGTGTTGCAATATTGTACGAGGTCTGTGGAAAAATGGTTGCAATTCATGGTTATTGAAAAGTATTTATTTATTTATAAATTTATGTTTTAATCCTTCTCAGATTTTAAACATGTGCTAGCATTTCTTCCTATTCTCAAAGCACTTCTGATTTGCTTCTTTACATATGGCCTTGAACTCTTCTGGCGATGCAGCCTTTATCTTCTAAATTGTGTCAAAACACCATAATTTCATACAGGGGTATTCACAACACATATTTTGATCCATCATTATTTTATTGCGTGGAATATTCACGTAAGTGGTGGTTGAGCCGTGGATTTGCTGTGTGTAAATAACACCAATAGGTTTTGAAGACTGGAAAAATTCATATGAGGCAAAGTCTGGTGTCAACCTTTTTTTTAACAGACCTCGTATTTGATTTTTATATTTATTTATTCAACAACCTGTTTCTTTATAGTGTACTCTCTAGTGCACTTTATAGTGTACTCTCTAGTGCACTTTATAGTGTACTCTCTAGTGCACTTTATAGTGTACTCTCTAGTGCACTTTATAGTGTACTCTCTAGTGCACTTTATAGTGTACTCTCTAGTGCACTTTATAGTGTACTCTCTAGTGCACTTTATAGTGTACTCTCTAGTGCACTTTATAGTGTACTCTCTAGTGCACTTTTTCTACAGTGAATGAAATAAATATTAGTTGGTAGTGGGTTCTAATCCCATCGGAGTACAAAAAAAATTATTCAAAAATGTCCTTTGGGTTGAAAAAAATATCAAAGACCAGTCACAAATGTTCACCTGGCCTTACAGCAACCGGGTCTTGCTTGATCTGGTGATCTGTACTCCTAATATATAAAAAAATAGTACGCTCACATGTCGTGAGGAGTAAAAAATGTATGTTGATTTGCATTTTCATTAACGTTCACTGAAGGCGCTGTAGAATATTTCTCTGGAGGATTTAACACGTCTTCAGGGAGCATAAATGGCAACACCAACTTCCATATTTTTTTTCTCTGTTGTATCTGCACTATAAATAAACTTTGGGTACAATATCCATTTTTTCTTAGAATGTTCATTTAAATTCACTGTAGAAAAAGTACATAACAATAGCAGACATTTCATATGTCTGTGCTCCTAATAATATAAAACATTAGGTAAATTTTCCTCAATTTCATAAAACTAAATGACTCTCTAGGAGTGCCGTCATATTTTCCATACATGTTTTATTTATGCAATCAAGATGAGATTTACACAATGTTTTGTACTCAGGATACTGTTCTGTATTATATTTTTATCAAAATAATCAGATAGCTTTTCTAAAACATATTTAAAAAGGTTTAGGTTGGAATTACGGTCGTTTGACATATTTACAATAATAATAATACACAGTTAAAATTTATTAATCGTATATTAGATGAACCGTCATAACAGAACTTCATTATTCTCAATGTTTCGTTAGCGATGTAGCTAACATTTTCAGGAGACACCCTCTCTGCACGATGACTGAGGATGAACTGGTCTCAGTCGTTTCAGTCGTCTGCAGAGAGGGTGTCTGCTGAAGACGCTAGCTACGTCGCTAACGAAACATAGAGAATAATGTAAGTTCTCTTATAACGGTTTGTCTAATATACAATTAATAAATTTTAACTGTGTACTTATTATTATTGAAAATATTTATAAAAGATAAAGTATCCTTCCCCAATGTAATTAAAATCTTTTTTTTTTATGTCTTACCATTAGCTGTTATGCAAACTGATAAATTCAATGGTTATTATTTTGTTTTTCTTCCACAAATTCTAGCAACTCAGCTAACTTCATATTGAACTATCAAAGGTGAAGTTTTACAAAATGGCGACTTAAGTTACGTTTACGTCAAGTTTAAGCCATGTAGGTCCATAAAAAATGTTAAAATAAGCTGTCAAATTAGATGCTGTTCAGATGACGACAGTGATTAAGTGATTAGTTGTTATAAGTTACTTATCTCTCATATGAGTCGTCTTTTCATATATGTGATAAGTCCACTATGATTGAATTGAAATGGCTATATTGCACTTATTTGAGTGCTCTATACTCGAAGTCACAAGATGTTTCGCTTCGACATGAGTACGGCTTTCCGGTAGATTAAATAAGTCGTCCTTGCCAATGGTTGCAATCGGAACTTCTAGTTCTCCGACAGGCAGGCGTGCATAGTTCCGATTGCAACCATCAAGGACGCCTGCATCGGAGCATAGCATAGAGGCAAATACATCTCATAAGAAATATTTTGCCCTTTTTCTTGAAAATAACACATGATATTAATTTCCTAGCTAACAATAACTCAAATTGTACCAAAAATTTGAATTTTAAATCTTAACTTCCAAGGTGTAATGCACATTTTATCAAAAATTGCCTATATGTGCCTGTATGGAATGCACGTCCCTGGCGACAGGGTAGGACTGTATATTAAGCCATGGGATGACTTTATGAGAGCATTATAAGGGTTCTGTTGTGCCTAATTTGCCAATATGTCAGTTATTCAGTTTCACCTGTGCGGTATTGATATTTTTTTTTTTTATTGATTGTAGAGGCATTAACTTTGTAATCGTTTATCTATAATCTATAATCTAAGTTGCAAGGATATATTCATTTAAAGCTCTCAGATGTAAGCCCACAAACCAACAAGTGTAGTTCGCGCTTACAAATGCTGAATGTGTACTTACAAAAAAAATCCAAACCTCAAATGAACATAAGCCCCACAACTTTTGCCGACCTTCCCTGAAACAGGGGTAACATTGGCAAAGTGAACCATTTTTTACAGTATGGGTGGTCAGCCTCATACCAACCTATAAGTCAAGGAATATGAATAAAAAATTACATTTAAATATATAAAAGAACAAAACCTTACAAAGAAATCTATACAAAAAAAAAAAAAAAAAAAAAAATCAGAAATTTCCTATGTAGCAAATTAATACACCAACATTAGAAATCACCATTGCAGATTAGCCGCCACTTCTTCCTGTCCTTGCACACTTCTTTCATTTCATCCAGAGTCATAACCTTTTTCATGCAAGTCCTCCTTTTATTATGACTCTGGATATCCCATTCATTCGCTATTTCAGAAATTTGATCCATCCATACTTTTCTCGGTCTTCCTCTACCACGACATCCATCTATTATTATCTAGTTTATCATTAATGATAAAAGAAAAACAGCTTTGTTTTCGATTACGTGAGTATTTATTTTTAAATACCACAACCGGTTTCGCAAACATCCGTTCGCATCATCATTAATTTATCCACCTGATGATGCGAACGGATGTTTGCGAAACCGGTTGTGGTATATAAAAATAAATACTCACGTAATCGAAAACAAAGCTGTTTTTCTTTCATCATTGATATTTTGTGTTTAAAAACAAATTGTAGATGTGTCACTCTTAAAAGTTATAAGACTCGTTAGTTATTATTTTATTTTATGTTAGTTATTATTATATAATATAATTGTTTCCTTTTTTTCACTTAGGTTAAGAAGAATGTTGTGAAGCACTACAGGCATGTAAAGATACTGTACCTATATATAGGTTCTATGTATAATATATATATATTTAGATAAAAAAATAATATATGAGACATAGAGCAAAAGACGGCAATTTAGGATTTAAAAAAACCATGTAAGTAAATCTCGGAGATGTGATAGATTGTATATTTTTCTTACTAAAGTAATTAATTCTCTTTAAATGTGAACACATTTTTACCCTAGAATTTTATTATTGAGAAGTTGAAATCTCTGAGAATATGTATGTTACACGTGTTTGAAAAATAAGTACTTTTTTAATTAAGTTACGTTTAATAATTTGACAAAGAAATTTGTGTTCAATAAGTTACAACTGTTGTTTCTATTCATAAAAACCTGTTGATACTTAAATTGGTATAAGAAAAGTAATAAATGCGTTAGTTTTATAAAACAGTGTTTAATTTTTATTTTACCTGAACTGGAATCTGCAGAGTGAGAAAAAGAAAACAGTGTGCATGAAGAGAGTGATGACTGGCGAGGAGGTGAAAGAAGTGTGCAAGGACAGATGGACGAAAAAGTAGAGACACATGCGGGGATACTGGCCACCCCTAGAGGAGTATTCAGGAGGCCTGTTTATGAATCCGATAGACTTGAGGGTGTTCATCAAACCCAGGCATGTCAAACTTAGATGATGTGGCGGGCCAGATGTTGCATTTTGTACTATGTATTGTTGATGGGGGGGTTGCATTCCCAGACTTGTGCCATGGGGGTGACAAATAGCCTTTCCATATCAACGCAGAGAAGAAGTCCATTTTACAAGGGTCAAACATTGTGTCAGTAATGAAATGAAGATCCCAGGATAATCAAAAATGTCTCGGATGGTGCCCCCTCCAGTGTCAGACCACTCGGGCGTTCCAGGATATGGTGGGTAGACATTGTCGAGGCTGGCGCGAAAACTTGGGAGTAAGGGGACCATGGAGGGAAGCGGTACACGACTGAGAGTCCTGGAGAATTGTGGTCCAGGCTCTGAGCCTTCAAGGCTTGTGAATAAGTAAAAACAAGCTACAAATAAAAGACAGTTTAATTTCTCTATACATTTATACACAAAATTCAACATTCATATACAAAGCACAAGACTTAGGTGGCTTATCGGAACACACACTTGGAATGATGTCTAAATCATTTTTTAAATTTGTAACGGTGTTCGCTACTTTGGGCACAAACTACAAACTGATCACTCTGACACACCTGGAGGTCCAAGGGTTCTATCTTTAGAGAGGACTGTGGACAACCTCAAAAAGGGTCCGTATCGAGCAAGGCCGTTGCCAACTTCCTGCTCCATGGATGGGGATTAGCTCCATCTCCAGGATGCATCTGTGGGGCGGAGAACCAGACTGTCTGGCACATAGTGGAGGAGTGCCCCATCAGAAGACACTGTCCTCGCCTGAAAGACCTCCATGAAGCCACGCCAGGAGCAGTGAAGTGGATGGAGGGCTTGGATCTTTGCCTCTGACGCCCAATGGCCAAGGAATTTATTGCGCTTGTCAGCCATACAAAAAGCATAGTAAAAAAGTACCTTATTTAAATCAACAATTCATATTTTCTAACTCCTTATACTTAGTATTAGATTCTGTTTAGTATGTATTCCATTTTCTGATACATTCCTTTATTGAATAAATTATACATTATATAATAATACACTTCATTCTAGTCTAGTCACACGGAGGGTGCAATACGTGACTAGCCATGTAAAAATATACAAGTTAGATACAGAGAACTTTAGTTGCTTTCAATTATTTCTTTGAAGCCAGCCGGCTTTCATGAGCATTGAGTAACAACATATAGGAGCAGAAACTAACTTACTGCATTGATAAATACTATAGCCCACATTTGTCTCAGTCCTGTCAAACGTTGCAGTGGTGTAGTCATTGAGTAATAGCATAGGGGAGCGGAAACTAACATAATGAATTGATACATACTTGCTCCCACTTGCGTTCCTCTCCTGTCAAACGTTGCAGTGGTGCCCCCAATGTACGGCGGCAACAATTACAAATATTACGCATTAACTATCACAATAGTTATAATTAAATGAGTGATAAAGTTAAAATATGAATATACACCTTGAAAATATGAAATATTGACACCAATTTTGGCAATCACAATATTTATAATGCGTGTTATCTGTCAACTCTAGCTATTTCCTGTATAGTCGGCAGCTATTATTTGCAATGGTACCAACATTCAAGAATTTTTTTATCGTCCTGTTGAGTTTTTTGTACATATGGACGTGTGAAGTTCTTAGTTCTCTTTCTTACTAATGACCATTTTCGTAAGTAAGCCGAGACAGATATATGTCTATTTTGTTAAAATAATTTCTAGTCCACAGATATCATAAGTCAATGTTCATGAGTCATTTGGAAGCTTATAATGACACAGAAAACAGGAACGGATCCGTGAACTGCGCGGTGAGTATATAGAAGGTCGCGGGGGCCGGCACGAGGGCCAGGAGGCCCCAGTTGAGCGCCGCGTCCTTGAGCCCCGTGATGGAGATGATGCCGTAAGCATGCAGGAGCCAGTGGCCCACGAGGATCACCACGTTCCTCACATCAGTCACCGAGGTCTTCAGCAGGGACGGGATGGTCTGGTCCAGCTTGATGGCGAAGTGAGAGGCCGACGACATCATGGAGAGGATTATTATGATGTACGGGAAGGAGTAATCTGACAACAAATGTAATATTCAAATTAAAAAGCTGTCTGATTTTGAGTTGAAATCCTTTTCCAGATCTACAAAGGCCTCAAACAGCTTCCCCTCACCGACAATTGTTTTTTTAACAAGATATTGTGAGAGTGAAAATCTGATCAACGCAGCAGCCCCTGTCATTAAACTGGACTGCACATTGGAAACCTTTCCACTAGTAGTCAGCACAACATTCTTAATAATCACCTTACAAAAAACCTTCCCTGGTATACAAAGTAGACTTAAGTTCTGACAGGTTTTCCTGTGTCCCTTACCTTTGTAAATAAGGACAATGACTGCCTTCTTCCAATCTATTAGTACCATTTCAGCTTTCACACAAAGCTTACAGAATTCAAGCATCCATTCCCACACATTCATTTCCTGCTTTCATCATTTTACCATCTTTTACAAACGCAACGCAGCTAAGTTACACATATGGTCCGGTCGACCGGTCCGTAGTCCAGGTGGTAGCACTTCGGACTCGTAACTGGAAGGTCGCGGGTTCGAATCCCGGCGGAGAACAAAAAATATACCATTTTTATTTTCAAATTTGCTCTTCGCTGGGTTGAAAAATTCATAAACCTTTACCAAAGACCGGTCATCAAAAGGTCCATCCAGCCTTACAACAACTGGGTGTTGCTTGAGAATTGGCGCTTTCTACAGCGACGACCAAGCTCGCAGAGGGCTCTTGAGGTGTGATACACACAAAAACAGCGCTCACCAAATAAATCAGCCTAATTTAATTTTTTTTTTAATATGGTGTAATTTCTTGCCGTATTATCCCCAAAGGATTTTGCGTGTAGCAAGTGGAATCTATTTATTTTTACAGTAAAGGGGACCGGCCTTAAGCCAACAACTTTAGTTGAAGTGAGGAGATTCCCAGCTCCCGAGGGGGCTGGTACTCATTTCTTGTAAAAGCCGAGTAAGCCTTGCCGGTATTTTATTTTAGGGTTTTTTGTCCGGTCGATAGCTCAGGTGGTAGAGTGCTTGCATTCCATGCCGAAAGCTCGGGTTCGAATCCCACCGAGGGTGTCAGAAATGATTTCCCGTTTCGGTGTTTATTTCAAACCCCAAAATAAAATACCGGCAAGGTTTACTCAGCCTTCACAAGAAATGAGTACCAGCACTCTCGGGAGCTGGGAAACCTCCACTTCAACTGAAGTGGATGGCGTAAGGCCGGCCCCCTTACCTGTAAAAATAAATAGGCTCAACTCGCCACATGCGACCCCTTCGGGGATAACGCGGCAAGAAGTTACACTATATGTGTAGCTTAGTTGCGTTGCGTTTTTTTTTTTTGCGGTTTTTGAAATAAACACTAACGGGAAATCATTTCTGACCCCTCACCTTGGTGGAGTTCGAACCCGAGCTCTCAACATGGAATGCAAGCACTCTACCAACTGAGCTCGACCAGACACCTTTCCTTTAATCAACATCTATGGCTGCAGACCTATACTATGAATGAATAGAATAGTTGGTTTGTCTCACATATGAGTCCCGCGCACACGGCGTGTATGAGGATGAGGATGGGCAGGAAGTAGAGTGCGCTGTAGATGGCGCGCGTGGAGCGCCGGGGCAGCACGCGCTGCAGCAGCACGCAGCGGAACAGCATCAGGAACACCACGCACAGCCCGTACAGCACCAGCACCAGCGTGTACCTGACAAACCACAACAAATGTACGTATACATTTACTCTAAAACATAATACATATTTACTTGGAATATACAGTGCGCTGCCTTAGTTCTTGTTTGTCGTATACGCCATTGAGAAAATTTTACATGAGCAATGTTTGCATGTGTACTGGACCAATGTGTCTTATAAAAACAAGAAATTTATTTTAAAAATATTTAAAAGAACTCTCACATTATCGAGTTTTACGGTTTTTCTTAGCTCAGATTGTGTAGAATTTGATTCATAAGACAACTGCATGAACAAGTCATGTTTGACAAGATTGGCGTATACGGTAAACAAGAACTGGGGGAGCGAGTGGCCTACCGTGTGTGCAGTTGAACAGACCTCAATCTGTGCTCAATATGGGAGCATGTCTAATATATAATTTAAAAATTAGTGCTTCCATTACCCCTACATGGAGAGACCAGCTTTACTGGCTTAAAATTTAAAGAAAGGATTAAGTGTAAAATCTGTTTAACTATCTTTAAATCGACACAGTAATAATAATAATAATAATTTATAGGTTAGAGCAGTGATTCCCAAAGTGGTCGATATCGACCCCTGGGGGTCTACGGATACTCGATGGGGGTCTATATTGACGTAAGCGCCCTTGGAGTGACATTGAGTTACGAAACGGCGCTGATAAAGAAATCATCATCAACATAAAAATGGGGGTCTACAAGTCGTAAGAGGGGGTCTACAAACTTTGAAAATCGCGTGCCTACCCCCCCCCCCCCCGGATGTCCAAATTTAATCATATTACTCCATTGTTGAAAAAACTGCATTGGCTTCGTTTTCCGGAGAGGGTGGTCTACCGTGTTTGTCTGATGGTGTACAAAGCTGTCAATGGTACGGCTCCTTCATCTGTCTGACATGTTCTCAGCTATTGAGATAGATTTGAGACGTCAAACTCTCAGATCTGCAGGGTGTGGGGTGGTTGACTTATGCCGGTATTCTCCATTGACATCTGCAGGCTTAGCTCAGCTAAGGAAGCATCTGCAAGTAAGTATAGAAATAGACCGGTTACAAAAAATTGACATTTTAAAACATATGTTTCTTATACTTTATGGCCTTAGTAAATAAGTGAAATTAATGGGAAAAATCAAGCATGTTAACTGATTGTTTACTTAAATTTTACAGTTAATTTTTTTTATATAACTTAAAAAATGACACCACAATTTTTTTTTTTAAAAAAACTCATTTTTTTCATATTTTGTAGTTCTAATTTTGTTATTTCATATTTTGGAAATATTTTTGTTCTTTATAAAATTAGAATGATACAATGTCTACAAAGTCTATGAATAATATTTCAGATAATGTCAACAGTTTTTGAGGTAATATGAAAAAACTGTTTTCAAGAATTTAATTAATTAATTAGTTTCAGTTTTTTCATATTATCTTAACCCTTTGGCTGCGGCTGGCATGCATAGATGTCATGACGTAACTTGCATACAGTGCGGCTGGCATCTATGCATGTCATCGAAGTTTAAAGCTTCCCTGACGTCGGTGTTCAAATTTTTCAAACTTTTTTGTTGCTTACATTATAGGTACACTAATATAATCTCATATTATACATATTTTGAAAATATTCTTTCTCAAGTATTTCGTCAGAACAGCTCGATCTCTCGTCCCGCGCGTGTGTACCAATGTTTATAAACAAAATCCAGGCAAGTATACTCTATTCAGATAGGTATAACTGTTAACGTTTTTTGTTTTTTTGTAAAATAACTAATGTATTTTTTTCTTTAGTGACGAGTATTTAAGTGAGTAAAAAAATTGTTTAAAACCTAATGGGTATAAAATCTAGTTATGGAATGTGCGTATAATATATATTTTTTAATAATATTATTGTGATTTACTTGTTTTTATATAAAACAACAAGTGAAAACATGTGTTGAAAGTTTGTGATTTGTGTTCCTGGATAACTAATGAATATACTTTTTTATAAATTTCAAAGTTATATCAAGTAATTAAGGTAGGAAATCAATTTATGTGTAAAAAAATAACCTCAAAAAAGTATTCCGTTCTGGCGGTGCGTATGTAGCAAATAAATTCAGAATCCAAAAGGTTAATAACTGTTGACATTATCTGAAATATTATTCATAGACTTTGTAGACACTGTATCATTCTAATGTTATAAAGAACAAAACTATTTCCAAAATATGAAACAACAAAATTAGAACTACAAAATATGAGTTTTTTTAAATATTTATTTGTGGTGTCATTTTTTAAAAGTTAAGTAGGTATATAAAAAATTTTAACTTTGAAATTTAGGTAAAAAATCAGTTAACATGCTTGATTTTTCCCATTAATTTCACCTATTTACTAAGGCCATAAAGTATAAGAAACATATTTTTAAAAACAACGACAATTTTTTGTCCCGCCTATTTCGATACTTACTAGAAATGCTTCCTTAGCTAAAATTAAGCGGAGATTAAAGTTAGATGACAATGGAGAATACCGCCATTAGTCCAGCCGTCACGTCAGACATTCACTAATTTTGGGGACCGTGCTTTCCGGTTTGCGGGCCCAATGGAGTGGAACAGACTACCACCTAATGTGAGGAAGGCAGAAACTGTTGGTATCTTTAAAGGAGCACTAAAGACGCATCTTTACAAAAAATCTTATCCGTGATTTGAGAGGGCCCTTGAGGTGTGACACACACAAAATAGGCGCTCTTCAATTATGTGTACCTTATAAATAAATTATCCTTGTATATATATCAATATTTATGATCTAATCTAATCTAAACTAAGTTGCAAAATATAAGTAACATTAGAGATTCACATTACATGCATTTTCACAAAACAGACATGTTTAAGTTCGCGCATAAACATGCCGCATGTTATCCTACAATATAAAAACCCGAATCTCAAATAAACATACACCCTGTAACTCCTGCCGACCTTCCCTGAAACAGGGGTGACATTGGCAAAGTGAACCATTTTCTACAGCATGGGTGGTCAGCCGCATACCAACCTATAAGTCAAGGAACATACACAGCAAATTACATTTTTAAAATCAACAAATTATAACATGTATGGACATCAAAAACTAACAGAAAACAAATTTTAATTTAAAAAACCCTAGCCGCCAACATCACAGATTAACCGCCATTTCTTTCTGTCCTGACACACTTCTTTCATTTCCTCCAGAGTCATAACCTTCTTCATACAGACTCTCCTTTTATTATAACTCTGGATATTCTATTAATTCGTAATTTCGTAAATTTGGTCCATCCATACCTTTCTCGGTTTTCCTCTACCACGACATCCATCGAGTCTTGCAACATATACTTTCTTCGTCACTCTTTCATCATTCATTCTCCCCATATGCCCAAACCATCTTAACAAACTTCTTTTAATCTTTACTTTCACACTTTCTCTTAGACCACATTCTTTTCTTACAAAAACATGAAAAACTGAAAATTTGATTACGGGAAATCTGTGGGTGATGGAACATTTTTGATTGCAGATTTGTGATCAGCAGGTCAAAATACATGGGAATAGCCTATCAGTGTTCATTTAACAAATTCATTATTGTTCAGTGTAATCCGCAACATGTCACTCACATGGGGTAGACAGCCTCCTGCGTGCAGTGCAGCGTGTGCTGGTAGTTGGGCGTGGGGTTGTGCAGCAGCGTGTACCAGTCCGCTAGCGCGCGCGGGGAGCAGGCGAGCACCCGCAGGCTGCCCACGGGCTCCACAAGCAGCAGCGCGCACACGCACGCGCACACCACCTCCAGCAGGGCGCACAGGTGCATGCTCAGCACGTTGCGATTCAAGCTGGAAGCATGCAAACAGGACGACTGTACTTCTCAAACTTATTGCAGGAGTGAGCACTTTGTTAGGACCAATACTTATTATTTCACAGAATAATCCTCACGTCAAACACTTCAGTTGAAGTGGGGGTTTCATACTGCCGAGGGGGCTGGTTCTCATTTTTTGTGAAGGCTGAGTAAACCTAGCTGGTATTTATTTTGGGTTTGTAAACCGATTCGGAAAATCATTTCTGACACCCTCGGTGGGGATCCAACCCGAGCTCTCAGCATGAAATGCAAGCACTCTACCAACTCATCTATGGACCGGACTTTTTACAAGCTTGGTCGTCGCTACAAAGCGCCAATTCTCAAGCGAGACCCAATTGCTGTTGGGCTGGATGGATCATTGGTGACTGGTCATTGGTAAAGGTTTACGAATTTCTTAACCCAGCGAAGAGCACACTTGAAAATAGAAATGGTATATTTTTTGTTGTGCTTTGTCGGGATTCAAACACACAACCTTCCGTTAAGAGTCCGAAATCCCACTGGAATACAAACTGGTTAGTGCGTGAAGCATTTAGCCAGATATTCCACTAAGTTTACTTAGTATGTGGCTGACCACTCACGCTGTAGAAAATGGTTCACTTTGCCAATATCACCCCTGTTTCAGGGAAGGTCGGCAAAAGGTTGCAAGGTGTGTGTTCATTTGACATGCGGCATATGTACAAGTGCGAACTTATACGTTTTGCTTCTGAAAATGCACATAATGTGAATCACCAATGTTTCATATTTTGGAGGAGTTGTGTGGTCCACAGACCGACGTGCTTGTGAGGCGAGCAGGATGCTTGATGCTTGAAGTGGGGGAAGGAAAGGAAATCTGAAAGTTGACAATTAGGAAGGAAACCTGTAACTTTTGAGTAAGTTCTGATTGGCCCTAACAAGGAACTTTTGTTGTGAGCAGGAGAAAAACAAATAACTTTTGAGGAAACATAAGAGTGGTCCTAAGAAGGACCTTTGAGTTGTCATATGAGCAGTGTGCTGTAGGAGACGGTTGCCTCAAGTCTGTTCCAGGCGAGGTCTTGGGAGTCTTCCAGGTGAAGATGTAGTGAAGCTGCGATGTCCAGGCGAAGGCGCAAGGTAAGTTGTATTTTGGCGGGAGCGCAGGAAATGTTGCTCGCTCGGTGGTCTCGGCGTTTCTCTCTGGCGGGAGCGCGTCGTACGCGGTTTTATACTCCCAGTTTTGTACTCGGGCCCACTAAGTACTAGGGGTGGGCACACACAATTTTTGGTATATCTGTTTTCAGATATCTGCTTTTCTTTTATCTTCTGGACCGCTGCACCACAATATCTTTGCAACTTAGATAAGATTTGATTAGATTACTTTAATCATCAATAAGTACAGACGTATTTCATACCTTGTAGTCTTCGACACCAAATCAATGACGAACCAATGTAGCACTAAAGCCAGCAGCGCCATGAAGCCCAAGTAGAGCCAGTCATAGAGCAGGGGCTCGTCCTCGCAGGGCACGCAGTGGCTGCTGTAGTTGGCGCGGGAGCCCCGGGGGCAGGCACCGCAGGAACCCCAATTCAAATACTCCGGGGGGCCTTCCAAGGCGCGCCCGCAATACAAGCCGGGACAAGTCGGGGAAGACATTGCTTATTAGTGTCCCGATCTAGATAAACCAATGGTCAATGCATTCTATAACGATTAATTACTGTAATATCAAATCATTGTGCTTTGTACATGCTGTTACAATAATAAATAATATGCGTCAAAATTGTAGTGTTGTTTTCTTCTTTGTCATGGCGATTTTCCTTAGTGAGCGCCAGTGTCAAGTTGATTTTCTGAAATAATGGGGAAAACGTAAAAATATATTCCATGATTTGAAGTGGTTGGTATAATGTTTTATATTTTGTTGTGAAAAAGTACTTTGCCGAAAGAAAAACTTTAAAAAGCCTCTATTTTACGTAAAAATTATGAAATTTCTATGGATCTTATGTATAATCCTGTACAGTCTACATCCAAATATGTTGAATGTTGTGTCTAGTCTTGTTGAAAACAAAAAAAAAAGATTTTTTAATAAAAAGAAAAAATAATCTTTACACCTACTTGCAAAAAAATATTAATTACTTATGTATATTTCATCTAAATAACATAATTAATTTAAGACCAATCTGTACACTAACGGTTAGCGCCCAAATATTTATAAGGTGGTAGGTTTGATTCCTTGTGAAGCACAAAACATTTATTTGTCCCATGTGCAATGAGGTGGAAACATTGAATTTGGAACTTCTTTCTGAGCAATCAAACAAAAAAATTGCATGCCTTTTATTCATTACCAAATACTAGACACCAAAGATCCATCCAGTCTTATGGCAATTGATTGAGAATTTGCTCTTTCAACCGAGCTCGCAGAGTGCTCTTAATAATAATAATAACAATAATAATAATCTAAGTTGCAAGGATATATTCATTTAAAGCTCTCAGATGTAAGCCCACAAACCAACAAGTGTAGTTCGCGCTTACAAATGCTGAATGTGTACTTACAAATAAAATCCAAACCTCAAATGAACATAAGCCCCACAACTTTTGCCGACCTTCCCTGAAACAGGGGTAACATTGGCAAAGTGAACCATTTTTTACAGTATGGGTGGTCAGCCTCATACCAACCTATAAGTCAAGGAATATGAATAAAAAATTACATTTAAATATATAAAAGAACAAAACCTTACAAAGAAATCTATACAAAAAAAGTCAGAAATTTCCTATGCAAAAAATGTAGCAAATTAATACACCAACATTAGAAATCACCATTGCAGATTAGCCGCCACTTCTTCCTGTCCTTGCACACTTCTTTCATTTCATCCAGAGTCATAACCTTTTTCATGCAAGTCCTCCTTTTATTATGACTCTGGATATCCCATTCCTTCGCTATTTCAGAAATTTGATCCATCCATACTTTTCTCGGTCTTCCTCTACCACGACATCCATCTTTTAGCAACATATACTTTCTTCGTCAATCTTTCATCACTCATTCTCTCCATATGCCCGAACCATCTTAACATACTTCTTTTAATCTTCACTTTCACACTTTCCCTTACACCACATTCTTCTCTTACAAAATCATTCCTCACTCTGTCACTTCGTTTTTTCCCAATCATACTTCTTAGATAGTCCATTTCTACTGTATGGACTTTACTAATTTCCCTTTCACTCACCGTCCAGGCTTCACTTCCATACATCAAGGTTGATTTTAAGGAGTGATTTAACCATTTACACAAAAACAATGCTCGCCAAATAAATCAATACCTATTGAATTTACAGGATAGAACCAAAATAAGAGTAAGTAGGTATATACCTACTATTATTTATTATTACTGCATAATCTTAAATCACTTGTGTACCTACTTAGTCTTTGCTTGAAGCTAAAAATATCATTAAAAAAATGTAAAAAATAAACATCAACTATTTTTAAAATCCTGAACAGAGCTATAAATTATTTTTATCTCATAAATCACATTTTTGAAGCATAACTCTTTAGAAATGTGTCGTCATTTTTTCACAAAAGATAAACAAACACAAAGCAAACTGTTAGAATGACCTCTGAGGTTTTACCCCTATATCTGTTTATAGAGACAAATCAAGTTTTTAGTGGGCTGGCCACATAATTTGAAAGGACCATGCAAACCCCATTAAGCACCAACACTCTTAGCATCCCAAGGCCGAAGGAGACCAAAAGTGCTATTCTGCTAAATTCCTTACGACCTAAGGTGACGAGCTGGCGATTCGTGTCCAAAAATAAGATGTACTGTGATTTTTTATCTATGGAGTTCTTTCGCAAGCGCTAGCGCTCCCAATTTGTTTTGGACACGAATCGCCAGCTCGTCGCCTTAAGGTGGTAAGGAATTTAGCAGAATAGCGCATCTGATGCGCTATTCTGCTAATCCAATTTTGATAGTGCCCCAGCATCAGTTTTAGTTGTCACGGAGCGATTTTCCCGAGGAAGCTGGATAGATGTATTAAAAGAAGTTAAGTGAGAAAGGGGGATGTAGGTATGCATTGAAATTTAATACTGTGCTAGGCGTGCTATCAAAATTGGATCCCAGGAAGGCCAAAAATACAATGGATGGATGGCGTCAATGCAGATGCAGCCAAGGCAGACATATGTAGCTGGAGAGCAAAGGCGATGGACAGGAGAGAATGGAGGAGAATCCTGGATTCAGCCAAGGCCCACTCGGGGCTGTCAAGCTCACAATAATGATTAATATGAAACGGATGTTTAATATTGTTTTTTTTGACGGGCAAAGGTAAAAGTTCTAGTGATTATGTTTTTAAATCGACAGAAAAAGTCGGCTCCATAGCTTAGTGAGTAGAATGCTTGCGTTCCTTGCCAGAGAGCTAGGGTTCATACAAAAGGTGTATGCATACAAATAATCAAAATCTCATAATATGAACTTCTGACACTCTCGGCGGGATTCAAACCCAAGCTCTAGGCATAGAATGCAAGCACTCTAAGCTGCAAAAATATATTAACATTCAAGATGCAATCCCACAGACAGGCACATGTAGGTTTGCGCCTACACATACTGCATGTGTGCATATAAAAAAACAAAACCTCATATGAACAAAAACCTTGCAACTCCCACCGCCTTTCTCTGAAACCAGGGTGGCATTGGCAAAGTGAACCAATTTGTACAGCACGGGGGTCAGCCTCATACCAACCTATCAGTCACATAGTTGGTGTAAAGCGGAACCCCTTACCCGTTAAAATAAATAGGTTCCAAGAGAAAGATAATTATGGTATGGATGCATCAATATACTTAATTGATATAGTAAGACTTAAAAACAGCTTCCACGTTCTGCCAAATGACGTGGAACTTGTAACATCAAAGTATTACAATAATTTTCATTTCAAGCAAGCTGTGTTTTTAGAAAATCATTCAGCAAACATGAGATAGTGTCGCCGCAGGTTGTAAATAAGATGACAGATAAGAAAAGGAAATTTTTGAATTGAGACATCAGAGCAATCAGAACAGGAGCTGAAATGAGAGGACCATCATTGTGTTTTAATTTTATAGGAATTCATTATGTTTCCTCAAAATCAAAATTGTGACAAGTCTCTGGGTGAGAAGTCTCAACACATCCAACGATCTCATAAGTAGATAGAAGGCGATAAACAGCTGATCTTGCAGTGGAATGTTCTCCATACATTTGTATTAAGATCATTTGACAGCCTGATCAGCTGCTCATGCGTGGCCATGTTTTATAGCTTGCTAACTAGTGATATGTCAAGACTACAGAGGTTGGTCCAAGGAGACTAATAAGGAGACCCAGCCTTTGATGCGACGATCACGTCCCCCCAGTGTTGTTTAGCTCTTATCTACCATTTGATTCAAAGATTACTTTTCAATGACATCGTCTTAAGAATCGCATTCTCCACAATCAGAACTAAAAAAAATAGTAAAACATGTTAGTGTGAGAGTTGTTTTAAATATTTCTACAACCAATTTCCAGTTTTCATAAGACTCATCGGCCCAGTACACAAAAAAACATTGCTCATTTGAAATTACCTCTGATGGACACAAGGCAAACAAGCACTAAGGGGACATCAGTTAAGAATCAATGAGCCAATATTATAAACATTTGTAAGTGTCACATAACTGGTAAAAAAACTTCACCCAGTTTTTCAGTAACCTGAGTCTTGCTGGAGCTGGTACTGGCCATCAACAACCAAATACACCTTAAGGCTCTTGAAATGTGATTCATACAAAACATCACATCTGGTTATGATGTAAGTGATTCAATACGACAATCCGGGATGAGTCTAGGCCTCATAGATCAATCACAGCCTAATCTTCTTGCACAGTTCTTTTCTTCTCCGGTCCTAGACTCCTACTGCATGACAGTCCACCGCCACTCCATACAACCATCTTAGTGTGGGTCTCTTCACTGCCCTGCGTCCATTTGGGTCCAACACACCAAGGAGTTATCTAAATCAAGCTGCAAAGATATGTATCATTCGAGATTCATATTAAATGCATTCCCACAAGCAGACACACATAATTTCACACTCACTCTTGCCGCATGTGGACCTACAATATAAAAAACCCAATCTCAAATGAACATAAGCCCTGCAACTCTTGCCGACCTTCCCTGAAACAGGGGTAACATTGGCAAAGTGAACCATTTTTTACATTATGGGTGGTCAACCTCATACCAACCTATCAGTCAAGGAATATTATAAAAAACAAATCTATGACTTATCCAACTTCCAAAACTGAATTATCTCATAAAAAAAACAATAATCTATGGATCAAATGCTCTGTGAATAGCACTTTTTGAATAAATAGGTCTTCAGTCTTCTTCAAGGGCATACCCACGATCAAAACTGAGGGGGGGGGGGCAAGCCATGGTCGCAAAATGGTCATTTCAATAACTGTAATCTTTGCAACTTAGATTTAGTAATAAAATGTAAAAACGATTTAGGTCATTTTTTACTTCCCTTCCTAAGTACGCCCATGGTCCTCTCTAAAAGACTGCCTTAGTCTTCAGCTCCCTGAGGGTCAGGGGCAGCGAATTCGGCCATCGGAGCAACAACGGGAAACACAAAATCGCCAAAACCATCCTCTTAGCTCTGCATGGCAGTTGGAGCAGACTTTTATTAGTGTCTATGTGCAGGTAGTGGATTCCCTTATGTAAACGCAATGCAACTAAGCTACACATATAGTGTAACTTCGTGCCGCATTATCCCTGAAGGGTTTCGCATGTGACGAGTGGAACTTATTTATTTTTACAGGTAAGGGGACCAACCACTTAAATTGAAGTGGGCGTTTCCCAGTTTCGGAGGGGGCTGGTACTCTTTTTTTGTGAAGGCTGAGTAAACCTTGCCGGTATTTTATTTTGGGGTTTAAAAAAAACACCGAAACGGGAAATCATTTCTGACACCCTCGGTGGGATTCGAGCCCGAGCTCACGGCATGGAATACAAGCACTCTACCAACTGAGCTATCGACCGGACTTTAATGTACTTAGGTATATTTAAAATGGCTGACACATATTTGTAAAATTAGATCAAGAAGAATCATAGTTACCCCATGTCCCCAGCATGCACAGTAGCAATCAACTTTTTGAAATAACAAACCTACCTGGCGCCAGATAAAGCTCAGTAGTGGCTTGTAACTCAGTGACCGTCAACATGACAGAGAAGGCTCTACAGTTGGAGGCTCCCGATGACTCAAAGCAAATACAGGTCAATAAAAAGGGCAACTGTTTTTAAAAAGAAATGTTTCATGACAGATGCTTGTCTATTAGAATTATTTTTCAAATCAAAATAGGCACATTCCTATTTCCTTGCTGGCTCTTTTCTTTCCTCACTCTACAGATTTCAATGATTTACTATCCCACATAGTTTATGCATGCACTAGCTGCACTCACGTTGCTGTGGCTTAGTATGGTTGAATGGGAAATAATGGATGTTTCTTCAATGTTGTATCATTATTATAAACAAACCATCTCAAAGGTTTCAATTACACTTTGCTGGAAAACCGGAAAGAGGAAGCTCTTTTTTAATTCAATCGGCACTAAAATTCACAGGAACCATTCCAAGAATATTCTACTTGATTTTTTTAATGCCAATGTCCGACACACTTGGTGAGGATCAAACCCTAGCCTTCTGGATTTGAAGGTATTGACGCAACTTTTTTACGGGAGCTTAGTTAAAATAAATATTTTTTTTATTTCAGGAGTCACAGAAATTTCCTAAATCGGTACTGCTGATTGTTGTAAATGAGTTCTGTGAAAGGTTTTCTTACTCTGGGATGCGAGGTAATAATTTGTGATAATTTAACGTTTAAACATTATCAAGTGTGTGCTTAAAAAATAAGTTACCTCACAAAAGGAAATTAAATTATTCTTTAAATATTTCCTACTTATTAACTATTCAAATTTCAAAATGGAACAATTCACAGTGCTGTGAAATGTCAATATTTCCCTAAATAGCGGGATTTTTCAAATAAAATGCTGTGAACTCTCATTTGAAATTCCCCTACATCCATCAACTTTTTACAGCTTTCTTGGCTCTGTATCTCAAGCAGAAGTTGATGTACTCAGATGATGAAGCTACTGAAGTTTACCACATATTCACGACAATGGCTTACTTCTTCCCTGTGTTTGGCGCCATCTTGGCTGATTGCTATTTTGGAAAATTCAGGTGACTAAAAAATTACTTACGCCTATTTTATTTTGGTGTCTAGTCGTAGTCTAATGGTTAACATTTCAGACTCGTGATTGGAAGGTAGTGGAATCCCAACGGAGCATGAAAAAATATTTAATTTTTCAAATGAATCCGCCTTTACCAAAGACCGGTCCTCATAGGTCCATCCAGCCTTACACCAACTGGGTCTTGCTTGAGAATCGACACTTTCTACAGCGACGACCAAGCTCGCAGAGGGCTCTTGATGTAAACGCAGTAGTAATAAAACCTAAGCAATAGAAGAAAAAAAGAAAAAAAGGAAGCGAGAAACTATGAACCATGGTCAAAGCCCGAAAGAAAAAATCAAGCATCTGAATCCAGCGGTAAAAGCCAAAAAACAATGTAGATAAGTTGACAATTTGTTGATTTGCCATTTTCAGGACTATCTTGTATTTGATGATTGTGTATGCTGCTGGGAACATTATCCTGGCGGTAACTGCGGTGCCCCCTTTCCACATTCCTGCAAGGTAAGCTTCAACTCATATTACTGACATAATGGGGCTTATATCAGTAAGTACCTATACCTTCCAGACAGGACCACACACAATAGCAGAGTGGGATGGGACTTCCCAGTTTCACATGTAAGGGGGGTCTCAGAAAAATGACAATTGAATATATTGTTGTGTTTTTAGGGTTCAAAAAGTCTTCAAATTAAAAAAAAAACTGGTCTTCTTTACAGGGTATTTATTTTACACTTAGATTTATTTAACAATTTATATTTATTTTTAACAATTCACATTTATGGTTTAGCAATTTACATTTATTTCACAATTGGTGTTCACTTACACTGTCTTTGTTGTTCAAAAGCAGACCGTCATATTTAGACTAACTCCTGCAAGCCATTTGCCGCTTTTTATATTGCAGCGATAGTAGTTACTAGAAGCCAATTTTACTGGAACATTCCAGAACGACGGACTTCTACCAGCTTCGAGTAGGTTCATAATTGAATACCTCTTTACCCTAGGTACCTATAAATAATAATTACTCCAACTCTCATCAGCTATAACTAACACGCCTACGTACCTAACATTTATATGTATTTGTTATTTACATAACAATATTTATAGACTAGCTGGATGAGATAGTGTTAACATATGGAAAAAAAATCACTGGTACCTGAACTTCAAAATGCCTAAATCTTGATGAAAAGATAGCCAAATGGGCATTTGGTTATCTTCATAGATTTTTGAAGAGGAATGCCATTATTCTGCCTGGCCAGAAATAGGTATTAATATAATCAACTAATAATGAATTATTGTATATTTTAATGAATTATTAATTCATTATTACCCCATGACATCTATAGAACTAGGATCAAAGTTATGGTCTAATGACCCAAGGGGGGATCGAACCAGCGTTATTCTATTCCAAATATGCTTGAAAGATCAGCCACTTAACTCCCTCGGCCATAAAACCGATGCATTTGACATTTTACAAATAAACTCTGTGTTTTTTTATAAAAAAGATATGCTTTCAATATTTACCACTGATAATTAAATTTCAAGGTTAATTATATTTTTCGGATGTTAGACAAATCGTTATGAGAGAACTTACATTATTCTCGATGTTTCGTTGGTGACGTACCCAACACCTTCAGGAGGCACCTATTCTACAGAGCTCATCCTCAATCTTCATGCAGATAGGGTGCCTTCTGAAGACGCTGGCTACGTCACCCACGAAACATTGAGAATAATGTAAGTTTTCCCATAATGGTTTGTCTAATATCCGAAAAGGGAAATTTACTTTTAAATTCAATTACAGTTTGAAAACATAATCTACATTTTATCGCTACTTAAAATATTATTATCATTTCAGAGAGTTCACCATCCTAGGCCTATTCTTGGTGGCGCTCGGCACTGGCGGAATCAAGCCCAATGTCTCCGCATTTGGAGGAGACCAGTTCACCCTGCCGCAGCAAGAGAAGCAGCTCACCTACTTCTTTTCCATGTTCTACTTCATCATCTGCATGGGCAGCCTGATCGCCAAGTCAGTCTCTCCTATCCTCAGATCTGAGATCCACTGCTTCGGAGATAAGGATTGTTACTCTATTGCGTTTGGTGCCCCGGGGATTTTAATCATCATATCAATATGTGAGTGTAATACATTTCATTTATTTGCTATTTATTAATCCAATGCAAACTAAATAAATAAAAGGATTATTTATTTGGTAGACACTTTAGTGAGTCACACCTGGGCAAGAAGTCTCATCACCACGGTAATTCTTACCTACCGAATTTCGGGAATATTTGTATGAAGACCTGTCAATCCAAGATGGCCGCAAGTGAACAGCTGATTAGTCTTCATACAAATATTAATGATATTCAGTAGGTAAGAATTGCCGTGGTGATGAGACTTCCAGCCCTGCTAGCTTGGTTGTCACTATGGAAAGTTTGAATTCAAAAAGCAAGACCCAGTTGCTGCAAGGCTAGATGTACCTTTGGTGACCGGTCAGATATGATTTTTCCAACCCAACAAAGAGTATTTTTTTTTTTCTATACCTACTTGCTTTGAACAATATCAATTTAAAAGTGACTTAATGTGATCTATCCAATCTTTCATCCAAGTTGAAAAGATACATTAACATTTAAGATTTAAATTCAAAGCTTGTGATTTTGCACTTTGGTAGACATGCATTTCACATGATACTTTTTTAGAAAATTTGGTCCAAATCTATGGATCGCTTTAGCCAGGCATGAGAAACAACTTTTTATAGACATTTAAGTAATATATTATTGGTGTTATGGCCGAGGGGGCCAAGTAGGCTAATCTTTCTAGCGTGTTTGGAATGCAATAACGTTGGTTCAATCCCCCCCTGGGTCATTGGACCATAAATTTGACCCTGGTTCAATAGATGTTATTGGGTAATTATTAATTAATAATTCATTAAAATAAACAATCATGAATTATTAATTTATGATATTACTACCTGTTTCTGGCCAGGCAGAATAGGTTGGTGAATTGCATTCCTCTTCACAAATCTACTTTTTTAAATAAAATAATAAAAAATATGAAAAACAGAAAAATGTCAACAAAAAAATGTGTAATTCGATTGAGCTTCCCAGGAACCATCTTGAAGATTTTACATGTTTCCTGAAAATTTGATTGAAATTGGTCGGGCGGTATAAGACTTCTACTTAAAATAGGTGCTAGACTAGATACTCTGTAATCTAAGTTGCTAATCTATTTAATTTGTTTTTCCAGTGATGTTCTACTTTGCCAAAAATATGTTTGTGATAAAGAAACCAACCGGGAATGTCATTCTGGACTTAATAAGGTGCATTTATGTGAGTACCTTACAACGGAGTCCACACATTCAAAATATCCCTCGAAAAAACACCATAGATTTATTCAAAAAGTGGCACATATATTTTATGTGTACAGGTATATCAGCTTACTCTTAAATGTTTCGCTGATTGGGCGAACTCCGATCATCTCAAGCCAAATACTTCCTTTTATAGAGGAATTTCTGCTAAAAAGGTCTTATTTGCATTCTTCCAGACAGTGGTGGAAACATTAAGTACATTCTAGTATATTCAAAAACCGGTCCGTAGCCCAGTGGTAACACTTCGGACTCGTAAATGGAAGGTTGTGGGTTTGAATCCCAGCGCAGCACAAAATAATATACCATTTTCAAATTTGCTCTTCGCTGGGTTGAAAAATTCATATACCTTTACCAAAGACCAGTCATCAAAAGGTCCATCCAGCCTTACAGCAACTGGGTCTTGCTTGAGAATTGGCGCTTTCTACAGCGACGACCAAGCTCGCAGAGGGCTCTTGAGGTGTGATACACACAAAAACAGCGCTCACCAAATAAATCAGCCTAATATTATTATTATTATTCAGTGCATTAATCTTATAAAATTATTACTTCAACTACTGAATCTACTTAGGTACTAATAAACAGTACATTTTCAGCAGTTTTTCATTGTAACTAATATTATTAATTAACAAATCGTTTTTGTGTTCTTTAGGGCAGAGGTTCCCAAACTTTTTCAAGTCACGGCACCCTTTGAAATTTTGAGTTTTCTCACGGCACCCTAGTCATATAATATCGATCTGTGGTAGGTATATTTCATATTTGTACGGCTGAATTCCATAAAATGTTTGTATTCATGTATGCACACAAGCTTCTGCTTTCGCATGAAGATATCTGGCCAGGCAAAATAGGTTGGTGAATTGGAATCCTCTTCACAATTTAAAAAAAAAAAAAAAAAAAAATGTAAAATTTTGATTTTTAGTAGAGACTTCAGGGGCGCCTCGCGGCACCCCTGATCTCTCTCCGCGGCACCCACTTTGGGAACCTCTGCTTTAGGGTTTCACCATGTTCTATTTGCAGCTCTTACATCTGCCTAAGGTAGGAGATGTAGGAACTGGGCTGGTATTCACTATGCCGAGAGAGTAGATTCATTTTGATTTTACCAGAAAAAGCAATAAATGGTATTGCGAGGCACAATACCTTTATTCCTTTTTCGGGGAAAATCGAGATGAGTCTTCTCTATCCCCTATCGTGAATAAGAGCCCTGCAAATACACCATGGTCAAGCCCGAAAAAACACAAAAACGATTTGTTCATGGAAGTGAAAGTGAAAGTTGTACACTTTATTTACTTCATACTTCTTTTTATTTAAAAAAAAAACACAGTTTTAATTCACTATTTTTTATTTTAATATTCTATGCTCAAATATTTTCACCTTAAAAGGCATCATCAGGAGCAGTGACTCTTGCAACAAAAATCAATCTTTTCAATGGTTTTTAAATAAATACAATGGACTTTCAGTGTAAACCACCAAACCCTAAAAAATATAATTATTTATTTAATACGGTTAAGTTCCTTTAAATAACAGTTGATGTGTTGTCCAGAGAGCCGTGTTCCACAAGAAGTCAGCGAGCAACGAGAAGAGGCCCAAGCACTGGCTGGACAATGCGCAGGATTACTTTGAGCAGGCATTCATCGAGGATGTGAAGAAAACACTCGCCATCTTTATTCTCTTTACTCCTCTGCCTGTCTTCTGGGCTCTACTCGATCAAATGGTAAGAGTTTTAAACGTAAAAACCAAAATATTTGTGAGGATAACCTTGGATTTTGCCAGTCCTTACCCTTTCAGCCCGTTTGTATGAACAGTGGAACCTCTCATAATGAGCATACTTCGTTCCAGAATCTCGCTTGTTATGTGGAACACCCGTTAAGCGAAACAAATTTTCCCATATAAATAATTGTAAAACACGATAATGCGCTCTATTCAAAATATTTTTTTTTCTTAACGTTTATTCAGATAAAATTACGTGCTTATAAATTGTTAATGATCGTTACAACCTGGATAAAATCATATTTAAAAATCGAAACTAGCTTATTTTTTTATTAATTTATGACAAATAATTGACTAATTTTACTGGAAAGATTTCTATTGACATTTGTTTTAGCCGACTCTTTTAATTAAGTGAAATCTAAATTTAGTGAAAATGTGACGCAGCATTATCATTTAATGTACGATGAAACAGTTTCCCATGCTTACAGCATTTCTCTTATTGCGTCAGAATTCAGATTGTTGCTCTACTACCTCTTCCTCCACTAACAAACTCTCCTTCATAACTTCTTGCTGTGAAATTCGACCCAACTTCATCAGCTCGTTATGCAAATTTTTGTTCATTAAGGGAGCAATTTTTTCACATTTTTTTGCTCGTTATACGAATTACTCATTATGAGAGTTGCTCGTTAAGAAAGGTTCCACTGTATATATTACGGTAGGTACATAACACACTCGTCTGGGTTTTTGATTTGCTAGCTGGTATTGTTGTTTACATTTCTGCTTTCAAAATCGTAAATAATTCATTCACGATCCCACCCTTCCCCAATGTTTTTATGGTTGACGAGCGGGTCTTTGTGGTCAATCACCAAAAGCAGTTTGCAGCTTCCTCATGGAGTTATCCAATAGGCTGAGTCTTGGTTTTGCTAACCCCAGAGTTTGCCTTTTTGTGTCCTTGAGAGATGGCAGCTCCCTCAGGTATTCTGTAGCGGTTACATGTAGAGCTTTGAAGGTCAAGCAGTAGCTTTTGAACTTGATTTAAGCGGTAGATCTTAAAACACCTTGTCAATTTTGAACCAAAGACAAAAGACAGAGGAATTGATAGTGGAGGATACTCCAGCAACTTAGCAATGCTGTTGCCATTCTTAATAATAAAGCTAACAGCTAGAGAAGATGAATATTATATGGAATGTCAGACCCCCAGGAAAAGTAACTGAATGTGTCTTTTACGTTATCAATGAAATTGTCATGTGTTTGTTGTCAGGGATCACGTTGGACCTTGCAGGCCACAAAGATGGATGGTGACTTTGGTTTCTACACATTCAAGCCTGACCAGATGCAAGTCCTAGGGCCAATCATAATCATCATCATAATCCCATTCTTCAGACAGGTAGGAACACTCTTTCATTGGTGAGACCAAACTAGCTTATGCCAATGTAACATACTATAGGACTTGTCTGTCACCCAGACCTGTCAACCACAGAGCTCTCAAACACCACAGAATAGAGAAATTTCACTTTTTTTTTTCTTTTCGATTCAATTTCCTTTTTATTTGCTTATCACAAAACTTCTTGAATTTTATTTTTATTTGCTATTTTTAACAAAGTTATTTATGTTCAAAAAATTATGTTTGAATTTACACGCCAAAACGCTCTTTGAATTGAATTTTTGCATCTATCGTCATTTTCTTTATTCATCTTTTAGCCATAGCAATACTAGCAGCGTTGTGGATACAAGACAATGACATCACGGGGGCCACAAATTCCGTTGACGGATCGCATATCCGTACCGGTCAAATTTTTCAAAAGTTCTTTTTCATAAGTAAAACCATACGGGGCTATTCTTAGACATTTTAGTCGTCGGTTGAGCCCACGCTTTGACAAACTAATGATGCATTTGTATGAAGTTCTTTTTCTTATGTAAAATCATAGAATTTTATTTTGAACTTGAAATCAAGACCCTATTAATATGCTTATCGTAATCTATCAAAATTATTCACTTTACCAAATTCCGCACTATTGCAAATACCCTATAAGTACTTAATCATCATGTTTTCTATGTTTTATTTCTTGCTCCATTTTGTGTTTCGACACCCTATAAATATGCAAGCCATCATTTTTTATAACAATGGCATTTTTCATTAAAAATTGTCAATTTTATTGACCATAAAGATCGCAATGTGTGTAAAAAAAATTCACATTAATTTTTCAAGATAATTGAATATATTTTCCAGGTAGTGTACCCATTTCTGGATCAATATGGAATCCTGAGGAACTATCTGCACAGACTGATAGCAGGCTGTGTGCTGGCGGGACTCGCCTTTATCTGTTCTGGTTTGCTTGAATTAAAAATAGAGGTATGTACCTACTTGCCTTACTTATATATTTTTAATTAAGTATGTAGAATTGAACAGTACAATTGTTATTTTGTTTTCTTTCTGGATCTCAAGAAACATGTGAAAGCTTTTATATATCCCCAAACACTACTAGGCTTCTGACCAGACATCGGATAGAAACAACCATAGACAAACCGGGCAGAGTGTGTTGTGTGTAAAATGGGTCTAACGCATCTAAGCTGCAATTTCTTTACGTATAACCTATTTTTTTTTTCATAGATTATTGCTTGTTATTTATTTTTAGGTCTGGGACTATTTATAATCGTCCTTCTTTATTTCAGAAAACAATGCCAATCCTCCCGTCACCTGGATTGGGACAACTAAGAATATTCAACGGTTTTGGATGCCACTTACAACTGAGCAACAATATGACAGGGCAAACCATAGACATCCTGCCATACGGGGTCTACGAGAACAAGTTTATCTCCGTTGAAGGAAAACTCAACCTAACCTACAATGCAGTGTTGGTGTGCGATGACTACCAGCAAAACTCAAGCGATATACTTACGATAGAAGAAAATAAAGCAACATCTGTGTTTTATAAGATGAAGCTTGAAGGCAATGGGCTGGAAGTTATAAGTTATGAAGATCATAATGCAAAATCTAGGAGTGGTTTTCCTTTGGTGAGGTGAGTATTTCTTGTAACCAATTATAGTCGGATGGTTGGATTAGTTATCTATAGGTATATGGTACAAATTCCGATACAAATGTTCACAAAATTTCCAGTGTCAGCAAAAAATATTTCAGGATGAAAAGGAAAACGGGGATGTGAATTGGCCGGGCTTAAGACAGGACAGTCAGCCAAAATTTTGCTGCAATATTATGTAGGTAGATTAAAAAGACACAGAAATGCTATGTACCTACTGCATTTAGGACAACTCGCTCCCCCAGTTCTTGTTTATCGTATACGCCAATCTTGTCAAATATGACTTTTTCATGCAGTTGTCTTGTGAATCAAATTCTACACAATCGGAGCTAAGAAAAACCGTAAAACTCGATAATGTGAGAGTTCTTTTAAATATTTTTTAAATAAATTTCTTGTTTTCATAAGACGCATTGGTCCAGTACACATGCAAACATTGCTCATGTAAAATTATCCAAATGGCGTATACGATAAACAAGAACTAAGGCAGCGAACTGTCACCATGTATCCAAATAGCTCTGTACTCTGATGGAGCACATCCAGAAGGCGGTTTTGGAGATCATGTCTCCAGAATGAGTCACGAAAGCCTCATACACATTGTAGCTCATGATATGCGAATAAAACATTGCTCAGCTGGAAGACCTCCTAAAAGGTGGAAAGATAGCTGTGCCTCAAGTTTAAAGTATTTAGATTTAGATTGTGTAAAGCATAGAGTATGGTACTATGGTGTAAACAGACAAATGTATGGAAATTAAATCATTCACCAGCGGTGCTGTTATATCTTCCATTAAACGCAACTAGGTTACACATATAATGTAACTTCTTGCCGCGTTATCCCTGAAGAGGTCGATGTGGCAAGATGAAAATATTTCCATTTATTGTTCTATTTCAACCGGACATTCTAATTTCCGGATCCTTGAGAGGAAATAAATATATTATTATCCAGGTTTCATTGTAATTTTAACATGTTTTAGGATTCTGGCAAACACAGCAAATACAAGTGATACACCCGTATGTTTATGGAACTCTAAAATGAAGAAGCAAGAGTTCTGTTCAAATTCTACGCTTACAAATCTAACAGAGGTGTTCTCCGCTAAACATGAGCTGATTGTCCACACCCAACACATTCCAGGAGAGATGGATCTCAAGATAGGTGGGGTCTATACAGTCATAGTGGATGGAAATGCTCCAAATAAATATGTAAGAAAGTAAAATTATTTTTAACATTCACAGTGGAATAGGGAAAATTTGCAATTTTTTATCTTGTCTATTTAAATTCCTTTTTTCTTGCTTATCACAAAACTTCTTAAATTTTATTTTTATTCGTTTTTTTAACAAAGTTATTGTGTTCAAAAAATGAAGTTTTAATTTATGCGCCAAAACGATCTTAGGATTGAATTTTCAGGTGCGACGTCATTTTCTTTATTCATCTTATAACCATCACAATACTAGCAGTGTTGTGGATAAAAGAAAATGACATCACGGGGGCCACAAATTCCGTTGACGGATCGCATATCTGTGTCGAAACCGGTCTAAATTTTCGAAAGTTCTTTTTCATATGTAAAATCATAGAATTTTATTGTGGACTTGAAATCAGGACCTTGTTAATCTGCTTATCATAATCTATCAAAATTATATACTTTTTACCAAATCCAGCATTTATTTATTCGAGGTAAATCATCTTAGATATTTGTTATTCACTTGTGCCAACACTTCGTCTGATTCTCGAAGCACTTCTTATTTGCGCCTTTTGCCTTGCCGTTCTCCTAAATCTCGGTAAAATACCAAACACTCAAGAGTTTGTAAGTTTTTGAGACAATAAAAAGTTGCAAAAGACCAAGTAAAGATTTTGGCCAGGAACTAAAAAAAACAAATGTAATTGGGCTGAAATATCATTATGGGGTGACATCCATGATTGGTTATTTCTGTGAAAAATTACAGGATTTTTCTTTATGCTGCTTCACGCAAATGGTGCAAAACTCTATATCCTTATTGACTGTACTACGAAACAAAAACAACAAAAAAACAGAAATCGATCGCACATGGTCTGCTACATTTTGAGACACATTTTTTAATATAACAGACCTTGAATTAAACCCTAATAAGTAGTATTGGTGTTTCATGTTTAAAAAAATAGTTCTTTAATTATGAAATTAATGTGTTATGATAATTTTCAGACTTCCAGATTACTAACCATAAGTGAACCAAATTCTGTTAGCATGACCTGGGTCTTTCCACAGATAGTTATAATTTCAACAGGAGAGGTATGTTAAAGTCTTGCCATGGTTTAAAATATGTTTGCCTCATTTATAAGTCCTTCACAATGGCAGCAGGAAATACTTCTACAACACCTATAATTATTGCATAATTTTGTCTTCCCTTGTTTAGGTGTTGTTTGCCATAACGGGGCTTGAATATGCATTCATAGAAGCACCAAAGAGTATGAAGTCTGTGTTGCAAGCGTACTGGTATCTCATAGAGGCATTTGGAAATGTTTTAATCATTGTGGTAACACGGCTAGGAGCAGAATATCGACAGGTATGTTGGCAACCCTATTTATACCCATTAATCTTAAATTATACATTGATTAAAATATACTGTAAAAAATGGTTCACTTTGCCAATGTCACCCCTGTTTCAGGGAAGGTCGGCAAAAGTTGTGGGGCTTATGTTCATTTGAGGTTTGGATTTTATTTGTAAGTACACATTCAGCATTTGTAAGAGCGAACTACACTTGTTGGTTTGTGGGCATACATCTGAGAGCTTTAAATGAATATATCCTTGCAACTTAGATTATAGATTATTTATTATAGATTAACCCATGATTCTATGTTTGAATTATTTGTTTCTAACTTTACAATATTTTCTTGACTAACTAATGTGGTCTGCACATTTTAATATGTCAAAAAAGTTGTGATGTCGCATAGCTGGGTTGCTACCTAAAAAATTGTTATTGTAACCATGGACTTTAGTACATCATAGACTACAAAAAAAAACTTTGAACATCTGTGCAAAAAACTTTCAGACGCAACACAACTAAGCTGCACATATAGTGTAACTTCTTGCCGCGTTATCCCCAAAGGGTTTCGCGTGTGGCGAGTGGAACTTATTAATTTTTACAGGTAAGGGGGCCAGCCTTACGCCAACCACTTCATTTTGAAGTGGGGTTTCCCAGCTCCCGAGGGGGCTGGTACCCATTTCTTGTGAAGGCTGAGTAAGCCTTGTCGGTATTTTTTGGCTTTGAAATAAACACCGAAACGGGAAATCATTTCTGACACCCTCGATGAGATTCAAACCCGGGCTCACGGCATGGAATGCAAGCAGTCTACCAACTGAGCTATCCCCGGACTATCAGCGGACACCGGACTCCATTCTAAATTTGAAATATTCATTTTCAAATAAGGAATCATTTCTAGTTACACAAGTATTTTATCCTAAATTTGAAGTACTCACTCCCTTTTAAGTGTAGATTTTTTTGTCCTAAAAATATTGCTTTCTAAATTTTAAGTGTTTTATTGCCACCTGAATCAACTTCCAAATTTGATCTCAGCGGGTAAATGTCACATTTCCTAACTTTTTATTTATGTCAAATGCGCAGACTCCACGAAGAATCATTTTTCCATCTTATTTTCAGGCCTCACAATTTTTCTTCTTCGCTGCACTGATGTTTGTGGCGACATTCATATTTTATATTTTAGCACGGCGACACCAAAAAAACAAAATGGTCGCTCTACACCCAGATGTCAGATATTCAGAAGTATTACAAAGTGAAGAGAATATGTTCTCACATTGATGATTTTCATCACTTTATTTAATTTATTATAATTTTATAACAATAAAAAACCATAAGAAAGCATCTGTTTTATTTGATTTCTTTGTACCTACTTATCTATGCTTGAGTTGTATGGTGCTGCGCTCGGATGGACTGACTCTGGCCAATGTCTGTACATGACGGATTCTTCAGATGATAGTCTTGAACGACTGGTTGTGATCGGTAGCTTGGAGGAAAAGAGATCACAAGAATCTTTGAGAATGAAAATCAAGTGTAAACAGCAGCAGGCAACACAGTGGTTCTGTGGGCAGAGCAACCAGGGGGAACTGGAGAAGAGTGATTGCTTACACAAGAGTCACAACCATTGAGTAATAACATAGAGAAGCAGAAACTAACTTACTGCATTGATACATACTATCGCCCACATTTCTCTCAGTTCTGTCAAACATTGCAGTTGTGTAGTCACACAAAACATGTTTTTACGTGTCAAATTTTATGTTTTATTGCTTTCTCCATTTTGTGTTTTGACACCCAATATAACACATGCCATAATATCTTAAAATAATTCATTTTTCCTTTAAAATTTGTCAATTTTATCGATCACAAGATTTATACTGCATGAGTCGATGTTCGGACTGGTTCGGGCATAGGCACATGGAAATGCAACTGTGAAGTTCTTTGTTCTCTTTCTTACTAATGACCATTTTCATAAGTAGGTTGAAACAAATATATGTCTATTTTTGTTAGAATAATTTCTAGTCGACAGATATCGTAAGTCAATGGTCACAACCCTCGGCAATGAGGATTAAGAGGGTGCTAGGAAATTTCTCGAAAACACAGTTTTTGACGTGGTTTTTTTTCAATAAATATGGACAAATATAAATTTTTGATAACTTTAAGTGTGAGTTAAACATTTCATTTGCAATATGCATCAAATAATATATGTCTATAAACGCTTTTATTACTTGAAAAAATAAAAATTACGAACACCTTCTTGCGGTAAGTGGAAAACATACAATTTTTGAACCAGTTTTTCTGTAAATTGGTGGTGTTTTGAAATCTAAAAAAAAATTACAAATATACTTTATATCCTGTTTTAGTTCGTGGTGTGATTTAAAATGTGATTCAGATGAAGAAAACTGAATTAAAAAAAAAAATCTAGAAGCAAAAACGGACAAAAAAGTGTACATTGTATCTTCGAATAAAATCTCAAAAAATGGTTATTTGTGCCCAATTATTTTCAAATATTGAACAATATAATCTTGAGCTTAGTTGTATTTTTTTTCAAATTTTTTATTTCACAAGATGTATTTTTTATTATTATTTTACAAATGGCTTTTAAATGCGAGATTCGCGGGGTAAACCTCAGTCGAGCGCCAACGCTCACAGAAGGCGGGACCTGCGGCACTTTTTTTTTTTCGCTAAAACTATCTCATAACAAACCTTTGTTTCGTCGGCAAGTGATATGCAACATTTTCGAAGCGAGAACATTTTACGATTTTCCATGTTACATTTTTACAAAAATATTTTTTTTTGCAATCAACAATTTCTTAATAATACATTCCTTAACTTATAGGTTGGTATGAAGCTGACCACCCATACTGTACAAAGATGGTTAACTTTGCTAATGTCACCCCTGTTTCTGGGAAGGTCGACAAAAGTTGCAGGGCTTATGTTCAACTACTATGTGTGTGCTTGTGGGAATGTATTTAATATGAATCTGAAATGATATATATCTTTGCAACTTTAATTTAGATTAAGACTTTGATACTTAACTTAGAAATTTATTATTACTATTTTAGAAATAATCGGTCGACATTCTACTTCCTACGGATTTTACGCTAAAAAATAATTTTAGTCATCAAGAAAGCGAAATTGCGAGAAAGGAAACGCAATTTTACAGTATGTAAAAACTAAATATTTACTAAGAAATTCTGCGTGTATGCACTATATTGACCACTTTTTTCATAAAATTCCTTGGAACCTTCACATATCCATAACATCTGTAGTTACGCTTACGAGTAACTAAAAACTTGTTTTTTTTTTTAATTAATGTTTTTCAAAGTTCTAATGAATTAATAAAGTGGAAATACACAAACCATTACCAAGACCCGTCACCAAAGTTCATCCAGCCCTACAGCAACTTGGTCTTGATTGAGAATCGACGCTTTCGACGACGAGCTCGCTGGGGGCTCTTGGGGTGTGATTTACACAAAAACAGCGCTCGCAAAAATCATCCTGATATTATTATTACTAAAAATATAATTTGCGAAACTATTGATTTATTGTTGAACATTTTTAGTTTTGATGTTGAAGGATGGAAAAGGTTGAGTCTATCTGACCGGCATAAAAAAATGGCTGCCAAAAAGTGTACTGCAAGCTACTATGAGTAATAACATAGAGGAGCGGAAACTAACGTGCTGATTTGATACATACTGCAGTTGTCATAAGAATAAAATTCTTCACAATCTGAGCTAAGAATAAGCGTAAAATTCGTAATGTGAGAGTTGTTTTAAATATTTTTGAAATCAATTTCCTGTTTTCATAAGACACATTGGTCCAGTACACATGCAAAAATTGCTCATGTAAAATTAGCTTAATGGTCTCTACGGCAAACAAGAACAAAGGCAGCGACATGCTACCACTTGCGTTTCTCTCCTGTCACACGTTGCAGTGGTTATAATGAAATGAGTAATAAAGTTAAAATATGAAATATGAAATATTGCCACGACTTTGGCGATCACAATATTTATAACGTGTGTTATCTGTCAACTCTAGTTATTTCCGGTCTAGTCGGCAGCCGTTATTTGAAATGGCACCAACATTCAAGATTTTTTTTTCGTTGTGCCGAGTTTTTTGTACACATGGAAATGCAACTGTGAAGTTCTTTGTTATTTTTATTACTAATGAAATGCAACTGTGAAGTTCTTTGTTATTTTTATTACTAATGACCATTTTCGTAAGTAAGTTGAGACATATATATATATGTCTTTTTTGGTTAAAATAATTTCTAGTCCACAGATATTATAAGTTAATATACGTACCTTTCAAAAACTACAAAATAAGAGCTCCGAGCGCGCGGCTGTGGCATAGATAGGTATTAAGCGAACGCAGATTTTAAAATTAAAAATATTCGAGAGCGCTCTTAAGATGAAGAAGAATCTATGCTCCACATGTAATAGGCAATTTCTTCGCACTTTGTCATTGAAATGTTGGGTGTCTGAAACAAATCCATTTTCTCAGACAAGCTGTACACAAAATACTTCCTCAAGAGATTTTCCTTTTCTTGAAGGGACAGGCGACAGGTAATTAATTAATTAAATGACACACAACAATGAAGTACAATGAGATGATGCATGCATCATAAAAGGAATGGATGATGAACAATTGACAAAAAGAGCACGAAGGGAAAGTCGGGGAAGAGGAAAGAATGGATTGACCAGATAATTGTAAATCACTCCAATATATCAAAAATAAAATACTGATTTTCATGTTTCAACAATACATTTTAACTTACTAGTATTATAAAAATGTACGTAAATTGCCATCCAAGCAAACAATTATTTCAAACATTCAAACAGAAACATACAATTTAACAAATTAAAACATAAAAATGCATTTACCATTTCGCTTCTGAATCTCCTCACTTTATCGCCTTGAGTAATACTATGGAATATTTTTTTGCTTCTTTTTTAGTTTTTGATATCCTACCTTTATTAACAGCACTTTATTTCTACAATGGCAGATAGCAGAGGTACTTTCAAAATTGGATGACATGCATAGATGCTAACCACACTGAGTGCAAGTCTGGGATGGAAGTCTTATCACCACAGTAATTCTGGATGCCGAATATCGGCAATATTTGTATTAAGACCTGTCAATCCAAGATGGCCGCAAGAAAACAGCTGATTAGTCTTCAAACAAATATTACGGATATTCGGTAGGCAAGAATTACCGTGGTGATGAGACTCCAGCCCAGGTCACAAAATTTCATTGGCCAATTATTCCATAGTGGAGTTTAACTTTATTAAAATTACACTGAAAGTTCTTAGAACAATCTCAGGCAGAGCATTACCAGACCACATACTTAAAGCCTGTGAAATAGAGATAGTCCAACAAGATGGAACAAATCCAGGAGGCGATTTTGGAGAGATCATGTCAACAGAATGAGTCATGAAAGACTCGCACACATCGTAGTTAATGAGATACCGTTAGATCAACGCCCAGCTGGGAGACCTCCTAAAAGGTAAAAAGATAGCTGGACAGCCTCATCTCAAGATCCATGAGCTGATTTGAAGTTTTTTAAAGAATGCCTTATCGAAAAATCTAAATCAACAAGATAATTTCATAAGATTTTTTTTTTTTGGTTTAAAAATGTAGCATCAGAAATAATACATAAACTGTTACTTCTTTCTATACTTTTATCTTTATTTGTCATTTATTGAGATCGTACAAATAGCAATCTTTGCATTTCTTAGTTAAAAATGAAACATGATTTTTTTCAGACATTTTAAAACTCAACAAACTTCTTACTTAGTATATAAACACACTCATCAAAATATGTTCTTTAACAAATTTAAGGCACATACCTGACAGAGTAGAAAGATAAGGTTATTTTCCATTCAGGATTATGCCTAAGAAGACATATTACAGGCTTTTTCACTGTGAATAAATTCTGTTTATTTTTAACCTCATGTTGAAGACACAGCAGCTCCTTACTAGTGGATTATTTACTTTCTAATTACAAGAGATACTAGAATATCTTCCGTCTTATTTGTATTTTCCAAAGATTGTTGACTAAATTCACAAAATCTTTAATTTACTCATCAATTAAATAATTTAAACACATGACGCAAGGAGTCCACACATTCAAAATATCCCTCCGCTATATGACATCATCCATAGTGAATAAAACAAGTATTCCTGATAATCAGGAATTTTATTTTATTTTACAGCACTTTAAAACATACACCAGTAGCAGTTGTCCTAAATGGAGGATGTAGCACTTAAGCATCTTTTGAATCAACCTACATAATACATATTGTATTGAAGTTATAACTGCATGTCCTTCCTTTAGCGCGACCAAGTGACGTCTCATGTCTTGCCTGCCTGGATCAATGATAAATAACAAGTCCTTTAATTGATGAGGCGTTTACTTTGTACTTTCAATCTCAAAATGAGCTACAAAAAGTGTAGCAAACTGTAAAAAATATAATAAAAAAGGGAATTAAAAACAAAATTAAGACTGATTTCTTCTCACTCGTCCATTTACAATCGCAGGTGAATTCTTCCAACTCTTGACTTCAGGCCGTTCAACAGCAACCTGCTTCTTCTTAATGGTGGTTTGAATCGTCACCTCTTCATCCGAAGCATACTCCACCTCCACCTTCTTCGTATGCTTCCTCTTCACGGCTCTCTTCGATGGAGTCTCCACAAAAGAATTATCAATCACATCCGAATCCGACTCAGCATCGTTATAGTTAACTACTTGCCTGCTCCCTCTCTTCGAGCGTCCATTCAACGACAAATCTAAATTCTTATTCTTCGGTTTTTCTAATGAAGTTTGCGTGGCCGCTGTGGTCATCATCTTTGGCAGCGGAGTTCTTACTTCTTCAGGTTTCTTCGCAACTCGTTTCACAGCTTTAACGACCTTCTTTGCAGGTTTCGTTGTCTTCACTAAATCAGGAGTGTCTTCGTCTGACGTGTCTTCAGTCTTTATTACGGGCGTCTTACTGGTGTTGAGTTTTTTCTTGGCGGATTTCGCGTCTGGCTTGGTCGGTGTGAAGTCCAGATTGCAGGTGTTTGAGAAGCCGAGGGTTTTGAGTCCCGTCTCAAACATCTGCTTGCATTTTCTGTAGTCCGGGGTGTGGTTGTGCTCTAGCTTGCTTACGTACTGAACAAATGATGTGACGGGACCTGCCAATATATAAATTTGAGGTATTGAATAAAAGAAAAAAAGCACAGAGAAGAATTTGAAACTTGCTTAAATGGGTTTTTTTTCCCAATATGGAAATTCAATCGTAGACCATGTTATAATTTGTTGATTTTAAAAATGTAATTTGCTGTGTATGTTCCTTGACTTATAGGTTGGTATGCGGCTGACCACCCATGCTGTAGAAAATGGTTCACTTTGCCAATGTCACCCCTGTTTCAGGGAAGGTCGGCAGGAGTTGCAGGGTGTATGTCCATTTGAGATTTGGATTTTTATATTGTAGGATTACATGCGGCATGTTTAAGCGCGAGCTTAAACATGTCTGTTTTTTTGAAAATGCATGTAATGTGAATCCCTAATGTTACTTATATTTTGCAACTTAGATTAGATTAGACCAGGGGGGAGGTGTGGATACAATCTCTTGGTTTTCCCAGCATAGGTAAAGATGACCTTCAGATCAGATCAGAGAATCCAAATTGCCCCTTTGGGGGAGATGGCCGTTAGGATTTAGGGAGAATGGTGTGGAAGAGAGAGAGTGTTATGTTATTTAAAATAACATATTATAAAAAAACAATCCCGAAGTGTGCAGTGTCTGTTTGTGGGCCGAACGGTCACGGAAACGGCCGAACTGCGCCGTGCGAATCAATCGGCCCACGCTCGTGAATTCATCGTTAGTTCCCGGCAAGATGCCAAGCGATTAAGACGTTAGCGACCAAGCACCAAGCGGTGCAAGAGGGGGCACTACAATGGAGCTCCCTCCCCCCCCATCTACTTGGATTTCCTGCCAGCAAGGCACCCGCCTTGTGGACCAGAGACATAGGAGCGCCCACCCAGGGGCTCCCACGTGTGGAGGACGTGTGAACCACCGCTAGCCTGGGGCGCTGCCCCAGGCCTTCCGTTTAGAACTCCAGCCAACGGAATAGGGAGTGTTCTAGTGACAACCTGTAGGCCTGGCCAATCCCTTATTTCCCCTTTTCCTCCCCATATTAGTACAGTAATAAACCCTTATTTGTTCATGTTAACTTTATCTTTTCATTATACAACCTTCCCAAGATATAAGTAAGCAATACCAAAGAAAGAACCCCACGCCCTGAGAGTGATGCTGATGAGAGCTAGCCGGATGTAAGTATCCTGGAAGATACCTTTCAATCGAAACATAACAAGAGTGGACAGCGTACATTTGCAGTTGCTGGTTATCTGGCCTGGAGCCACCTGCCTCATCATGTGAGAGAGCTAGAGGGCCATGGAAAGTTCCAGAATGCACTGAAGACTAGCAAATTTCTGACATCACATGCACAAGCCAGACCATAGTCTAGTGGTTACCACTTCTGACTCTTAATCGGAAGGTTGTGGATTCGAATCCCGGCGAAGCAGAAAAATATAACATTTATATTTTTAAATTTGCTCTTCGCTGGGTGAAAAATTCATATAACTTTACCAAAGACCGGTCACTAAAGGTCCATTCAGCCTTACAGCAACTGGGTCTTGCTTGAGAATTGGCGCTTTCTACAACGACGACCAAGCTCGCAGAGGGCTCTTGAGTTGTGATTCACACAAAAACAGCACTCACCAAATAAATCATCCTAATATTATTATTATTAAGCGCCCTTGGGATGACTACATCACGAAATGCCGCTACAAAGAAATCACCAACTCATCATCAGAGATGTCACACAACTTCTCCAGGTGGCAAGTTGGAAGATGACTGCAGGGGGCAGGAGAAGTAGGAAGCTCAATATATGGGAAACCAAGGTTCAAGAATTGGAGACAGAGATATATCAGGTTGTTTAACTGACCGGGCGCCGCAGACTTGCTGAAAGCCTTCCTCAGGAAGGCAGGCACATCCTTCATGGCCGCCTCTTTAGCTGCCTGCACCTGGGTGGGGTGCCTGAGGTCTGTCTCCCAGGGCAGGGCCCCGCACAGCCACTGCACCACGTTGTACGCCAGGATCTCCAGGTCACCCCGACGGGTGGGAACTGGAATAGATAACAATATATTTACAACTAGGGGCTCTAGAGGGGCTAGAGATTTCTCTTATTTCTGAGTCAGACTCTAGATTCTCTAAAATCTAGGGAGTTTCCCGCACAGGATTCCTTAACCGCCCTATGCATATGAACGTACGCGATACGCAAACTTTGAGTGTACCACTCTGCTACATCCCGTATTGCGTACACCAGCGGTTTCCAAACTGGGGGGCGCAGCCTATGGCCAGGGGAGGCGCGAGGTATGTGGCCAGGAGGTAGGGGGGTTAAAAAAGCTTACCACCGTTATGTGCATCCCTGCTGGTGTACTCTATTGTCCCGTTATGCGCCTTCTTGGGGTCTGGCTTGTAGTCCTTGTTGATGGAGTAGTGCGATGCGAGCCCAAAGTCCACCAGATATGCCTGGTTCTCCGACCCCTTCTTCAGCCCAAACAGAATGTTGCCACCCTTGATGTCGGCGTGGACGTAGGAGCGCCCGTGGATGTATTGCAGCACATCTATCTAAACAACACCACACACCATTGACTTACAACACAAAGTATCCCAAATTAATTTAACGCAAATAAATGCCGTAACTGTTATAAACTTCTTCTTTTATTCCTTGACTTATAGGTTGGTATGAGGCTGACCACCCCTACTGTAAAAAAATGGGAATGGGAATCCTGTTTCAGGGAAGGTCGGCAAAAGTTGCAAGGCTTATGTTCATTTGAGATTAGGTGTTGAAGATATTGAAGTTTGAGATATTGAAGGTTCACATGCGCATGTTCAAGCGAAAACTTTTATGTGACTGCTGGAATGCATTTATTATAAATCTTAAATTAAATATATCTTTGCAACTTAGATTATAGATGGTCTAGTGCAGTGGTTCCCAAACTGAGGACGATCAACCTACTGGGGCGATTTGGGTTTTCAGTGGGGCGATAATTACATAGGGGGCGATGAGTATTCAACAGGGTAAAAAGTACAACAGTAATTTATTGTATAAGCAAGCAAAGATGCTCCGAGTGTGACTTCATTGTTAACAGACAAGTGTGAGAGATTTTGGGATTTTTTCTGCATTGTTGACATTACTAAAAAGTCGTCTCTGGATGAAAATTATGCGCAAGAGTTGTAATTGTTTTGGTCTTTGAATTTGTCGAATTTTAAAGAAAAAAGGCATTATTATACAACATCATAAAACAGAGCAAAAACCCTTATGAGTCAGCTTATAAGGAAGATCAACACAGTCTTTAAAACCTTGCGTTTGCAGTGACTGACCCCAGTACTTGGAAATGGTTGCCATCAGATGTCCAAGGGTCAAGGACAGTTGATGACCTCAAGTGGAGGATGAAGCACATCTCTACATCCAGTGAACAAAAATCACCCTTGGAGTGACAAGGTGTCACAAAACGGTGGTGACAAGGTCATCAATTTCATCATCATCATAACATGTGTAGATATCATTCACTTATGATATCTGTGGACTAGAAATTAGTTTAACGAAAATAGACATTATATTAGGTCCTTACATATGAAATTGGTGATTTGCAGTACTAGCCACTTTGATCTCAAATATCTCCTCTTTGGTTAAGAATTCGACATTCAAATTTGTACAGCTATTTACTCATGTATTTGTGTTTCGAAAACTGTTATTCCTTTGTTCGTAACTCAATTGTTTTTTTCTTTGCGTCACTCATTTTACAAAATGGAAAACTTGACATATCGCGTTGTTTACGAGCACGAGTTCCACCGTGGCATCAGTGCTGCAGAAACGGCTCGAAGGATTAATGATGTGTATGGCAACGATGTCAAAAAAGAAAACATAGTGCGTTTTTGGTTACAACGTTTTCGTTCTGGAAATTTCGGCCTGCAGAACAAGCCTCGTAGACGGCCGGAGACCAAAGTTGATAATGAGGAATTGAAGACTTTTGTGGAAGCGGATGGCTGCAAAGTTAGTGATAAAACTGTTTTAATCCACTTGAAGCAAATTGGAAAGGTGAACAAGCTTGAAAGGTGAGTACCTCACTAATTGAATGAAGCAAATCAACAATCGCGCGTGCTGCCGAGTTGCACAAAAGACGGCTACCAGATTATATAAACTTTATTTGGAATGTTTAAGACATCCCCCGTACTCTCCGGACCTTGTTCCAACAGATTACAATTTTTTACGAAATTTGGATAACATCTTGCAAGGGAAAAAAATCAACTCCGATGTGGCAGTCCAAACCGCCTTCAAAGATTGTATTGATTGCCATCCGAATGGTTATTTTCGTAAAGGGATCAATTAACTACCTATGAGATGGCAAAAGTGCATAGATAGCTATGGTACATATTTTGATTACATAAATATATTATTATTGTTATAGTTTAAAATTTTTTGAGGAATTCAAAAACACTGTTTATTTTCACATGAATATATTTAAAAAGATTACAATCTTTAGAGTAAGTTACTAACGTTTTCGACCTAGAAGGTCATCATGATGATGACCTTCTAGGTCAAAAACGTAAGTAACTTACTCTAAAGATTGTAATCTTTTTAAATATATTCATGTGAAAATAAACAGTGTTTTTGAATTCCTCAAAAATTTTTAAACTATAACAGTATGAATTTTCACAGTGTTAATACACAAACAATACAAAATATAAATATATTATATTTAAAAAAAAAAGACTTTTTGTCCCTCCCATACAAAACGCCAATTTCATGTGTAAAGACCTAATATATCTGTTTCAGCCTTCTTACGAAAATGATCCTTAGTAAGAGAGAACAAAAAACTTCACAGTTTCATTTCCATGTACACAATAAAACTCGGGCGAATGTAAAAGTTTTTAGAAAGGTGGTAACATTGCTGTGGGCGTACGATGTCCGAACCAGTCCGAACATAGTATACTGTACTGTAACTGTAACTCTGTCGCCATTCCGCTAGGGGTGGCCAGAGCCTCTGCAGATTTGCCTCCATTTTTTCCTATCCTGACATACCTCTTTCAATTCCTTCATATCCATCACCTTTTTCATGCATTTTCTTCTTTTACGCTCACTTTGTATATCCCATTCTTTCACAATCTCCTCAATCTGATCACTCCATACTTTTCTCGGTCGTCCCTTCCCTCTTTTTCCTTTCACACTTTCTTTGTATACATACTTTGTCAGTCTATCATCTTTCATTCTTTCCACATGCCCAAACCATCTCATCACATTCTTTTGTACTTTAACTTTCACATCCTCTTTCAAATTACATTCTTTTTTTTACCCATTCATTCCTAACTCTATCCCCCACGCATGCATCATAAATCTTGTGATCGATAAAATTGACAAATTTTAAAGGAAAAATGCATTATTTTAAGCCATTATGGCTGAGTGTCAAAAAAAAAATGGAGAAAGCAAGAAGTGGTAGCTAGTATGTATCAATGCAGTAAGTTAGCTTCTGCTCCTCTATGTTATTACTCAATGGTAATTACTGATTGTCGAAACACAAAATGGAGAAAGCAAGAAAACATTTTACATGACTATTGGAAAGAGAGACTACAGACCATCTGCATGGCTATCCTGTAGACGGTGTGCGTGGGGAATAGCCTCCCGCTCTCCAGGAACCTGCACCACAGGTCCTTGGCGTAGCGCTCCATCACCACAAAGCGGTACTTCTCCCCCCGACACTCGTGGGAGCCGGCCCCGATGTACACAGGCATGCCCAGGGAGGAGAGGCCCTGCGACTTGGTGAACTCCTGGACTGGAAGAGGTGGAAGGTAAATAACATTGATGATAAATACCATCATAACAGAGTCATAATAAAGGGAGAGCTTGTAAGAAGGTTATGACTATGGATGAAATGAAAGAAGTATGTAAGGACATAAATAAATGCCCGTTGATCTGTAATGTTGGCGGCTAGAACTAGGGTTTTTTGAATTAGAATTTTGTATCATGTTTTAGTTTTGATGTCGATACATATTATTATTTGTTGATTTTAAAAATGTAATTTGTTGTGTATGTTCCTTGACTTATTTGTTGGTATGCAGCTGACCACTCATACTGTAAAAAATGGTTCACTTTGCCAATATTTGGTTATTTATTTGTTGAGCACCGTTTTGTGTGAATAACACCTCAAGAGCCCTCTGCAAGGTTGGTCTTCTCTGGAAAAAGCGCCAATTACACAAGACGGATCCTTGACTTATAGGTTGGTATAAAGCTGACCACCCATAGTGTAAAAAATAATTCACTTTGCCAATGTCACCCCTGTTTCAAGGAAGGTCGGCTAAAGTTGCAAGGTTTATATTCATTTTAGGTTTGGATTCTAATTTGTAAGTCCACATATGGCATATTTAAGCGCGAAATTATACATGTCTGCTTGTGAAAATGGATATAATGTGAATCCTGAAAGTTCCATATCTTTGCAACTTAAATTATATTAGATTAGATTACATACATTACCGACATGTTCTCACCCATTGAGATGAGTTTGAGGTGCCAGACACTCAGATCTGCGGGGTATAGGCTGGTTAAATTGGTCCCGTCAGACACACACTAAATTTGGGAACCGTGCTTTCTGGTTTGCGGGCCCAATGGAGTGGACCAGACTACCACGTAATGTGTGAAAGGCAAAAACTGTTGATGTCTTGAAGGGGGTGCCACTAAAGACGCATCTTTACAAAAAATCTTATCCGTGATTTGAGAGCGCCCTTAAGGTGTGACACATAAAATCGGCGCTTGTTTATTATGTATTGAATAAGGACAAACAAATTAATACACCAACTAAGCCAGTCTTGACCTATGGCTCTAAAACCTAGGTTATGACAAAAAAGGTTACAACATCCACAGCAACATTCGAAAGGAGAACTATCTACGGTCCAATGGTAGATAACAATGAGTGACGTCGTCCTTACAACCAAGAGTTGTATGTCATCCACAAGGAGCCCGATGTGATCAGTTCCATCAAAGTAGGGCGCCTGCAATGAACTGTACCCTTAGTACGAGTTCCACAACTTGAGAAAAGTAAAGTTTACGGAAAATATTAAAGCGTGATTTCTCCCAAAATCTGCCGTTTTTGTTTCTTACACTTTATGGTCTTACCAAAAGAGTTACAGTGATGAAGAAAATCAAGTTCAAACAAACAAAAACGGCAGATTTTGAGGGAAATCACTCTTTAATAATTGCCGTAAACTTTAAATTACTCAAGTTTTGCAACTCGTACTAAGGGTACAGGTCACAAACTAGACTGAAACTCATTACTTAAGAGCTGAACCAGTCCGTAGCTCAGTGGTTACACTGCGGACTCTGAATGGGAAGGTTGTGGGTTCGATTCCCGGCGGAGCACAAAAAATATACCAATTATATTTTCAAATTTGCTCTTCGCCGGGTTGAAAAATTCATAAACCTTTACCAATGACCGGTCACCAAAGGTCCATCCAGCCTTACAGCAACTGGGTCTTGCTTGAGAATTGGCGCTTTGTAGCGACGACGATCAAGCTCGTAAAAAGGTCGATAGCTCAATTGGTAGGAATGCTTGCATTCCATGCCGAGAGCAGGGGTTCGATCTCAAAGGTTTACTCAGCCTTCACAAGAAATGAGAACCAGCCCCCCCGGGAGCTGGGAAACCCCCACTTCAACTGAAAGTGGTTGGTGTGAGGCCGGCCCCCTTACCTGTAAAAATAAATAGGTCCCGAAGCGCCACATGCGACCCCTTCGGGGATAACGCAGGCAAGAAGTTACACTATATGTGTAGCTTAGTTACGTTGCGTTAAACACTCAGCACTGCAGGGCCCAAGGAGACCAAGAAGGCCAAAAATGTGATGGATGGATGGTGACAACACAGACAAGAGTGGAGGAGAATCCTGGATTCAGCCAAGGCCCCCCCCAGGGCTGTCGAGTTCAATGAATCATTGTTATCTCTCACCCCATATTTCAAAATATGTAAATACCACAATGAAATACTCACTGTCATCCTGTTTAGCGTTCCTCATGTAAAAGTGCATTTCAACAAATAGTGGGCCATTTCCGTGAGGCTCCTAGAAAAAAGTTAGGTTATGTTTACAAATTGTTTTCATACATGGAATAATACAAAAGAGTTCACTTCAGTTTGAAATATAAAGATATTATAGTATGGAGTCAGAACAGAAAAGCTAGGAAAACGTGACGCCACCCAGCCGAGTTCTTAAGGATATTTTCAACCAATATTTGGTTTTCTGTTCACCAAGGGGTCCGTTTTCTAGAGCTGTAACGTGACTGAGCCGAAGTAAAGAATTTGCACAAATACCATAGATAAAAGAAATTGTGACGTCACACAGCCGGGTTGTTAGGGCCATGGCTAACAACTAATTATTTGTTGTCGGTTGCAAGTAACTGAAGGCTTAAGAAATGCATCATTTGCGGACCGAGAAAGATTAAAATTTCGAACCGTGCGTGCAAAAAACGTTCCGACCCCATTCTGAATCCTCCAACTTCATAATAAATATACAAAATGCTTTGAAATGCCAACAAAATACATGTCTTACGATTTTTATGACATATGGATATAATGATGTTTTCTTTGGTGTGGACTCGTGTTCGCAAGCCGAATATATCTCTCCGAATCCTCCGATTCCTATGGAAGGGCCAATCCTCCATTTCTTCTTATTCATATCCTGGAGGACCTCCCCATTCGGGATAGGTTCGGGAAGTTTGTACCCGGCGGCCCCTTTTCTTTTCGGAGCGGCTTTCTTCGCCACCTTAGCTTTGGAAGCCATGGTTTTGTACACTTGAGATTTAAATTAAAACGCAAATGAGCTGCAAATAAAGTTTGTTTTTCGACTCGAACTGAAAAGTATACACAAACTTCGACAGTCACCGGTGGTTTTCAAAAAAATTAGAACGCTGCTGTTGGTACAAGTGAACCAAAGTGAGGAAAAGAAAATTTAGTTTTACTGTATGAAGAAACTAATGAAACTAAACGCAATAATGAATACTAAATATTATGTATTTTTTTATTACTTACCTACATATTTCAGAAAATATTTAATATTTTTTTGATTGAAATAAATACTGTAGGTTTTTTTATATCGAATGTGGGAAGGCTGAAAAATAAATGAGGAAATTACATTTTGTGGTGACGAGTCAGCACTGCTCCGTTGTTCAGTTTATTTCCATACATCTATCGGCTTGTCATAAATGTCATCAATGTCGTCCCCTAACAAAAGTGGTATGTTTATTTTGCTTCATAATCACAAAACACCCAATCCAAAATGCTCATATTGACTGATTGTTAATTTTTAGAAGGCGATACACCGTCTAGCACCACGCCATTGCCAGAAACCAGCCCGATACCCGGTATTCCTGACGACTCGCAAATGGATGCAATAAGACGATATTTTGCCCACAAGTTGATGGTCTACGAGTCCGAGCAAGCCAATGTGGAGCCTGTGGTTCAAGTGCTAGAGGAACTGTCTCTGGATGGCGTAATTAAATACATTCAAAGCGAAAAATGCAAGAATATCATTACTCTATCCGGAGCGGGAATTTCTACTTGTAAGCGGTTTTCACACATTTTATATTTCGTCTTATATCTCTAGCGGCTCTTAATGTAAATGCGCAATCATTTTATTCTCCAGTATGTGAAATTTATCATCTTCACAATTTTAAACCTTCGATTTTAATTAATTCACTGTGCTTTCAAGGAAAAATATGGGTTGATTTTTGTTTTAAAAAAAAACTAATGTCTGATTAAAACATTGTTTTATTTTCACACACGGTATTGATTTATTTGAATTATAATTTACAAACGTTTTCGACCTATATGGTCATCTTCAGGTAGGATTAAAATCAATATGGTCATCTCAGGTAGGATTATAATGATTACAAAGTATTGTAATCCTATCTGATTGTAGGCCTACCTGAAGATGACCATATAGGTCGAAAACGTTTGTAAATTATAATTTAAAAAAATCAATATCGTGTGAAAATAAAAAAATGTTTTAATAAGGTTTTTTTTTTTAAACTAAAATCAATCTACATGAATTTTCACAGTGTTAATACACAAACCATAACAAATTTAGTAAAAATATAGGTATTTGAAAATCTTCTATTGGTAGTAACCAAGTCTAAAAACCTAAAAAATAGCTTGAATATTTTGAAATCTATATCTAAATCTAAATCTAAGCTGCAAAGATATGTATCATTTGAGATTCATATTAAATGCATTCCCACAAGCAGACACACATAATTTGCCGCTCACACATGCCGTATGTGGACCTACAATATAAAAAACCCAATCTCAAATGAACATAAGCCCTGCAACTCTTGCCGACCTTCCCTGAAACAGGGGGGACATTGGCAAAGTGAACCATTTTTTACAGTATGGGTGGTCAGCCTCATACCAACCCATAAGTCAAAAAATACAAACAATTAATTACATTTAAGTATATAAAACAAACAAACTCTAAACAATTAAAAAAAAAAAAAACCTACAAAACATTCTATAAAAAAGTGAAAATTAAAAAATTTAAAGCCTCAGCCTTAAACGCCAGCATTACAGATCAACCGCCATTTTTTTCGGTCTTTGCATACTTCTTACATTTCATCCAGAGTCATAACCTTTTTCATACAAGCTCTCCTTTTATTATGACTCTGGATATCACATTCATTCGCTATTTTAGAAATTTGGTCCATCCACACCTTTCTCAGTCTTCCTCTACCACAACATCCATCTATTCTTGCAACATATACTTTCTTCGTCAGTCTTTCATCATTCATTCTCTCCATATGTCCAAACCATCTTAGCATACTTATTTTAATCTTCACTTTCACACTTTCTCTTGCACCACATTCTTCTCTTGCAAGATCATTCCTCATCCTATCACTCCGTTTTTTCCCAATCATACGTCTTAGAAAGTCCATTTCAACAGTATGGACTTCACTAATTTCACTTTCATTCACCGTCCAGGCTTCACTTCTGTATGTCAAGTTGGGTATAAGTATGCCACCGTGTACCGCCAATCGAGCATTTTTAGATTTTTTTTTATTTATAGCAATACAAGCGGTTGCACGCAGTACACACCTGCCTTTCATTATCCTTCTTTCAAATTCACCAGTTGATAACGCCAAGTTTGGCGCTATCATGTGGTAATGCGAGGGGGAGGATTTGAGATCGCAAACTGGTTCTCGATTATCGCGATCGGACGAACTGCCCAACAAATCTGTCTAGGCAGCCAACCAATGGAGCAAGGGGGAAGGAATCACGGAATCAAATGGTCTGGACTCACCTTATCTCCAATGGATGCCTCTTTCGCGGAGCACTGGTCGCGTTTTTGTGTGTGGTTTCTCCTTCGTTCGCGCGCGGTGTACACTGCGATGGACACGTCTATCCAAGGCCGCGTATGAAGAAGTACTGGCTGGAGACAGGTGATTGGGCAAATCGGATAGGTCAGATTATAGGCACAAGGACAAGGATTTTATGGCCAGCTACCCATAACAAACCTACCTAACAGTTCGCCCAAACATGCCCCCCAGCTTGAGAGGACGTAGTCCTTTCAAAACAATGATTTATTTATTTATTTGTTTATTATTATAACTTAAATCTACTTAATTTAGCGAGTGGACTGTATATTATTTATTGTACTATTATTGATTTGGCAACGGACAAACCTTATAACAAGTGTTACATAATTGGACGCGTTTACGCACAATATTTCTAGCCGACGAAATCCAGAAATTTTGTCGCAAAAGGGACATAAGTAACTGAGGTCCAGAATGCAAGAATTTTCTATGATAGTAATCAATGATTAAATTCAAAATATGACCGCGATCTGGTAAAACTATTGGATGTTTACTGTCATAAGCTAAGTCAGCGTTTACAAGTCTCCCTCCTACTCGTAACAACCCATCGGCGTCGATAAAGGCATTAAGCTTACGAAATGCAGGAGATAAGACTTTACCGGCTTTCGCGTTTTTAATTTCGTTCGAAAAATGATGATTTTGTAAGTCTTTTATAACTACGATTTCTGCAAACCGTAGGTGAGAGACTTCAAATTTTGATGACAATCTTTTTATAAAACGAAGTATGTAAATAACAACTCTTAACAATTTACTCCAGGAAGAGATTCGTTCAGCGAGTGAACCTAATAAAGTTGGTTGCTTGGGTAAGTTATCCATTAAAGTCATAACTTTTATTTTTTGTTCCGGCGGGTTTTCAATAGTATTTGGATCAAATTTACAAAAATTCCATTCTTCAATCGGTGAGCGCGCGAAGGCAGGGCCTTTAAACCAGAGCGGGTGGTCAATTAATTGTGCGGGAGTCAGACCGCGTGAGAGACAATCCGCGGGATTGTCTTTCCCGGCAATATGATAAAACTGACTTGGAGGTATATTATCCTGAATTATAGTTACTCTATTCGCGATGAAAGTCTGCCAGCGGGATGGGTGTGAATGAACCCAAGCGAGTGCCACTGTACTATCAGAAAAGGCGTATACATTATTAATTTGGCAGCGAGTTGAATATGTATCAATGACTACACGCATTAATTTTGACAATATCAATATTCCCGATAATTCAAGTCTTGCTAAAGATATTGTACGACTTGGAGCTACTCGCGACTTTGCACAAGCTAAACTTATTTCTCCGCGTTTACTTGGAGGATTATATACATGAATATATATCACCGCTCCATATGCTCTCTCACTTGCGTCCGCGAATCCCAATAGGGATATAATCGACTCCTGCGTTACACCTGTATGACGTGGCAGCTGAATACTTTGAAGGAGTGGGAGTTCCGATTCATAATTTTCCCAAGTTGAAATTATACTCTGAGGAGGACAATCGTCCCAATCGATTTTATGTTCCCAGAGAAATTTAATCATTAATTTAGCTGTTACAATCACGGGTGCTACAAACCCCATCAAATCCCAGAAGCGCGCAATTGTCGACAGAATATTTCGTTTTGTACATTTACGAAATTTGTTAGTGACACTAAAGGTAAAAACATCTTTTCCAGGCAACCAATGCAAACCAAGGATGGTACATTGATCTTCTGAACTGAACTCTACAGCTTCAGAAATGCGACAAGCTGAGGGAATGCCTCCCATGACTGATGGTGAATTACTCGAGAACTTCACTAATTCAAAACCGCCCGCAAGAAATAATTCAATCAATTGGTTTGAAAGTGCGATAGCCTCTTCATCATTTAAACAGCTAGAAACCAAATCATCCATGTAAATATCTCTCTCTGCTACAAGTGCCGCTAATGGAAAACGTGTTCGCTCATCATCAATTAAACGACGAACGGTACGCATTGCAAGGTATGGGCTGCACTTTAAGCCAAATGGTACGCGTGTAAATTCAAAAAGCTGAAGTGGATCATTTTTATCAAACCGATATAAAACTCTCTGATAGCATCTATGCTCTTTATTTACCAGAATTTGCATATACATTTTACGTATGTCAGCGCTTAGAGCAACTGGAAACAAGCGAAAGTGTAATATTATTTTAAATAGATCATTTTGAAGATTTCTACCCGTATGTAGAACATCATTCAGCGATAATCCTGATGTAGTTTTCATACTAGCATCTATTACTGCGCGAACCTTAGTTGTGGATTTATTTTCACGTATCACTGCATGATGCGGGGCTATGTATTGCAAGCTCAAGCATTGATCCGAATTTATATTTACAGGATTTAAATACTCTTCTTGTATATGCTTTTTTATATTAAGGTCGTATTCCAAATTTACAGAAGAGTTTGAAAGCAGTTTCCTTTCTAACGCGTAAAATCTCCGCTCTGCCGCTCTCTGAGAGTCACCAAGCTGCCCCGGATCGGTCTTGAAAGGCAGCATTACGGAAAATCTACCAGTCTCGTCTCGCGTGGTGGTACTAGTATATTTTTCTTCACATACCAGCTCCTCGATTTGTGCAGTGGAGACGTCCGATACGTCCTCCAACTCCAAGATATTTTTCATTTCAATTTCAATTGTTGAAAAGAAACAATAATCTGTTTTGATTGCCGGTAGCACTGGAACTTTCCCTAGTACCACATACCCAAATAGGGTATCCAGTGCAACTGGCTCGCCTAAATTTCGTGAGATAGTGTTGTGTTTTATCACACGGGAGAATACATCTGCACCCAGAATCATGTCAATTTTTCCGGGAATAAAATATTTTTCATCAGCCAAACGTAATGATTTTAAATATTCTAAATTTTCAATATTAATGTTGGCGACGGGTATTTTATCAGTTATTTGATTAACCACCAAAGGCGATAGTTTAAAATTGACCGATTTCTCAACTCTCGAAAGAAGGGTAATTGTTGTCACTCCCTTGATAGGGTTGACAATATCCCCTATTCCTGAAACAACTTTGTCTCGCGTCGTCTTTACATCAAGATGAAGTTCTCGACAACAGGAGGCCGTTATTATGTCTCTCTGTGAAGCACTGTCTAATAAAGCGCGAATAGTGTGTCTTTGACCCCGCTTGTCTAAGATTACACAACAAACAGTTCCTAGTAAAACCGTAGATTCTACCTCACTAGAATTAGGGCCCATAGCACAAAGCGCTAGGGGCTCCGCCTTTTCTTCGGCCGCGGCTTGCAAATTCAAGTTGAAATGCAGGCTAGTATGGTGGGATCGATTACAAACGCTGCATCTTCCCTTTGATTTACAATTCTTGAGATTATGCATCGTACTTAGACAATTGACACATAATTTCTTTGATTTTATAAAATTGTACCTTTCCCGAGCGTCCAGGATAGTGTATTTCGGACACTGGTACAACTTTGAATGGTTGTTGTCTCCGCACAACAAACATTTGTCAGTATTAACTGTTACAAATGCCCTAACGTTTTTCTGGGAAACTGAAGGCTTGCGCGGCATCGCGTTAATATGATTGTTAATTTTACTGCTTCTACTTCCGTTTGCGCGCTGTAATATTTGCGAGTAATTTCTCATGAATTCCACAAATTTTACTGAATCTACTGAGTCTGGAGAATCTTGTATAGAAACTTCAAAAGCCTTAATCGTATCCATGTCGAGTTTCTTACACGCAATGTGTATGAATATAAAGTCTTCTAGATTCTCTATGTTCAACTGTTTGATTGCAGCAGTTAAACCTGAAAATAGATCAATAAAGTCCTCCAAGTTTGAGGCAGATGGTTCCTTTACTGCAGGAATATTTAACAATTTCTCTAGATAAGTTGTTGCCAGAACGCGCTTATCGTTGTATTTCTTGACCAACGAATTCCATAAAATTGTATAATTTTGAGCAGTTGGCAATAAACCTTGGCAAATGCTTTGAGCTTTTCCTACCAGTTTTCCAACTAAATATTGAATCTTTTCACCTTCCGTTAGACTGTCATTCTCATGGACCATAGATTTAAAATTTTCATAAAACACCGGCCAATTGTTTACATCTCCGTTGAAGGCACACAGCTCCAATCGTGGCAGTTGGATGCTCCTTTTTAAAGGAATATCATTTGCACTTGAGGATTTTGTTATGTCTTTTAAATTCTCGTAAGTATATTTAATTTCAGCGTATAAATCTTCAAATGACAGAATAATATTATTATCTGTTGCTTCATCTTCCTCACTTTCTGCAATTAAATCATTTTTTTCTTTCACCAGTAATAAAAACTCTTTACGCCAGTTGTCAATGCCTGCCGCGTGCACTTTAAATTTACGCAAATAAATTTCTCCCAAATGAATTGAATTAATGGTATCGAAAATGCATTGTGCCCGTTCCAAGTACGTCTCTATCTCATTCTGGAGGCGCTCCTTACGTCGTTGAAATGCTCGTTTTTCGCGTTCTGAAGTCATGTTTTAATTTGGCTTTAATAAATTAAATTTGATAAAATTAATAATAAATTTTACAAATCCCGTACGTACAAGTCCTTATAAATTGAAGTAGCAAAGAAAAAAGAAGGTTATAATAATGTTATCAAAATGTAAACAAATAATGTAAACAAAGAAAGTAAACAATGCAAGTACCTAGGTAGTTACTTATACCGCGGGCTTAATTCGAATGTACCTAAAATGCAAGAGATAGGTATACCTACAAGGCAATTAAAGAATTAACCCGCACTTCGATTCCAAAGCGATATTTATGATAATAATGTATGAACGCGTCACGAATTGCATTTTTGTAGCAATAAAAATGGCGAATATTTTTTTTTTTTGAATCCGATTTCAAACTATAAGAATCTGAATTAATATTACGTGAATCTAGTTTTTTAATTTACGATCTGGCTTCGTTAAGGACCAAAATTATGATAACGCCAAGTTTGACGCTATCATGTGGTAATGCGAGGGGGAGGATTTGAGATCGCAAACTGGTTCTCGATTATCGCGATCGGACGAACTGCCCAACAAATCTGTCTAGGCAGCCAACCAATGGAGCAAGGGGGAAGGAATCACGGAATCAAATGGTCTGGACTCACCTTATCTCCAATGGATGCCTCTTTCGCGGAGCACTGGTCGCGTTTTTGTGTGTGGTTTCTCCTTCGTTCGCGCGCGGTGTACACTGCGATGGACACGTCTATCCAAGGCCGCGTATGAAGAAGTACTGGCTGGAGACAGGTGATTGGGCAAATCGGATAGGTCAGATTATAGGCACAAGGACAAGGATTTTATGGCCAGCTACCCATAACAAACCTACCTAACAGTTCGCCCAAACACCAGTCATTATTCCGTCTTTTTCAAACTTACTTCCCAAGTATACAAATTCATTGACCATGTCAACATTCATTCCATTTATTTTAAATTCATATTTTCATCATCTATAATCTAATCTAAGTTGCAAGGATATATTCATTTAAAGCTCTCAAATGCATGCCCACAAACCAACACGTGTAGTTCGCGCTTACAAATGCTGAATGTGTACTTACAAATAAAATCAACACTTTTGTCTTACTTGCATTAAATTTCAAATGATTACCTAACAAAGCTTTGTGTACTTACTAAATAAATCAAACCTTACATGAACACAAACGTTGCCACTCTTGCCGCCTCTCTCTGAAACCGGGGTGGCATTAGCAAAAGTGAACCAAGTCTTCTACACTTCGGGGTCAGTAACTACGTCTTTAAGGCTATGACTCTCAGAATTTATTTTACACAATTTATTTCACAAATTTACAACAATGGATTTCCAGCTCTGGCTTTCGAGCTTAATGTTTTATCGACACTCTGGCCTGTACACGATTGCCGCCCCCATTTATACTCGTTCATACGGACGGTTCTCGAACATGGTGGATGATTCTAATACCAGAGCGTTCCACCAGCGTTATAAGGATTATGCACTAATACTACCATCATGGATCATACTCCCAGATGGTTCTACCCACACTATCGTACATGTATAGGTGCGCGTAGGTACTTTTTTTTCGTAGTTCGTAGCACTATCATCATCATACTAGTGCCAGACTGTTCTATGTATGCATGACAGTCGCACGAGTACCTACGTGCGACTGTACATGGACACGTATATATATATATATATCAGGCTTATTTATTTTTTAATTACACATGATAAGAGAGCGCCGTTTTTGTGTGTGTCACACCTCAAGGGCCCTCTCCGATCACGGTTAAGACTTTTTGAAAAGGTGCGTCTTGAGAGCTCCGCGAAATATGCCCATAGATTTGGAGTTCTTCACTCCGGGTGGCAGTCTGTTCCACTCCACCGGACCCGCAACACAGAAAGCACGGTCTCTAAAATTTTTACGGATCTGACAGTGCGTCTGAACCAAATTGATTGCACCATCGCCCGCAGATCTGAGTGTCTGCCTCCGCACACCCATCTCAAGAGGCGAAATCATGTCAGTCAGATAAGGTGGAGCCACGCCATTGATGGTTTTATATACCATCAGACAAACACGGTAGACCACCCTCTCCGGGAAACGAAGCCAGTGTAGTTTTTTTAACAGCGGAGTGATGTGAGCGAATTTGGATATACCGAATATGAGCCTTGCTGCTGAATTTAACACAGATTGAAAGCAGTTGAAATGCTTCTTTGGCTGCCCACTATAAAGCGTTGAGCAATAATCAATCCGGGACATCACAAACGCACTCACCAGGGTCTTAACCGCATCTGACGGAAGACACTTTCTAATCGCCTTTATTTGGCCCAGTGAAAAAAAGGAGGAAGCTATTGTGGCATCTATTTGCCTTTCCAATGTCAGGTTCCGATCCAGTAAGATTCCTAGAAGTCTCACCGAATCGGAAGGCTGGATCAGCTTACCTCCTATAGAGAGTGCTACCCCATTGACCAATAGATGGTCGCGCCTAGATGTAGGTACCTAGACGTAGGTAAGTTCTTAACACTATCTATACAAAAAAAGTCAATAGGTTTATTAATAGCATAAAATTATGAAAGAATAATCAAAAATATTGCTTGGATGTCAGCTCTTTCTAATTTCCGCCGAATCTCTGTTCCTCTATGCACAAAAACCAAAGCATCAGCTGTTTTCCATTGCTTAGCGGCCGGCATCCCAGACTTCCGCAGCCCCGGGCTGGGCATCTACCACAACCTGCAGAAGTACAACCTGCCTGAACCGCAGGCCATCTTCGACATTGGCTTCTTCATGCAGAACCCGGAGCCCTTCTTCCTCCTGGCCAAGGAGCTGCTGCCCGGCAGCTTCAAGCCAACGCCCTGCCACTACTTCATCAGGCTGCTCAATGAGAAAGGTACTTCCATTTTAATACTTAGTAAAAAAAATGAAATATGAAAAAAAACACTGTTTAATTCTACCGATATATGTAGAGAAAAAATAATTTAAGAATGAAAGTACCAATAGCACAATAAGATGGTTCGGACATCTTGAAAGAATTGATGACGAATGACTAACGAAGAAAGTGTACAGAAGAAATGTCAGAGAGAAAGCGTGAAAGGGGAAGACGGAGGAAGGAATGGATAGACCAAATATGTGAAATTGCGAAAGAATGGAACCTGCAGAGTGAGAATAAGAGAAGAGTATGTATGAAGAAAGTGTTGAATGTTGAAGAGATAAAAGAGGTATGCAAGGACAGAAAAAAGTGGAGACACATCTGCGGAAGTATCAGCCACCCCTGTGGAATGGCGGCAGGATACGTTAACAGTATGTATACATTTTTACTTGTTAATAAAATAAATAGTGAGTTTGATCAGTTTTATTAACACATAAAAAAATATATATCAGTAGAATTAAACAGTGTTTTTTTTCTGGAGAGAGTGGCGGGCCTGCCAGAGTCACAGCTCATAGAGGCGCACGGCTCCTTCTACACTTTACACTGTTATAATGATGTATGGACATGTGCAGGTCTGCTGCTGCGGCATTACACGCAGAACATAGACACCCTGGAGAGAGTGGCGGGCCTGCCAGAGTCACAGCTCATAGAGGCGCACGGATCCTTCCACACTTCACACTGTGTGCACTGCCGGAAACAGTACCAGATTGACTGGAACAAATGTATGTCTAAATTTTACTCTTTCAAGCTCTCATTATTACAAATGCATCCAGATTATTGCCCATCTAGATGATTCCGTGTTCAAAAGTCATAAATTTTCAGTGATGCTACAACACAAATAAATCCTTAGCATCTCAAATAAAGTATCTGTGTTCCCTTCCCAATTTAATTTTGTTTTATTTAAAACCAACATCAATCGCCTTTTTCCTTGCAGCGCCTCACGACAGAAGCAACGATTCAAGCAACACCTTTGCGGCATCCTTCCAAAGTGACATAGACCCCCAAGACTCTAAAGAATTGGGGAGCCTCCTACACAGGATTCCTTAAAAAAAAAAAATATTACGCCTCCAGCATTTTATCTAGGGAAGCTTTCAATTGGTGCTATTTTACATTGCCACTCCAAGGGCGCCCCAAAAGATTCAGTGAACAGATCAGTCTTGAGACGTTTCTTGAAGCTGAAATTACTTTAGGTTTACATCCGCTGATGGAAGGCATTGACTTTCCCGGAACTAGTTGTGTTCTACTCATAAATAAAACTCACATGTGAATTCAAACAAAGTTGTATTTATTATATTTAGAAGTGACGTTTAGTTTGTATGAATTTCAGATTTTGCCGAGGTGTATCCGACCAGTGGCATCCCCATTTGTGATGATTGTCCCGGTGTGATAAAGCCTGACATTGTCTTCTTCGGGGAGAAGCTGCCTGACCGCTTCCACGAGTGCGCCATGGAGGATTTTGAGCGTTGTGATCTCCTCATCATCATGGGATCATCTCTGGAAGTGCAGCCTTTTGCGTCTCTTATCGACAGGTGAGACAAAGGTAGAGCGTTAGGAGAGCGTGCATTTGCAGAAATAGACTCTCATGATTCTCTCATCTGGTGATTTAAAAAAAACAAATTGTAGTGTATGTTTCTTGGCTTATAGGTTGGTATGTGGCTGACCACCCATGCTGTAGAAAATGGTTCACTTTGCCAAAGCAGGAGTTGCAGGGTGTATGTTCATTTGAGATTCGGGTTTTTATATTGTAGGTCCACATGCGGCATGTTTAAGCGCAAACTTATACGTGTCTGCTTGTGAAAATGCAAATAATGCAAATCTTTAATATCACATATATTTGCAACTTAGATTAGATTAGATTAGACCTTACCAAAGACTTTTCCTGTATAGACTCATTGCTTGGAAGTTCTGACAGTCTTTTTTGTTCTCTTTACCTTTGTAAATGAGAAAAATGACTGTCTTCCTCCAGTCCATCAGTACTACTCCGGAATTTACACAAAGCTTACAAAATTCATACATTCATTCTATTACACATTCACCTCCTGCTTTCAACATTTCACCATTTTTCCATCAAACCCAGCAGACTTCTTATTCCTCAAACATGCAATAGATACTTTCATTCCTTCTTTCAAACTCTTTAATTCATTCTCTCATTCCGTTTGTGCGTAAATTCTTCTTTCACCCTGAATAATAGTTTTTACATCTTTTGCATACTTCTTCATTCTCCCATACCATCTCACCGACAGCACTTTCAACTCCATAACATCTGCTTATTACACTATATATGATCCGACTGATGATTTTGCAGGGTTCCATCATGGTGTCCCCGCCTGCTGATAAACCGCGAGCGCGCTGGTTGTGGAGGGGGCGCGGCGGGACTGTTGGCAAGCCTGGCGGGCGCTGCAGGGCTCACGGGGTTGGCACGCCTGGTGGGCGGGCTGCGGCTGGACGAGCCCGACAACATCAGGGACCTGGCCTGCCTTGGGGACTGCGATGATGGCTGCATGGCCATCGCCGACAAGCTGGGATGGGGGGTGAGTGACAGAATTCATACCTTAAAGGCTTTGTGAAACAGAAAGCGCTCTTAGCGCGCGTCAATGAAAGCTCAAATCAATAAGGCCGTCAGTTCGGGCTTCTATGGCAGATCAAGCTTGTCAATAACTGTCTACAAATTGAGGCAAGGAAAGCACTAGTAAATGCATTTGTGGTGTCGAAAATAACTATTGCAATAGTTTATATGCGGGCCAACCAAAGTGCCAATTAAACAGAATACAAGTGCTCGTCAATGCATGTGCTCGCATGATTGCTGCTCAGTCAAAATTCAATCACATTACTCCTCTTCTCCAGAAGCTTCACTGGCTCCGTGTCCCAGAGCGTGTCAAGTTTAAAGTATGCTCGATGATCTACAAAGCTTTATTTATTACTCATATCTTGCTGATTTAATCAAGCCCGTCCTCCTCGGCAAAAAAAGCCTCACACTATGCTCGGCAGAAATCGGAGCCAAGTCACGTATTGAAGAGCCGATAAGAAGAGTTAACACTGTTGAAGAGTGTGCATTTGCAGTTGCTGGTCTTCTGGCCTGGAACCGCCTGCCTCATCATGTGAGAGAGGTAGGGGACCATGGAAAGTTCCAGAATGCACTGAAGAAAGCAATTTTCTGGCATCACATGCACAAGCGCCCTTGGAGTGACTACAACATGAAACGGTGCTGTAAAGAAATCACCAACTCATCTCGTCGTCATCGTCAAGGCGCTGAAACGTCTCAGTCTTGCGTCGTCCTGATTTGTACTGAACATACACCCGTCAAACAGAGCAAATACGCTACCAGCACCTAACGTTCTGATGCTGCGTGCAGACGTCACGTTGTATTTAATTATAAATATTTATAATTAATTAAATAATACACTGTTTTAATTCACTAAAATTTTATTTTAAAAAAGTCAAACGTTTTCGCCTAAAAAGGCATCATCAGGACAATGATGCCTTTTTAGGCGAAAACGTTTGACTTTTTTAAAATAAAATTTTAGTGAATTAAAACAGTGTATTATTTAATTAATTATACAATGGACTTTCACTGTGTGAACTACCAAACCCTAAAAAATATTATAAATATTTATGTTGACGCCAGGCGTTTTTTTATATCAATAGTAAAAATGGCATCATGAATGAATTTGATGATTACAGTCGGAATGTCAGCCCACCTTAGCAACTCTCTGATATTTGTTTAATCTGCAGGAGGAGCTGAGGCATCTCATCAAATCCGAACACCTGAAGATAGACCAGCGGGACGCCCTTAAAGCCTCTGCCCCCCTCTCGCCTGGGACTCCCCCCCAGCCGCAGCCACCGTCCTTATAACTGACAACGGAGTCTGCGCCCCAAGCAAGCGTCGACAGGCGCTTCAAGCCTGATTGTCACATCTTCTAATGCCCCAATACCCGCAAATATATCTGTCATTTTCCTTTCTACGCATTCACAAACCTGCTACATATATCCAGTTATCTTTGCACTTCTTTTATCTGCTACCTCACACACTCTTATCATGACGATGATTGTGGGTTACTACATTGTGCGTCAATTTTTGCGTTACAACGAGGTTAGAGGATTTCTTTTAGAAGATGTTATATCGCATGGGGTATAAATTGAGTGCTTCACCTTTTCATTGTTCAAAATTTGAGTTTTTCATGACACGGTGCTTTGGATTTCATTTTTAATTTAGTTTAAATTGTAATATCTACTTCAAAATGTAAGAGTTTAATTAATTTTATTCAGTCAGTCGTAGACTAAAGAATCTTTCGTTCAATCATGTTCAACTCCAAGTTTTATTGACTTACCTAATCTGGCTGACAAGGCTTGATGACTTAGGGCCTCCCGCACCACAATCCTCAAGGACTCTCTGTAGTGTGCTGCTTCTCCATGGTTTCCTTACTCCCAGGACTTTTGCATTGGCCGCAGCACTGTCTGCCCACCATATCCTTGGATATCCAAGTTGTATAACACCGGAGGGGGTAGTATACAAGACATTTCTGTTTATTCTGAAGTCCTGCACATTTATGTATGTCCGGCCCACTGAAACCTTCTTGATTTCATTACTGACACAATATAATTTGTCAGGGGTGTAACTTAATAGGATATCCATAGAAATGGGGAAAATCTGTATTTCTGTTCACAGCACTGGAAGGTATAGATATAGGTGAAAAAATCCAGTTTTCGTATTAACCCTCATAGAGGTAGCATCTTAACATATTAATTAAAATCAATGTCAATAAACTTTTAAGTTTAGTCTATGACTGACTTAGTAACACTTTAATTGTTATAAGTAAAATAATGAAGTGTTTTAGTTTGTCTGACTGTTTGTTCCTCATCCTTGTGTTATATGAGTAATTCTTTGTTTTATGGGTTTTGAAAAAATAATTTGTGTTACTTTTTAATGATTTGATATATTTATGTATATTCCTATCTCTAGGTATAGTGTTTTAATTATTTTACGGAAAAAACTGCCCCAATGAGGCCAACCTTCTGTTATTTCATTGCTCTTTGTGTCAGAAATAATTTTCCATTTTGTTTTTGTATTTCAAACCCGAGGCTTACTTAGCCTTCACAAGAAATGAGAATCCGCGAGCCGGGAAACCCCCACTTCAAGTGATGTGGTTGTCGTAAGGCCAGCCTCTGTTACCTGTGAACCTTGCCGCCTTTTTTTATTTTGGATTTGACAAAAACCTGAAATGGGAAGTCATTTCTGAGACCCTTGGTGGGGATTATAACCCTGGCCCTCTGGCCTGGGACGCAAGCATTCTACCAACATAGGACTATTTGGAAATACGGATCCTACTTCAAGTAAAAGTGATTGGTGTAAGCCCCACTTCCCTGTGAAAACAAAGAGGCTACATTCGTTTATGCACAAAAATAATTTAAATAAGAAGGAAGGTAATATTTTATTGCAGCAGTTTTTTTTTGTAAACAATTTATTTTTTTGTAGTTAGGCATATTTTTTTACAAATTGACTTTTTTTGTGAGAAATGGAGAATGTGAAATAATCTGTAAATTAGAAATGTCCAACTCTCTGTTGTTGATTTGTTTGATTATTATAGAATAAGTGTAATGTAATATGAAACCTTAGTAGCAAGATGTTATCAGATCATTGCATTCTTAAAATGAACTAAGTGTAACTACAAGAAGACAAATTTGAAAAACATGTTTTTCTCGGCAATCAAGCATCAGATGTCTACGTGACTAGGTTCCTTAGCAATCAATTACAAAATATTAGTTTATCTTTTCCCTAACAACCCAGACTTGTGACTTCACAATTTTGTTGTCTATGGAATGGGCTTGGCACAGTCAAAAAAAGTCCCTCGGCTATGTGTCATGACCTATAGTAAATAAAAAATGGATTCCAAATACCAGGGATTTATTTTAAGTTAACAGCATTGAGAAATGCATGCAGTTGACCGTTATGCCTAAAGCAGCATGCAGTAGCGCCTTAGTGTCTTTTCAATCTACTTACTCAAGTAGGTAGCTTGAAGGTTTTTTTGTATTGAAGTTAGATCTCTCTGTCCTGCCTCTAACCTAACCAAGTGAGGCTCTGGCTACCCTTAGTGGAATAGTGACAGAGTTACAGTTACAGTAGCAAGTTTCATCCTGCGCCGTCTTTCCACTTACGAATACAGTGATCTGAATATCATAAGCCAAGTATATTTTTAACCACCGAACTCTCCATTGTAAAAAAAATGTACTCGCCTTGTGAGAAATCAATAGGAGCCTTTACAGACACAAAGCCTTCTGCCCGGTTTATTTATGGATTACCGGACAAACCGTGTGAAAGCTTTCATACATCTCCGCACCCTAATGACTTGTGACCCGGCATCGGATAGAAAAAAAACATAGATAAACCTGGCAGAATATTCAATATTTTACCATTCACACCATATTTTATAAGTACACTCCACGTCATACCTCTATCCACCGGCTCAAAAGCCTTCTCGAGATCTACAAAGGCCTGCCCGGTTTGTCTATGGGTTATCGGACAACCCGTGTAAAAGTTTTTATACATCTCCATACACTAATGACTTCTGACCCGTCGTCGAATAGAAAAAAAACATAGACAAACCGGGCAGAACGCGTTCAGTGTGTAATGGCTGTAAGGAAAAAGGAATGCTTACGCCCTTTCGCTTCTAAGATGTCAAGTTTATAATGAGTCATATAGAATCAAAGACGACAATCTAGGATTTTTTTGAACATGAGATAAATAAATAGAAGCACAGAAAAAATATTTTCTCATTTTGGGGGAAAATCCTAAATTGCCTTTTTGAGTCTTTATTACTTATATTAAGATTTTAGTATCGATGGAGTCGGAACAAAGTTCCACATTTTAATAAGATCTCAGTGGATATCGCAGGTCTTGGTGACTAGGATCCATAGCAATTGATAACAGAATATTAATTAGCCTTTTCCTTAGCAGCCTGACCTGTTGACATCATAATGTTTTTGCCTGGTTTATTTGTGCCGACTCTGTAATAATTTTTGATAATTATATGGACCGCCTACCACGCCCACGGAGAGCGCCTGTCCATCGCCTTTGCTCTCCAGCTACGTATGTCTGCCTTCTCAGTGCATCTGCATTGACACTGTCCATCCATTTCATTTTCAGCCTTCCTATTCTCCTATGGCCTTGTGGTGCTGACAGTGTTAGGCACTTAATGGGGTTTGCATAATCCTTTCTAATTATCTGACCAGCCCATTGCAGGCGCCCTACTTTGTTGGAGCTGATCACATCGGGCTTTTTGTAGATGTCATAGAGCTCCTTGTTGTGCCCTATGATATCAAGCATTGCTATCTCCCATCAGACTGTAGCAAATCCAAACACTGAATAACAAAGTTACATACAGATTTGTTACAAAACCTTGGCAAAGGGAAAGAAATGGACCCAGTCAAGACCCGCAAGAACAATATCAAGCATTTAAGTTGCTGGTGAAAGCCTAAAATCATTTATAGTGGAATAAGAGTCTGGTGCCTAGCTCAGTTGGGAAAGTGTCTGCCATCTGAGCTAAAAAGCTTGGGTTTGATCTTGAAAGTGTAACTATCATCTACTAAACTGAGCACCCACAATTCTCAGCCTTCACAAGAAATAAGAACCAGCTCTAAGGTTGTGATGTAGTCTGTCCTAAAATTTCATGTTTCATCCTCTTGCATTGCATTTTATTTAGAAATCATAATTATTGATTCATAAAAAAAACATCTGCTTTCTTCATTTATTTCTCTTGATGGCACTCCAGTCTGAATTGAGTTTTAGTGTCTCCTCCTATCCCCAGTTACTGACTTCCAGTTCACCCTACAACTTTTTTTTTGCCGACCTTCCCCGACAGGGGGGACATTGGAAAAGTGAACCATTTTTTACAGTATGGGTGGTCAGCATCTGGAAAAAACTGTGCTGCATCCTTAAACACCTCAGTCTGTGCCAACATACCCACAGAAGCCTTCCACCCATCGATCAATATAAAATAGATGGAGAATTAAAGCTATTTGGCCTGCCAAATCATTAAGCTTGTATCTTGGAGATAGGTGGTTGAAAGGAAGGAAAAATGAAGGAAAACTGATCCTCAATACCAACAAAAATTAACTAATGTGGTCGGCCACATCCAGGTGTGATAACCTCCAGAGAATGGAGCACCTCTCTCTAATCGGGGGAGTTAGATGCAGCCTTCTAACTCTGTGAGACTTTTGGGAGTTATGCTGGATTGGAATCTCACAATAGAGGAGCGGGTCGCCAAAATGATGACAGCTTTATTTTTTGGTTTACGCCAAATAAGCGCTATCAGGAAGTGTCTACCTCCGAGGGTTGTTAAAACAATGATGAGTGCTTTTTTGATGTCCCGAATTGAATATTGTTAAAAGCAATTCAACAGATTTCAGTCTGTTCTGAATGTGAATTTAAAACAGACTGAAATCTCAAGCATGCCATCTATTTGTTTTATATTCATCATTGTTTCACCTCTCCATCCAATTCAATTAATAGCTGTAAATGATGTTTGAATTTCTATGAATAAAGTACCATTTCCTAGGTAATTAATGTGCAAATACACCAGTTCCAAACTAATGCAAGTCTGAAATTTACGGTATTGAGTTATGTATGAGGAAATGTGTGAAATGATGATATCTACCAGTTCCAAAGACCTACAAGCCGTAATGTCAAGAAAAAATAAATTACAGCACATAAATTACTTTAGAAATATAATTTCTAAACATATTTGTCCGTTCCATACTACTTTAATCATTGTTTTCTCGAGATAATGGTTTTTTGAGTTGTGGGAGTTTGGTACTGGTGTATCGAATTGATTGTTTAATGTGGATAATAGAAGTGCCCCGTTAATAATGATTAACCTACCACATAAGTTACACTATTTATATTTGATAAAAAACATAGATCGTAATCTAAACTAAACATCTATCTGTTGGCTGGCACTAAAAACATTTCAATGCCTCAGATTCCGCCCAAAAGGAGTTTGCACATTCAAAGTTTCCCTTGCTACAGGTTGTCTCATTTGGCAAATAAAAAATAGGATTCCAGATAAAACGGGTTTATTTGTATTTTACAACATTGATTTTTGTGATCGATATTAGGTATATAGGTGCAGTGTCCCTATTGTAAAATTTTGCATCAATTGAAAAAATGTATGAAAACTTAACCATTCTCTAGGAGTGCTGTCGTTAATTCCATACATTTTTTTTATTACGCAATCAAGATGAGATTTATGCAATGTTTTGCGCTCAGGGCACAGCACATAGCGCCAGTTTTATTTTAATAAAAAAGTATGTTCTGCTTCTACTTTAATCCTTTATTTCATATAGATGATTTTCTATCTTACAGGTTTATATGAGGCTGACCACCCGTACTGTAAAAAATGGTTCACTCTGCCAATGTCATCCCTGGTCTGTTTCAGGAAGGGCAGCAAGAGTTGCAGAATTTGTGTTCATTTGCAATTTGGGTTTTTATTTTGTAATTGCACATGGAATGTGTGTAAGCACAGACTTGCAAATATCTGCTTGTAGGCACACAACATTATTATAGATGACAGCATCTGAACGGTGGTGGTCGTATTCGGAAGTAACTCAGTCAAATGACGCCACACTTTTCCACTTGAAATGTGCAGACTCCATTGTGAAACACAATTGTTCTTTATTTTTACTTTCATCTTAATTTAAATATAATCTGAGGCTTAGGAATGTTGCTAATGCCGCACTTCAGTGTATATTATTGTAATGGTAAGATTTCTTCCCAGAAGAAAATAATGGCTCAAGCTTTGTAATGCGTAAGATAATATTAAGTGCATAGAAGTCTACTTGAAAACAAAAACAGGTATAGAGTTAAATCGGATGTAAACATCAATCAAAATAAAAGAAATGGATGGAGCATCAAAGGACGACGTCCCAAATCACTTACTTCTTAGATCATAAGCGAAGCCTTGTTATAATCAGTGTCTAGGCAACTCGCTCCCCCCAGTTCTTGTTTATCGTATACGCCAATCTTGTCAAATATGACTTTTTCATGCAGTTGTCTTAAGAATCAAATTCTACACAATCTGAGCTAAGAAGAACGGTAAAACTCGATAATGTGAGAGTTTTTTCTAAATATTTTTAAAATAAATTTCTTGTTTTTATAAGACACATTGGTCCAGTACACATGCAAACATTGCTCATGTACAATTTTCTCAATGGCGTATAGCCGAATACGGTAAACAAGAACTAAGGCAGCGAACTGTCAAACAAAAATCATTGTTATTTCATGCATTTTTTTGACGTATGACGGCTAATATCCGTACCTCAAGTATAAGGCATTGCACTTAGGTTAGATTTACAGTAGTTTGTACATATTTGTAAAGTTATTAAAACAAATTAAATAGGAGTGATGTTTTCCGGGATCTGTTGCTGTGGTCTGTGGGAGCTGGAGCTTCCGGACGTTTCGCCCATTTCTACGATGGGCTTCTTCAGCGTGAAGTATGATGATGATGATGATCTTGATGAGAACTGTGTCACACAAACTGTGTTTCGTTGGCTTCTTATCCAACATCATCAGTAGACACATCCTTGTTCGCGGAGGGCAAGGATGAAGCAAGAATCAGTTCATCCTTGCCCTCCACAAACAAGGATGTGTCTCCTGATGATGTTGGATAGGAAGCCAACGAAACATCGAGAGCACTGAGATTCTTCACTAACGGTTCGTTGAAATATCCGGCTGTGTAATTTATTTTAATAATTTTATAAATAAAACATTGTGTTACCTCTGCTCAAGCGTGTAAATAGAAAAAACTAAGGAAAGTGCAATAGCGCCACTAATGAGTGAAATAGTTTGCATACCTACGTACAGCAATAGGGGCAATGCTTTATTCTTGGGATACTTATCTTTCTTTTTTCATTGTATACCTACTTTATTCCATGGCGCATACATTACTTTGATAAGAAACTCACATCCATATGTCTTTAATATTGATTGATGCTCGTAAACATTCTTTCATGAATAACAAATATTGAACGTTTGATTTCACTTTCAAGGAGTGAGAAATTATAATTTATTTCTGTACTTTTGTCTTGCTTATTCTCAGAAGATAATGCCAATACAATTATTATTTGCATTTTATTTTTTCATTGTTACTTTTAACATGAAAGTTAGTTGTTTTTGACAGCTGTTTTTTGCATTCTGTATTATTTTTTTAAAGATAGCAGGTTTGACAAAATCTAGAGCTTGAAATGATGAAAAATATGGTATACTAACTCAAAATCTATATCTTATTCGACTAGTGTGTTTTGCCAGAACGGATGGAACGTATCATGTACATATTATATAGTTTTCATGTGTTTTACACAACAGCTACGTGCATGCCAAGTTTCATGCCGTCTTCCAGATGGGACTGCAGCCCCATACATTTCTTCCATTACTTGTTGTCTTGTTTCCATCAGAGGTAATTTCACATTAGCAATGTTTGGCTACTACAAATGTACTGGACCAATGTGTCTTATGAAAACTGGAAATTGATTTTAAAATATTTAAAACAATTCTTACATTACCGTGTTCGACATGTTTTTCTTAGCTCAGATTGGGTAGAATGTGATTCTTAAGACAATTTCACTGAAAGGTCATCTTTGAATCAAATTGTCGTTACGCCAAACAAGCACTGGGGAGACGATTTGCTAGTAAAGGAACCAGATTATTAAGAAAGATTTCATTTTTAAATAAAAGTGTATTATTGCTTCATTTTTGGTTCAAGACATTCAATAAATAAGCCCATTCATGTTATGATTAAAGAACGTTTACTTGTTAAATCGATGGGAAGGGCAGCCCTCGACTTTTGTACGATTTGGTTCCTAAAAGGTGCAAATACTACATGTACAAGAGAAGAGTAATGTTTAAAAACATGTATGTATAAGTAACATATTTATTTATCACTGGGTATAATAAACTTAACACAACATACTCATGTGTTTTCTTCTTTACTTTTGCTGAGATTTGTCATGTGAGATTAACGCCTCCGTATAAAGCACTGCGTAAACTCACCTCGATTGCGTAAATATATAAAAAATGTATGAAAGCAATATCACTCTCTAGAAGTGCCGTGGTATATTGCATAGATTTTGATTTGTGCAACTGAGTGGAGATTTACGCAAGGTTTTATACTCGGGGTACAGAACTAACTTATGTCCAAAATGATGTATTTTCTACTCCCGTTTCCTGATTCAGTCAATACGAAACGTCTAACTGTATCACAATGATATACATTTCTACTAACCCGTGTCGAAATGGAAATAATTTGAACTTTTTTCTTGGCGAACAAACATCAGTCTTGTGTGCGAATCAAACAAACTAGCACCTGTGTTACAATGGCCCTCATTACGTGACAGTAGCATTAATAATTATTTTCAAGAAGAGCAGATAAAAGATTTCAATTATTAACTAGGCATGTATTGTATAAGGCAGGACTGTTGTAATGGTTTGAAAAGAGGTTTTCTTATATTTATGGACTTTTTTAAAGGTCTGCATATTATGCACAAGTTTCTTATCTTTTTTGGAAATTTTGGACATTAGATTGTTCTGATTTCATATATTGATAATGAAATTCAATGGAAATGTGAATTTTGTAATGCATTTTTTTGGCACCCCAGAATGGACCCCTAAAAGTTCCCGAAAGTTGCGATGTGCGGAGTTCAAAAGAGTTTTTTTAAGCGGCGAACCAAGCTCGCACAACAGCGCACACCAAATAAATCATTGTATCTATATAATCAAAAGAAGGTGGTATACGTCAAAAAAGCATCAATCTTTGAAATGAAGATTTAATTCTTTTTTTGAATTATGTGGTTATTTAAATTATTGTTTGTATTGTAAGTAATTTCTAGCGTGTTATTTGAAGGCAAAATATACAAAAATGTATTTGCCTCTACAAACATATCTGTCTTCTGTCAAAATCAGGGTTGTAAAATAAAATATATTCCCTAAAAATGAGGAATCTGATATTATATGTATTTCCTTATCACCACAACAAATCAAACACATTGTTTCATTAATATAATTTATTCTTACATTATTTCCACAATTAATTATCATAAAAAAAATATTTCATTGTTATTATGTACAAGACAAAGAAAAACACAGAAGTAAAGACAGTTGGATAAGGAATGGACTCCATACATTCAAAATATCCCTCGGCTGTGTGACATTACCCATAGCAAATAAAAAATGGATTCCCGATAATCAGGGATTTTTTCTAGTTTACAGCACTGTCAGCCCATACACTTATTGAAAATGTTAAATGGAGTATGTGAAATTGAGGTCTTTTCAAACTACTTACAGATGTACACGGCTTAAACTGAATTTAGATGACAGCTAAAGGAGGGTTTTGTTATGACTTTTGAATGATCAAACTCATATAATCAATGGCTTTTATTTAGTTTTTCTTCAACAAAATTCTCTTTAAACTTTAGCAATTCAGCGAACATCACATTGAACAATCAAAAATAATGTTAGTTCTGATTTTCACCACTTTCAGTTTAAGCCGTGTCAATCCGTATAATCTATAATCTAAAGTTGCAAAGATACATTAACATTCAAAACTGATATCAAATGCATGGCCACAAACATACACGTATAAGTTTGCGCTTACAAACGCTGAATGCGTACTTACAAATTAAAATCCAAACCTCAAATAAACATAAACCCTGCAAACTTTGCCGATTTTCTCTGAAACAGAATACATAGTATTATATTGAAATTATTGCAAATACACATTATAATTTGTTGATTTTAAAAATGTAAGTTGTTGTATATATTACTTGACTTATGGGTTGGTATGCGGCTGACCACCAATGCTGTAGAAAATGCTTCACTTTACCAATGTCACCCCTGTTTCAGGGAAGGTTGGCAAGAGTTGCAGGGCTTATGTTAATTTGAAATTGGGTTTTTATGCTGTAAGTCCACATGTGGCATGTTTAAGCGCGAACATACGTGTCTGCTTGTAAAAATGCATATGGGAATCCCCAATGTTACATATTATCTTTCCAACTTAGATTAGATTAGATGGCGTCCTGTAGTGTCTTTACCCTGGCCAGGTGACAACACAAAAATTCCCTGAATTTTCATTTTCAAGTCACGTGCCTCTACTCCTTGGCGTCTGATATTCCCTCGGTGCCGATGGAGAACATGGCCTCTGTCTCGGGCAGGCAGGGACTGTCGTAGATCTTGCATATCCTGGCGTCGCCCCGGCCCTTCCTGAGGTACAGGCGCGTGGTGGAGGAGTGCGCGATGATGTGCCCGCCCACCGGCTTCTTGGGGTCGGCCTGGAACATGCCGGCACCCTCCACCTGCGCAACCACCTGGTTGGTGATCACCACCGCCACACCAAACTGGAAACAATCATTTTGACGTGAAACTTCTCATGGTTCCACGACTAATCGGTCAAAAATAACTGATACACAGATTTGTGCATGGCCGAGCCAGCCATGCACAAATCTGTTACACAACAGTTTGTTCACACAACTTTTCAGTCAACAAAACTTCAGTCACATATCGAGGGTGATCTGGCAATAAGTCCTATCTCAAAAATGCCAACTTTACAGGAGAGACTAAAAATAATGTGTTTAATAAATAATGTCTCAGTCACATGATTATAAAAAAAAATACGTAAATGTTTATTATCACAATGTTTATTGTTTATTTTGACAAAATATGAAAATTGTTACTACTTAGTTTTGTTAATATTATAAAACAGAGGACAAAATCACACATAAAAAACATCAAAAAATTAGATAATACTTATTGCCAGATCACCCTCGATATAATATTATATGGTCCGCAGACAGCTCTATCACAACACAACGCAAATGCAACTAAGCTACATAGTGTAATTTCTTACCACATTATCCCCGAAGAGTTCCACATGTGGCGAGTGGAACCTATTTATTTTTACAGGTAAGGAGGCCGGCCTTACGCCAACCACTTCAGTTGAAGTGGGGGTTTCCCAGCTCCCGAGGGGGCTGGTATTAATTTCTTGTAAAGGAGTAAACCTTGCTGGTATTTTATTTTGGGGTTTGAACTAAATACCGAAACGGAAAATTATTTCTAATACCCTCCCCTCAGTGGGACTCGAACGTGGGCTCACGGCATGAATGCAAGCACTCCACCAACTGAGCTATCGACCGGACAGAAATCTACAATTTATTAAAACTGCAGTAATTACTAAGGGCTGGTATTTTCATATTTTAAGCTAAAGTAGTTTATATAGCATATTTTACGCCCGAGATATGCTATAGTAACACCAAAACAGTATTTTCATTCGCATTTTGCCTATAGATTTTTGCATTTGAGAGATTGGAGGTGTCATTTGGTTTGACCGGAGGGGCTTTGGCGTGGTTTTCTTCCTATCTGGTGGAGCGCAGACAGGCGGTGCGTATTTGTGATAGTGTTTCACCTACCTACTCGCTGTCTTCCGGGGTCCCACAGGGCTCTGTGCTGGGTCCGATCCTTTTCATATTGTATACTGCTGAGATTGAGAGTATTGTTGAAAAATGGGGCCTCATCGCACACTCATATGCAGATGACTGGCAAATATACTCTCATTCTCGGCCAGACATGGCTGAGGATCTCAGTTGCAGGGTCTCTGGGTGTATCGCGGAGGTCGGTGGGTGGATGAGGAACAATGGCCTAATCTTAAACATGGATAAGACGGAGATACTCTGGGCAGCCACATCGAGGCGTGACCACCTTCTGGTGAATAGAGTACCACTCTCCATAGGAGGTAAGCTAATCCAGCCTTCTGATTCGGTAAGACTTCTAGGAGTCTTACTGGATCGCAACCTGACACTGGATAGGCAAATAGATGCCACAATAGCTTCTTCTTTTTTTTCGCTTCGCCAAATAAAGGCAATAAGAAAATGTCTGCCGTCAGATGCGGTTAAGACCCTGGTGAGTGCGTTTGTGATGTCTCGGATTGACTATTGCTCGACGCTTTATAGTGGTCAGCCGAAGAAACAGTTTAATCGCTTTCAATCTGTGTTGAATTCGGCAGCAGGACTCATATTCGGGATTCCCAAATTCGCTCACATCACCCCGCTGTTAAAAAAACTTCATTGGCTTCGTTTCCCGGAGAGGGTGGTCTTCCGTGTTTGTTTAATGGTATATAAAGCCATCAATGGCTTGGCCCCACCTTATCTGGCTGATATGATTTCACCTGTTGAAATGGGTGTTAGGAGGCAGACACTCAGATCTGCGGGTGATGGAGTAGTCAATTTGGTTCAGCAGCGCCGTCAGATTCGTACAAACTTCGGAGACCGCGCTTTCCGTGTTGCGGGGCCGGTGGAGTGGAACAGACTGCCACCCGGAGTGAAGAACTCCAAATCTGTGGGTGTATTTCGAGGAGCACTCAAGGCACACTTGTTTAGAAAGTCTTATCCATGATCGGAGAGGGCCCTTGAGGTGTGACACACACAAAAACGGCGCTCTCTTATCATGTGTAATTTAAAATAAATCAGCCTGTTATTATTATTATTATTATAGGCTATCTGTTGTATATACCGAAGATATCCGAAGTAATTGCATTGCTACCATCATGGCTACCATCGTGACAAAACTTGAAAAATGTAAAAAAAACCTCAAATACTGCATTTGGCCACATAAATAATATGGTCAACAGCCACGAATTCAAGATTTTTATTTGTCTATGGTAGTTTTTTATAACTGTCAGATGCCATATTGACGTCCGCCTGCAATGCACCAACAAGGATGGCGCTCTGTGATAATATATGATTTTAAATTATAAGTGCGTAAAACATTTAGTGAGGCATTTAAAAACGGATTTTACAAACTGTGTTGTAGATAGGTTCATAAATCCGTTGTGATTTGCTTGCCAATAATTTCAAATGTGCCGAGTGAATTCTTCCGCGTTCCTACCAAATACTCGGAGACATTGAGGGAGACGAAATATTTTCGATTTGCACCTGCAAACATAATCAGTAATTCTTTCGACATCTGACCCCTTGCTTTCCATGACAAAATTGAACTAAATATTGTGTGTTTCCTAAGGGAATAATTTCTAAAATTCGACCCAAAACTACATAGCCGCTGTAAATAACAGATGAGAAAAGACGCCATATTTGGAATTAGCTATAGCATAAAACGTATGCTCCCCAAGATTGGCTAGCAAAAATATCGTTGCTATTAGACTATTTTCTTGCTAAAGCATATTTCAAAATACCGTTTTTAAGATTTTAAGCTATAGTAAGTCATTTTTATGCTATTAGGCGCATATGCTAACGATGAAACTACCGGGCCTAAGGTTATTTGGAGAGCAAGTTTTCTGTAATGGAGCTGTGTGCGGACCAATATTGTATGTGACCGAAATGTTGATTGAAGAGTTATGTGGAAGAACTTTCATGTGACCAAACTGTCCATGACCGATGTGTCTGTGGCCAAGTTGTCCATGACTGAAAACTTGTGTGGACGCACTGTCGTGTGACTGATCTGTCCATGGACAGGCTGTCTGTGAATGAGTTATCTTTGACCGATTTGTTGTGACACAACTTCTCCTGTATACTAGTCAGAACGTTTAATATTTTAAAAAATCATCAGAGTGCCGTCACAGATCTAGATGACTAGGGCCCTAAACAACAAGTGGGCTCATAACAGATGAGAAGGGAGTACTTGTGTACTTTTAGCACCTGAGTCAGTTTCAGACTGAGTAGCTAATTCAAAACGATAATGTCCTTTGTTTTCAGAAATCCTGTGCGGGAGACTCCCTAGATTTTAGAGACTCTAGGGGTCTATGACACTTGTTGTAGTGTCACAGGTGTTTACAAGGTTGGTCGTCGCTACAAAACGCCAATACTCAAGCAAGACCAAGGCTGGATGAACCTTTTAGTGACCGGTCTTTGGTAAAGTTTTTATTATTTTTTTAACCCAGCGAAGAGCATATTTGAAAATATAAATGGTATTATAATTTTTGTGCTCCGCCAGGATTCAAACCCACAACCTTTATTTTCCACGAGTCCAAAGTGTTGCCACTGGACTACGGACCGGCCACGGAGTTTAAACTAAAGATTGCAAATTTTAAGAAATGTACAACCTTTAGTTGGTAATAGTTTGTCTGTTTTGTACAGGGCAGTGGCACTGTCCACTATCACTTACCTCGTCAGCCAAGCGCAGCAGCATCCTGAGGAACCTGGCGAGGTGCATCTGCCTGGGAGCCAGCTCTCCCCGACCCACATAGTCTGTTCTGTACAGGGCAGTGGCACTGTCCACTATCAGCAACGCATACCTGCAACAAACACAACACTAATCACATTGCAGATGTGCTAGAATATAGCTGCACAACAGACACATCTCTGATTTATATTAGAGAGCTGCATAGATAACTAATGAAAGCACTTTGCCGTATATGTGTTTGGAGAATGAAGGATGGAGAACAGTGGCACATAGGGTGGAATGTTGAACTGTCAAGCATATTTATAAAAGACTGCGAAGTTTGAAGAGGACTGGACATGATCACAGGATGTGAGACAAGGCAAACAGACTCCCAAAATAATGATGACTAGCCACTTAGGCCACACCGCAGCAGCTGTGTCTGGTGATCACTGTTGTAGGCATAAGGAGTTGCAGGACACCTCACCTGGACTCTGCCATCATGGCAGAAGCCTGCAGCAGCAGTTGTGTCTGGTGATCACTGTTGTAGGCGCGCGCATACGCCACATTGTCTAGCACGGCCGCCCCTGCCATGCCATACCGGGCGGCAACAGCAAGCAAGCGCTCAGGACGGAAGGTGCCCTCCGTGTCTATGTACAGACACTTGCCTTCACCGCCTGACTGCTCTATGGGCAACTGGAAATATTCAATCACATGACAGAAAATTTCACAAGAAAAGAGATGAACAGATATTTTCATTGCCATATGATATCTGTGGACTAGAAATTATTTTAACAAAAATAGGTAATATATACAAATATATATCTGTTTCAACCTACTAACGAAAATGGTCTTTAGTAAGAAAGAGAACAAAGAACTTCACAGTTGCATTTCCATATGTACAAAAAAACTCGGGCGAATGTAAAAATGTTTCTAGGAAGGTGGTAGCATTGCCGCGTGCATACTATGTCTGGACCAGTCCAAACATAGACGCATGAGGTATAAATCTTGTGATTGATAAAATTGACAAATTTTAAAGAAATAGGCATTAGTTTAGAACACTATGGCATGTGTTGTAATCGGGTGTCAAAACACAGAATACATCAAATTTGACTCTTAAAACCATGTTTTGTATGACTACACAACTGCAACGTTTGACAGGACTGAGACAAAAGTGGGCGATAGTATGTATTGATGCAGTAAGTTAATTTCTGCTCCTTTATGTTAAGGGTATACGAGAGCTTAAGAAGATTCTTGATTTTCTGGTTCCGGGTTTTGACCGTGGTCCATGTTTTTGCTTGTCTTCTTCTTTTTTCTTTTTATTCTTTCTTGAAGACTTTCTTGAAGACTTTCAGCTTACGTTTCGTCTCCTCTGTGGGCGACTTCTTCGGAGTTCTGCTCGCTACTGTAGTAGTACTGTAGTAGTAACTGTAGTAGCTACTACAGTAGCGAGCAGAACTCCGAAGAAGTCGCCCACAGAGGAGACGAAACGTAAGCTGAAAGTCTTCAAGAAAGTCTTCAAGAAAGAATAAAAAGAAAAAAGAAGAAGACAAGCAAAAACATGGACCACGGTCAAAACCCGGAACCAGAAAATCAAGCATCTAGATCCGGCCGTGAAAGCCTAAAAACTTAAGAAGATTATTAATATCGGGACTAAAGAACCTCTATGGAAGTATTTTTGTGATTTTCCTAATTTTACAGCGAAAAAACTTTGATTGTCCCTGGCCAGATGTCGTTATTGAAGTACATAACTTTATGTTTTAACTCAAGCATTACGTTTCACAAAAAAATAATGTAAATTATCTTGACGCTCTTAGCGAGCGTTTAAGTTTTTTAAACTTTTGCTTAAACGCTATGTTTGAGTATTAACGGCTGCGAATCTGACACAGAAAGACAATTACGTACAATTACGAAAGAAAATATTCTGCACAAGTATCTTACATTTGTAAAATAACTTAAACATTTTTTTGCGTTTTACAGACAAACACGTTGTGTGTGCAGATCTTTTTTTTAAATATAACAAAAACATTCTGTTTCGTCTGTCCCGCTGTATCACACGCGGCGTGTATTTTTTATAAAATTATCTATGTGGAAGTCTCAGTGGTAGCAAACTATAATCTCTATAATCTATAATCTAAGTTGCAAGGATATATTCATTTAAAGCTCTCAGATGTATGCCCACAAACCAACAAGTGTAGTTCGCGCTTACAAATGCTGAATGTGTACTTACAAATAAAATCCAAACCTCAAATGAACATAAGCCCCACAACTTTTGCCGACCTTCCCTGAAACAGGGGTGACATTGGCAAAGTGAACCATTTTTTACAGTATGGGTGGTCAGCCTCATACCAACCTATAAGTCAAGGAATAAGACAAGGAACGATTGTATTAAAACAAATTATGCCAAAAAATATTTTTTTCTTTTTATATTTCATTTTTTATCTTGACTTATAGGTTGATATGAGGCTGACCACCCAAGGCACGGCTTTCTCAGCTTTCACAAGAAATGAGTAGATATACATAACTCTTCGACTTAGATTGTAGATTGTGGTTATCACGCACAAAATGATTCATTTTTATACGATTGTGTGGTGTAAATTTTATTTATTGATTTGTCTACGAATGAATAAAAACACAAACGTGGAATGACAGAGATGCTATCGATGTAAAATAAAGGATACAGATACGGATATTGCAATAATATTATTTCGATTTCGGCAAAAGGATATCTCCTTGACTGATAGATTGGTATGAGGCTGACCCTCCGTGCTGTAAAAATCGGTTCACTTTTGCCAATGCCACCCTGGTTTCAGGGACAGGCGACAGGAGTTGCAAGGTTTATGTTCATGTGAGGTTTTGTTTATTTGTTACACAGTATAATAACATGTTTTATTTAAACTCCGTCTACACACCTATCCGACATTATCCGAAACTTTTGTTTCGGTTGCGGACACGTTTTAATTTTTATTTCGGATACTTGAAAGTTTCAATTACGGGTAAAATAATATCCACAACATATCTAGGTAGTTATACTTATGAAGGCAGGACAAACGAAGAACAAAATAAAAAATGTATCTTAATAATAAACGTTTCACATTTCTGCACAGTCTCCAAATTTGTCGGGAATGGAAACGGTATTATTTCGGATATCCGCTAGTTTTGAAGGGTTTCCTCACGGATAATAGATTTTTAAGAAAATTTTAAAATAAAATACCTACAAATAAGAACATTGATTGGATGGCAATATTTCAAGGCTATCATTTAGTTTTTTATCAGTCACACAAGTATACGTGATTATTACTAAAGCTTTGTATTCACTGAAAAATGAAAATCATAATGAAACGATGTAACAGATGTCATTTTTATTATATTTTTAATCTATTTTGGATAGATACGGATACGATTTTTTTATTAACGAGTATCCGATAGTTTCAGTGATGGATACGGATGCCCATTTATTACTCCATTTTTCAAAATCTTCATGGGAATTATTACAAAAAAAACTTTAAAAGTATGAAGACATAATTCAAGCAAGACATAAACAACATCTAAACACGAATATGAGATTATCATACAGATACAAATCAGTACGGCCTTGTCAAAGTTGTTAAAAAAACAATATATAAAAAAATATTATATATTAACAGCCGAACATACAAATTTCCATAGAGCCTTTCAAATTTCTTCAAATACAGTAAAAAACGTATGCAAGTTCTAAAATAATCTGTAATCTATAGTGCAAAGATATATAAACATTAAAAACTCATATCAAATGCATGCCCACAAACAAACACTTGTAAAGTTCGCACATACAAATGCTGAGTGTTTACTAACAATTAAAAATCCAAACCTCAAATGAACATCAACCTTGCAATACTTGCCGACCTTCTCTGGAACAGGGGTCACATTGGCAAAGTGAACCATTTTTTACAGTATGTGTGGTCTGCCGCATACCAACCTATAAGTCAAGGTTTGCATGTAATAAATAACGTTCTAATCTAATCTAAGTCGCAAAGATATGCCACATTGGGGTTTCACATTACATGCATTTTCACAAGCAGACACGTTTTACACGCAGAACCAATTTATACAGCATGGGTGGTCAGCCGCATACCAACCTATAAGTCAAGAAATGTACACAACAAATTACATTTCAGAAATAAACGATCTTGATAAAAAAAATCTTAATATTTACAATTTACAAAAAATGTTTTTAACTTCTGGAAGACTTTGGACTAAACACCAGCATTGAAAGCGGGCAGGCGAATTTAAACTCCAAGTATGAAAGTCAACGTTATAACTGAGCCGCGGCGCATACAAATAATGTATCAGGATGTAAAGCAGCACCTCTCACGAGCGTCTCAATTTCTATATATTATAATAAAACTCTGTGGTTGAGTATAAAACTTGTTTTTTTTACGTTCATTCTTCCGCACCGCAAAAATACGTACATGCCTCGAGTATAACATTGGACGTTTAAACTCAAACACGGAGAAAACAAAAAATAAAAAACGATTTTAAACAGCGCCGTGTGGCCGTCTTAATTTTGATGCATTTTTACAAAACGATAACTCCGAGTTACAACGTAAAAAAATATTTGCTTCTGGGGAAATATGAACACCGAAAATGTGTCAGAATTTTTGTCTCTCGGAAATATAATTGTTTGAATAGTTCAAAAAACCGACACAATGGCGCACTAGGGTGGATCGCGTTTAGTATGAAAATCATTCTTTTTCCATTATTAAATATAAATTGGAAGAGGAAAAATAAAATAAGAATTACATTAAACACATAAAAAATATCACTTCAAATCCTAAAAAGAAAATATACAATTAAAATGCAATTTTAGCTACACGAAGATATGCAAAATTTGGGTACTTTTTAAATAATTATAAAGAACCAATGAAAAGTTTAAAAAAATAATTTTCATCTAGAAAAAATACAACTAATCAAAGTTAATGTTTTGAAATAAAAAAAAATTAGGATTTATTCATAAGAACACTGGAAATCTCCATTTAAGGTATCTCCGTAAATAAAATTATTTTGAATTTGTATTTTATGGGAAAAAATACCTAATTTTATGTGTTAATTTAATCTGGAGAAAAAATACTACCTTACCACTTACAAAATGGGCCATTTTGGTCATCAAAGTTGGGCGCGCTGACCTCTCGATCACCCTTAATACTCAATGAATATGTTATCAGAACAGACCGTTATAGTACCGATAAAGAGGCTGAGCATTCCAACCCTCCGTCTATGCTCAAGGGAAATGAGGACATTACCTGACACGTGACCGCCAGTGTGTGGCATATCTGCGTCTTGCCCGTCCTGAACTCCCCAAATATCTCCGTGATGGAGCCTGTCTCTATGCCGCCTCCCAGCAACCTGTCCAGCTCTGTTGAGCCAGTCGTGAGTTGGATGATCTCTGATCTGAAACAGACAAAGTAATTCCAAATTGTAAAAGTGTATGATGTATGACAATAATAAATAGAGATCACAGATGCAGGCCCGGGTTAAGGGTGGATTGAGTGGTACTTTAGAAAAATACAATTCAAATATTTTTTTGACTTAAATTTGTTCGGGGTCCAGGTTTAGAAGGCACCATGACCAAGGAGGCCCCCAAAAACTTTTAAGGAATTAGTTAAAGATGTCTATTTTTTTTTGGAGTCCATATCCAAAGGGACCAAAAATGCCCATCGTGAATTGAATGACATTGTGTGAAAAAATGTTTTTTTTACAAAATAGACGTAACGAAGTTTCCTCCAACAAGTGTCATAGACCTCCCAAACAGGTTTCCCAAAAAAAACTTAACAAGCAATCAATAACCGTTATGGTTTTCAATAAGTGTAAATTTTTTAGTGGGCGGGAAGAGGGGGAGGGGGGGGAGTTAGGAGGTTTAGGGGGCCTCCCGACTTTCCACCCACCAATTTCCATCCACCCCAATAGTCTTGAGCCTGCACAGATGAGCGTTAAACTTTGAATGATCATTTGCAAGAGGAAAAGGACCATTTCAGAGACAATGCATTCTAACCGGATTGCCTATGGATTACCGGAAGAAGCGTATATATCTCACACACTATTGACTAGCGACCTGGCGCCCGATATAAATAAACTGGGGTGAAAGTCTCTAAAACCTTCCATAGATCTTATTGTACTTATTTGAAGATAGGACGGAATAAAACATGGTGGCATATCAGCAGCTGATCCATTTTATATGGAACGACTATCAGCTTCAAATAGGTAAGGTATGATCTACCGACGGCCGACGAGGTTTCCGCTCCTGGGCAAAATGGTGGCAGCATGCGTCTTATGTGTAATGGCTATAACCATTGAGTAATAACGTAGAGGAGCAGAAACTAGCTTCCTACATTGTAACATACTATAGGCCACATTTGCCTCAGTCCTGTCAAACGTTGCAGTGGTGAAGTCATAGGAGACATGTTTTTACGTGTCAAATCTAAGTATGTTTTCTTACTTTAGCTTTCTTAAATGGTGGTTACCTTTTTTGATGAAATTCTGTTGCTGTTGTAAATCCCATAGGTACAAGCTTGGAGGCCTCTGCTATAATTTTATCCGCCTTGGCTTCTGAAATACCTTTAATAGCTAAAAAATGTTTTTTAGGAGTAAAAGCTATAGACTCCACAGTATTGAAACCTGCCTCCTGGAGCTTTTTAATGTCTCCCGACGTGATGCCATTGCCCTAAAAGGAAAACAATCGTTATAATTAATCAAATAAAAGAAAAAAACATATTTTCGACACCTGTTTCGCCATTATCTAACCTCTAGTTTTGATATCAGTTGAGGCCCACAATCGTCTCCCTCATCTTCCGCCACAGAAACTGTGGAAGCGGTGGCCGATGCGGCCATGTTTTTTTTGTAAATTTTATGGATAATTTTAAAAAAATTCAACGCTGTCAAATAAGACAAGTAGAAACTTGAAAACAAACTCAAATTTTCCAAACTGTCAAAATTCCCTCCATTTTTCTACCATAGACGACTTTTGAATACTTTTTCTACATCCTTGAGTAAGAAAATATTATTTCAGTCCATGTAGATAATTTTGTAAATAAATGATATTTAAATTTATTTTTAATTGCATACCTTTTAGAAATTGTTATTTATGTTGCTAATCTGCAATGGTGATTTCTAATGTTGGTGTATTAATTTGCTACATTTTTTTGCATAGGAAATTTCTGACTTTTTTTGTATAGATTTCTTTGTAAGGTTTTGTTCTTTTATATATTTAAATGTAATTTTTTATTCATATTCCTTGACTTATAGGTTGGTATGAGGCTGACCACCCATACTGTAAAAAATGGTTCACTTTGCCAATGTTACCCCTGTTTCAGGGAAGGTCGGCAAAAGTTGTGGGGCTTATGTTTATTTGAGGTTTGGATTTTATTTGTAAGTACACATTCAGCATTTGTAAGCGCGAACTACACTTGTTGGTTTGTGGGCTTACATCTGAGAGCTTTAAATGAATATATCCTTGCAACTTAGATTATAGATTATAGCTATGTGTAAATGTTTATAAAGTAGGTACAAGTAATGTACCTACCTACAATATTAGGAAAAGTTAAAAGTAGGGAATATGTATTATGTACAACCACTGCACAGCACACAGCATCTGTGCACCAGTGATGTCAAAAGTAGGGAAAAATCCCGAATGTAGGGAATTTTTGCCTTCAAAATCGGCTGTAGGGAAAAAAAGACAGATTTCGTTTTTCAAGCCAAATGTAAGGATTTTCAATGAATACGATTATTAAACTTATTAAATTTATAGAAACCAGAAGAAATAGTTTGAACAATATTTATTTATATTCTAAGTCGATTAAATTGGAAAATTATTTCTCATAAATATTCTTTGAGAAATTTGGATTGTTGATTGTCTCAGAAATGTTTTTAGGGTAATTTGGATTTTGTAGTGGATCGCGAAGTTTGTCTGAAAATTGTCAATAGGGGTGACGCTGAATGTCAATTGTTTAGAAAATATTGACAGTTTGAATAAATCAAATATATTTTAAAAACTAATAGTACGTTACAGTGCGTTGCAATACAAAAAGACACATTGTTGTCACAAATTTACATTGTGTTTTATGTATGGTCAGTAAAAGTAAACAGCCCAAATTTTTTCCATAGGTTGATTTCAGATGCTACTGCCATCTATTGGGATATAAAAAAACCTTGAACTGCCAAAAACGTGTGGGGAATTATGTAAGGATTTTTTTTCTTGGCGTAGGGAAATGTGGGGATTTTTTTAAAAGGTTGTAGGGATTATTTCATAAAAGTATTAACATCACTGCTGTGCACAGCATTATAGAAATTTGAATTTATTTTGGCAGGAGATTTTGTCGTTATTTCTTAAATGTAAACTTTCCAAGATAATAAAGTAAATGTTCAAATTTAATCGTTGTGATTTTTTAAATATAAAGAAATATTGATCTGGGTTACTTTCTTGTAAGGCTTACGATGTACCCTTAACGATTTAAATTAAAACAGAACTTCAGTTCCAATACCTTGCGAATGCTATGCAGAATTATATTGTGTTTTCTTATTTATTTTCATGTTATGCTTATTTTTAGATAAAATTTTAACATGGAGCACGGAAAGAGACGAAAATCATCTATTTTGAAACCTCCGAAGGTGCGAAATCCATTGTCAGATTTGGATCTGAAGGTTTCTGGAGAAAATGATGAACAAACAACAGACACCACTGGCAGTCGTAGAGTTAGTTTCTCTAGAAAGAAAGGCGTCGCGTGAGTTATAAATATATATATTGTAATATACATTCAATAAACATTTAGATTTATTTCTAACAAATATATATTTTTATTGTAGGCTTTTTTCCTCTGATCATGGAAACACAATATGGCACAACTTCTATGAAGAGGCGAACAAACCAGATCTCTCTGACTCAAGTGGTGCGGGAGCCCACCAATCCCAGAACCCGGTTCCGGATTGTTCTTCTTCCGCTGATTCACCACAAATTCAAATCGTAGAACTCTACCCAGACAATGCTGCCAATGATTCAAAAGAAAACGAAATCCCACAGTATGAGGAAAATGAATATCTGGAATCGGATTTCCCTGCGGGAAATCATGATGTTACATTTGCAACACTACCCAATCCTTGCTTATCTCCAGATGACGATCATTGCGGATTCATCGGAGGACCGAGTGGGGTCCCGAACAAACCAACTGATAAAGCTTTTTCTGAAATGATCATGGAAATAAGCCACCATTCTTTTGGTGATCGTACGGACGCTTTAATAAACTGTCAAATTGGATCCAATGGAACTCCGGATGTTTCTCTGCACGCGCCTTCAAAAAGTATTGAATCCAATGGTTCCAAAAACATACAAGAAATGTACCAAAACGAGCTAATGAGTAACTTGGACTTGACTATAACAAATGTTGTTATGCCAAAAGAGACTGAAAACCTCGCTAGTGAAAGTGATGAGACAAAAATATTTAATGAAGATGATGGGGATTTGTCCATAACTCAGCCGATATCCTCGCAGGATTTTCCGATAGGAGAAGCGAAACTGTCCAAGCAATTTGTCAAGAGTTACGAACTGAATTGCAGTTCTCAGAGCTCATCCTCCAACAGCAGTGACTGGTTAAAGTTAAAGGATGATGTGCAAGTCCCCGTTAAGTTTGCTAACGACACCATGGAGGACAGCGTTGATGAAATTTTCAGAAATAAAATCAAAAAAGTCTCAACGTTCAACCCATACCTAGATTTTAGCAGTAAAAACTCTGGTAAAAGTGAGGTTAAAAAGAGCAACGAAGAGAATCTGAGGAAATCAAATATGCTATCTCAAGAAATGCTGTTTGTCGACAAGGAGAATATTATATTTGATCAACAAAACCAGGAAACTGATTTAACCGTCGGCAACATGTTAACTTCTGATTTAATTGATAGAGGAATCAAGAGAAAAACCATTGAAAACAATCGTCAAACGCAGGAATCTCTCCAGCGTAGGGTTATGGAGTGCCCGTTGGAAGTTCTCGATAAAGAAAACAGAAGAAAAACTATATTATTCAACCAGGAGTCTCCGGAAAGTGATTTGAGTATGACCAGAATGCTCCCTGAAAACTTTGATGAGTACGATGTAGAAATGGTTGATGAGGCTTCTTCGAACCAAACCAGCCAAGATGACAGTCAATCGGAGTGCAACATGTCTATGACCGTAGCTCTTCCTGGAGCACAATTTCATGAAAAACAAAGAAAATCTTGTGTTACACTAAAACCGCATGAGTTTGACATGTCGATGACTTGCGCTAATCCAAAAATAGCTTTTGATGAAAGAAAAAGTAAAATAGGTTTTGATGAAACAAAATCATCAGAGCCCAATATGTCCATGACTACAGTTCTTCCAAAAGTTACTCTGAATGAAAATAAAAGAAAATCGTGTTTTGCTGATCAGAAATCATCGGAATTTCAAAATGATATGTCCATGACATGTGCAGTTCCCAAAACTGCTTTTGATGAAAGAAAAAGTAAAATAGGTTTTGATGAAACAAAATCATCAGAGCCCAATATGTCTATGACTACAGTTCTTCCAAAAGTTACTCTGAATGAAAATAAAAGAAAATCGTGTTTTGCTGATCAGAAAGCATCGGAATTTCAAAATGATATGTCCATGACATGTGCAGTTCCCAAAACTGCTTTTGATGAAAGAAAAAGTAAAATAGGTTTTGATGAAACAAAGTCAGCGGAGTGCAATATGTCCATGACGTCAGTTGTTCCAAAAGTTGCTTTCAATGAAAATAAAAGAAAATCGTGTTTTGATGATCAAAAGGCATCGGAATTTGAAAATAACATGTCCATGACATGTGCAGTTCCCAAAACTGCTTTTGATGAAAGAAAAAGTAAAATAGGTTTTGATGAAACAAAGTCAGCGGAGTGCAATATGTCCATGACTTCAGTTCTTCCAAAAGTTGCTTTCAATGAAAATAAAAGAAAATCATGTTCTGCTGATCAGAAGACACTGGAATTTGAAAATGACATGTCCATTACATGTGCAGTTCCCAAAACTGCTTTTGATGAAACAATGTCAGCGGAGTGCAATATGTCCATGACGTCAGTTGTTCCAAAAGTTGCTTTCAATGAAAATAAAAGAAAATCGTGTTTTGAAAATCAAAAGGCATCGGAATTTGAAAATAACATGTCCATTACATGTGCAGTTCCCAAAACTGCTTTTGATGAAAGAAAAAGTAAAATAGGTTTTGATGAAACAAAGTCAGCGGAGTGTAATATGTCCATGACTTCAGTTCTTCCAAAAGTTGCTTTCAATGAAAATAAAAGAAAATCGTGTTTTGATGATCAAAAGGCATCGGAATTTGAAAATGACATGTCCATGACATGTGTAGTTCCCAAAACTGCTTTTGATGAAACAATGTCAGCGGAGTGCAATATGTCCATGACGTCAGTTGTTCCAAAAGTTGCTTTCAATGAAAATAAAAGAAAATCGTGTTTTGATGATCAAAAGGCATCGGAATTTGAAAATAACATGTCCATGACATGTGCAGTTCCCAAAACTGCTTTTGATGAAAGAAAAAGTAAAATAGGTTTCGATGAAACAAAGTCAGCGGAATCAAATATGTCCATGACCTCAGTTCCTTCAAAAGTTGCCATTGAAGACAATGAAAGAACTACTTCTAAAGACATTGCTTGTGCTGTTCCTAAGACAGCATTTGATGAAAACAAAATAAAATCTGATTTTGTAAGGCAGAAAGCATTCGATTTTGACATTTCAATGACTTCAGTTGTTCCAAAGGTTGCTTTTGAAGAAAAAGAAATAACTCTGGTTGGTTTCCAGGCATCTCAATGTGACATGTCAATGACTTCTGCGCTTCCAAAACCAAAGATTGATGAAAATAAAACAGAGTCATCTGTTATTGATATGCCAAAACCAGTAGAATTTAACATGTCAATGACTTCAGTTGTACCTAAAACAGCTTTTGAAAAAAACAAAAAGTCTTGCGTAACAAGTCAAAAGGAATGTGACATGTCCATGACATTTATACTTCCTAAAACGGCATTGAATGAAAACAAGAGAAAGTCTTGCATTGCAAGTCAAAAGGAATGTGACATGTCCATGACATCTGTACTTCCTAAAACAGCATTTGATGAAAACAAAAGAAAGTCTGGTATTACAAGTCAAAATGAATGTAACATGTCCATGACATCTATACTTCCTAAAACCGCATTTGACGAAAACAAAAGAAAATCTTGCATTGCAAGTCAAAAAGAATGTGACATGTCCATGACATCTGTACTTCCTGAAGCAGCATTTGACGAAAACAAAAGAAAGTCTTGCATTGCAAGTCAAAAGGAATGTGACATGTCCATGACATCTGTACTTCCTAAAACGGCATTTGATGAAAATAAAAGAAAGTCTTGCATTGCAAGTCAAAAGGAATGTGACATGTCCATGACATCTATACTTCCTAAAACGGCATTGGATGAAAACAAGAGAAAGTCTTGCATTGCAAGTCAAAAGGAATGTGACATGTCCATGACATCTGTACTTCCTAAAACAGCATTTGATGAAAACAAAAGAAAGTCTGGTATTACAAGTCAAAATGAATGTGACATGTCCATGACATCTTTACTTCCTAAAACCGCATTTGACGAAAACAAAAGAAAATCTTGCATTGCAAGTCAAAAAGAATGTGACATGTCCATGACATCTGTACTTCCTAAAACGGCATTTGATGAAAACAAAAGGCAGACTGGCATTGCAAGTCAAAGGGAATGTGACATGTCCATGACATCTATACTTCCTAAAACCGCATTTGACGAAAACAAAAGAAAATCTTGCATTGCAAGTCAAAAAGAATGTGACATGTCCATGACATCTGTACTTCCTAAAACAGCATTTGATGAAAACAAAAGGCAGACTGGCATTGCAAGTCAAAGGGAATGTGACATGTCCATGACATCTATACTTCCTAAAACGGCATTTGACGAAAACAAAAGAAAATCTTGCATTGCAAGTCAAAAAGAATGTGACATGTCCATGACATCTGTACTTCCTGAAACTGCATTTGATGAAAACAAAAGGCAGCCTGGCATTGCGAGTCAAAAGGAATGTGACATGTCCATGACATCTGTTGTACCTAAAATGTCTTTTGATGATTTGAAAACATCAGAAAATGACTTAATTTTGGATTCGCCTAAGCTGATTGCAGTTGAATGTGGAAGAATGTCTATGTATGATAGTAAGTTAGGAGATTGTGAGATGCCAATGACGTGCGCCGTTCGTAAATCAGTCTTAAAAGACGATGGTAATGATTCTTGTCTTGGTAATGCAAAAGCGACAGACTTCCACATGTCATGGGCAGCAGAATCTGTAAATGCTGAAGACAAAAATAAAAGTGTTTTCCATCAAACATCAGAGAAAACTCAAAACGAATCCATTGACCATGTATTGCTGGCTGGGAATTCGACAGCATATGAAGAAAACAACCATAAATCTATTATAAATGATCAGGAAGCAACTAACAGTAATATTTCATCAAATTCTGTCATCTTCATTGAAGAATTTAATAATGTCGAAAACAACAAATATTCTGAAAAATTTAAATGCAATTTGTCAACGCAAGCATTTCATAATGAAACTATTGGAAAATCATCCCAAAGCAATTTGCTATCTGACCACGTGACTGATGTTGACAATAATAAAGCAGATGTGTCTGCGTTCAACATTTCTCAAGTAAGCAATAGAAATGTTACGCTACGTAATCGAAGCTCACAAAATTTTTCATCAAGAAATACATTGAATGAAATATCTATGAATCAAGACAGCTTCTGTAAAACGTCGAAAATTGCTTCTACATTGTCAAATGAATCAGACAAAAATTTGGTTGAAAATGAAGATGTTATGGAAGTTGATTTAGAAGTTGAAAAGATTTCAATAGATGTCAGGTTATATGAAAATTTAAATGCGCCTTCCAAAAGTCATTCCATTTCACATTTAAATTTGAATGAGAAACAAAGTGAAGAAAGAAAAACAAGTGAGTGCTCGTTTGAAAATTCTGATGACAGCTGTGAAGAAGTAAACATGTCAAAACGTGCAACCAGGAAGAAATCCCAGAACAGAATTATTACAAGATCGTTACAGAGAAGTGTGAATAACACTAAAATCCCCTTGAACACATCTAAAAATGTCACCTTAGAAAGCAACAAAAGCAAATGCGAAATATCTCAAGTGAATTCATTGGTCGTAAACTGTGAAGAAAATTGTTCAGATGAACAGAAACGAGAGAGCAACACTTTTTACTTGAAACGGAAATCAGATCGGCAAGATGTTGAGCAGGCAGATTTTTCAATGTGTAAAAAAATTAAAAACTTGCCACCTCCTTGCCTTTGGTTGGACAATCTTATTTTAGAGGACACAGAAACCAAAACAGAAGTTAAGAATGTACAGATGAAATCAACGAGGGAATTCGATCACCATGATTTGGATAATGTCAATATTTCTCTGGTGAATAGCTCTTTGGATAGAAGCGAAAGCAATGTTGTGGAAACAATGGATGAAAAAGAAATGAGTGTACAGGAAGCAAAGGAGCTACATAATGAAGAGTCCAATTCGAGCAATGTCTTGACATTGAGTGATACAAAGTTCTTGAATGCAAGTGTCTGTCCAAGTATGGTAGATTCAGCGAGACCAAGTTGGGAGAAGGATGAAGAACCAAGTGACACTCCCAAATTGAGCCTGGTTGATATTGTGACCGTTATGGACATGGATAAGTAAGTTAAATTTCTTCATGTTATTTTCAAAGTGTCTTTCCTTCTTGGAGGTTAGACATCGGAAATTTCAGCTGCTCTTTATAGGGAATTATGGCCACTATGAAATTAACCACTTCCGAATTAATAAGTAAAATAAAAACGCAAATAAGCTGCACACTATGTAGTGCAACTTCTTACATGCTGCCCCTCGAAGAGTTTAAATGTGGTGATTGGAACCTATTTATTTTAAAAAGGTAAGGGCGCCGGCTTTATACCAACCACTTCAATTGAAGTGGGGGTTTTTGTACTCCGGGGGGCGGGCAGGTTCTCATTTTTTGTGAAGGCTGAGTAAACCTCGGCCATTGTAAGATTTTTGGTTTTGAAATAAACACCAAAATATAAAAACCCATTTCTGACACCTTTGGTGGGAAATGAACCCTAGCTCTCTTATCTTTGAATGCAGATGTGCTACCAATAGACTACCACTGTAAAAAATACAGATATTCAATGAACCATTACTGGAGGACTTGCTTTATTCTTGACGTTATTTTGGGAACATAATCAAATTCTTTCAGCAACACCCTTGTTGTGTGCGGAACAAGGTAGAATTCCATTATTTTATAAATTACTTTCTTGGTTCACATGTTGAATGTTGTACTTCCAGGTCTGACTGTCTAGCAGAGTCCCTGCAAGGCGAGGAGTGGAGCTTCTCTCTCTTCCTTGGGAATGTGCACCTGCGTGTGAGGTTTGCGCTCCTAGTTCCTGGCTGTGACTCTCTGCAGAGACCCATCACTGCCATCAGTGTGGAGCCTCTGGACATAGGTAAACAGACCCATGTGCAACTTATATCTCCCTCCTTGTCTTCCTTGGGAATGTGCGCCTGCGTGTGAGGTTTGCGCTCCTAGTTCCTGGCTGTGACTCTCTGCAGAGACCCATCACTGCCATCAGTGTGGAGCCTCTGGACATAGGTAAACAGACCCATGTGCAACTTATATCTCCCTCCTTGTCTTCCTTGGGAATGTGCGCCTGCGTGTGAGGTTTGCGTGAAGTTTCTTATACAGGTCGGAAATTCAGAAAAAAAGATTATCATGATTTTGAATTTAAGTAACCTTGAGGATCGCGATTCACTAGCCTATTTTGCCTGGCCAGTTTGCGTTCATGCAAAAGCAGATGCTTGTATGCATGCAATGACATGCATGCTTGGACCGGTCCTTAGTCCAGTGGCAACACTTTGGACTCGTAAATGGAAGGTTGTGGATTTGGATCCCGGCAGAGCACAAAAATATACCATTTATATTTCCAAATATGCTCTTCGCTGGGTTGAAAAAATTCATAAAGCCTTTACCAAAGACCGGTCACTAAAAGGTCCATCCAGCCTTACAGCAACTGGGTCTTGCTTGAGTATTGGCGCTTTGTAGCGATGACCAAACTCGTACACCTCTGCAGCACTACAAGTGTCATAGACCCCTGGAGTCTCTAGCATCTAGGGAGTCTCCCGCACAGGATTTCTTAAAAAAAATAAAAAAAAAGACATCTGTTGAGCCAGGATCAAAGTTATTGTCGATAAGACACGGCGCTTTTGGGCATGCGTTAAATGTTCATATATCTTTGCAACTTAGACTATAGATTATTTATTACTGATGCTCTGAGTAAAAACATATCTAGTGTTTAATTTTACATCCATGTTGTGTTTGTTACAGTTCACACCCGTCGCAGTCGCAGCTTTGAGGCCGCATCAGCCTCCGCGCTGTCCTCCCTGCTGCGGGAGGAGCTGTCTCCCTGCGTGTTCTCCCACGCGGGGGAGCTGCCTGAGCTGCTGAGGAGGTGCTGCGCTCTCTCCAGCCAGGCCAGGGGCTGGAGCAGGGAGCTCTACCGGCTGCACCTCGCCTGCGGGCTCAGAGTCTCACAGAAACATGGGTGAGACAACTTAACATGTAACTAGCAGTACCAAGCGTGTTTCATTACGCAATATTGGCAAGTGGAACCTATATATTTTTAGCAAGTGAAGAGGCTGGTAAAAGCTGAGTAAACCATAGCGGTATTATTATTTTGGGTTTGAAATATACACCGAAACGGGAAATCATTTCTGACACCCTCGGTGTGGATTAAACCCTAACCCTCTGGCATGGAATGCAAGCATTCTAGCAACTAAGCTATCTCTACCGGACTATCAAGCAACGTTTCAGATATAGCAACCAAAAACAAAGTGCTAGCTAGCTATTTTTACTAGCTACATTTCCATAGTCCGGTCGATAGCTAAGTTGGTAGAGTGCTTGCATTCCATGCCGTGAGCTCGGGTTCGAATCCCACCGAGGGTGCCAGAAATGATTTCCCGTTTCGGTGTTTATTTCAAACCCCAAAATAAAATACCGGCAAGGTTCACTCAGCATTCACAAGAAATGAGAACCAGCCCCCTCGGGAGCTGGGAAACCCCCCACTTCACTGAAGTGGTTGGCGTAAGGCCGGCCCCCTTACCTGTAAATATAAATAGGTTCAACTCGCCACATACGACCCCTTCGGGGATAACGCGGCAAGAAGTTACATTATATGTGTAGCTTAGTTGTGTTGCGTTAAGTGATGGGACTTGGCCAATGTTTCTTTTTTTTTTGTGAAAAATTCGTGGCCAACCTGCTTATTTTATGGAAACTCTCAGGGGTGAATATTAGAACAATTTGCCGTAGCCTTACTGAAACTGGATCTGGTTTCAGTTGACAAAATGCTGACTAGCAACAACTAGGGTTCAAGTGATTCAGCATTGTTTGCTTTTGGTTTCCCCATTTTTTGAGAGCTCTTGTATTCGGCTAACCACCCATGTCGTAGAAAATGGTTCACTTTGCCTATGTCACCCCTGTTTCACGGGAGGTCGGCAAGAGTTCCAGGGTGTATGTTCATTTGAGATTTGGGTTTTTATGTTGTAGGTTCACATGCGACATGTGCATGCAGAATGCATGTAATGTGAATGTAGCAACATATCCTTGCAACTTACATTAGATTAGATCTTGCAGAAAACTAACAATCCTGTGGTAATCTGCATCGTATTTATATACATAATTTTATTTCAGTTTCACATTTGAGATGGCGAGTGCCATCTTGGGTTGCATATGGCAGGTAGAAGCTTCCTGTCCTCTGGGCTACGCCCTGCCGCAAGACATCACGGTGAAGCAGACCTGCGGCAGGACCCAGCTGGATTTCAGCAGCGCTCTGACGGAGCTCCCCAAAGACTGGACGTGCCTGACAACCCTGGCCAATAGGATGAACCAACACATCATCAAGAGTGTTCAACAACGAACGTTAACAATACATCAATAGTCCACAAGGCTTATTGTATTGTGACAATTGACTCGGAATGTTTGTTGACGTCACATAGTCGAGAGGTGTTTTGAATGTTGGGAGTCCATGGAAACTCATTTATAGCTTTTTAATTTTCATGTATTTCATCAGTTGTTTGACAAATTATAAACTTCAGCGGCTACTTTAATTATTTTTACTGTTAATACATTCCTAAGCTAGGTTTTTATTTTGGTACAAATTATATGTTAGATTTTAGCTGGAGTTGATGGAGAGGAAAACCTTTGCATCTCTCTTACTCACATAATCAAGTAAAGTGAATGATCGAGAAACAATGCATTGGAAACTCACAATTCTATGAGTGAATTCCAAGCACATGATTCGTTATTTTGAATGCAAGCAAGCACGAATGAAGCCCCTTGATCCGAAAGCATTAGAATGTGTTTGCATGTATGTTTCCACAAAGTCTATAAACTTCTATGCTGGCATACTATTGCAAGCTCTAACCTGATCAAATAATAATGTGCGTGTGTATGTATGAGGAATCACATACAGCCACCTGTTAATGCATTCTCTATTCTCTACTATTTCTAGCATTGAAGTTTCCACAGAATTGTTGGTGAATAAGGATGAGAAACACTTTTGTTTATGTAACACCCTGTAAGATAAAAAAATGAAATGTCTGGTATTAATAATTGTAAGTTGCATTTATTTTTATTTTTAATAAAAAACACAAAAATTATATTACGTATTTTTATTCATATTTCTTCATTAAAATATACACTTTGGCAATGAAACCAGTAACAATGGCAGTATGTAGGTACAGTAGAATGTTCAATCAACGAAAAGTACCCCAAGTATAAAACATTGCGTTAATTCCCCATTGGCGCATAAAAACAAAAACAAAATTAATGAAAAATAAATCACTCACTGCTGTTATACATTTTTTCTATCAATGCAATGGAGGGGATTTAACGCAATTTTTTTTTCTCAGCGTACAGACCGCCTTTGAAACTAAAGACATATGTATTGAAAAAAAAACCACGAGTTGGGTGTCTGAATTAGGCAGAAAATCGCTGGCGCTCCAGGGGTTAACAGATAAATCCTCTATTTATACAATAGCAGATAACAGAGGTACCTTTAATTTTGGAAGGCATGCATGGATGCAAACCTCACCGAGTGCCAGTCTGCTCATGACACATATGCATGTGCCAACCATACGTTGAATGTCTTTAAGAGGGCGCCTTCCAAATATGCCTTTGAGTTTTGACCTCTAATTGCTTCAGTTCCCGCGCGCTGCGGCGCGCGCATCGACTCTACTCTCCGTGCAGGCGCGACCACTCAAACTCAGATAAATCATAACATAAATGAAAGTGTTCATTTTTGATAGTCATTATGGCTTATATTCTGCATTTTTATAATTTGGTATACCTCATACATTTGAGGAAAATGGATGTAGAATATAAGGTTAAAGGTGTACATACTGCGTGTGATGCCTGCATACATTTTTTTACAGAGATAAATTTCATGTTTGCAAACTCTTACATACCTATTGTAAAAGTTAAAGTTGGATTATACCGGTGGCATTTCACTTCGGGCCATTGAGATGTGAATTACATGCAAACAGTAAATAAACTCAACGCGATAAAATATATACTGTACGGCTTTACAACCAAATAATATTTCCATTTTTATTTATAATAAATTTACAGAATGATTTATTCGATCAGCATTGTTTTTGTTTCTATCATTGCTCAAGGGTTCTATCAGTAGACAGGCCGTTCAATTTATTAGAATATAGGGCAACATCTAAATCAGAATCTAAGTTGCATAGATATAGTACATTTAGGAACTTATATAACATGCATTTGTACAAGTAGACACGTATAAGTTCGCGCTTACACATGCCGCAAATGGACCTACCTAGTAGTTAACAAAAGTACCAAATCCTTATTTAGACCTGTAGCATACATAGTAAAAATATCCATGATCATCGCCGATTTTTGTTAAAAATGGTACCTACTGAAAGAAGAAGAAGAATTCCTTGTCACGTTTTGCAAAAGTTTTATTATCGAAACAACCATCGCATAAGAGTCTATTATATTTTTCTTCTCTGCAGAGTAAAGTAAAAAAAAAACATACGTGTAAACTAAACAACAACGTTCAAAAAAAGAAGCAAACTGGAACGCTAACTAGGAACACTATTTAAGTTTTCATACATTTGCGGGTAAAGGTACGTCAAAAGTATATATTATAAAGTAAATACTTGGCGCAAGACGTGGCAAATCTATTCGAATCGAATATGTTTGTCTCGTTTCAACTCGAAGCGCTATCCGGCGCAAAATGTCAAGCCGTGGCGTGCGATTTAAACAGCAAACATGTTTGCCTAACCAAATTACATTTTTCGGAAAGTAAAGGATCCAAATCAATGAAAATTTTAACACTATTATTCATACACATCAGAAGTTTTTACTGCCATTATAATAAAGAGTTGCAATCGCTTGACAGCACGATTCCGAAAAGTTTGCTCGATAAAAAAAACACGAAAAACTCTCTAATTTTTCACTTTTTTACTTGATTTTTTTCTTGTTTTCTGACATTTTAAAGCATAACATTACTTTATTTCATGGGAAACACGAAGAACTAAATCCAAAAGGTAAAATAAATGTGATAATAAAGACTTCGACAAAACAAAACATCTCAAGTTTGGAATAAGGAAGGGTAAATGCTTTAGTAATGTGGCATTCTACAAATAAAAAAAACCCTGAATGTATTTTTTAAATATCTGCACAAATGGTTTTTTATATTTGTTATTAGTTCTATCTTACAGACGGGCAAATACAATATAAGGCGTTAATCAAATTTGAATCTTAGTTGCGAAGATATTTTACATTTGAAAACTCCTATAACATGCATTTCCACCAGCAGACATGTATAAGGAGAACATAAAAACCCAATCTCAAAATAACATAAGCTCTGCAACTCTTGCCGACCTTCCCTAGAACAGGGGTGACATTCGTAAAGTGAACTATTATTTACAGTATGGGTGGTCAGCCTCATACCAACCTTTTATACAAATTAAAATATTTTTGAGAATAAAGCCTACCTTGCACGGCATGCTACGAGCCGTACCTGATTGTCATAATATTATATCATTGTACTGACTGCTTGACATCAGCAATAATAATAATTCCGTGGTGGGTAGCGTAGGGCTTGCGTGAATCATAATATCTCACTGGCGCTGCCTGGACCTCGAGTATATAATAATTATAAACTCCCCTCGATTGCGTAAATCGAAAATGAATGAAATATACGACGGCACGTCTTGATTATGTTTTTTTTTTTTTTCGATTTAGACAATCGAGATAAGTTTACACAAGTTACACTCGGGATACTGCTGCCATGATCTATGGTAACTGAAGCTTCAAGAGTTGAGAAGTTTTGACCGTGATCTGCGTGATACACACAAAAACAGCGCTCACCAAATAAATCATCTTATTATTATATCTGCTATGAGCATTTTCAGCGCCATTATGTAAATACATTTTTGTAGTAATCACGTTCATTTGTGCATACGTGTATAGTTCAATAATGCAAAAAAAAAACATGGGAATGATCATATGGAAGTAGAAAAATTTACCTTTTTTTTCTAAAAAATCTTCGATTACTTTTTATATTATAGTATTTTTGTTTTCGTAATCCCATATTTTCTAAAAAAAAAACGAAAGACATTTTTGATTAATTGACACACATTTATACAAATAATATTTTACGTGAAGAAAATATTTTTATATACTGATCGGTTTTTTTTATTTGAAGCCTGTATTCTTTTTCTGCAGGCTAGAATTCATGCGGAGCAAACAGACGTCCTCTCGCCTTCACAGTTCGCGCCAGACTGGCGAGAACGCCAAGCGAGCCACTGGGTTTTTCTGTTAAATTTCGGCCATACAAAATTTATATGGGATTTTTGAAGCTGTTTTGTTTATTTTATTTTGTAAAATTAACATGCATTTTATCGAAAAAAAAATGCGGGCAATTTTGAGTTTGATTAATATACTTACCATTTGTATATATTTTTTGTATCCTTTCATAAAAAAATTCAAGTTATTCATTAAACCCAGATAGCATTATTTCGAAATATTTCATAAGTTTGTGTTGATTTTGACAGAATTCAAATATCTTTTATAATTTTTGGAAACCGGCAATCTGTAAAGTATACATTTCTTTATTTTATTTTGACAGTAAAAGATTTAAAAAATAAAGTAAACATAATAGACATTTACAACCCAGAACAGCGTTTTGGTCTTATTCGCTCTATGGGGTCTTAACTATTTACAAGTAAAATAAAATCACTATAGACAGATTCTACTACACAAACTTTATCATTCAAAATACAAATAAAATTTGGTTTACAAATACAATGAAGCGAAAAGAGAAGACACTTGATGTATCTGCAATAAGTGTGTAAAGGTAATTCAAAAAATTATAATATTAAAAATACATTAAAAAGTCTGTTTCATTTGGCTTAAAAGAGATTTCACTCTTGCTATTCGGAAGGAGTACACATAAAAGCCTTCTTTAACTAATGCCCGCTTTCCACTGCGAGCGGAGCGGACTCCGTACGGACTCCGCTCGACTAGCAACAGTAAATTTCATAGAAGTGCTTCCACCGACAGCGAGTGAGCGGAGCGGACTGAGCGAGTACAAAGAGTTACAAAAGTGGTCGCAGAGTTGAGCGAGTTTCCAGCGGACTCCGTACGAACTCCGCTCGACTAGCAACAGTAAATTTCATAGAAGTGCTTCCACCGACAGCGGAGTGAGCGGAGCGGACTGAGCGAGTAAAAATGAGTCCGCTGTGTCATGGTCTCGGCCGCTAGTTTTCGACGGACTCCGCTCCCCCGTGCCCCCCGCGCCAACCCGCGCAGTTGCATGACAGTTGCTATTACAAGAAATGTGAAAGTACTCCGAGATAAAACACATCATACATGATTTACAAAAACACATCATACATTATTTTATAAATTTGAAAATATTAAAATGTATGTTTTATTTCAAACATCTACTTTTTATGTTTAAAGCAAAATAATACATTACTTTTTATTTTTCGAAACAAAAAAAAACTTTTTTATTAATAATTAAAACGTTTGATCTGGGCGTAGGCTGCAACGAGCCGTCACAAACTGTCATGTCGCCTAGTTGGCTACTCTGTGGGCTCCGCTAAGCCCGCTGTAGATGGAAGGCAAACAACTCTTTCATCTGACTCATCTCATTTCCCGCCTAGCTCACTCCGTCGAGCTCGTTGGCTGTGGAAGGCAAATACCATTATTTTTTAAAACTCTTTCGCAATGGAAGGCCAAAACTATTTCACTCCGCTCCGCTCAGCTATTTCCCGCTCCCGCTCAGCTATTTCCCGCTCCCGCTCAGCTATTTCCCGCTCCCGCTCAGCTATTTCCCGCTCCCGCTCAGCTATTTCCCGCTCCCGCTCAGCTATTTCCCGCTCGCAGTGGAAAGCGGGCATAAAGATTTATACAATGTTTAAAATAACAAAAACTAAAAAATATAAAATTTGACTAGAAAAAAATATCACAGAAAATATTTGACTCTGCGAGAGACAGTTCATTGCGTAAATACCATAGATCAAAATAAAATAAATAGATGCAGCATCAGAGCTGTAGGGTGTGCCAAAAAACTAGGCCTGCGGTATGTGGTAGTAATGCCTCTTAGGTCCTGTATTTTCAACGTTAGCATGGCGACTTTATACTGTTATGATTTTACCGGATTCAATTTTATAAAAATTGTGGTTATTTATTTTGCACATTTTTTTTCAGATATGTGTCACATTCAGTCACATTACACCTACACAATTGAACGGCTAGTTCGCTTCTACATCGTTACAGACAGCTTTGGCCCTTTTTATAGAGAGAATAAGGATTATTTTTGAATCATTGAGAATTGGAACATGCATGACTGAACTAGAATATCTAAACACTCGAGCAATCTCAACTATATAGTGAGACAAAGTATATGAGAACTATCAAACAAAAATTGATATTTTATGTCTTTGATGTATGATGCTACTATCTTGTGTCTCTTTTTTCATTGTTTACCTACTTACATTCAATGGCATCAGTATGGGAAGAAACTGACATACTCCATCTATTCATTTTATTTTGATAGATTGTTAACTTTTTACTAATATTTAGTTAATATTTAATTTTCAATGTAAACTAGATCCAATTCCAACATGGCTGGTCAAAAGATGCTTAAGTGAGGTGGCACCTATTCTGTCAGCATTGGTCAACAAGTCTCTCACTACAGAGTGTATTTTTCCCACGGAACTTAAAAAATCAATTGTTACACCAATTCTCAAAAAATCAAGCCTTCCAGCTGATTCTGTGGAAAATTATAGACCTGTGTCGTCCGTTCCTTTTATATCGAAAATTATTGAGAAGGCCGTTGTTTGGCAACTCACTCAGCACATGGAGCGAGGCGGATATCTGTCTAAGTTTCAGTCAGCATATAGAAAAGCTCATTCCACTGAGACTGCCTTACTTCGCATTGTGAATGATGTGATAGCTGCGGTTGGGGACGGTGCTCTTGCCATGGTGGCAGTACTTGACATGAGCGCTGCCTTCGACACTGTTGATCACAGTATACTCATCACTAAGCTTGATAGGTTGTACGGAGTCCGAGGAGGAGTATCTAAATTGCTATCTTCATATCTGAAAGGCAGATGTCAGACTGTGGATGTTGATGGTGAGTCATCAGGTATGCCCATGGACTGTGGTGTGCCTCAGGGATCTGTGCTCGGGCCTTTACTTTTTACCCTGTACACAAATGATCTTGAGAGCACTGTACTGATGAACGGCACCAGCTACTATTCTTATGCTGATGATATTCTACTTTGTCGTTTCTGTCAGCCATCTATGACAGATGCCTGTAGTCTTGAGATGGTCCGGTGCATTGAAGTGGTGGCTGAGTGGATGGCAAGGTGTCGCCTTAGAATGAATCCAGACAAGACAGAATTCATCTGGATGTCGTCTCCTGGTAGGAAACACTTGCTTGGCTCTTCACCAATTAAAGTAATGGGCCTGGATGTATATCCATCTAGCTCAATTAAGTTTCTTGGGGTCCATCTTGACAACACTCTCTCCATGAGTACGCAAATAAGCTCGACTGTGAGCTCCTGTTTTTTTCACCTGAGGCAGTTGAGATGGGTCAGAAACTGTTTGACATCCGAAGCTGCTAAGATTCTCATTGCGTCCTTTGTTGTGTCGAGACTGGATTATTGCAATGGTCTGTTCTGGGGTCTTCCAAGGTTTCAGCAGTCTAGACTGCAGTCCGTCTTTAATGCTGCAGCCAAATTACTTTTAGGAGGACGAAAAACTGACCATGTCTCTCCTCTGTTGCGGCGCCTTCATTGGCTGCGAGTCCCAGAGAGGATTGAGTACAAAATATGTGTTTCTGTTTTTAATGCCCTCAGAGGAGTTGCCCCATCGTACTTGTGTGAATTGTGCAGAGTCGACCAGATAGGTGGAAAACGATGCACTCTTCGTTCTGCACAGAGTGACGCCGTAAACAGGCTTCAACTGCCTCTTCGACGGAACAGAACTGGTTTCGGAGACAGGGCTTTTAGTTCGGCTGGTCCATCCTGCTGGAATAGTCTACCTCTGGAGTTGAGAACAGAGACCAGTGTTGGCAGTTTCAGGAAGTTGCTTAAGACACATTTGTTTAACAGAAGCTTCAACACATAAAAGCGCCCTTGGGGTGGCTAGTGCCACTAAACGGCGCTGTATACAAATTGTCCAATTATTATTATTATTATTATTATTTAACACTAGACAGAAAAAAAAGTGTATGTTAACACAACGGTGCCTCTAAGGAGTGTTTCTTTTTAATACATTTTTTACTGTTTACATAATGGTTGAGTGTTAACGCAATGTTTTACACTTGGAGTACAGGAATGGTGTAAGCGACGAATGGATTAAAATGAGATATGTAATCAACATAATACAGGAAAAATTATAAAACAACAAATGTGAAATTTTCAAGATATAAATTTGATCATTTTAAATTATACAGAATCAAAGGGGGCAATCTAGTTTTTTTTTTTCAAAAAAGTTTGACGGGCACATTACAATCATTATATATAATAATTGGCAAGTTTCTTAATAAGTTCTACTTTGAGGAAGCACCAAGGTGGATATGAAAAGGCGTATACACTAGACCAGGGGTCGGCAACCTGCAGCACATCCAAAAACTCACATGCGGCTCTTTGGATGTGAAGCTGCGACTCTTCAGTTCAACCATACTCAACCTGCGGCCCGACAAGCTTTTTTGTGCGGCCCTAAACACATTTATTATCAGTAACGTGATTTACAAAATCTAGCATTCTATATTTCGTATACAGGGAGCGACTTACTGATTCTCACCATGATGACGTATCAATAGGGACTGGAAAATTTCGCGATCGCGATAAAACGAATTTATTCGCGAATTTTGATGTTTTTACGCGAATAACGCGAAATTTGAGGTTTTACGCAAATATCGCGAATTTTCGTACTTTTGGTAGAAATTGTGCGAAAAAGTTGTCATGTATCGCTTTTGCAACGCAACAATTTTGTTGGAAAGAAAAAAATCCTGCGAAAACCCTTTGAAAGGTGCAAAGCACAGGAAAATTGGTCGGTGTTATAACCGAGAGGGCCAAGTGGGCTGATCTTTCAACGTTTAAACACGCTAGAACGCTAGACGCGGGGTTCGATCCCCGCCTGGGTTATTTGACCATAAATTTGACCCTGGTTCAACAGATGTAAGTGGGTAATTATAAATGAATAATTCATTAAAATAAACAATAATGAACTATTAATACCTGTATCTGGCCAGGCAGAGTAGGTTGGTGAATTGCATTCCTATTCAAAATCTATTTTATTAAAAAAAATAATGATAAGCAGAACTGTCCTGGATTATCCAAGCAGACTTGAATCGTGACATCAATGAAGGAAAATACTTCAAGGAGTGAAGCTGTTGCTGGATTAGCCAAGAGCACAACTTGAAGCTTTCATAAAAGCCAACATCCCTTGAAAAATTAGATAATCCTCATCTAGAGACTAAATGCACAAAAATTAAATATTTTAAAAGGATATTTGGAGGGTATTCGGAGTGTCATTGAAATATTAATACTTTTTTCAATCAATGGTGTTTTTTGTAAAAAAGGATTATTTAAAAAAATAATATACCTACATTTTTTTTAAGAAACTAAAATTAAAAAACATTGTTTTGTACCTACAACTTGAGTATTTTTTATTGCAAAAACGTTTTCGGTGGGTACTTCCACCATCTTCGGTTGCAGATACTCGTATTGATTTAGATTTTGTTTATTCATTGTTTTTGAAGGTACATATTGTTGTTTATATAACAAATTGTAAATATTAGTAACATATTTTGTTTTGCAATTATATAAACCTTTATTTTGATCAAATCAACCCTAAAAATTATACCGAATCTCCCCGTTTATCATGAAAAATAACGCGAATTTCCCTGTTTTTGATCAAAAATAACGCGAATTTCACAAAAAAATAACGCGAATTTCCTAAAAAATAACACCACTATTTTCCAGTCCTTACGTATCAAGGATAGCAATATAATAATAACAAAGATCAGCAGTTTCTCCCTTTGCTCAGGTGCTGTGAGTGGTGTAGGTGCAGTAATCTATGCTCGCCACCGATCATATGAGATTCCTCACCTTTTTATATCCACCTTGGTGAGCTCCCTACAACCTTTGAAGCTTAATTTAAAATTAAATTTACACGGCACATAGACTTAAATTGTAAGCGCACGAGAAGCAATAGGAAGCTACCGTGCTTCTATACTAATTATATTATAGAGAGAGATTTTTGATACAAGTTCATATAAATCAAGGATAAGATTTCCTTGAAGACAAAAGTACACAACAAAGGGTTAAAGTATTAAAAAAACTTATTTACAAAAAAGTTTCCAGGCGTTTGAACTCATATAACTTTTTTTTTAGGTATTAATAATTAATTTAAACTTATATGGGTATAATTGAATAAAAAAAAAAGTTTTAATTCTATAATTCAAATGTGTTTTTTACCTCACTTTTAAAAGCACAGGTGTAAGGTAAAAGTTAAACTGGAGTTATGGTCCCTAGACATATTTACAAATTACAATTAACTTTACAGTTAAAATTAACTGTAATTAATAATAAATTATTATTATTAATTACACTATTTTCGACATTTCGTTGGTGTCGTAAGCAACGTCTTCAGTAGGCAGCCGTTCTGCATGGTGGTTGTGGATAGGGAAATATTAAATTCAAATCTTTGTCTTCTAGTGGGTAAATGGGAGCTCAATCAGAGTACTCTATAATCTATGATCAACAATCGCTGTCATAGACTATAGAGTAGGAACTTATTTAGGTTTTCAGCAGTAACTTTGTGAAAGTTCATCTTTACAATTGTTAAAAATGAAAAACTTTGTTATAATTCACTGTGTGAGCTTTATTTTTAAAAACACTACTAGTTTCGGTGGGTCAATATCCACCATCGACTAGTAGTGTTTTTTAAAAATAAAGCTCACACAGTGAATTATAACAAAGTTTTTCATTTTTAACAATTGTATAGAGTAGGAGTTTGCATTCCTCTTCACAAATCTAATCTGCATGGTGGTTGTGGATAGGGAAATATTAAATTCAAATCTTTGTCTTCCAGTGGGTAAATGGGAGGTCAATCAGAGTACTCTATAATCTATGATCAACAATCGCTGTCATAGACTATAGAGTAGGAGTTTGCATTTCTCTTCACAAATCTATTTTAAAAAAAAAGTACCATTTTATTGTGTGCCACACCTCAAGGGCCCTCCATATCACAAATGGGAAATTTTATAAAGGTGCCGCTGAATACCTACAGTTGTCTGACTTTTAGAGTTCCACGGCTGGCAGTTGACACTTGAGTAGGGTTGTACGGATCATAATATAAACACATCCTCAAAGCATTGGGGAACCCTGGAACCCTGGTGCCGGAAAAGGCATGGGGGCCCCCACCCAATATTTATTGAGCATTATGCGAATCTGAGTATTTACTACTGCGATTAAAGTGAAGTTTGACAATTTCTATGCATTCAATTGATTTTCAGCAAAAATTTGCTTTTTCAAGCAAATATGTGTTTCAAATCTTTGTAGAACTTGAATATTATTTTAAGGGTTGAAATATTAAAAAAAAAAACTTTAAAACATAGTGTATGATTCATCAATTAAAAAAAAAATTAGGTTATACAAGAAGGGGATGAACGTTGGAATGTTTTTTGTTTGTTATTCTATTAATATTCCTTCATTACGGCCATCCCCCAACAAAATTATGTTTAAACTTATTTTTAAAGTCTTTGGTACGGTTGTATTGCTTGAACCGACCTTAATCCCGGCCTGCTCACATTGAAATTTAAATACCCCCACTATATTTAGAATTAATCAAAACAGTTTAATTATATTTCATCACATTCAGTACATCACTGAAGAAGCACATTGGAGATATGGGCAAAACGTCCTGAACTAACAGCTCTGATGGAGTATGGCTAGCGACACCGGACAACAGCCTCAAGTTGTCTGCGAGAGAGTTAGTTTCAGACGGAGGCTCTCTTCCCCTGGTGCAGCAGCAGAGCCAGCGATGGCCGACGTCGGGGAGGCGGCGCGGCACGCTCCTCACACGGGCCCCCGCCTCCCAGGAGCAGCTCGTGGGGGTTGCAGTGGTTGTTGCCCAGGCAGTTGCACGAGCAGACCTGAATCACAAAATACAACCTTATAAGTTATTAACCTAAAAAAAGTATTTATCGTTATAAAAAAATCCTTGTTAACTTCTCGGGTGCTAGAATGCGGATCCGCGCGCTAAGTGCCAGCATTGATTTTTACTTTTTTAAATCTTCTACATAGCAGGAAGATCGCTCAACATATTCCTATTGGGTGACACTGTCAACCAATAGAATTATAGCATTCATTCCCTCAAGGAAAACTTGTGATTTTTACAAGTTTTCCTTGTGAACTGATGAATAAAAACAAAATAAGTGTAAAATGTTTACTTATCTTACACTCATAAAATGAAGGTTTTGTTTAAGCAACAATTAGTGCATATGAGCTGATTCATAGTAATATTATGTCTATTTTTAATATGTCATGTTTTTTCAGAATCATAATAGATAGTGTGTTGTATTCTTGTAGTAAATACAAGACTTATAATAGTATTAATAATAATAATAAATCTTTATTCCAGCCTAGTCACACAGATGGTGCAATAAGTGACCAGCCATATGATGTTCTACTTAATTATGTAGTAATAAAAACATAATTTGATTGCCTTTTGAAATAACAAAATCAGATGGGAGAAATGTTTTGTATCCTTGGAGATATTTGATATTATAAACATGAGTTGAGTAGCTGCACGATGGCTACAAATCATTAGCACACTAGAGGTTAAGAAAGTAGGAGAGCTCACAGAGGTTTGGTCATCATCAAGTGGTGCCCTCAGATTGTTGCCATGTCCTGCCAGGATCTTGCCGTTCACGGCCATGACCTCTCCATCCAGGGTCAGCACATGGTGGGAGGAGGACTGCAGCTCGTTGTCTTCTCGCTTTATATCCTCAGCATTCCTGACAATTCAAAACAACACATATCTTAACATATGGATCCTTCAGGTACATTTTGTGGTTTTAACCTTCTCAGTGCAAGCTTCACATTCACAAATGTCAAAAAATTATTATGGTTGGTGCATGTTACTTAATCTATCTATAATCTATAATCTTAGTTGCAAAGATATATTAACATTTTAAGCTCATATCAAATGCAGGCCCAAAAACAAACACATGTAGTTCGCGCTTACAAATGCTGAATGTGTACTTACAAATAAAATCCAAACCTCAAATGAACAAAAACCATGCAACTTTTGCCGACCTTCCCTGGCACAGGGGTGGCATTGGCAAAGTGAACCATTTTTTACAGTATTACAGGTCAGCCTCATACCAAAATATAAGTCAAGGAACTTTCATATTTTTTTCATTTGGTAGCTGGTATTGTTGTTTACAGCATTATATTTTCTCTTTACGTTGCCTGCCTGTAGCTCGACCGTCATAGCGTCTGTCAAATAAATGTCAAGACGGCTTGCGTTCCATTTCTGATAAATCTGTCAATTTTTTTCCTGTCAAAATTTAATTTTTTTAGGGTAATCTATACAAATCTATAATCTAAATCTAAGTTGCGAAGATATATTAACAATAAAAGCTCATATCAAATGCATGTCCACAAACAAACACGTGTAGTTTGCGCTTTAAAATGCTGAATGTGTCCTACGTCAAATGAACATAAACCCTACAACTTTTGCCGACCTTCCCTGACACAGAGGTGACATTGCCAAAGTGAACCATTTTTTACAGTATGGGTGAAATCTAATCTAATCTAATCTAAGTTGCAAAGATATACGTAAAATTGGAGATTCACATTACATGCATTCTCACAAGCAGACACGTACAAGTTCGCGTTTGCGCATGCTACATGTGAACCTAAAATATTAAAACCAAATCTCAAATGGACATACACCCTGCAACTCTTGCCGACCTTCCCTGAAACAGGGGTGACATTGGTAAAGTGAACCATTTTCTACAGCATGGGTGGTCAGCCGCATACCAACCTATAAGTCAAGGAATATATACAACAAATAACATTTTAGACATAAAAAAATCGATAAACATTAAAATCAAATACAAAATTCTCATTGAAAATTTATAAAAAATTGGAAAACTTGAGAAACCCTAGCCCTAGCCGCCAGCATTACAGATCAACCACCATTTCTTTCTGTCCTTACATACTTCTTTCATTTCATCCAGAGTCATAACCTTCTTCATACAAGCTCTCCTTTTATTATGACTCTGGATATTCCATTCATTGGCTATTTCGGAAATTTGGTCCATCCATACCTTTCTCGGTCTTCCTCTACCACGACATCCATCTATTCTTGCAACATATACTTTCTTCGTCAGTCTCTGCTCATTCATTCTCTCCATATGTCCGATCATCTTAACAAACTTCTTTTAATCTTCACTTTCACACTTTCTCTTGCACCACATTCTTCTCTTACAAAATCATTCCTCACCCTATCACTCCGTTTTTTCCCAACCATGCTCCTTAGAATGTCCATTTCAACAGTATGGACCTTACTAATTTCGCTTTCATTCATCGTCCATGCTTCACTTCCATACATAAAGGCGTGCATGAATGCCACCGTGTACCCCCAATCGAAATCATTCATTAAATTTTGCTAAAAAGTATCATATTCCTTAGTTTATATTTTATCCCCGTATGTTTCATCTTTCGTTCCTACATTCTTAGATAATGAGGGTTAATTTTCTTTGACGGTTAATATCAATACAATTTGACTGCTTTCTTGACTTAACAGATCGATTTCAAGGCTTTTTGTTTAAAATGGTTTATTGTACTAGAATCATCAGCGTCTAGAGTTATGCACCTCAATGGCGGAAAACATGTGATGATACTCGACAGAAAATTAATTGGTATCCAAATCTGACCACCATCGTCTTGGCGCTGTCATCCATACAAAGCCATTTGACAATAACAGATCATTTGCAAGTTATATGATTTTATGTGTTGTGGCTTTTTAAAGTAAAATAAGAGAATTACACCTACTAAATCAGTTAATTCTGCGTATAAAACATTGCTAAACCCACCTCGACTGTGTAAATTGAAAAAAATGTGTGAAAACTGAATGCCCTTGCATATTCCATCATTTTTTTATTTAACACTTTCACTGCGTCATATAATATATCTGAAGCCCATGTGTGCTGATAAAATAGCAAGTTTTCAAAACGATATTAGGCTACTAATTGATGAAAAAATGGTACTTTTGCATGTTCGTGCATTGTTGAAGATGAGTTTTATTTCTATTATAAAACATGTGAATATAAAATAATAATCAAAAAAATCACTTCACGTAGTTCAACTGTAACTGTAACTGTAACTCTGTCGCCATTCCGCTAGGGGTGGCCAGAGCCTCTGCAGAGTTGCCTCCATTTTTTCCTATCCTTACATACCTCCTTCAATTCATTCATATCCATCACCTTTTTCATGCATTTTCTTCTTTTACGCTCACTTTGTATATCCCATTCTTTCACAATCTCCTCAATCTGATCACTCCATACTTTTCTCGGTCGTCCCTTCCCTCTTTTTCCTTTCACACTTTCTTTGTATACATACTTTGTCAGTCTATCATCATTCATTCTTTCCACATGCCCAAACCATCTCATCACATTCTTTTGTACCTTAACTTTCACATCCTCTTTCAAATTACATTCTTTTTTTACCCATTCATTCCTAACTCTATCCCTCAGAGTTTTTCCTGTCATGCTTCTCAAATGCTTCATTTCCACCGTACATACTTTACTCATTTCGCTATCGTTCATATATATACACAATATAGTCAATAATACACAAAATAATAAAATAATAACAGCGCAAACTGAATGAAACAAATTGAAAAAAACTAAATTGCGACCGACCGACACAACATACAGATGAAAACTGAAGTTTTGCTATATGCTGATGTGATTATAAACACAATTTGTCTATGCTGAGGTTTTGATTTTATACCATTCTTAGTAGTGCAAACTTTGCACCGCCCGTACCAGGTACGGGTGACGCATTGGACGTGTTAAGCAATGTTTTATACTCAGAGAACTGTACTGACCTGTTGCAAAAGCCCTGATGGTTCCAAAAAGAAGATTGAATAATATACTACTTAAAAAATACTTTTAAGAATACTTTGAAAATACATAACACATATTTATATTTTCTTACATTGTCATGAATCTTAGCACAAGCAAGTTGATGCTAGCGGCAACCACGGCCAATCCAAACAGAATGAAGACCAAGCTCAGGGCCACGTAGCCTGGCTTACTGGTCAGGGCCTGGTCATTCTGGAACAATCAAAATCACATCGTAAATTACTTATGTATATAACTCTCTTTTTAACAACGCATCAGCCAATATTGTCCTCTGGGAGTTGTACTCCTGTCCCTTGCAGCTGTCCTCCAACATGCCACATGGAGAAGCATCTTTCCTCACTCTATCCTCCCACAGCAGTTTGGATCTAATCTAATCTAAGTTGCAAAGATATGTTACATTGGAGATTCACATTACATGCATTCTCACAACCAGACACGTACAAGTTCGCGCTTGCACATGCCTCATGTGAACCTACAACATAAAAACCAAATCTCAAATGGACATACACCCTGCAACTCTTGCCGTCCTTCCCTGAGACAGGGGTGACATTGGCAAAGTGAACCATTTTTACAGCATGGGTGGTCAGCCGCATACCAACCTATAAGTCAAGGAACACACACACACGACAAATTACATTTTATACAAACATCTTCATCATGGACATCTTGGGTATAATCTAATCTGAGTTGCAAAGACATATTAACATATAAAGTTCACATTAAATGCATGCCCATAAACAGTCCACATGTAAATTCTCGCTTACAAATGCTGCATGTCTACTTACAATTCAAAAACCAAACCTCAAATGAACACAAGCCCAGCAACTTTTGCCGTCCTTCCCTGCAACAGGGATGACATTGATAAAAAGAGAACCATTTTTTACAGCATGGGTGGTCAGCCTCATACCAACCTAATAGTCAAGGGGTTCAAGGATCAAGATAAAAATAATCGAGGTTACTTGACTTATAGGTTGGTAATGAGGCTGACAACCCATACTGTAAAAAAGTGTTCACTTTGCCAATGTCACCCCTGTTTCAGGGAACTCGGCAAAAGTTGCAGGGTTTATGTTCATTTGAGGTTTGGATTTTAATTTGTAAGTGCACATTCAGCATTTGTAAGTGCACATTCAGCATTTGTAAGTGCAATCTTACACGTGTCTGTTTGTGAGCATGCATTTGATATGAGTTTTTGAATGTTAATATATCTTTGCAACTTAGATAATAGATAATATGGAGAAAATAATTCAAATGGATTTACCTGGAGGGCAACATAGTCGCCAAAGCCAATGGTGGTCAGAGTTACAAAACAATAGTAGAAGCTGTCAAAGTAGCTCCAGCCCTCGTAGCGGGAGAACACGGCAGCACCTGCGGAGTAAAGACAACACATGTCACTCAATAGAATATGTACATCTGTGAAAGGGCGGGAGCAATGGCACATCCGTCACAACAAGTAACAATGATCTGTAGAATATAAATCAGACCCTCAGCATCTGTATCACAAAGTATAAGGAATCTTCATGTACAACATGAGGGAGCTTCTAAAAGTTAATATATACCCATTCACTTTGTGATTGGGATTTGGCACCGGATATTCGGCAACTTAAAAAGATATTCAATGTACATGCCCCCCAACAAAACAGAGTCAAACTATCAACAAACAACTGATAGCTCAGTTGACAAAGACTTGGATTCAAAATGAGAGGTCCAGGATTTAAATCCCGAGTTTAATCAGTCTCTCAGCGATTTGCTGGCCCTTTGTTTGAACCTTTTTCAGGAGACTTTCACAAATATGTGGAGTCTTTCCTCTAGAGTTTTTTTGATAAGCCATCATGTTTACCTGTAGTGATGATGACAGAAGACAGCAGGCCAGTGGCGAACATGAGGTTCATCTCCGTGGCCTCTGTGGTGTTGCAGCGCAGGTAACATTTAGCACGCCGGATCACCACCGAGGCAAACTTGTTCAGCCGCTCTCCTATGCTCTGGAACATCACCAGGCCTAGGGGGATCCCAACCTAAAGAAAACATTACATTTACATATTTTACTGGTCTGTAGTCTTGTGATAAACGCTAATTGCTAAACGCGAATTGTGCGCGAAAGTTTAAGGAGGTACCATCGGACTGGAGAGAGGCAGTCATTGCACCAATTTACAAAGGATAAAAAGCAATACACAACTTGAGACTGATTAGCCTTTTAAGTAAAAAAAAACACAACATATAGTGTAACTGTATTGAACAATATTCAAGATGGCCGAGAGCCGTGACGAAAAATTTTTTAGTGCAATTAAATTAATACAAAAAGTTAATAAAATTACTGGAAACATTAGTAATGAGCTTAGAAAAGGCATTCTAAACTCCTTGGAAGAGATCCAAAGAATTTATACGGAACAGAGAGACGAAATAAACAAGGCAAATCATGTAAAGAGTGATGCAGAAAAGAAAACAATGGCGGACGTGCTGCAAAACAAAAAAGTGATGCACAAAGGTCACAAAATAATCATCAAAGCCGACAACAATGAAATTACAGGTACAGAAATAAAAAATAAAATAAAGAGTATCATAAACCCGGCAAAAATGGGCATAGGAGTAATCCAACTAAAATGCGGCGCCTCAAATGTAATGATACAGTGCGAGACAAAAAACGAATGTGAACTTCTAAAAAAGAAAGTGACCAATATTCCGGAAATAAAAGCCACCATTATAGAGAAGAAACATCCACTGATAATCGTCAAGTCCATTCCCGAAGACATAGATCTGTCAAACTGCGCTGAAACCATAAGAACACAAAATGGCCTGAATAACAATAACTTACTAAGAGCGTTATTCATATTCAAAAATAAATACAACACTGAGAGAAATGTAGTATTAGAGACTGATAGAGAAACTAGAGAGATGATCCAGAGAGCCGGCTCCAAACTAAAAATAATGTGGAATATCTGCAGAGCCGAGGACTTTATCTCGGTTCGAAGATGTGCCCAATGCCAGAGGTATGGGCACCCCAAAAAGTACTGTAGAGCCCCGGCCCCCAAGTGCAGTAAATGTGGGGAGGCACATACGGCCGACACATGCCAGTCACTGACTGTGAAATGCACAAATTGTGAATATCTTCACGCAAAAAACATCACAATAAATTACGATCACGAATCAACAAATATAAAAGTGTGCACAGCTTACAAAATTGCAAGAAATAAAATTATAGGGGAAACAGATTATTAAAAATGTGAATATGAATACCTACCTGATTAATAAATTAAATATAGAGATGGAAGAAATAAAAAAACGCAATGAATGAAGTAATAAATAATAACACAGACATATAGTACAATGATATATACAGTACAACAAAACAATGAATGAAGAAATAAATAACAATATAGACGAAATATATAATGTTGAAGAAATAATATGTGAATATACCAACGAAATAAATGGGGGAGTTTTACCTACCATTAAAACTCTTATTATGTTTCTATAGATGTCTGGAGTCCATATTATGAGAGAAACAATCACTTTTTCCCTTTTATGTGGTTTTTTAGTCTATTCCTGGGTCTTTGATTTGCACTTTTTTACACTTTAGGCACTTTTCTACTCTATGGTCGCTTTTTCCCCATTTCCTGTTTCCCTATTTCCAGTTCCCCCATATACCGGTGGCCATTTGTCATAAAGCTCATAATACACCAGGTAGGGGTTACCTGGACTCCAGACATCTATAGAAACATAATAAGAGTTTTAATGGTAGGTAAAACTCCCCCATTATGTGTTCTGAGAGATGTCTGGAGTCCATATTATGAGAGATCTGTCTATTATCTCCTGGTGACCGGGGACGTCTTTATTTGATATTAACTGGTTGAAATAGGGAGGGATCTTCTGGAGCTGTATGTTTCAACATTTCTTTCTGATAGTATTTTCTGAAAGTGTTTTCTATTGGGTAGTTCTCCAGCCAATTAAGTGATGCGACCGCTGAACGTGTGCTGCCGGGAGTGGCCTCTACTCCTGCTGATTTTAGCGTGTTCTTTACCCATCCTCCTATGATTGTTCTTGTAGCTGCCTTCACTTGTCCTCGGGTGCTGATGAACAGGTTATAAATATTTTGTCCTGATCTCCTTTCGCGTGATAGTTCAATCAGCTTCCTTATCCAGAAGACTGGGTTGACGTTGTGTTCCTTGGATTCCAGAAGTGTATCTGTTTTTGATCCAACAAATGGAATTAACACAATTGATGTGCCTTCGTCTAGAATGTTTCCTTCTGTGATATTTAGCAAGGTCAGATCGTGTACTCTTCTTCCTGAGGATAACAGAAGTAAGATTGCTGTTCTACACGCAACTTCATAGAGAGAATCTGAACGAGGAGTGTTCCTGACTAGCCAGTCTTTCACTATCTGCGGATTCCACACAGGGGACTTAGGAGGGTTAATCCTTACCATTGCTATGGCTTTTAATGTATGTTTCACTAGGAAATCTGAGCTGAGATTCTTTTCCATCATTGGGTTGCAGAAGGTTACGATGGCTGACTTGTGTACCAGTATAGTCCTGTATGACAGTTTTTTGTTTATGAACAGTTGCGCTAGATACCTTGCCAATTGATTAGGAGATGATGTGTTGGGATGGGTATTTTCCGCCAGTATCCAGCGGCACCATCTTTGCCAAGCAGGTTTATATGTGTTGAGTGTGGAAGCTCTCCATCCTGACAGGAGCAGTCTTTTCTCTTCCGCGTTTTGAAAGATTGCGCATGAGTCTGTGGAGTCTCTGGATACGTAAGTTGAACTCATGTGTGCCGTCGTGGATGCGAACAGGTCTATATCTGGTACTCCGAAATGATTGAAAATGGCCTTTGTTGCTGTTGATAAAAGATGCCACTCTGGAGGGGATCTTCCTCTTGATAGGTGATCCGCGTCTCCGTTGTATCTTCCCGGTAGGTACTGCGCTGTTAGCGAGATTTCCCATTGGCCTGCCAGAGTCAACAGATCTCGGGTAAGATTTAGGAGTGTTTTGGATCTGGTGCCCCCTTCCTTGCAGATGTAGGCGACTACTGTCTTGTTGTCTGATTGTACCAGAATTTCGGAGCCAGAAAGGTCGTGCGCTGTGCGTTGCAGGGTTGTGAAAACAGCGAACAACTCTTTTCGTTTGGAGTGCCGCTTCTTTTGTTTGAACGGTCCACTGTCCTGACAGCATCAAGTCGTCCAGAGTTGCTCCCCAAGCTTAGTCTGACGCATCTGTTGTCAAGAAACGTTCGCAGGTTTCCCTGTGGATGGAACTTGATTCGTTCGCATTCCCTATCCCCCACTCTATTACTTGTAAGCTGTCCTCGGTCATTTGTCATGACCTTCTTGGTGACAGGTGCTTCAGTGGCCTGCTCGCTATCTGCAATTGTCTGCAGTGGAGGCGACCATGAAGCTGGCAAAGTTTAGTCTTCCTAGGAGACTTTCCGCCAGTTTTAAGGACCATTTTCGAGAAGTCAGTATTGCTCGAAGTGAGTGGCACAATGCCTCTTGCTTCCAGGTAAGAAAGACCTTCTTGGTGACAGGTGCTTAAGTGGCCTGCTTGCTATCTGCAATTGTCTGCAGTGGAGGCGACCATGAAGCTGGCAAAGTTTAGTCTTCCTAGGAGACTTTCCGCCAGTTTTAAGGACCATTTTCGAGAAGTCAGTATTGCTCGAAGTGAGTGGCACAATGCCTCTTGCTTCCGGTAAGAAAGACCTTCTTGGTGACAGGTGCTTCAGTGGCCTGCTCGCTATCTGCAATTGTCTGCAGTGGAGGCGACCATGAAGCTGGCAAAGTTTAGTCTTCCTAGGAGACTTTCCGCCAGTTTTAAGGACCATTTTCGAGAAGTCAGTATTGCTCGAAGTGAGTGGCACAATGCCTCTTGCTTCCGGTAAGAAAGGAATTTGCAATTGTTATGCGTGTCCCAAACGATTCCCAAGTACTCTAATTGTTGAGTGGGGAAGAGCACTGACTTCTGGAGATTTACATACCACCCCAGAGATTGTAGGATATCTACTGCTAGATGCGATTGCCGACGAAGATCGTCCTTGGATTGGTTCGCAAGGAGGAAGTCGTCGAGATAAACGATTGTCCGGATATCTCGTCGCAGCAGTAAGTAGTTGGGCTACCCAATTTGTGAGGGTTGCAAACATTCTGGGGGCAGATGAAAGGCCAAAGATGCGATTGCCGACAAAGATCGTCCTTGGATTGGTTCGCAAGGAGGAAGTCGTCGAGATAAACGATTGTCCGGATATCTCGTCGCAGCAGTAAGTAGTTGGGCTACCCAATTTGTGAGGGTTGAAAACATTCTGGGGGCAGATGAAAGGCCAAAGATGCAATTGTCGACAAAGATCGTCCTTGGATTGGTTCGCAAGGAGGAAGTCGTCGAGATAAACGATTGTCCGGATATCTCGTCGCAGCAGAAAGTAGTTGGGCTACCCAATTTGTGAGGGTTGCAAACATTCTGGGGGCAGATGAAAGGCCAAAGGGCAGACTTGTCATCTGAAGTAATTCTCCTCGATAGACCAGTCGCAAAAATCTCCGATGTGCTATTGGGAGATGAAAGTAAGCTTGCGATAGGTCTATTTTCGACAACCAATCGTTTGGCTGCAGAAACTCTGAGACTTTGTAGTGGCTTATGAGTTTGAACGGAGCCGGGTCTAGGAAGAAGTTTTAACGATTTCAGGTTGAAAATCATTCTCGGGGAATCGTCCGATTTGAGTGTTAGGAACATTTTTGATATGAAACTCTGACACTTTGTAGTGGCTTATGAGTTTGAACGGAGCCGGGTCTAGGAAGAAGTTTTAACAATTTTGGTTGAAAATCATTCTCGGGGAATCGTCCGATTTGAGTGTTAGGAACATTTTTGATAAGAAACTCTGACACTTTGTAGTGGCTTATGAGTTTGAACGGAGCCGGGTCTAGGAAGAAGTTTTAACGATTTTGGTTGAAAATCATTCTCGGGGAATCGTCCGATTTGAGTGTTAGGAACATTTTTGATAAGAAACTCTGACACTTTGTAGTGGCTTATGAGTTTGAACGGAGCCGGGTCTAGGAAGAAGTTTTAACGATTTTGGTTGAAAATCATTCTCGGGGAATCGTCCGATTTTAGTGTTAGGAACATTTTTGATAAGAAGCTGGGAGATGACTCCGCTGCCTCTATAACTCCGGATTCGGTCATTTCCTTTATTTGAGAGTCCATTTCGGGTGAAGGACTCGTCTGGTATAGCATTAAGTGGCTCCCTCTGGGAAACCAGATAATCTATCCTTGGGTCCAAGACAACCCTAAGCCGTTTCTGACGCCGCGGCGGTGAACCTGATTCCGAAGTGTCATATCCGCATTTTTACATCCACACATTGAGATACATACTATAGAGTCGCAACCATCATACAAAAAATGTCAAGCCGAAGTCCGTTGGAAACGTTTTAATGCAGATGCAAGGAGACAATCAGTTTTTATCCAGCTTCTGCATCGAATAACGCGCACTGTACTCTCAGGTTAAAACGAGATAGCAATAATTTTAGCAAACACATGGCAGACTTCAAACACGACAAAAAGGGCTGGATGTCATAATTCTCTGATATAAAATTCCCCTACGGTAATACTATTAAAAATGAATGTCAGATTAAAATGAAATGTAACTTTAGTCCTTTACTTTTAAAAATAATATGAGCAAGTCTTCAACCAGCAACCCGGCAGTATACAACCTTATTGTCGGTGTCAAATGTGTAACATTAATTAAAATATATTTAAGAAAAACTTATTTTTTTTCACAAATAAATTGTTTTAATAATTAGTCTGTGCTAGTATGTTGTGTTTTTTTTCATTTGTGCATGTTGTATAATTGATCAAGTTCACAAACAATGGTGTTTGAAAACTCCAATCACAATATTTAGACATTTATGGCAATATGTATTACCACCTGTCACGTCCGTTCGCTGTGTAAGTCTGCGTGAGACTGACGAGCCTCAAAATCGGGTTTTTCTCGAGTACGACTTTTGACTTACTACAGGGTGCTACGTGTTTTGAGCAATGTTACGTCTCTAGTATATATACCTCAATGCATCCACATCACCTGAATCCTGTGAGATTTCGGCGGGAGGTGGCCCTTTTTTGTTATCACAACTCATAACACTGATTTTGATGTTATCTAAAATAAAAACTCCGTTAAAATAACGAAAAACGTTTTTCGTAAATGCGTGGCATACCCACAAAAATACATTATATTTTTGTAGGTATGCCACGCTTATACACTTTTAAACACCACAATTTCGCCTGTTTTAGTTTTTAATTGTTCACAGGGACACAAGATGGTAAAATAACACTCTTTTTTAAATGTTTTTGCCCAGGAATATTGTCAATTCACTCAAATTTTCGAAGGTGAATTCAACTGACATGTGACCACAAGGGAAAAATGACGCTTTATGTCAAATGGCCACCGGTATATGGGGGAACTGGAAATAGGGAAACAGGAAATGGGGAAAAAGCGACCATAGAGTAGAAAAGTGCCTAAAGTGTAAAAAAGTGCAAATCAAAGACCCAGGAATAGACTAAAAAACCACATAAAAGGGAAAAAGTGATTGTTTCTCTCATAATATGGACTCCAGACATCTCTCAGAACACATAATGATCTTTTACATGACAGAAATAATTATTGTTTCACGATAGTACATCAAAATATAAGAAGCATTAATAAAAATTTGGACGAATTTATAGTTTATATAAATTTAATGATTGAAATGCCAAAATGCATAATCTTGACAGAAACCCACTGTAATGATGATTTATTTGACAAAGTCTTTGATAACTATACTGCAGTGTCGACAAAATTACAAATAAACAAAAATAGCGGAATTATAGTATATATCCATAATGAATGTGAAGTTATAGAATTTAAAGAAATCAAAATGGAATCTGTGAATTGTCTGAACGTCAAAATTAAATATCAAAACCAGCCTTTTACTATTACTGCAATATATCGGACACACAAATCGGAAATACAAAAATTCACAGACGAACTGCAAAGTTACCTGAATACAATCACAGGTCAAACTAACTTTGTTGTTGGCGACTTGAATATAGACATCTCTGATGACAAAAACTCACTTGAAAAAAACAGATTTATGAATATGATGACGTACCATAATTACAAATCTTGTATAAATAAACCCACACGGGTTTTCCAAAATCATAAACCATCCTGCATAGATCACATATGGTGTAACGCAGACATCAATAACCTAAAGAATATCAGGACATGCATCTGGAAGACAGACATCACCGACCACTTCACCTGCCTATTACTATATGACACCAAAAAGACGACTGAAAATGCACAACATGAAAAACAAGTAACCATAACAAAAATAGATTGTGAAGCTTTGGAGATCTCACTGAGGGCTGAAAAATGGCACAGTGTACTAACCAGTGACTGTGCAAACCGATCAGCAAAGGCATTTGAGGTAGCATTAAGTATGCATATAGCAAAGGCAACAAGAACATTACAAATTAAAATAAACTCAAGGACAAGAAAATTAAAACCCTGGATCACACAAGGAATCATAAATTCAGTCAGGAAAAAGAATAAGCTTTACAGAAATACAAAACGTCCTCGAGTAAATACAACACAAATATCTTACTACAAAAAGTATAAGAATATTTTGACGATTCTTATTAGAAACACAAAAAACTCATACTATAAAAAGAAAATACTGGAATCAGAAAACAATACAAAAACATTATGGGCAAACATTAATGAAATAATGAACAAGAAAAAAACAATCAAACAAATAAAGGAAATTGAATACGAAGGGAAAACATATAACGTCAAAAAAGAAACTTTAAAATGTTGTAATATCCTAAATGAGTACTTCATAAATGTGGGAAAACATTTAGCAAAAGCTATAAAAACCCCCTCTTCTCAAAACGCAATTTATAGCCCTCCATCACTGTCTCCTCAATATAAAGACTTTGACCATATAAGCGAAGCCGAGGTAGACAAAATCATCATGAATCTAAAAGGAGGATCTGCCCCGGGATATGATAAAATAAATGTTAACACAATAAAGCTCATGAAAAATTATCTGATTCATCCGATAACTCATATTATAAACATAAGCCTTATCAGTGGCCAATTTCCTGATAATTATAAAAAGTCAATAATAACTCCTATATACAAATCTGATAGCCCCAAAGAACCACAAAATTACCGCCCAATCTCTATTATATCAAATATTTCAAAAATATATGAAAAGGCTGTAAAGAAACAACTTTGGAACTTCTTAGAAAAAAACAATATTATAAATAAAAATCAATTTGGTTTTAAAAAGAATACAAATACACAAGACGCAATAGCCAAAATAACTCAATTCATATACAGAGCCCTAGACGACAACAAAAAGTGTATTGGGATATTTATTGACCTAAAAAAGGCTTTTGATAGCATTTCACATACACAATTAATAAAAAAAATAATGTCACAGGGTATAAATGGAAATGTACTTTCATGGATAAAAAGTTTTCTACACAAGAGACCACAACACACAAAATTGTGCAATGAAATAAGTGACTCGAGGACCTCTGACTTCTCTATACCCCAGGGAACAGTATTGGGTCCCCTTTTATTTATCATGTTTGCAAACGACATCTTTAACGTAATAAGCGAAGGAGAAATAGTTTCATACGCTGATGACACAGTCCTTTTACTACAGGCAGACACATGGCATGAGCTAGAAAAAATAGCTAATATAAATATAAATAAATTAAAGACATGGCTAGACAAAAATCTGTTAACACTAAATACTAAAAAAACTCATTTCGTCCCATTCTCCATAACAAAACGGAAACTCCCTCAAATAAATATAATCATACATGACTCAATAGACTTAAATCACAAGTGTACAAAAACATGCACAAAAATCGAAAAAAAAAATACAACAAAATATCTTGGAATAACAATAGACCAAAATTTAAAATGGAATGAGCATATAATAGGATTGACCAAAAGGGTGAGGAAACTGGGCTACGTGTTCAGGTGTCTGAGAAAAGTACTGGATAAGGCACAACTTAAAATGGCGTATTTCGCTTTTATACAATCTGTTCTCCAATATGGGGTTGTAGGTTGGGGAGGGGCATACAGAGCCCATCTGAGGCCGCTGTTGGTTGCCCAAAAATTAATAATAAAAATAATATCTAGCAAACCTTACATATATCCAACTAAACAACTTTTTGAAGAATTTGGGGTCAAAACAATAGAAGACTTGTACAAATACAATTCACTGTTACAAATATTTAAAGAAAACATTATAAATAATAATCAATTGGAGGCGAATATGAGTTCACGAAGAAAATTCATGCTACCAATAAAAAAGTGTAAAAAATCAATAGGTCAACAAAATTACCAATACCAGGCAGTAGAAATTTTTAACGCGCTTCCAATTGAGTGTAGAAGTGCTAAAGGCCCTGAAAACTTCAAAAAGTTGCTAAAAAAAATAAAATTAAATGAGCTAAAATAATTTTATAGTTATTAGTTCATAATTAAAGTAGTTATAGTTAAATATAGTGATATAATGGTATGCATAGTATAGATAATATAGTAATATGTAATACATATGATAGAATAATAAAGTTGATAATAATTAATAAAGTTGTTAATAGTTAATAAATAGAATAAGACATATTATACGTTTATAAAAAAATTAGTTATGTAAATTAATAGTTATGTAAGTTAATAGTTAATAAATAGAATAAGACATATTATACCTTTATAAAAAAAATAGTTATGTAAATGAAAAATAAAATATTTAAGCTCTCGCCCTCAAGGCACACAAGCATTCACTTTCGCCTGAGGGTTAGATTCTAATAACAATATATAAAAAAAAAAAAAAAAAAATGTAAATATTTAATGTAACCTAATTTTAAATTGAATAAAAAAAAAAAAAAAAAAAATTGAATTAGTAAATAATCAAAATAGTTAAGATACATAAGATAAATATATTTAATAATTAAATAGTTAAAATAGTTATGTTAAATTTGGTAAAAAATGTATTAGTTAATGGAATGTTAAATATAAGTAGTTAAGCTCTCGCCCTTAATGCACACAAGCATCTGCTTTCGCATGAGGGTTAGAAATAAATGTAAACATAATATGATAAATAGTAAATATCTTAGAATAAAATTGTAAAATATTATGATAAATAAAAAAAAAAAAAAAAAAAAAAAAAACTTCTTGCCGCCTTATCCCCGAAGGGGTAGCATGTGGCGAATTGAACCTATTGATTTTTACAGGTAAGGGGGCCAGCCTTACGCCAACCACTTCAGTTGAAGTGAGGGTTTCCCAGCTCCTGAGAGGGCTGGTACTCATATATTGACATCAAAGGCTCATATTTAATGCATGTCCACAAGCAGGTACACGTAAGTGTGCGATTACACATGCTGCAAGTGTACATACAAAATAAACCAAACCTCACATGAAGATAAACTTTCCAACTCCTGCCACCTTTCCCTGACCACCAGGGTGGCATTGGCAAAAGTGGACCAAGTTTTTACAGCATGGGGGGTCAGCCTCATACCAACCTGTTAGTCAAGGAACATCAATTATTAGTCAATTTCATATTGTACCCTTTGGTGCGACTAGCCACCTCAAGGGTGGTTTTAGTTTGTCTTACCATTGCATAGGCCATGCAGAATGCCTTTCCTCCGATGGTCACAGGTGTGGAGTGTCCATAGCCAATCACAGCGATGACCACGGTGGCAAAGTAGAAGGCTCCGGCAAACTTCCACTGCGGGCCCGCCTTGTGCGGCTTGTTCTCTATGATCACTATCTCTATCATGTGATAGTCCTCCGCAGAAATGTTGTACTTGCGAATCAAACCATTCTTTACATCTAGAACATAATTTGATAAATTTATTTTTTTAATGTACAAAACAATTGCTCCCATAATGAGCGAAATTTTGCATAACGAGCTAATGAAGTTGGATCTTATTTCACAGCAAGAAGTTATGAAGAAGAGTTTGTTAGTGGAGGGAGAGGAAGTAGAGCAACAATCTTCTGGCGCAATAAGAGAAATGCTGAAAGCATGGGAAACTGTTCATCGTAAGCTCACTGATAATGCTGCGTCACATTTTCATTAAATTTTAAAGAGTCGGCTAAAATAAATGTCTCTAGACAGCTTTCGAGAAAAAATAATCAATTATTTGTCATAATTTAACAAAACGTTAAGAAGAAAAAAAAATGCATCAAACACATTATCGTGTTTTACATAGATTTATATGGGAAAATTAGTTATGCTTACCGAGTGTTTCACTTAATGAGCGAGACTCTGGAATGAATTATGCTCGTTATGAGAGGTTCCACTGTATTTGATAAATAACCTGGGCTGGAAGTCTTATCACCACGGTAATTCTTACCTGCCGAATATAGGTAAAATTTGTTGAAGACCTGTCAATCCAAGATGGCCGCAAGTGAACAGCTGATTAGTCTTCATACAAATAATACCGATATCCGGTAAGTAAGAATTACCGTGGTGATGAGACTTCCAGCCCAGGTTCATGTAACACAGTGCACCATAGTGTCTGCTACTGGAATTGATTGGTTACGTATCTTTCAGCTGTTTACCTTTAAGCATTTCCGCCCGTCGGCTCTCCGTGTCGGACTCCAGCGCATCAAACACGGCGGCTCCGATCAGCAGGTACGTGAAGGTGCACACCACCAGTGACAGCGTGCGAACGTTCTGGCGCTTCATCACGCGCCCAATGTCCAGCCCGAGCCAGCTCTCAATATGCATTCCATCCACGACCACACCAACTCCTCAGCCACTGCAAAGCAAGGCAAACAATCACTCACATTGGTGGGAAGGGATGGGAATTCGGAATAAAGGAGGAACACCAGAGAGAACTACAATTCGCAGAAATTTAAGTAGGTGGTTTTTAACACACCATATATTTGTCAAAATTTACACACCCCACAACCCAAGCTTCTTCGTGGGAGGTCGGTACAAAGGATAGAGCTTACATAAGGAAGCACAGAAGACACAAACACGTCTGCTTTTTCTTTTTACTTCTGATGGCTATTACTCTATAAGAGACCACACACTAGTCATCATGAGCTCGACAGCCCTGGGTGGACCTTGGATGAATCCAGGATTCTCCTCCACTCCCGCCTGTCCATCGCCTTTGCTCTCCAGCTACATATGTTTTCCTTGGCTACATCTGCGTAAGTAAACACCATCCATAATAATAATAATAATATTAGGATGATTTATTTGGTGAACGCTGTTTTTGTGTGAATCACACCACAAGAACGCTCTGCGAGCCTGGTGGTTGCTAAGAAAGCGCCAATTCTCAAGCAAGACCCAGTTGTTGTAAGGCTGGATTGACCTTTGGAGACCGGTCTTTGGTAAAGGTACCTACTTATATGATTTTATCAATCAGAATTTTAAAATTCAAATGGCATATTTTTTGTGTTCCGCCGGGAACATTCCATTTACGAATTCAAAGCGTAACCACTAGACTACGGACCGGTCTATCTATCATTTTTTTGGCCTTCATGGTCTTCTTCAGCTTTGTAAATGTTACGACGCTTAATGGTGTTAATTGTCCATTCTATTATGTGACCAGCCTACTGCAGGCACCGTGCCGACTTTTCTAGCGATCGTATAGATAGATAGAAAACAATTAAACATGGCATCGCGTGAACAGCTGATCGACGGTGAAATGTTCTTCATACAAATTGTATAAGATGACAGTCTGTTCAGTTGTTCACGCGCAGACATGTGTTATCGCCTGCTTTCGAATGATACGATCGCTAGAAAAGACGAGACTGCTCACCCAGGATAGAAGCAGGTGGAGGAAATGAGGGAGACCTATGTCTAGCATGGAATTGAAGTAATCTGACACAAAATAATAAGAAGAAGAATAAAAAAATTAAAGGGCATCTTGGTTTTCTAGTATCGCTGACAAAATCTTCAACAATGAAAGTCCTAAAATATGAAGTGTCTACTGAAAAATTTACTCACACTAACTTCACCATCCTAGAAGTAGATCATCTTAATTAATAACTTCTTCAATTTCTGTTTTAAATTTGGAAAGAACCGTAAATATTCAACAATATTGATCCCGAGAAAATCTGACGTTTTAAACGTCATTTATTTTCAATATTATTGTTTCTTAAAATATTTTTGCGCTAACCAACATTATTTTTCTCGGCCTCATGTGGGAAATGTATTTTTACACTGTGCACATTTAAAAAATGGTTCCACTGTCAAATTCAAAGTTAACCTAAAAAAATTACAATATCAAAAAATATGTTATTGCGATCATTGTTTGTTCGCGAATGTGTCAATTTTTTAAGTCATATAGATTATCGCACTTCATTTTTTGTAATAATTTTTATCTACTTTGTTTTATCATCGATTTTATTATAAAAAAATGTATTTCATAATTTTTCATCATCTTTAACTTCCAGAGAAAAATATCGGCAGTTGATTTGGAGAAACATATAAGAAAATTAAAAATGGACAACAGTTTAAAAAGCCGGGAAGATCCTGTTGTATTAAAGCTTACAAGTCCAGAATTTAAATCCATCTTCACGCAGGAACTGAAGGATTTGAAAAGTCTCTTTGATAAATATGGTTTTGAAATAAGAATAGCAGGAGGAGCCGTCAGGTAAAATTAACTTACTGTCACCGTTCCTGTATCCTGCTGAAATTCCGCTCGGGGTGGCCAGTACTTCCATAGATGTGCCGTGACTGTGTTCTATCCTTGCACCTATTTTTCATGTCTTGACATTCACTCTCTGCATGAAGGCTGTTCTCTTCTTCTTACTCTGCCAATTCCAGTCTTGATCAATCCAGTGTTTTCCCGGACTTCCCCTTCCACGCTTGCCTTCGATATTCCCTTTGTACCTTACTTAACTCTCTTTGACTATGTTTTGTCTAATCTAAATGTAAGTTGCAAAGATATAAACGCACTATATAATGATTTGCACTTGTGTTCCAATTTTTTTTTTCTCAATGGGTTTCCCAGCCTCTGTTTATTTCAAACGCAAAATAAAATACTAGCAAGTCTTACTCAGCCTTCACAGGAGCTGAGAACTCCCTGAAAGAAAAGGGTTGACGTAAGGCCCATCCCCTTACCTGTAAAAATAAATAAGTCGCTTGTCGCGACATGAGAACTCTTCCAGAACTATGCAATAAAAAGTTATGCTACATGTGCAGCTTACTTGCCTCGTGGACAAATGTTGTGTGGTAGGTGCCTTTGGCAATAACAAAATATTAGTCATCATTTTCCCTATCAACCGGGCCGTGTGACCACACAATGTTTTTTTCTGTCATTTTTGGCAACTCCATTGATTGCTGACGTTGCCGTAATTAGAAATATCCTTTTAATAATATTTTTTCAGAGATTTGCTGTCAGGGAAAAAACCCGTAGACGTAGATTTCGCCACAACGGCAACACCAGAGCAGATGAAGGAGATATTCATTAAAGAGAATGTCCGCATGGTGAACATGAATGGAGAGAAGCACGGCACCATCACGCCCCGGATTAATGACAAGGACAACTTTGAGGTCACGACCTTGAGGATAGATGTGGTCACGGACGGTCGCCACGCCGAGGTCTGCTTTACCACGGACTGGAAACTGGACGCCAACAGAAGAGATCTCACCATCAACTCCATGTTTCTAGGTAAGTGCTTTCTTCTGTGACTTTTAACCTTTTCGTATCTGATTATTCTGGCTATATGAATACTTCCATTATGGAATACTTTTTCAAGCACATTTTTAAAACATTTATTGATTTCCTACCTTAATTGATTGATGACGCTTCAAACTATGTGAACAGTCACATGTATTAGTTTTTCAAGTACAAAAATCACAAAGGTTTAGCACGTATTTCCAATTGTAGATTTTGAATTCTTGAACACAGATATCAGGGATGAGTTCAAAGTCGGATGACGTCTATGATTGACAGCCACACTGTGTGCAAGTTTACAGTTGGCGCCTATGCGTGACACCCGCAGTTGAAGGGTTAACTACTTTTGCTCTGTAGCAGGGCTTTTCGATCTATACCTGGAGTGTAAAATATTGCACAAATACTCAACCATTGCATAAACAGAAACAAAGGTAGAAAAACTGCTGTCGTATCTTACCCAAAACTTTTCTGTTTATGGATGAAATGAAAGAATAAATCAAATAAACATTGGGATGATTTATTTGGTGAGCGCTGTTTTTGTGTGAATCTAGATTATAGATATCTCAAAAGCCCTCTGCGAGCTTGGTTGTTGCTTTAGCAAGCGCCAATTACTCATGCAAGACCCAGTTGCTGTAAGACTGGATGGAACATTAATGACTGATATTTGGTAAAGGCATACAAATTTTCAACCCAGGGAAGAGCATAATTGAAAATTTTTACCTGCCGAGATCTGCCGAGAATCAAACCCGCAATCATTTGACTATGAGGCTGTAGCATTAGCCAGCAGGCTGCCGACAGGTCACAAAAAATAGGCAGTCTAAGAAAATAAATACTCAACCATCATGTAAACAAAAAATGTAAGAAACCTCTAACACTCACTGGAGGTGCTGTCGTGTATTACATACATTTTTCCTGTGTATGATATTTATGCGATGGTTGAGACAAAGTTTTCTACTCGAGGGTGCTGATCACAAAAGTGTAAGATAGTATTTTAACTTTGTTGGGAAATGTTTAAGGTTTTGACGGCTGCGTTTATGACTATTTCTATGGATATGAAGACATCTTGGCGAAACGAGTGGCATTTGTTGGAAATCCTGACACAAGAATCAAGGAAGACTACCTGAGGATCCTCAGATATTTCAGGCAAGTGCAAGAAGTGTGCATTCAAAACATTTCATTGGAGTTATGTCATATTAAGCGCCCGTGCAGTGACAGTAGTCACGAAACGGCGCTATATAAATCATCATCATCATTCATTAATAATAATATTTACAAAAGTATAATATTTAGTGCACTTACATTGTAAATATTAATTTTACTTAATAAAGATCCAAACATACTTTTAAATCATGAGCGATTTTCATGTTTCATGTCATTATGTAAAGAATAACATGTAACCAAATAATGATTGAAAACTGTAACTATCCTAACTGACAAACTGAAAAAGACTGTCCAATATACACCAATTGTGTATTACCTAAGAAGGTATGTAAAAAGTTGTTGGTGATTCTTTTTTGGCAGATTTTACGGGCGCATCGCTGAAAAGCCTGACAGCCACGAGGACACAACATTGCAGATCATCAGCCAGAATGTCTCCAATCTGACGAGGATATCTGGAGAGAGAATCTGGAATGAGCTGAAGAAGATTCTAAGCGGAAACTTTGCTGGGGACATTTTGAAGACCATGCTGCACTGTGGCTGCGGGAAATACATGGGTGATGATTTCCTTCATTTTACCACCTGCATGATGAAATGAAAGAAGTATGTAAGGACAGGAAGAAATGGCGGCTTATCTGCAATGTAGATTTGTAATGTTGGCAGCATATTTATTCATATTTTTATGTTTTGTTTTTTGTAGATTTTGTTGTTTACCTGTTTATACCTAAATGTTATTTTTTATTTGCATTCCTTGACTTATAAGTTGGTATGAGGCTGACCACCCAAACTGTAAAAAATGGTTCACTTCGCCAATGTCACGTCGTCAAGGTCGGTACAAGTTTTTTTTTTTTTTTTTTTAAAAAAATAGATTTGTGAAGAGGAATGCAATTCACCAACCTATTTTGCCTGGCCAGAAACAGGTATTAATATCATCATTTAATAATTCATTATTGTTTATTATTAATGAATCATTAAATAATAATTACCCAATAACATCTGTTGAACCAGGGTCAAAGTTAAAGTCATGTGACCCAAGCGGGGATCGAACCAGCGTTGTTCCATTCGAAACACGCTAGAAAGATCAGCCCTCTTAGCTCCCGCGGCTATAACCCCGACAACTTGCAGGGTTTATGTTCATTTGAGGTTGGTTTTTAATTTGTAAGTACACATTCAGCATTTGTAAGCAAAAAACTTACGCGTGTTTGTTTGTGTGCATGCATTTGATGAGTTTTGAATGTTAATATATCTGTGCAACTTAGATTATAGGTCTTTTTTCCAGTTTGCCATAGCTTCCTCCAGTCTGCATATATAGCACAGTTGATAGAATGCTTGCATTTCACATCAGAGGGCTACAGTTTGATCCCTACCATGGGTGTCAGAAATGATTTCCCGTTTCGGCTTTCATTTCAAACACAAAGTAAAAATACCAGCAATGCTTACTCAGTCTGTAGAAAAAATGAAAACCAGTCCTTTCAGGTGCTGGAATATTGAAATGTTAGGTATAAAGCTGGTCCTCTTCCCTGTGAAAATAAAAAGCTTCCACAACCTTGCTCTCAGCATGGAATGCAAGCAGTCTACCAACTGAGCTATCGACCGGACATTTTAAGAGCTTGATCATCGCTACAAAGCGCCAATCCTCAAGCAAAACCCAGATGCTGTAAGGCTGGATGGAGCTTTTGACGATCGGTCTTTGGTAAAGATATATGAATTTTTCCACCCAGCGAAGAGCAAATTTGAAAAAATAAATGGCATTTTTTTGTGCTCCATCGGGATTCAAACCCACAACCTTCCATTTACGAGTCCAAAGTGTTACCACTGGACTACGGACCGGTCAATTCAAATTCAAATATTGTTATTACTGGTTACAGGTTTGCCTGAGTCTCCGAACATTAAAGAACTGGATAAGGTCTGGGAGATTGCTAAAGGCTTGGATGTGAAGCTCCATCCCATGGCACTGCTGGCCTCGCTCTTCAACAATGTGGAAGAGGTGACGGCTCTGAACGAGAGATTAAAGTTCTCTGTGTACGACAGAGAGCTGGCTTACTTTATTGTTGAACACCGCGAGGATAAACCGTCTCCCAAACCTTTACTGTGAGTATTATCTATCATGATTAGTATACAATATTCAGTCATTCCATGACTTATAGGTTGGTATTAGGCTAACCACCCATACTGTAAAAAATGGTTCACTTTGCCAATGTCACGCCTATTTCAGGGAAGGTCAGCAAAATTTGCAGGGCTTATGTTCATTTGCGGTTTGGTTTGAATTTATAATTGTACACATTCAGTGTTTGTAAGCGCGAACTTACACGTCTCTGTTTATGGGCATGTAAGTATTTGATATTAGTTTTGAATGTTCATATTTTGCAACTTAGATTGTAGATTAAAATTATAGAGCATATCCAGATCCGATAGGGTTGCTGGTCTTCAAGAGCCTGCGTGGGACCGCACCGAAATATTTAAAGGATATGATAACTCCAGCCACCACAAGCAGCAGAACAGCAACACTGCGATCCGCAGCATCATGTCGCAGTCGGATAGAGTTTCCAAGAAGGAAAAAGAAGACCGTTTTTGGAGATCGAGCCTTCAAGGTGGCTGCTCCAACGATATGGAACGGCCTCCCAGATGACCTGCGCGAAATGGATCTGGAGAGTACTTTTAGAAAGGGGTTGAAGACCCACCTGTTCGCGCGCTCATATGAGCAAGCGCCTTTGGGATGACCAAGAGTCATGAAAAGGCGCTATAAAAATATTGTATTATTATTATTATTATTATTAGATCCTCTTGCTTTATTGAACTATTTGATTCATCATTTTTTATGTATTTAAATAAAACTTATAATACCGATGTATGATGAACCCTCACTGGACTTACTACATCCTTGATGTTATGTTAGTATCCCAATAAACTTCATCAGGTGGCAATTTCTGTAGGTTCCAGACAATTATTGTAGGCAACGTGAGCATAGACTCTTGACTTATAGATAGACTCTTGACTCATAGATAGACTCTTGACTTATAGATAGACTCTTGACTTATAGATAGACTCTTGACTTATAGATAAACTCATAGACTCGTGAGTTACTCCCAAGATGACTATGCTCAATGAGATCTCCTTCTCGATTGATATCTTCCACCTGAGTGAGAATCAGTTAGACAGAGGCTTACGTTTCTGCTAAACCAGGGTTCGGCAACCTGCGGCTCGCGAGCCACATGCGACTCTTTGCGTGTGATGTTGCGGCTCTTTAGTCCCATAAGCAAATATTAAAATTTATAAAAAAAAACACTTCTGATTGAAAAACACAAAAATCGTTCTGAATCGATTAATGAGGATTAGGCCCCGACTCTATCTCTCAGTCACTTTTACTCGCTTGTCACCCCCTCCCCCGTCGATGCTGTTTATTGTTGGCAAGATAACATTCGTGGCTCTTTACACACTTTGAAATTTGTAAAGTAGTAATTTTTGGCTCTTCCGCCTCAAAAGGTTGCCGACCCCTGTGCTAAACTGATCCAGTTTCGCATTTAAATTGTTTCTCGATTCAAAATAATGTATGAACTAGGCATTGCCTATAATGTATATATATTTTTTTAATATTGTAAATTTTAAATATTGTAAACTACAACTGAATAGGATAATTCATAAATTAAAAAAAGTGATTTCCTTGATTGTTTTTATTGAATTGCAGACCTTATCAATTGCTTCTATTAAACACCAAAATGAAACATCGCGACACCAAGGAATACATCATTGAAGTGCTGAAATACAGAAATGAAATTTCCCTCGCTAAACAATTTATGGAATGGGAAATCCCCTACTTTCCCATCAGTGGGGGAACACTGTCTAAAGCGGGGATCACCGAGAAGAAGTTATTTGGCAACATTATGTATAAACTAAAGGACCATTGGGCGCACCATGACTTCAAGGCTTCCGAGGAAGATCTTTTGCCTCTTGTTCCAAGTATTGTGGAAGAACTAAAGGCAGCGGGTGGAGTTAAAATTGATCATAGAAGTAAAAAACCAAGGACATAAATACTTTTTTATATATTGTGAATTATAACTTTAATATATTATTTTAAATTTAAAAATATGTGCTTTTATTTTATACTAAATATTTTCAATACAAAAATACTGCCTATAATAAAATAAATGAAAGACTTCTCAGAGGTTTGTCTGCTGACTCTGAAATGGCTGATCACTGCAGTGATAATGATCATTCTATTCATATTGACAATGTAGTGCTGTTGCATCTGAAGTGTGTATTTGGTACAATTTTTTTTTTTAATTCAGAAATTTGTGAACAGGAATACAATGCACCATAAGGAATTTAAATTATCAATTAATAATACATGACGCTTCAAACTATGTGAACAGTCACATGTATTAGTTTTTCAAGTACAAAAATCACAAAGGTTTAGCACGTATTTCCAATTGTAGATTTTGAATTCTTGAACACAGATATCAGGGATGAGTTCAAAGTCGGATGACGTCTATGATTGACAGCCACACTGTGTGCAAGTTTACAGTTGGCGCCTATGCGTGACACCCGCAGTTGAAGGGTTAACTACTTTTGCTCTGTAGCAGGGCTTTTCGATCTATACCTGGAGTGTAAAATATTGCACAAATACTCAACCATTGCATAAACAGAAACAAAGGTAGAAAAACTGCTGTCGTATCTTACCCAAAACTTTTCTGTTTATGGATGAAATGAAAGAATAAATCAAATAAACATTGGGATGATTTATTTGGTGAGCGCTGTTTTTGTGTGAATCTAGATTATAGATATCTCAAAAGCCCTCTGCGAGCTTGGTTGTTGCTTTAGCAAGCGACTTCTCAGAGGTTTGTCTGCTGACTCTGAAATGGCTGATCACTGCAGTGATAATGATCATTCTATTCATATTGACAATGTAGTGCTGTTGCATCTGAAGTGTGTATTTGGTACAATTTTTTTTTTTAATTCAGAAATTTGTGAACAGGAATACAATGCACCATAAGGAATTTAAATTATCAATTAATAATACATTCATTTTGTTTCCTGTATTCTTAATTACCTAATGACATCTGACAAACCAGACAGGTATCAAACTGGCACTGTTTTTATAATAAATGTTTGCCAGGCCACCGCCTTGTCCATTCATCCATAGTGCCGGCTACAACCAAATTATAATTGGCAAAAAATCACACTGAGCTTCAAGGCGTTTTTCATATCATTAAGGCTTGCATTCGAGCCAAGTTGGCATCATCTGAGCCGTATGAAAGAAAAGTAAATCATTTTCTCATCATTTCCATTTTAGTCAAAGGTTAAGTACACTTAATGCATGTGTATTATATTTTTTTGTTCTTATGTCTGCTATATCTTGACCAAAAACAACAAGTTGGTGAATGGTTATTTCCAAATTCTGCCATCGCCGACATTCAAAATGGCAATTTCTCAAAATCGATTGCGTGTGGAGATAGTAGACTTTAGAAACAGACGACGCATTTGATACATTATAGACATTTAAAAAAGCTTTTTAGAAGCTGCAATAAATAGCGCGTGTTTTAAATGTAAATATTGGTAGGTATAATGTAAATGTTTCTTAAATTAATAAATACATTAAGGTAGCTCTATCTCTTTTTTGAAGGCCTGTCACTGTCTGTAGATTTGCTTTCAGCCGAGGAGTCATCTGTCAGCATTTCATCAGAATCTTTTTCTGGTGCGCTGTCCACGGACAAATCATCATCATCATCCATTTGAGAGGTTATCTGAAACAAGAGATGAATCAATTATTAAATTGGCAGCTTAATTGTTATTCCTATTTGCCAATATGGTCGTCGGCTCAGCAGGCAACTAAACAGTCTGAACTCAAATCTGGATTAAGAAAAATGAAAATCTTTGATTTCCGTACAGTCGTGTACTAGGATGATATATAAGCAACTAGGCTGCAAATATATTTAAATTCCTCAAAGTTTTGGGCATGTGGAACTTATTTATTTTTACAGGTAAGGGGGTTGGTCTTGGGCTAAACACTTCAGTTGATGTTGGGTTTCCCAGATCCCAAGGGGCTGGCACTCAATTATTGTGAAGGCTGAGTAAACCTTGCCGGTATTTTATATTGGGGTTTAAAATGAACACCGAAACGAGAAATTATTTCTGACACCCTTGGTAGAACACTAGCTATCGGCATGGAATGCAAACACTCTACCAACTTAGCTATCAACCGGAGACATGATTCAATCCATTAGAAAAACAATTTTGAAATTAAAAATGTGCAAAATAAATTCCTTGATTTTGTGCATTTTCATCAAAAATGAATGAGATACATAAAAAAACTTTTATTTTAATATTCTGTGTTTCCATAATATTTACCTTTTTAAAAAATAAAATAAGATAATAAAAAAAAAACACCTTTCAACCTTTCAAATAAACAACTCTACACAAATCAAACAAAGGTATTACCTTTTTAACGAGTTCCTGTGCCTCTTCCTCTTCTGTCATCTCCCTGGAAGTGAAGTCCATCTGCTCAGCCCTGCCGGCCCCCGCAGGCCTGTCAGCCAGCTGGTCCAGCCTGTCCTGGATGTCGCGATCCACGGCTGACCGGGTCTCCTCCAGTTGGCACTCCTGCATGTACTGCCGCATCAGGTCCGCGCTCTTTTCCTCGTCTGTTCTGATGTCCACCACTGGGACATTGGACTAAAACAGAAATGGAGTTCACACAAAACGCAACAAAAGCCAGCGAGAGTTTTACCTACGTAGGCAACTGGAGTACATGCGCATACCCATAGGTAGACCATATGTATCAAAGTCAACAGAATCAAAGTGATAATTTTTGTTATAACTTTAACCTTGAGATTTTTCCAGTCATAATAAAAAAAAATCTTGTATGAAGGCTGACCCCCGTATTCACGATCAAAACTGGCACTTACTTAAGGGCAAACTAGCGCTTAGATTGGGGAAATTCATTTCAAGAACAATACTTAAGGTAAAATTAGCGCTCAAGCGCTTTAAAAACTAGCACTTAGGTAAGTAAGGTCGACACGTATATTAACCAACGCTTAAGGGTGCGATCCACACATATTCAAGATTTTTTTTTTTAAAGTATGTTTTCATTTATTTTTTTAGAGCATGATTAAGACATAAATTAATATTTTAAAAATATACCTAAGATTAATCAACATTTAAACTATGTATCATATTTTTTTCAAAAGTCAAATAAATTATTTACGTATATAAATCAAAGCTTAATCGGGACTTGTTTTTGCTAGTTGCGGAAAGAGCTTTGCTAAAAAGCATATCCTACAAAAACGAAAAAAAAATCTTAATTTTTTCTATGATAGAATAAATTTAAAAGAGTTTGTTGAAGGCATGATCAGATTACTTTTTTGAAATTTGATTTTGCTTTCCATATTTTACCTTTTGAATATTGCAAAATTTTTTTTTTTTTTGTATTTTTCGTACACGTTTTTTTCCGACATTTAAAGTTTTAAAAAAATAAATGAAAAACTAGTCATGTAGATAAAGTCTTTTTTAAACCTATAACAACAAAACAAATAGTCGAAATATTTTTTTTCATGGGTTTTTTCCTTATTTCGCAAACCTTTAAAATTCTGTTCAAAATGAATCAGTTTCCCTTTGTTCTTCAAGGGGCTCGGACGTGGGATCTGTGCCGCTTGCTTGTCCAACCTCTCTACCGCACGGTACTTCTCCCTCACACACGCAGAGCATATGGGTTGAAGGCAACGTGTATTACAAAACATATGCACTCGTCTGCTGTGATTGGAGCTTTGAAAAATAATAATCTAAAATATAAATTACGGAAAAGAACGCATTACAACTGTAAAGTCGGAAAATTTCTTTATTTTTGTAGTATGTTTTTGAAACATGGAATTTATCATCAAAGCAATTATGTGTCGTGCTGAAAATGACTATTAACATTTAAGATTCACAATTCATGTGCGCTCAAATAGATTCAAAACGCACATCTAAATCTAAGTTGCAAATATATGTATCATTTGAGATTCATATTAAATGCATTCCGACAAGCAGACACGCATAATTTCGCGCTCACACATGCTGCATGTGGACCTACAGTATAAAAACCCAATCTCAAATGAACATAAGCCCTGCGACTCTTGCCGACCTTCCCTGAAACAGGGGTGACATTGGCAAAGTGAACCATTTTTTACAGTATGGGGGGTCAGCCTCATACCAACCTATAAGTCAAGGAATTTATTTTTTACAGATAATTTACACAAAAACAGCGCTCATCAAATAAATCAGCCTAATTTTTTTTTTTTTTAGCCTTCAGCTCCACAGTAATAGGATATTTCTTTAGAATAGGTGCATTCCGTAGCGACGGTCAAGTTCGGCTCTTGAGGAGTGTTTCGCATCACTTTAGAATAAACACAACTAAGCTGCACATATGGTGTAACTTCTTGCCTGCGTTATCCCCGAAAGGGTCGCATGTGGCGATTTGGGACCTATTTATTTTTACAGGTAAGGGGGCCGGCCTCACACCAACCACTTTCAATTGAAGTAGGGGTTTTCCAGCTCCCGGGGGGGCTGGTTCTCCTTTCTTGTGAAGGCTGAGTAAACCTTGCGATCGAACCCTTGCTCTCAGCATGGAATGCAAGCATTTTACCAATTGAACTATCGACCTTTTTACGAGCTTGGTCGTCGTCGCTACAAAGTGTCAATTCTCAAGCAAGACCCAGTTGCTGTAAGGCTGGATGGAGCTGTGGTTACCGGTCATGGGTAAAGGTTCATAAATTTTTCAACCCAGTGAAGAGCAAATTTGAAAATATAAATGGCATATTTTTTGTCCTCCGCCGGGATTCGAACCCACAACCTTTCAGTTACGAGTCCGAAGCGTTACCACTTGCACTACGGACCAGTCATCACAAGAATAATTATTATTATACAGATTATGACAAAAAAAAATTGTTTTGCAAATCATTTTACTATTGTAATATTATGTCTTTCAATGGAAATAGGATATTATGTTAAACAATGGTTCTTTGTTCAAATTTTACCTACCAGGATAAAAAGGCTTCTCGATTTTTGAATGTCATTTTTCTATGACTTATGCTTACCAAGTGACCTTATCTAAGCTGCAAGGATATGTTACATTGGGGGATTCACATTATATGCATTCTCACAAGCAGACACGTACAAGTTCGCGCTTAAACATGCCGCATGTGGACCTTCAATAGAAAACCCGTATTTCAAATGAACATACACCCTGCAACTCCTGCCGACCTTCCCTAAAACAGGGTTGACATTGGCAAAGTGAACCATTTTCTACAGAATGGGTGTTCAGCCGCTTACCATATATTGCATACCGCATATAATATTTGTTTATTTATTTTCGAAAAACATAAACATACGTGTAAGTACATAACATACGTGTACATAACATACAGGGTTTTTCCCCCAAACTTTAGGTATAAACCGCGAAGTCAAGGAATTGTTCCTCAATGTTCATCTAAAAAAATACGACTCAGCTTTATATAATTTGTAGTGTAACTTCTTGCAGCGTTATCACCGAAGTGGCGATAGTAAACTTATTCCAACCACTTCAGTTGAAGTGGGGGTTTTCCAGCTATCTCAAGGATGGTTCACATAACTCTGAGTAAGCCATGCCGGTGGGTTTGAAATAAACACCGAAACGGGAAATTATGATGGCAATGACACCCTGACTCTGACTCTCATTCTTTGTTAAAAATATATGATTTTTTTAACCCAACGACGAATGTATTAAACAAGAACGAAATTAAGCAAACACATATAGTGTAACTTATTGCCCGCGTTATCCCCGAAGGGGTCGCATGTGGCAATTCGGGACCTATTTATTTTTACAGGTCGATAGCTCAGGTGGTAGAGTGCTTGCATTCCATGCCGAAAGCTCGGGTTCGAATCCCACCGAGGGTGTCAGAAATGATTTCCCGTTTCGGTGTTTATTTCAAACCCCAAAATAAAATACCGGCAAGGTTTACTCAGCCTTCACAATAAATGAGTACCAGCGCTCTCGGGAGCTGGGAAACCTCCACCCCCCGCCCCCTTACTTGTAAAATAAATAGGTTCAACTCGCCCCATGCGACCCCTTCGGAGATAACGCGGCAGGAAGTTACACTATATGTGTAGCTTAGTTGCGTTGCGGTAAGGGGGCCGGCCTCACACCAACCCCTTTAGTTGAAGTGGAGGTTTCCCATTTCCCGAGGGGATTGTTTCTTATTTCTTGTGAAGGCTGAGTAAGCCTTGCCGGTATTTTGGGCTTGAAATAAACACTGAACCCTTGCTCTCCGTATATAATGCAAGCATTCTACCATTAACTGAGCTATCAACTGGACTTTTTACGAGCTTGGTCGTCGCCACAAGGCGCCAATCCTCAAGCAAGACCCAGTTGCTGTAAGGGTGGATGGCCCTTTGGTGACCGGTCATTGGTAAAGGTTTACGAATTTTTCAACCCAGCGAAGAGCAAATTTGTATATTTGGTAAAATTTGGCCAAACGCTATATTTTTTGTGCTCCGCTGGCATTCGAACCCACAAACTTCCATTCAGAGTCCGAAGTGTTATCACTGGACTACGGACCGGTCTGTTTTAAATAATATAAATTATATTATTTTTTACTCCGTCGGGATTTGAACCACGACCCTTGTCTGGAGCGCTAATCACTAGAACACGGACCAGTCTATCCTATAATATATAAATATATTTTTAGATTGCCGCCTTTGATTCTATATGACTCATCTATAATAGACTTCAGGTAGAGTCTTTTGAATTACCAACAAAGAAAGTAGGTAACAATACAAAAGTCCGACAAGCTGATTCCTAGAAAACCCTGTCTACCTTTGTCTACAGTTTGTTGACATAATGACTTTCATGTGCTTATAGCAGCTTATAGTCACTTGCAGTTTTTTTTTTGTTTTCTGGTATGCTGGTTTTTATTTGAATGGCTCTGTATAGTCACAGATTTTATTATTTCCCCCGAAACTCTTTTTGAATTGAAAAAGAATTATGAAATTAAAATATAATTTTTTTGTCTAATCTAATCTAATCTAAATTGCAAAGATATGTTTCACATTACATTCAGTCTCACAACCAGACACGTACAAGTTCGCGCTTGCAAATGCCTCAACATAAAAGCCAAATCTCAAATGGACGTACACCCTGCAACTCTTGCCGTCCTTCCCTGAAACAAGGGTGACATTGGCAAAGTGAACCATTTTTACAGCACGGGTGGTCAGCCTCATACTGTGACAGACATTGTATTTGATCCTCAATTGTATTTTCAAGCAGTTTTAAATCAAGAACTACTGTATTTCGTTAATGAGTTTTGAATTACAATATTCCTTTTTCAGTTTACAAAAACACGTCATTTACATATATGTATAACAATTAGGTTTTTAAGTAATGTGAAAAAGAGATTAGTTTGATTTCTTGATTTCTTCTAAGTAAAGTAAAGGGTCACACAAAATAATGGCTATCGTGGCCGGTCCGTAGTTCAGTGGTAACACTTTAGACTCTGAATGGGAAGGTTTTGGGTTCGATTCCCGGCGGAGCACAAAAAATATACCATTTATATTTTTAAATTTGCTCTTCGCTCGGTTGAGAAATTCAAAAACCTTTACCAATGACCGGTCACGTCCATTCAGCCTTACAGCAACTGGGTCTAGCTTGAGAATTGGCGTTTTGTAGCGACAAAAATCAAGCTCGTAAAAAGGTCGATAGCTCATATATTATGGTAGAATTCTTTCATTCCATGCCGAGAGCAAGTGTTCGATCTCAAGGTTTACCTACTCAGCCTTCACAAGAAATGAGAACCAGCCCCCCCGGGAGTTGGAAAACCCCCACTTCAACTGAAAGTGGTTGTTGTAAGGCCGACCCCCTTACCTGTAAAAATAAATAGGTCCCGAATGGCCACATGCGACTCCTTCAGGGATAACACAGGCAAGAAGTTACACTATATGTGTAGCTTAGTTGTGTTTTTTTTTTTTTTGCGTGATGGGAGTTTCACAAAAGTCGTATGTAAAAAAAATCTACAAACGGCAATAGCAAGTCGAGCATATTTTGTGGGGCTAAATCCATACGGTCTGAGGCAAAAGGGGTTGGGGGGAAACGGGTCGCAAATTTGACAGCTATCGGCGCGGTGCAACATGAGAGCGCACCCTTAAGCGCTGTCAAAATATTCCGTCATATTTCATTGTTATCACATTTTTTGTTTGATTGTGAATTTACATGAAAAAACGAATTCTTACTATAAACATGATTTTTACGAGTGTATTAACATTGTTTTGACGAGTTTATTTACATTGCTTGACCATCAGAATTGGGTTTGTTCTCCAGTATGGTCTAGGACCATACTGCAATGACAGATGAACTGTCAAAATATTCCGCCGCATTTCATCAGCACATTTTTTGTTTCGTTGTGAATTATTTACATAAAATAATGAATTCTTTCGATACAGTTGACTTCAACGAGAATAATAACATTGTTTTGTTCAAAAATAGTGTCCCAAGAAAATATATCGGAGACTGTAAAGACCCATTTACGTATTACGAAGTGGAAGAATTTAGAAGACATTTTTTAATGAAAAAATGCGTCGTTCTGTATACAGTTTTGCCGTTGCTCTTATTTTATCTTCTATTACAGGTTTTTCTTTAATCAGAGCCACCAGCAGCTCCTTTTCCCCTGGAGAAAACAACATCTTTTTGGCGCTGAAATCGATCAAAACACTTTACATTGGATATTACATAAATGTATTTTTAAAAACTAATAGAAATTGTAAACAAACAAATTCGTACTTACGGTTTACTTAAATTAGTAATTTCGTTATACGTACTTATTTGTTGTCAAGTTTTATGCAAAGCTGATATGACATTGAAATTTGAAAGAAGCGGCAATGATAAGAGTGAAGTACGCCGAATATCGGTCGGAAGGTACTGACCAATTACAGAGCTGGGTTTTTTCGAGAGCCAATGACAAACCCGTACGTCTCCTGGGGGTTGGGCACTACGCTGATTACTGCTTGAGTGTTCTTTGTGAAACAAAACGCTCCAGAATGTCGACCCTTGAGTAAGTGTAGCGCTTGAGTAAGGCACTTAAATCAGTTTTGATCGTGAATACGGGAATATGACTCTGGATGAAATGTAAGAAGTATGTAAGGACTAAAAGAAATGGCGGTTGATCTGTAATGTTGGCGGCTAGGGCTAGGGGTTTTTAAATTACAATTTTGTATTTGTTCTGGTGTTTATATGAATCATTTATTGATTATAAAAATGTTATTTATTGTGTATGTTCCTTAACTTATAGGTTGGTATGCAGCTGACCACCCATACTGTAGAAAAGGGTTCACTTGGCCAATTTCACCCCTGTTTTAGGGAAAGAATTGCAGGGTGATATTCATTTGAGATTTGGGTTTTTATATTGTAAGTCCACATGCGGCATTTTTAAGTGTAAACTTATACGTGTCTGCTTGTGAAAATCCATATAATGTAAATCCTTAAATCTAAATGTAAGCTGCAAAGATATGTATCATTTGAGATTCACATTAAATGCATTCCCACAAGCAGACATGCATAATTTCGCGCTTACACATGCCGCATGTAGACCTACAATATAAAAAACCCAATCTCAAATGAACATAAGCCCTGCAACTCTTGCCGACCTTCCCTGAAGCAGGGGTGACATTGGCAAAGTGAACCATTTTTTACAGTATGGGTAGTCAGCCGCATACCAACCTATCAGTCAAGGAATACAAGCAATTAATACATTCAAATATATAAAACAAACAAACTCTAAGCAATTAAACAGTAAAAAATTAAAAAAACTACAAAACATATTTAAAAAAAAAAAAAAAATTTAAAACCTCAGCTTTAACCGCCAGCATTACAGATCAACCGCCATTTCTTTCGATCCTTGCATACTTTATTTCATTTCATCCAGAGCCATAACCTTTTTCATACAAGCTCTCCTTTTATTATGAATCTTGATATCCCATTCATAATATATATCTAATTCTTAAATGTTCCATATCTTTGCAACTTAGATTAGATTAGATCGCATCGGGGTACATAATTCCCTCCCGATATAATAAACCAAATAACGGAGATCTATAATCAAAGTTGCAAGGATATATTAACATTCAAAGATCATATCAAATTCATGCCCACAAACACGTGTAAGTTCGCGCTTACAAATGCTGAATGTGTAGGTACTTACAAATTAAAATCAAAACCTCAAATGAACATACACCCTGCAACTTTTGCCGACCTTCCCTGGAACAGGGGATAATGGTTGAAAATCGCTGGCACACTAGAGATTAAGTTATATTAACCATACCATTGTGGATATGGCAGCAGGTTGTCCCTTCAGCTTATCCAGTCTCTCCCTAATGTCCCCGTCAGTGGGCAGAGCTCCCCCTTTCCTGTCTTCGCGCAGCTTCTCCAGGCGCTCGGCTATCTCCACGTCAGGCTGGGAGAGGCCCCGCTTCAGGCGCTGCAGACGGTCGTTGTTCTGGTACACAGTGATGGGGGGCTTGCTGGGGTTATCCAGGGTCTCTAAACGCCTGCAAGTATCATTAAAGTTAACATCAAATATGGCACTTGTGCTTTTTCTTGTGCCTCTTTATTAAATTTAGGCTAACAATCATAAATATAATAATATTTTGTATTGTTTGTGTATTAACACTGTAAAAAATTCATATTGTTTAATTTTATAATTTTTGGATGAATTGTTTTTACCTACCTGACTGTAATTTATACCTATTGACTAAATTTATTTAAAATCTTTTACTGTAATCATACCTGATGATGACCTACTAGGTCGAAAACGCGTTAGTAATTTTGTTTAAAGATTTTAATCTTTTTACACGGTGAAAAATATTTTTTATTAGAAAGTATACAAAATGAAAAAACACAGTATTATTTTCACAATCTGAGCATTTATTTCTCCTCGAGTTCTTTTGACTTGCTTATGCTATTTTCAAGAGGCTGTTACAAAATTGACAAGATAACAACCATAGAGAAATGAGGATTAGTTACGACAAAGAGGTACAATTAAGTAATAACACAACTTTGTTTAATGTTTTATCATTTCTCATGTAAGACTTACTATAAAACTACTAAAAAAAATACTACACTGGACCATTTTTTTTTAATGATGTATTTGGTAAGCCCTGTTAATGTGTGCAATCACACCTCAAGAGCCCTCTGGAGTTTTCATCGTCGCTATAAAGCTCCAGACTAGACGTAGTTGCTGGTGCCTAGTGACCGGTCTTTGGTAAAGGTTATGAAGTTTTGAAATCAGCAAAGAGAATTTTTTGAATACATTTTTTGCTCCATCGGGAATCAAACTCACGACCTTACGATACCGAGTCCAAAGCGTTAACCACCAGACTACAGACCAGTCATTGTGTATGGAAAACATGCACATAGTGATGAAATGTTGCCATGCTGTAATGTTTTATTGCTTTCTATCTTCAAATAGATACAGTGAGATCTACCGACGCCAGTTGAGCCTGCTGGTCCAGCTCTGTATTGTAGCTTTGCAAGCACATTATGTTCATCAAGTGGTTTACCTGAGGTAAGCCTTGGGGGGTTCAGGATTTGAAGGTCCCGCTGTGTTTCCTTGGTCATCTGCCATCTTGCACTTCCCACAGACCTACGCAAATAAAACTGAGAATATAATGAAGAACTATAATAATAGGTTGGTTTGAACTTGACCACCCAAACTGTAACACATATAAACTTGGTACATATTTGACAGACACCACTGACTGATCACTGAGTAACCCTTGGCAGTTGACACTGGAGAGTTGCCTTCCGGGATCTGTTGCAGTGGTCTATTGTAGCTTGAACTTCCGGATATTTCACCCATGTCTGCAATCAGCTTCTTCAGCGTTATAATCAAGAGTTCTACCAGCTTGGCAATCGACCAAACTTCTAACCTTTCTAAAGAAGTAACTAGAGTACAATTTGACTAACCTTGGCTTCTTTGTTGATTTTCTTGACAAATATCTTGTTGGATAGGCAGTTGTTGCAGAAGGCAAAGCCACAGCTGGGGCAGCCGTACTGGAACATAAACATCACACATATAAGTCGACACATTTCACATAGACAAAAACTTGTGTTATTGACTAAATATTAATTAACCACTAGACTACTGACAGCGCCAAGGGCCCTATTTACAAAGACGTGTGGGGTTTGACCCAAATAAATAGAACATTCATTATGGTGAGGTTTCAAGTCTATTGGTTCAAAAACGTAATCTTTAATAGAGTAGGAACATTGCAAAATTTCCTAGGCGAGATGACATCATAGGTCTATGCGTCTAGAATCCTCGACAACTGACATTAAAAAATTGTTATGCCGTTTTGTTAGCAAACCGGATGGGTCATGCAAAAAAATCCCAGCCTTTTTGTTTTTGTTTGAATTTCCTCAGCAAACAAATGTCACAGGTCTATGTACAAACTAGAGTCCTTGCAACCAATAACAAAATATTAGTTAGCTTTCTCCCTAGCTACTCGGCCATAAGACGCCACAACTTATTTCTCTATCTGTAGGTATTGTGTACACTTTATTCATGACAAAAAATAATATTTAGGGTGTATTTCACAAGTAGATGTTAGGCTTACCTCGGATCTGAATATGCCAAATTTCTTAAAACAACTGTTGCAGGACATTTATGTGGTTTGTTTTGTTGTAATGTAGTCGCCAGTTATTAACAATAACACGTAAATTGATTGTAAGGTTTAAAAACTTAATTTCTTATTTTGGGAACGTCATAACAGTAAAGTGACAGTTTCTCACTTTTGTCTTTTTCTTCTAATGAGTAACAATTGAAATTTTCTTCTTTTTCTAATACAGATGACGAAATATTATTGTTTGATATGCAATCAACATTTTTCTTTTATTTTAAAACTTACATCCACGTATAGCCATGGACCTGCACATTCGAAATTAAAAGTTTTACTCGGCAGTAAGCGTCACAGATGCGCTATTCTGCTAAATTCCTTACGACTTTAAGGCGACGAGCTGGCAATTCGTGTCCACAACAAATCGGGAGCGCTAGCGCTTGTGAAAGAACTCCATAGATAAAAAATCACAGTACATCTTATTTTTGGACACGAATCGCCAGCTCGTCGCCTTAGGACGTAAGGAATTTAGCAGAATAGCGTTTCAGGTCTATGTAGCTATGGCAGCTATGGTCATTAGCAACCATTTTTTTTAAATAGATTTGTGCCTGGCCAGTTGTCTTCATGCGAAAGCAGAAGACAACTGGCTTATGTTATGTTCAAGTTATGGTCAAGTGGGATAGACGCAGATTCTAACCAACGTTATTCTGCTCCAAATACGCTAGCGGCTCGTCGGACATGCGCCTCTACCCCGACATAAAGTAATAGTTTGCATTTTCCCTAGCAACCTGGCCATGCGACGTCACATTTTTTTTGTCTATTGCCTAAAATATGAGTCTGATTGATTGGGAGAAATCCAAACAATGTTTTGTTAATGGCTGATAAGTCACAATAACCTGTGATATTTGTCGGTTGAGAAAAAAATCTAAATTGAAAAATATGTAGATACATCCGAGTCCATGGTTAACATCATCATCTTGTTAGGGCAGTGCCATGCTGTGCTAGCTATTTGTGTCTGCTAGTTACCATCGAAACATCCATAGACCACTGCTCCACTGCAAGTCCTGGATGTACTTGGAAGTTCTGGGTTGACCTCTAGTTCATCTGCCCAAGATTATTCTCTCTAAGATGTTGCAGAGCAATGTAACTGTAACTCTGTCGCCATTCCGCTTGGGGTGGCCAGAGCCTCTGCAGATTTACCTCCATTTCTTCCTGTTCTTAGATACCTCATTCAATTCATTCATATCCATCACCTTTTTAATACATTTTCTTCTTTTAGACTCACTTTGTATTCCTTTTTTTTCAGTCTCCTCAATCTGATCACTCCATACTTTTCTCGGTCATCCATTACCTCTTTTTCCTTTTTACAATAGGGTAATTTCACTTTTTTATTATTCCATAAATGGTGGACTACATTTTTTAAAATGCATCTGCGTTTTTAAAAAAATATATATTTTGCTTAATTTTTAAATTATAGCTCTTTAAAATTAGCGCATCTTTGGTTTCCGGCAAAACCGGTAATTTTTTATTTAGGCGGATATGGCGTCCATGGATCTTCGGAGTGTAGGTATCGACGGGCCCAGGTAGTCGCTAAGCCGGCCGCGCTGCGTTTTGGCAGGATTCAAATTCTCCACATTTTATTTTTGAAAATTATCAATGATATCTTTATATTTACTACTTAAAAAATATATGGTTGTGATCCTTGAAATGTACTCTACACAACCATAGTATTTTCAACCGTTTTCCCTACCACTGCAATTAGCCTATTCCTCTGTATATATACTTTTTCACTTTATTTTCATTATTCATTCTTTCCACATGTCCAAACCATCTCATCAGATTCTTTTGTGTCTTAACTTTCACATACAACCATTAATATTTTTTATGATTATTATCTTATTTATGTGCATTTGTGTGTATTTTTTATAGTCTATAAAAAGTTAAGTATTGATAGTGCTTTCTTTGACACGAGTGGCTGTCAAAAATGCTGTAAGCTACCAAAAATTTCCTCATAACCGGGAATTTTCTATGGCGGACGTTACATCCAAGGAATATTTTGAATGCTCGGGCCTCATTCTGTGCATGCTTTGCGTTCAAATGTCAGCTGAAGGGTAAAATCATTGCAGATCAGTTAAAATCTAGGCCAATTTTATTTTTGTAATTCCTTAACGGCAATTTTTTTTTGCTTTTATTGAGAATTCACCACCTATTAAGTAGTTCTCTTCTTAATTTTTTAAAACAAATAAAAAGCAATATTCAAAAATTGTATTTATTAATTGCACACAGAACCATGTCACAAAATAATACTTAGAAAGAATACATTAAAACAACATACAAAATGGTATGAAGAAATACTTATATCATTGTAATACAGGAAGAACTTCATGGCAGTATGGTTATCATCAAAGTAAACAAATATGAAATAAATAAATAAATTGTTTGTATTCTATAAATGCTCTACGCTATGATGAAAAATTGTGTGCCTTTGCATTAAGTCTCAATGATTTATCCAGCCTTACAGCAACTGGACCTTATTTGAGTTGACGCTGACAACCAACAACCAATCTCACAGAGAGTACTTGAGGTGTGATTCACAGATGAACAGTGCCGACCAAATAAATAAGACAATGTTAAAGTGAAGTCTACACATTTAGAATGGTGTATTTATCTTAAATTCACTTGTCCAAGTTCCTATGCATTTGTGATCGGTTGAAAGGATGTCCGGTCCGTAGTTCAGTGGTAACACTGCGGACTCTGAATGGAAGGTTGTGGGTTCGAATCCCGGCAGAGCACAAAAAAATACCATTAATATTTTCAAATTTGCTCTTCGCTGGGTTGAAAAATTCATAAACCTTTACCAATGATTGGTCACCAAAGGTCCATCCAGCCTTACAGCAACTGGGTCTTGCTTGAGAATTGGCACTTTGTAGCGACGACGACCAAGCTCGTATAAAGGTCGATAGCTCAATTGGTAGAATGCTTGCATTCCATGCCGAGAGCAAGGGTTCGATCTCGAGGTTTACTCAGCCTTCACAAGAAATGAGAACCAGCCCCGCTGGAAGCTGGGAAACCCCCACTTCAACTGAAAGTGGTTGGTGTGAGGCCGGCCCGCTTACCCGTAAAAATAAATAGGTCCCGAATTGCCACATAAGACCCCTTCGGGGATAACGCAGGCAAGAAGTTACACTATATGTGTAGCTTAATTGCATTTTTTTTTATTCATCTTATTTCCTAATCTGAGTACAACAGTCCTGGCGCTACAAAAAATAAAAAGGTTCCACACGCCACATGCGACCCCTTCGAGGACAATGCGACCCCTTCCAGGACAATGCGATTGCAATTTATGTGCAGCTTTGTTGTGTTTGTGACAACCAGACAATTTGTGATCATTTTTATTATCAAAACCTGTGATGACATCCAGCCAAGGGAAATATTTATTGTACCAACTCCATAACTTTTTTAAATAAATTATAATTTAAATTTGATCAACATATTTTACACATTACTAATGGATATTACAAAACTCATTTCCATAGTCAATAAATTAAATTTAAATTATTTAATAAATAATAAAATTTTATTATGAAATAAGAAATTAGAATAATAAATACATACATTATCTTGTTTAACTAAAATTATTCATTTATTCTACTAAAACGCAGGTAGAAAATCAATGTGGTATTGAAAAAATTAAAAGGCCCTTTAATGGAAGGAAAATGAACTTTAAAAAACTTGTTTGAATGCCAGGGCAATGACTGCTATCAGAAAAAAATGTTTAATTAAAAAAATATACAAAAACTTTTAATTCATAAAAAAAATTATCAATGCCAAAAACACCTTGAATCTTGATCTTCGAAACATCCTTTTCATAACTTTTAGACAGAACCAAGGTGTGAAAATGTGTAAAAATGCGCAAATGACCGGTCCGTAGTCTAGTGGTTAACACTTCTGACTCGTAATGGAAGGTTGAGGGTTTAAGTCCTGGCGGAGCACAAAAAATATACCGTTTATATTTTCAAATATGCTCTTCGCTAGGTGAAAAATTCATATACCTTTACCAAAGACCGGTCACTAAAGGTCCATTCAGCCTTACAACAGCTGGGTCTTGCTGGAGAATTGGCACTTTCAACAGCGATGACCAAGCTCGCAGAGGGCTCTTGAGGTGTGATTAACACAAAAACAGCCCTCACCAAATAAATCATCCTAATATTATTATTAATAGTCAATCATTGATTGCCTGCTTGTTCCATGATCATGGTTTGATAGAGCCTATCTTAAAAGCTGAGTCATTCTTTTAAATAGAAATATTTATTGACTTGTTTCATAGGCAAAAGTCTAATCATTTATATTTTTAATTTATCCTTAGGAGCAACAAGACTAACTCCGATAATGGCTCTCATTCATTCCTTTGCTGTCCAAGTCAAAAGAATAAGAACTTAGCAGTATAACGATTCATTCCTTTACCAAACTACTGGTTAATTAAATGATTTACCAGTATCTGTGTTGTCACCTCAATTAAATCCAGCTTTATTCAAAACCAACATCTATCGCCACTTCTTCTGCTTCTGCTGCTTCACAACACTAAGTAGCTAGCAACCCTGCTACAAAAGATTATAGGGCATCCAACTGCCATATCACCAACACCCAGACCTCTGCGGCACTCCAGAAAGTGCCATAGACCTCCAGATTTTTTAAAGATTGTCTGAAATCTGAAGTCTGCCGCACAGGATTTGAAGCTACATAATAACTTTTCTTACTTTTATTTTATTTTATAATTTAGCACTTAAAAAAATCTTTAAAATATCAACAACATCACAATACAACAATCTTACACATAATTAATAAAATTAGGGTTGATTTTTTTGTCAAAACCAAATTCAAATAGAAAATTGAGCAACGGGTATACATTTAAAAATAATTTCTGAGTCCTATTGAAACAAAGGCAGCCAAAATGAGAAAAGCATAATAAGACACAGAAAATTATTTTCTCACCAATTTCTTACATTTATCTCTTTTTAAAAAAAAACTTGGATTGTCGTCTTTGATTCTATACAACTCATATTGTCATTAAAGAAAAGAAAGCAGTCTAGAGGTTAATGTTTAGAGCTCATAATCAGAAGGTATTGGGTTTGAAAAGATTATTTTTATAAACTTCCATTACATTCATACATTAGTAAAATGTTAAATATTCAACATTTTGGGAAAAAACGCATTTTATTATTTTTCATGGTAAAGATATTAACTTAAAAAAAACAACGCATAACTCATTTACTTTAAGTACCCGAATAAGTATCCTAGAAGATTCTTTTTTTCTTCAATATTATTGAAGCCTATACACACAGGGTTGTCATCATAAGAAAATATTGTAATCCTGGTAGGTATTTATACAAAACTATCCTTAAAAATAAACACATTAGGTCCAAACAAGTTTTATAATAAAATTTATAAAAAATGTACAATACTTGCTAAATAAAATAAGTCAGGTATAAACGTATAAAAGGTTGAAAATAATGACACATTCACATATCGACTGCTCCAAGGAAGAAGGAAGGAACTCCGAAATTGAGGTTTTTGACTTATTTCCATTTCTGAAGGTAACAAATCATTGTCTTCATTCCAAGATGACAGCCGTGTCTCTATCTCTTTTTAATTCGTTAATAAATTAATGTAAAAAATAGTTTAGGCATTGTTCTCCATGGAATAAATAACATTCAATTGGCTCTCCTGCAAAACTATCTTTTTTGACTTAGTGCTGTCTTCCTTGGAGCAATCGATATGTACATGTCAGATGGTCATAGAAAATGTATTGAGAAGTGTTTACATAAATAACTAGTTGAAGAAAACAGTTGATGAGTGATTTTGAACGCAACAACACATGTGAACATGCAAAGGTACATGCAAAAAATATAATGGGGAGATTCTTTCAACATAAAAAACATAAAACAGTTGAAATTATTATATATTCCATGGTGCAAACTACCTAGTAATACTCAAAAATTAGCTTTATACAAGATTGCGCAACGTTTATACTACTAGGGGTAAAGAGCTCGTGATGTTGTGGTGAGACAGATTTCCAGAGATGTACAAAATGGGCACTCCAAACAATTGACATGCATCATGGAAATGGGTTAATTCATTTTCATTTGAAAACATTAGACCGGTCCGTAGTCCAGTGGTAACACTTGGGACTCGTAAATGGAAGGTTGTGGGTTCAAATCCCGGCGGAGCACAAAAAAATATACCATTTACTTTTTCAAATTTGCTCTTTGCTCTTCGGTTGAAAAATTCATAAACCTTTACCAAAGACCGGTCATAAAAAAAGGTCCATCCAGCCTTACAACAACTGGGTCATGCTTGAGAATGGGCGCTTTGCAGCGACGACCAAGCTCGTAAAAAGTCCGGTCGATAGCTCAGTTGGTAGGATGCTTGCATTCTATGCCGAGAGCAAGGGTTTGATCCCCACCGAGGGTGTCAGAAATGATTTCCTGTTTCGGTGTATATTCAAACCCAAAATAAATACCGGCAAGGTGTACTTAGCCTTCACAAGAAATGAAAACCAGCCCCCCCGGGAGCCGAGAGAAATTCCAATAAAGAATGTCCATTTTCCATTAGGTAAATGCATTTCTGCTTTACAATTGAATTTATTTGAAATAAGTCACATATATGGAGATTTCACACATTTTCTCCTGGTGGTATATTGGAAGACAGCTGCAGAGAACAAGAGGAGTTGAAGATCCAGCATTCCGAAAGTCAGGGAAAGATTTGAACTGCTGTATCATCAAAGAAAGATGAACACATGCTTCGTTAAGTCAACGTTCGGAACAAGACCTAAAGATCGCTCGGACATAATTTTTTAATATAGAATGAACTAAATGGACTTATAGCCTAGAGAGTAAAGATACAGGCTCCATCATGACTGGATTTGTGTGGTCAAATGTTGCGCAGATGTTGGGAGACAGCTTTTCTAGCCACAAATTCAAGTTGGACATGGCCAAGTGGTTGATTTCATAGATGACAACGGTTTCCCTGAAAATAAAAAAAAACATCAAATATAAGTGAACTAAGCATAATAAGTTTTAGGCTTTCATAGCTGGGGGTTGACACTGGAGAATTGCTTTCCGGAATCTGTTGCTTATTGAGATAAAAAATCGGATAGGAGATTTGTTTTTTATGTTTGGAGATATTTAATATCAAAATCAAGAGTTGGGTGGCTGGATTACGGCAGAAAATTGCTGGCACTATAGAGGTTCAGCAACCTGATTTTGCAAACAGTTTATTTGCAAAACCAGTCATGGAACTTGATACACTCAACGTAATCTAAAACAAAGTTGGCTTTATGTTTTATCTGGAAACTATTACTAATTTAGAAGTTCCGTCTCACCTTCTGATTTTCTTGATGGCAGCATCAGCTACGAAGCCCTGCACACAGTTGAGGATGGTGTCCAGGGACAGGCAGTATGGATGAGTGTCTTCCTTGTTCAGGAAATGCTTTTCTATGTCCTTCTGTATGGTCCTGAGCGCAGACTTCTCTTCCACCGATTTCTCCTACAAAAGTGACAAACATATTGTTATGTAATTATTGCCGTGTAAGCCCAAAACTCTTATTCATATTGTTATGATTGTGCTTGGCGTTCTTTTCATGAAATTGCGATTTACATTTACTTCACAAGATTTATTTTTCACAAAATTGTTTACAATATACTGTACACTCTTCACGCTCTGCTTGCAGGTATCCATATTACAATGTTCTAAGCAAATCTGCCTGTTCCACAGAATCTTTGCTCGTATTTACATGTACCGCAGAGATGATTCTTGCATGTTTTTGAACATGGTAGATATTCCACTAGGATTGTTCGACACACTTCCATAATGGATTATACTTGAGGCAGACACACACACCAGCAAGCTACGTGTCCAGGCTCACGTCCCCACGAGCTCATACATTTGTAACAATATATAAATTCATATTCAACTAATAATATAATTTTCTTTGCAGGTTTCTCCTATACTTTGTCCCTTGATGATTTTTGCTCCATTTGGGATTTCATGAGTCATACCTACATACAAAAATTATATAAGGAGAGATAAATTTGGTTTAAAAACCAGTCATATGAGTGATTCTTATAGCTATTCACTTAAAAATGCAAAAAACAATATCATATTAAACAATATAACATTAATAATTCCTATTACATTATTCAATATTATCCTAAACTTTCATAGTGATTTCTGTTACGGATATGGATATTACTTTTATTTTTGATGGCCGATAGTTTCAATTACGGATACGAACATCCATGAAATCCCTAAAATATACATGCATATTTCAGCTAGACATTTAAGAGAACCATAATTTCATAAAATAAATTCTATGTTCAAAATAAATGTGAACCTTTTTCAATAAATCTACAGTGTTTTTTTAACTTTAAAAATGTAACTAAGCTACATATATAGTGTAACTTCTAGCCTGCGTTAATCTCCGAAGGGGTCGCATGTGGCGGTTCGAGACCTATTTATTTTTACGGGTAAGCGAGCCGGCCTCACACCAACCAATTCCATTGAAGTGGGGGTTTACCAGCTCCCGAGGGAGCTGGTTCTCATTTCTTGTGAAGGCTGAGTAAACCTTGCCGGTATTTGGGTTCGAAATAAACACCAAAACGGGAAATCATTTCTGACAACCTCGGTGGGGATCAAACCCTTGCTCTCAGTAAAGAATGCAAGCATTATACCAACTGAGCTATCGACCGACTTTTTACGAGTTGGTCGTCGCTACAAAGCGCCAATTCTCAAGCAAGACCCAGTTGCTGTAAGGCTGGATAGAGACCTTTGGTGACCGGTCATTGGTTTATGAATTTTTCAACCCAGCGAAAAGCATATTTGAAAATATAATGGTATATTTTTTGAGCGCCGCCGGGAATTAAACCCACAACCTTCCATTGACGAGTCCGAAGTGTTACCACTGGGCTACGGACTGGTTCATGAATGAACCCTAAAAATATAACAATACATGAATTACTTACATTCAATAGACAGGCTGATATCCTCTTGAGGCAGGTGGTGAACGGCCAGATGAGATTGTAGAGGACAGTCTGTAGTTCCTTATTGCTTCCTAGAATAATATGAGAGTCCACTTTCTTGGCTGCCTCAACTTCTTCCAAATACTTCACAGATTTGTCATACTCCTGCAAAGAACAAAAAACACAATTTGTTCAATAAATGATGTGCTAGTGCTATTTTTTTGTGAAATAACTGAGCATCCACGGTCTCACCGAGTCAGGTCTCTAATTTTGAAAATCCAAGACCCAAACTCAGGCCCGCCGCACGGAGTCAGGATGAGATGGGAGTCACAGGACTTACGACCTGTCTCTGGTTGGTTAAGGATCCTTTTGTCATGACAACGTTCCCAATTCCTCCCAACTCATCCTTCCTTTCAATATGTAAGTCCGATTAACTACATTGCATGTCCAGAGGTGTCTGGGCTCTCAGATCTTCGCAGCCAAATGTGGTATGATCCCGAGATGGCCGCTTTTGTTAGTCTTTCCAGAAATCCATTTATTTGGGATCTATTCAGTCCCAGATCCTTAAGGAAAGTATATACCGATTTGGCTGGCAGTCCTCTCGCTCCCACCTCCACTGCATACAATCTTGTGATATATCCATTCTTTGTGATTTCATCCACTAGTCCTTTATACCTATTTAGTTTGTAGGCATGGTCCTTAGGGATGTTCATCTCCCACGGCACCGTCAATTCAACCAAGAGTACTTGCTTTAGTTCATTTGAGTATGGAACTATGTCCGGTCTCAAAGCCGTAGTGCATAGTTCTCCTGGGAAAATGTATCGTCCTGTGGTGGAATCCATCACAAGCCTCCAGTCCTTTGCCTTTTTTATAATGGAAGTCTGGGTCCTGGCCCTTCGCTCTCCCTTTTCTCCAGGCTTAACAAATTTTATTTTTTCAATGGACTCTCTTGTCAAACCTTTGTTTGCTCTGGAAATTGTTAGGCTTATACTCTCCCTTAGTATTTCCAGTACCCTGTCGTGTCTGTAGGTATATCTGCCATTTTCAAGGGCCACTTTGCACCCTGTTAGAATATGTCTTGCTGTGCATTTGTCAATGGCACAGAGATCACAGGAAGCAGTTGTATTTTTACCCCATCGTTTTAGGTTTCCAGGGTCAGGGAGCGTGTTTTGAAATGCATTTAAGTAAAATCGTAGCATTTCAGGAGACCAATTGTATATTAGTATCTTCCATGGTAGTGCTGGTGGAAGACACATTTCACCAACAGTGATCCAGTCATGCTGCATCTCAAGGTTTAACGCATGAAGCCTGTATTTAGAGTCAGAGTCATGCTTTACTAGAGCCTTCATATGGGCTTTCTCCGATTCCACCTTTTGCCATCCCAGACCTCTTCTGTTAGTGCTTACACCGGTTAGGTATTTGTGGAGAAATTTTGCTCTATTTTTGAGCTCTAACATTTGGGGATCTTTGGACCAATATTCTATGACACTTGGGTCTTTGGAGTTTTCAAGAATATGGTAACTTTCGCCGCCCGTAAGAAAATGTCATGAAAAAATATAAAATGTGCCATTCACACATGGAAACACAGAAAATGATGTAGTCTATGATCCCAGATTGTATTATTTTTTGAAAAGGTAGTCCACAAACCGTTTGGTGTTTTGTGTGATGTATCTTGAAGATACCTAATCTAATCTAAGTTGCAAAGATATGTAGCATTGGGGATTCACATTATATGCATTTTTATAAGCAGACACATATAAGTTCGCCCTTGTTGTACATGCCGCATGTGAACCTACAACATAAAAACCCAAATCTCAAATAAATATACACCCTGCAACTCTTGCCGACCTTCCCTGAAACAGGGGTGACATTCGCAAAGTGAACCATTTTCTAGAGCATAGGCTGTCAGCCGCATACCAACCTGTAAGTCAAGGAATGTATGTAGTAGGAAATTGGGTTAAATTTGTTACATTAAAATAAGAAATGAAATTCAATGCGGCAACACTCACCGCAGTGATGTTTCTATCGTTGATTGGGAATTCATGTTGGAGAAGTCTTCTGAGGTGTTTGTAGTGATGCCAGAAGGAAGCTGAAATAAAGAAAACATCAAAATCAATTTGAAATGGCATTACAAACAAGGAAATGCTCAGATAAAGCTGCCTAGAAGGCTTTTAACAAACCAGGGCTGGAAGTCTCATCACCACGGTAATTTTTACCTACTGAATATCGGTAATATTTTATGTATATAATATTTTCCATATTGACTCAAAAACTATTGACATTAAAAAAAAATGTTCCTATACGGCACTAAACAATGTATAGTTCTGTAATTAAAATGAAAAAAAATATTTCCAAAATACAGCACACACGAAAAAAATGCTACAAATGTGAAAAAAACGTGTTTTGTTAAATATTTTTTTGTGGTGGCAATTTTTAAGTTATATATTTTGTTCAAACTTTATAATTAAGATAAAAATTAATAAACATGCTTGATTTTTTCATTACTGTTACTATTTAGCTAAGACCATAAAGTGTAAGAAACAAAAACGGCAGATTTAGGTTATAAAAGCGCCTTAAGGATCCTATCGTCATGACAACGTTCCCACAAATTATTCGAATTAGACATTATTCACAATGTTAACTTGTCTCTGGCATTTATTTGTTTGAAAATAAAATAGTTACTATCTGTGTATAACTCTGCTATATCTTCCCAATTACACTGTAAAGAATAGAGGGATGGCAGCTCACGCACACACTGGAGAGCCAAATATGAGCGTTTAAAATGACTGTTTATTGTAAGATGCTAAGGATGTCATGGCGTGATCGGGTCACCAATGAATAACGTCCTCCGGTGCATAAACACTAATTTACAACTTCTGCAAAACATCAAACAGAGAAAGATGATGTTCTTCGATCACCTTATGAGGAATGAAAAATAATGCCTTCTACAGCTTATCGCACTATCAAACTCAAAAACACCGAACGACATTGGAGCTGATGAAACCGCGACAATGATTTAACAAAAGCGCTGAATCCCTACTTAATGTAATTTTTGTTAGAAGTGACATTTGAAGAAGAAGACTGACCTTGAGATGAGTCTGTTTGTGAGGCGAGGAGGCAGATACTGGCTGAGGGGATGACCCAGTGCAGGACGGGGTTCACATACAGCTGGAGCATCATCACAGGAACCACGGCGTCCATGGTCTCCTGACTCAGCTGGTGACCTGGGAATAAAGGAAACGTAGTCATCATTGGGTGCGAGATGAAATTTATGCTAGAAAATGAGGTTTCTTATATATGCATGATGATTTTCTTTTACATGTTAATAATAGAGCGCTGTTTTTGTGTGTGCCACAGCTTAAGGGCCCTTTCCATCACAAATGAGAGACTTTAAAAAGGTGTCCGGTCGATAGCTCAGTTGGTAGAGTGCTTGCATTCTACCCCGTGAGCTCGGGTTCAAATCCCACCGAGGAGGGTGTCAGAAATGATTTCCTATTTCGGTGTTTATTTCAAACCCCATAATAAAAAACCGGCAAGGTTTACTCAGCCTTCACAAGAAATGAGTACCAGCCCTCTCGGGAGCTGGGAAACCCCCACTTCAACTGAAGTGGTTGGCGTAAGGCCGGCCCCCTTACCTGTAAAAATAAATAGGTTCATATATTTTTTATGGTTTGTGTTTTTTATGGTTTGTGTATTAACACTGTGAAAATTAATGTTTTTTTAAGTTAATAATTTTTAAATATATTATATATTTGTGGAAATAAAACAGTGATTTAAAATTTAAAAAGTGTTGTTTAATTAAATAACAATAAAAAATAAATAAATAAATAGGTTCAACTCGCCACATGCGACTCCTTCGGAGATAACGCGGCAAGAAATTACACTATATGTGTAGCTTGTTTGCGTTTGCGTGCCTTCAGTACTCCCCCAAAAAATACCATTAAACCTAAGATAAAAACCTACCATACGTACAATGAGTAAAGTATGCACGGTAGAAATGACTTACTGAAAAAGAATGACTGATAAGAAAATTTTGACTGCTAGGGAAAAGGCAAACAAATATCTTGTTATTGGTTCTGACTGAGTTATGAATGAGTGCAATAAAAAGTAGAATATGAGAGTGAAAGTAAAAGACAGTACAATGTGATGTTCAGTGCATGTAGAAAGAAGAGACGATGAACAGCTGACAAACAGAGTGCAAAAGAGAATGTCAGAAATAAGCGTAGAAAGCGAAGACAGAGGAGCGAATGGATTGAACATATAAGCAAGATTGAAAATGACTGGAATCTGCAAAGTGAGAAAAAAATAAGAAAGTGATGAATGTCGAGGAGATAAAAGAAGTGCAATAAATTGAAGATACCATTGCGGAGGTACTAGTCACCTCTAACAAAATGGCAGCTGCATGCGAGAATCCAGCAAATGTTATATTAAAAATTGTTGGCTCGAGCTTAAGGCTGAATGGAAATACATATGATCCATAAGCTTAATTTTCTTTTCCAAATAAATTTTAAAATTACCTTTCATTTTCTTTTTAATTTCCTCCGTCATCAGAAACGCCTCACTGTTCACGAGCCTCAAGCAGTCGTTCTTATCCAATCTGACAATATTCTTGTGCGTGCTCAGCGCCAGTTTCACGTCATGTTTCACGCTCTGCTCGTCATAATCAAACACGTTCCCGCCCAGCTCTTTAAACACGTGCGACAACCAGATAATCTGCTCGTGCAAATCGGTCTCTTTCAGCGGGGTCGACTTGTGCAGAGACATTGTCAGCGCGACGGCAATCATTTGGAAAGTCGTCACAAATGCATACTGCTGCTGCTTGTAGATGATTTCATGTGCCAGGCTGTGCACGAGTTTATTTTCTTCTGAGGACATGGTTTGGATTTCTACGGGTTTGATTGCGTGCACGTGCCTTCTGAGATTTGTGCCATAGTATTCCTTTGCCGAAAACGGTTCGCCGATGTTGACGTAAATGTTGCCAAAGTTTTCGCTCAAGATGTTCAGCGCTTTGAGAAGACCCTGGAAGTATATTGAAGTGTTATTTAAAATAGAGAAGAGACTAGCGAATGAATGGGATATCCAGAGTCATAATAAAAGGAGAGCTTGTATGAAGAAGGTTATGACTCTGGATGAAATGAAAAAAGTATGTAAGGACAGAAAGAAATGGCGGTTGATTTGTAATGTTGGCGGCTAGGACTAGGGTTTTTTAAACTAGAATTCTGTATTATGTTTTAGTTTTAATGTCCATACACATTACTATTTCTTGATTTTAAAAATGTAATTTGTTGTGTATGTTCTTTGATTTATAGGTTGGTATGCGGCTGACCACCCATGCTGTAGAAACTGGTTCACTTTGCCAATGTCACCACTGTTTGCCACCACCAGGGAAGGACGGCAAGAATTGCAGGGTGTATGTCCATTTAAGATTTGGGTTTTTATGTTGTAGGTTCACATGCGGCTTGCTTAAGCGCAAACTTATACGTGTCTGCTTGTGAAAGTGCATATAATGTGAATCCTTAATGTTACATATCTTTGCAACTTAGATTAGATTAGACTTGCAGGGAGACCCAGGCTGTGGGGGGAGGATGGAGTGTGGAGAGATGCTAGACAGCTTCTTGAGATGACAAGTTAGAGGATGACTGCAGGGGACAGGAGGTCATTTGAGAGGTCAAAGCTCAATTTAGGGTAAAGCATCATTTGAAATTTTGGAGGTTTTATGTCTGATGTACATTTAGTACCAGTGCAGTAAAACTGGTCAAAAATATGGTGGGGGTTCTGCACCACCATCACAGCCGGTTGCCAGTTTGCTCCGAGCAATGTGAGCGGAAAGACGTGCTTTCGCGTTAAGAAAAGCGTTCTTTTGAACAGAGATATACCATCAAGGTTTGAGAGGAGTTTGGTAAGAAAAGAATTCCCAATTTCTCTTCAGGTTGGCGTAAAGCCTGGTGTTTTACCTATGAAAACACGTAGGTTACCATTACCACATGCGACCCCTCCGGGAACACTGCAGCAAAGTTACACCATTTGTGTATATAGCATTGGTAGCTTTTGTAGCATTTTCAAAGGAAACAGACCCAGTTTCATACCAAAAGTAATTTTTAAAAACTTTCCTCAATTTATAAACAAAGGCTTAAGATTAAAGAATACAATCAACTCAGAACATTCAAAATAACCCTCTATGCTATGTGACCTTGATAATGGAAAATGGATTCTCGATAATCAGCAAGTTTTTCTATTTTAAAGCAGTGTAAACGCATGCATTTGCATGATTATTCTTAATGCAGTACGGTGCACTGTATTGTCTTTTCAAACTACCTACAAAAAAATGACATAATATTGTATTGAAGTTAAGAATCTCCTCCTCTCTTTACGCCGGGCAAGTGACATCACATTTTTCCACACGGTGCATTTGTATCAACGTCAACCGTCGGCATTGGTTGACGTCTATAAAATTACGCATCAACTGATGACGTATCAAGAATATCCGGCAAAAACTTATTTACATGTAAAATAAAAAAAAGATTAACGTTTTTTATTTTTATCAATAAAAAACTGTTTTATTACGACAAAAAAGTTAATACTACCTATATACGAGTGTGAACTCAACTTTAATATTTTTTAATGTATTTAGAAACATTGGTGGAAACACAAAGCACTCACAGAAGTGGATTCCTTGGGTTTGGGCACTCCAAGCAGTTCAAATGCAAACAGTTTTTCTTCCATGACTCGGTCATATGTGATGTTGATGGGAACAAATGTGACGTCTGGTATTTCACTGGAGAACAGCGGCTCCAGGACCATAGACATGAAACCTGCAATAGATAATTAAGTATCAATGATATATCTCTGTATGAAAAATATGCATGCACGATTGTTTCAAATTTTTGATGAATGCCTTGATGATGATGATGAGTTGGTGATTTCTTGTGCATGTGATGCCAGAAATTTGCTTATATTCAGTGCATTCCGGAACTTTCCATGGTCCTCTAGCTCTTTCACATGATGAGGTAGGCGGTTCTAGGCCAGAGAACCAGCAACTGCCGTCTCACACTAATAGTTACAATGATCACATGGAAATAGGTTTTCTTCTCATTGTTACCATTTTTCAACAACCGTTGCTGACTTTAAAAAGTCGCAAAATGATTGTAAAAACTACATTATTTAAAAAAAGTAAGACAAGGTCTCCAGGGTGAGCTAGTAAGATAATCAGTACCCGGAGTACGAGTTTTTAATGAATACTGTAAGTATTGAGTATTCGAGAAAAATGTATGTAAACTTGAAAAGCGCCTATGATAATAATCTATAATCTAAGTTACAATGATATTTTGCATTTAAGATTTATGTAAAATGTATTCCCACAAGCAGACACATTTAAGTTCGCGCTTAAACATGCCGCATGTGAACCTACAATATAAAACTCAATCTCAAATGAACATAAGTCCTACAACTCTTGCCGACCTTCCCAGAAACAGGGGTGACATTGGCAAAGTGAATAATTTTTTACAGTATGGGTGGTCAGCCTCATACCAGCCTATAAGTCAAGGAACCTCTCACCTCTGTCAAAAAAAGTTTCAAAACTTTTTGCATTTTTCTCGAATACTCGATACTTACAGTATTCATGGAAACTCATACTCGGGGTAGAGTAAGAAGAATGGTTCAGATGCTTTTTATCATATCGTTAAAATCAAAACAGTTCTAACTAATGTGATTTTACATTGTTTTAGGTCAAAAGCGCCTTCAGGACAAAAAAGGCCAAAAATTGTTGTTACACCAAAATCATACTTAAAACAGTTTTTGCTTGGGCATATCAACAAAAAAGTAGAGCCATGGGAGTGTGCGCATTAGAAAAAGTGGAAAATTTTAAGTAGGATAGCATTCATAATTCATTTTTGACCAAAACGTCGCATATGCCCTATTTCCGTCGTCGATATGTACTTTTCAAGTGTTTCATACACCCTCCTGGCCTGAAAGACGTCCACAAAGCCAAGCCAGGAGCAGTGAAGTGGATGGAGGGCTTAGATCTTTGCCTCTGACGCGGCCTAATGGCCAAGATATTTATTGTTCTTTCCGGCCATATGCAAAGTAAAGTAAGTAAGGGTTTCATTTCAGGCCAAAATCATTAGAGGAAGTTAACTAGCAGATTTGTGGTACCGTATTTTGGTGCCATGCTCTTCTGGCTACGGGATCTGGTGCCCTCGATGAAGAACTCCATGGGCGTGTGGTGCTGCGTGACCAGCGTCCTCACGTACTGCCGGAACACGGCGCCGTACAGCTTGTCCGTGGCAAACGTGCGGCGCATGTAGAAGGCGCACGTGTCGCGCATCACGCGTCCCATGCCAACCATCGCGTGGAAATCTTAAAACCAACAACAATTAAAGATTAACGGTGCTATTCTTAGACATTTTGGTCGTCCGTTGAGCCCACGCTTTGACAAACTAATGATGGCGACTAATCAGCTGTTCACTTGCGGCCATCTTGGATTGACAGATCTTCATACAAATATTACCATTATTCAGTAGTTAGGAATAACCGTGGTGATGAGACTTTCAGGGCCTGTATTTTCAGCATACAAGTTAACAATTGCAGCTCACAATTGTTAAAATTTGACAGATCTGAGGTAAATAGTGTATTTTGAAACTACAAGTACACAACTTGTAAAGTACAAGCTACAATTACAAGTCTACTATCCATAGACTACTTTTTTCACTTTATTGTAGAAAACGTTAAAAAAAAAAGCCTAATCGAACAAGTGTATTACGAATATAAACGAAATTCTTACAAAATTGTTAATTATTAGCTGTCAAAATTTAACAAGCCTACCTAGCTGTGGAGTTAGGTAGACTTGTAAACTTGCTTCAGTGACTTGCTTTGCACTGAGCTTTTGATGAGCCTTTATTGCATCATTTTGTTGTTTATTTTTCATATCCCTCTTTATTTTTATTGGAAGTCCGTTATATAGGGACTGTACAACATTTGAAAGAGACCTATTTCCAAGCTTTGTCGATCGAAAACCTTTAGGTAATACGTAAATTTTCTGAGCCTCGAGTGCTATAATTATGAAAAACATTTTTATAATGATACTCTAAATTTGTGTGAATTGAGGATTTCAGAACTTGAATGATATTAGACAGTGATGTCGTACAAATGGTAGGATCTTGAATGGAAGAACATTGCTTTGTCGATAATTGTTGATCAATATAATATAAACCAAGATATCTTACAAAGCTGACTACCAATATTATTCGATCCGATAGTAATGTTAAAGGACTTTTTTTTCGATTTTCCAAACAGCATATATGACGTTTTCTTGACATTCAAACTTAATTTATTTAACCTTAACCAATTAGCAAGATGTGAAACGTCTCTTTGCATTAATTTTTCAAGTTCTTCTATCATTTGCGAATGATAAAAAATGATGGTATCGTCTGCATATAGTTGTATCAAAACAATAACATAACCTCAAAATGTGCATATCATGGAGCAAAGTTTTTTTTTTTGTAGAGACGTTACCAAAAATTGTAAAATGATGAGACTTGTAAAAAACAGAAGTACCCATGAAAACGCAATGTTAGAAATACACTAACTTAGAATACAGTAATTGTAACTTGTAAGTTACAAGGCTTGTTACTTGTAAATTGTAACTTGTCAACTTGTACGTTGAAAATACAGGCCCCAGGAATCATTAGTTTGACAAAGCGTGGGCTCAACGGATGACCAAAATGTCTAAGAATATGTAGCACTGTAAGATTTTTAGCCCATTTTTCTCTACAACAAAAAAATAAATAACTTCATGTTGCGTTCTCCCCAAAAGATTGCATGTGGCTAGTGGAGCCTATTTATTTTTACAGGTAAAGGAGTAAAACCACTTAAGTTGAAGTTGCGATTTCCCAGCTCCCGAGCTGGTACTCATTTCTTTGTGAAGGCTGAGTAAGCCTTGCCGGTATTTTATTGTTGGGTTTGAAATAAACACCGAAACGGTAAATAATTTATGACATCCTTGGTGGGATTCAAACCCGAGCTCTTGGCATGAGATGCAAGCACTCTGCCAACTGAGCTATCGACACGACTACGACCCGCGAACTTACATGTTTCTGTTTGTGGGCATGCATTGAATATGAATTTTAAATTTTAATACATCTTTGCAACTTATATATATTATTTAAGAAATCCTGTGCGGGAGACTCCCTAGATTTCAGAAACTCTAGGGGTGTATGGCACTTGTTATAGTGCTGCAGGTGTTTACAAGCTTGGTCATCGCTACAAAGTGACAATACTCAAGCAAGACCCAGTTGCTGTAAGGCTGGATGGACCTTTTAGTGACCGGTCTTTGGTAAAGGTTCTGTGAATTTTCAACCCAACGAAGAGCATATTTGAAAATATACAGGTAAATGTTTTTTTTTTTTTTTGTGCTCCGCCGGCATTCGAACCGACAACCTTCATTCACGGGTCCAAAGTGTTGCCACTGGAAAACAGACCGGTCATTTTAGGTTATAGATAGATATATATTTTTTGTTCCTGGTTTGAGCATAATTTCATCGTTGACTGTAATTTTATGCAGGAATTTTATTTGATTACTTTTATTGTAGTGTAGTGTTGGAGAATCAAGTTTGTGACAATAAAGCCAGCAGGTGTTGTAAGTATTTCTTATGAATTTACTCAGATATTTACGCACTTCACTTCACTTCAAACAATGTGAACAGTCACATGTATTAGTTATTCTAATCTAATCTAAACTAAGTTGCAAATATATTTAACAAAAGATTCACATTATATGCATTTTCATAAGCAGACACGTTTAAGTTCGCGCTTAAATATGCCGCATGTGGACCTTAAATATAAAAACCCGAATTTCAAATAAACATACACCCTGCAACTCCTGCCGACCTTCACTGAAACAGGGGTGACATTGGCAAAGTGAACCATTTTCTACAGCATGGGTGGTCAGCCACATATTCAAGAACAAAAATTACAAAGGCTTAGCACACATTTCCACTTGCAGATTTTAAATATTGTCAACACAGATGTCAGGGATGAGTTCAAAGTTGGATGACGTCTATGATTGACAGTCGCACTGTATGCAAGTTTACACTTGACGCCTAATGCGTGCCGCCCGCAGTTGAAGGGTCAAAAATGACTGCACCGTCAATGTGCAAACTTAAGAAAATGAAGATTTACTCACCCATGCCCGCTGCTACAGCGGGGAACTCTATGTCGTAGTAAAAGCAGATGTACGTCATCAGTATGAAGTCAGCGTAGCTCCTGTGGGTCGGGACAAACACTACAGGGTTGTCTCCCATGGAATATTTCAGCTGAAATATATTTAACAACATAAGAGCGCCAGAAAAAATAGTTTTAAAAAAAAAACTTTTTATTTGTAATCCTCTTCACTGGTTTTATTGTCAAAACTATTTAAATTCATTACAAACTATTTCCATAAACTTATTCAAAGAATGTTTTCTCTTCTTTAATTCAACCAATAGTCAGAGTCAAGATAGACACTAGTCAGCGAAGAAGACGTCGGTGGGATGGTCGAGCGGATAAGGCAAATTTGGGTTCAAAATAAAAATATTTTTTCAAAAACGTAGTTTTATTTTCACTATAATTAATTTTATTTGCCTCTAATTTGGGTTATTGACACCAGCGCCGATTCGAACCTCGCCTACGACGTGTCATATTGACAATTACTTTGACCCTGGTTCAACTGATGCCATTGGGTAAAATGAATTAATAATTCATTAAAAAAATATATCTAATAATGAATAATTTATTTATATTGTTTAAACCTGTTTTTGGGCAGGCAAAATAGATAGGTTAATGGTATTCCTTTTCACAAATCTATTTCCCACGCTTTCCATGTAAACCAGAGACTCATAAATTCTTGCACCTCTTGAACCCCTACTGCAACTTAACACAACTAAGCTGCACGTATAGTGTAACTTCTTGCTGTGCTGTCTTCAAAAGGGTTTTGTGTGGCGAGTGAAACCTATGTAATCTGCTAAAAATCTATGTAAAGGGGGCCGGCCTAACACTCACCACTTCATTCGGGGCTTTTCCAGCTCCCGAGGGAGCTGGTACTCATTTCTTGTGAAGGCTGAGTATACCTTAATGACCCCTCTAATGACCCCTCCCCCCTCTTGCTGTAATAATGGATGAGCTTAATAATTAATAATGTTATATATCTTACATAATGTTATGCATATTTTGTATAAATTGGTATTTACAAGAACGACGTCACTTTTGGTACTCATACGTCATTTGCCATCATCCGCAGACCAGACTCCCCCCCCCCTTAATTCGAATGACGTAATATATGGACGGCCCCTTATACAATATATGATTATTATATAACGCAACTAAACGCAACTAAGCTACACATATAGTGTAACTTCTTGCCGCGTTATCCCCGAAGGGGTCGCATGTGGTGAGTTGAACCTATTTATTTTTACAGGTAAGGGGGCCGGCCTTACGCCAACCACTTCAGTTGAAGTTGAGGTTTCCCAGCTCTCGAGAGTGCTGGTACTCATTTCTTGTGAAGGCTGAGTAAACCTTGCCGGTATTTTTATTTTGGGTTTGAAACAAGCACCGACACGGGTAATCATTTCTGACACCAATGCAAGCACTCTACCAACTGAGCTATCTACTGGACTGAGCTATCGACCGAACATCTCATCATCTTAATATTTATTATTTATAATCTACAGTATGCTTGCCTCTGTTAAATGAGTAAATACACAATGCATTATGTGTAAGCGTGAACTTACACATGTCTGTTTGTGGGCATGCATTTGATATGAGTTTTGAATATTAATATATCATTGCAACTTAGATTATAGATTATTATAATAATGTTGTTAATGCCAAAATCATTCAAGATCCATACTAGTAGGTTTCCATGTCTTGTCTTCTTCATTTCAAAGAATCTGGGAGGCCTCACCTTGAAGATGTTGCGCTCATTGACAAACACACTGGAACACACCCGGCACAGCACCTTGGTGGTGAAGATGCCCAGCCAGCGGACCACGTACAGCTTCCTCTCAAGGCCAATCTCCTCCAGCATGTCCACCACCTCCTTCATCAGCTCCTCTTTGTCCCTCTTCAGCACCACTGACAACTAAAATAAACTTGATTGTTATGGATTTGGTTTGAATTTAGCCCGACAGCTTGTCAAACTAGATGAATATAGCCTAATAGCCATCAAAACTAAAAAGAAAAAGAAGACTTTTTTTGTGTCTTCTGTCATATTGTATGTAAGCTCTTTCTCTTTTGTACCGACCTCCCAGCTGGAAGGTTGTGCTGCCAGCATGTGTAACTTTTAACGAATATATGGTGTGTTAAAAAACATTGACTTTAATTTCTGTGAGTTGTAGTCCTCTCTGGTGTTCCTCCTTTATTTCTGATTCCCATACCCGTCCAGATTCCGACTTGGATTGTTTTTTTAAGGAATCCTGTGTGGGAGGCTCCCTACATTTCCGAGAATCTAGAGATCTATGACACTTGTTGTAGTGCCGCAGAGGTGTTGGTGATGTGGCGGTTGATCTAATCTTTTGTAGCAGGACTGTTAGCTGCGTAGTGTTGTGTTGCCTTTGTTTTGAGACACTCAAAGGAAGTGACGATTGATATTGGTTTTGGATACAACAGGATTAAATTACAGTGGGAATACAGATACCACTAACTGATTCCATAAACGGACAATTTGGTAAAGGAATGAATGAAACGGGATTCAAGAATTTCCGACACTTAGATAAATTTTATTTCGGAAATTTTAAATGGTTCTAATCTCTAATCTAATTTAAGTTGCAAAGATATATAACATTTTTGCAAGAAGACACATATACGTTCGCGCTTAAACATGCTGCATGTGGACTTACAATATTTTTTTTAAGAAATCCTGTGCGGGAGACTCCCTAGATTCTAAAGACTCTAGGGGTCTATGACACTTGTTGTAGTGCCGCAGAGGTGTACGAGCTTGGTCGTCGCTACATAGCGCCAATACTCAAGCAAGACCCAGTTGCTGTAAGGCTGGATGGACCTTTGGTGACCGGTCATTGGTAAAGGTTTATGAATTTTTCAACCCAGCGAAGAGCACATTCGAAATATAAATGGTATATGTTTGTGCTCCGCCGGGATCCGAATCCACAACCTTCCATTTACGAGTCCGAAGTGTTGCCACTACGGACTACGGACCGGTCCAAGATGCCAACGACACGCGGTGTACCTGAGCGGTTACCCATCCAAGCACTGACCACGCCCAATGTTGCTTAACTTCGGTGATCTATGGGCACCGGTGCTTTCAACATGGCTAACGTCGTTGACATATAAAAACCCAAATCTCAATGAACATACATGCAACTTCCGCCTGCCGAACCAATGTTCTCCGTCAGTCTTGGGTAGGGCGTGCGCTGTCGCTGCTCAATACTCTGGCCTCCTCAGCCCCACACCTGGATATATTTACAACTGGTGTGGATCGCTTACTATCGGAGTATGTATATTAGAAAGACGTATGGATGCGTAGAATAATGTATCTGTGTATTGTTCTATTATGTCTGCAATGTTGTAAGTATTGTGACGTTTTGGTGTCTCACTGTCAGTCCTGTATATATTTGTTAAATAAATAAATTAACTCTTGCCGACCTTCCCTGGAACAGGGGTGACATCGGCAAAGTCAACCATTTTCTATAGCATGGGTGGTCAGCCGCATATCAACCTTTAATTCAAGGCACATACATAACAAATTACATTATTTAAATCAGCAAATAATATGTATGGACATCGTTCACTCCTGAAAAATCTCACCTATTGTTTTAGCTCATTAAAAAAAAAACATAAAATGCAATAAGATTGTGTCAAAACACAGGTAAAACAGGCTTATATTTTTGATTATGTAAATGTGGTTTTGGTATCACGTATAGCTAAGGTCATTATCATCACTTTATGTGTTGTTGATGCAAATTTTGGGGAGAAAGGAGGTCAGAGTTGTTCAGTGACACTTGGAATTATAAATTCTACGTAAAAATGTGGCATTTGTCATTGTCTGTTATGAAATCTAATTTATTCTTATGCTTTATATAATGATTTGTTTACTTTTTAGTGAATGAGGTTAATCCATAATCTAAGTCGCAGAGATAATATCAACATTTAGGATTTATATATTTCTTTTTCAATGGTTTTCAAGTTTCGTTTATCAGATGATGGTCAGAACACCGAAAGTGTTCGTAATTTTTAATCGATACAAAGAAAGTGGAAAATAAACAGTAATTTAAAAACAGTCTTTAAATTAAAAAAATATTGTTTTTCTTTATAGTCATTTATAGGATTTAAGACTCATACAAAATGTATGCCCAAAAAGAGCGACAAGTGAGTTTGCGCTTACACATGCGGCATAATATGTACTTACAAAATAAAAACCTAAATTTCCAATGAACATAATCCCTGAAACTTTTGCCGCTCTCCGCTGAAACAGGGAGTCGGCCTCATGCCAACCAATTAGTCAAGTGACAAAAATTATTAAATGCATTATAAATAATAATAATATTAGGATGTTTTATTTGGTGAGCGCTGTTTTTGTGTGTATCACACCTCAAGAGCCCACTAAGAGCTTGGCTGTCGCTGTAGAAAGCGCCAATTCTCAAGCAAGACCCAGTTGCTGTAAGGCTGGATGGACCTATTGTGACCGGTCTTTGTTTTTTTTTCAATCCAGCGAAGAGGACATTTGAATTTTTTTTTTCTTGCTCCTCCGGAATTCAAACCCACTACCTTTCGGAGTCTCCTTCACGAGTTTGAAGTGTTAACCACTAGACTACGGACCGGTCAAAAGAAAATAAAAATCTCTGAAGGATACTTAATTATAAATCCATTCATATTATTATGCTGTTATTTTTTATTTTACTTTTGTTTTTAATTTCATTAATTCATTAATTTAATTTCAAACTTTAATTACCTACTTAATTTTAATTTTTAATTCATTTTAACTTTATTGTATTGTATTTTATTTTGATAATTAATATTTGTAAAGCGCCCTCGAGGTGAAGTGTCACATGACGGGGCTGTAGAAATTACCAAAAATTAAAATTAAATTAAGATACAAAAAACAATGAAAAAGAATAAAGTTAAAATAAAAGTAATGAAAAATATTTTGATGACATCATCAGGCCAAAACTAAATTTCACAATATCAAAGATTTATGGTTAGTTTTTTTGCTGATTAAATTATAAAATAATAATCCTGTTTTCTGTAAAATAGTTATTTTTAAAATTTACATTTGTGTCCAATAAATAAATAATGATTGTAAATTCAAAAGAACTCACCACAAATTTGAATTAAGATTTTTGTACACCTAGCCATGTTAAATCACAATTACGTCAATGTCAATTCATGTGCTGTAACTCGCCATTGCGCTAGGGGTGGCTAGAGCCTCTGCAGAGCTGCCTCCATTTCTTCCTATCCTTACATACCTCTTTCAATTCATTCATATCCATCACCTTTTTCATGCATTTGCTTCTTTTACGCTCACTTTGTATATCCCATTCTTTCACAATCTCCTCAATCTGATCACTCTATTCTTTTCTCGGTTGTCCCTTACCTATTTTTCCTTTCACACTTTATCTGTATTTATACTTTGTCAGTCTATCATCATTAATTCTTTCCACATGCCCAAACCATCTCATCACATTCTTTTGTACCTTAAGTTTCAAATCCTCTTTTAAATTACATTCTTTTTTTACCCATTCATTCCTAACAATCTTTCAGTCTATCTTCTTTATTACTCTATCTTTCAGTGTTTTTCCTGTCATGCTTCTCAAATGCCTCATACATACTTTACTCATTTCACTATCATTTAGTGTCCATACTTCACTTCCATACATCAAAGTCGGTAAGAATATGCCATTGTGTACCGCCATTCTCAGATCCATCGTCAAACGCTTATTCTTCGCTATTCTTCCAATTGCACCGACCACTTGCTTTCCCTTACACACCCTATTCTCAAGTTCTCTTGTCATCTTCTCATTTTTTACAAACATACTTCCCAAGTATCTAAATTCATCCACAATTTCGACTTTCGTTCCATTTAACATGACTGTGTATTCTTAAGTTTCATTTTTTCTGTCAAAAATCAGTACTTGCGTCTTACTTGCATTAATTTTCAACTTGTTCACACACAGAGCATGGTTCAGACTAGAGAGCATTGCCTGGAGTTCCGCTGCTGAATCAGCAATTAATACTGCGTCATCAGCATAAAGCAGAACTCTGACTTTTCTTTCTCCAATGTGCGAACTTCATAAATGACATTGAATGCTAATCATATTTGCAATATGAATAAAAAATGGTATATAAGAAGTGACCTTTCCTTATTGCAAAATAGAAAAATACTATAATGCTATTCTTTAAAACCTATTATTTAAGATTCGGATAATGGCAACTTGAAGGATTATGCTCAATATTAATTAAGATACCTCAATCAAATTTAATGTAAAAAGGTGTCTAATTGGTCATAATTATATCTTTAAAAAAACATATTTTTTTCACACTGTTATGATGGGTTAACTGCTGAGAATATAAATAATATTTATTGTGAATATGGTGTACATCTGTTCAGTGGTTCTGGAGTTTTATGAATATTAACTAACTTCCTGTAGTCTATAGTGATTAACACTTCCGTTTTCCGTAGTCTAGTGGTTAACACTTCCCACTCGTAAATGGAAGGTTGTGGGTTCGAATCCCAGCACAAAAATTTAAACATTTTATATTTTCAAATATGCTCTTCGCTGGGTGAAAAATTCATTTTACTTACCTCTACCACACACCGGTCACTAAAGGTCCATCCAACCTTACAGCAACTACCGTTTATATTTTACATGTGCTTTTCGCTGGGTGAAATATTCATACACCTTTACCAAAGACCGGTCAATAATGGTCCATTCGGCCTTACAGCAACTGGGTCTTGCTTGAGAATTGGCGCTCTCTACAGAGACAAACAAGCTCGCAGAGGGCTTTTGAGGTGTGATTCACACAACAATAGCGCTCACCAAAGAAATCATCCTAATACTACTACTATTTCCCAGGTGTATGGTCAGGCTCTGCATTTGTATAATATTGAAGATAGATAGATAGATATGTGGGTCTCAGACAAGGTGAAGAATTTTGTATCAAGCACAACGGGAATGTTGATTGCCTGTGTGTCTCACAATCATAGCTAGCCCTACCAACACCACTTGCAGCACCTGAGCAAATGAGGAAACAGCTGATCTTTGTTATTATGGCATGAACCAAGGGTTGCGTGTCAAATTTTGACAGCCAATAAGCTTGCTTCTGTCGACAACACTAATGACTTTTAAAGAGGGACAGAACGGCAACTATCCAAAACTGTCTACTGTACTTTTTATATCCACCTTGGATATGGCATACGTAACAACTTTCAATTAATGACATTGAATTATCAGTGAAATTGGCAATATATTGCAGAAAAGATTGATAAAAAAAAATAAGCAGTGAACTTTCCTTATTACAAAATAAATAAAAATTTTGAGACTGTATGGAGGTCACATAATACCTAAGCTAAAAATTAATGAAGAATGAGGTCCAAGTATTCAAAATATCCCTCGGCTGTGTAACGTCATCCAAAGTAAATATAAAATTGTTTTCCTGATAATCAGGGATTTTTATCTAGTTTACAGCATTGAGTGTGGACTACGTCTGTCTGCAGGAGTTGGAGTGCGGTTCTGGTATTTATATAGAAAAGAACCTCGGCATTTGTGACTCAATCCATCCAGGATTTTTTAGAAACCAACGGTAGAACCAAAGGATAGAAAGAAATGGCGGTTCATCTGTAATGTTGGCGGCTAGGGTTTATTAAAGTGAAATTGGTTTTATGATTTAATTTTTTTTAATGTCCATGTTTATATTATTGTTTATTGATTTAAAAAAATGTAATTTGTGATGTATGTTCCTTGACTTATAGGTTGGTATGCGGCTGACCACCCATACTGTAAAAAATGGTTCACTTTGCCAATGTCACCCCTGTTTCAGGGAAGGACGGCAAGAGTTGCAGGGCTTATGTTCATTTGAGATTGGGTTTTTATATTGTAGGTCCACATGCGGCATGTGTTAGCGCGAAATTATACATGTCTGCTTGTGGGAATGCATTTAATATAAATCTTAAACGATATATATCTTTGCAGCTTAGATTAGATTAGATTAGAACGGTAATGGCACATTTCAAATGGAGAGATTTTGTTTACGAGGTATTGACTAAGTGTCCAGCCTTAAATAACGCAACTAAGCTACACATATAGTGTAACTTCTTGCCTGCATTATCCCCAAAGGGAGTCGCATGTGGCAATTCGGGACCAACTATATGTATAGCTTAGTTGCGTTGCTTTTTGATCAATGCAAAATAAAAATTACTGATTAGGTACCTTCATTATTAATACAAACTAAATATTTTGAATATGATCTGAACATGCCGTATTTTATGCTATAAAGTCATGTGCAGTGCACTGTACAATTCACTTTTTTTTTTTTTTTGTAAATAAACTATTATTTTTTTATATTATAATTTACAAAAAAGTACTTTTGAGTTACTGGCATCTCTTACAAAAAAGAATCTCGAGTGCAAAGGGTTGCTCATTGTTTTCTATTTACCTCGTCCAGGATCTTGTCCAGCCTCCCGCTGTGTGCAGTGACCAGCTTGATGCTGTTGGGGCTAAGGGTATTGTTTGCTATTTACCTCGTCCAGGATCTTGTCCAGCCTCCCGCTGTGCGCAGTGACCAGCTTGATGCTGTTGGGGTTGAGGGTGTTGGCCTGCAGGTAGGAAGCCTGCGGGGCCCAGTGCCGCGTCATGAAGCTGTATGCATCATTGTTGACGCGACGCGGCTCCACTATGTCCTTGAACTGACTCAACAGCCGCTCCTTAGACATGATTCAGGTTTGCAGTCACTGATCTGTGAAGAAAACAAAGAAAACTAATAAAGCAAAAATAAAAACAAAGTTTTTCTTTCCTTGACTTATAAGTTGGTATGCCGCTGACCATCCATGCTGTAGAAAATGGTTCACTTTGCCAATGCCACCCGTGTTTCAGGGAAGGTTGGCAAGAGTTGCAGGGTGTATGTTCATTTGAGATTTAGGTTTTTATATTGTAAGTCCACATGCGGCATGTTTAAGCGCGAACTTGTACGTGCCTGCTTGTGAGAATGCATATAATGTGAATCCCTAATGTTACAATATATCTTTGCAACTTAGATTAGATAAGTGTGTGGTTATACTTGGCATAATAGGCTCCGAACAAAAAGACCCCTTGGGGGATAAGACTGTAAGTAGTTCCACTAATTATTGTTCAGCTTACTTGCGTTTACAGATGTACTTAGTGTACAACCAGTTGATTGGGAGTGTGATTTTATGAAAATTAAATAGAAAGTCCTGAGTCTGGTTAGGTATGATTTTAACGCAATGGACATATTTCATCAATTTTATAACTGTTGATTTCCTTCTTCTGATTTAAATTGAAATAGAAGTGAATTATTTAAAATCAAAATCGGCGATCTAGAATTTTTTGGAAAATGAGATAAATAATAATAATATAATAATATTAGGATGATTTATTTGGTGAGCGCTGTTTTTGTGTGTATCACACCTCAAGAGCCCTCTGCGAGCTTGGTCGTCGCTGTCGAAAGCGCCAATTCTCAAGCAAGACGCAGTTGTTGTAAGGTTGGATGGACATTTCAGTGACCGGTCTTTGGTAAAGGTTTATGAATTTTTCAACTCAGCGAAGAGCACATTCGAAATATAAATGGTATATTTTTTGTGCTCCGCCGAGATCCGAATCCACAACCTTCCATTTACGAGTCCGAACTGTTGCCACTGGACTACGGACCGATCAAAAATATATGATAACACACAGAATGTTATATAATTATACAAGGATAATTTATTCATAAGGTACACATAATTAAAGAGTGCCGTTTTTGTGTGTGTCACACCTCAAGGGCCCTCTCAAATCACGGATGAGATGTTTTTATAAAGATGCGTCTTTAGTACTCCTTTAAACATACTGACAGTTTTTGCCTTCCTCACATTAGGTGGTATATAGTCTGTTCCATTCCACTGGACCCGTAAACTGGAAGGCATGGTCCCCAAAATTAGTGCGTGTCTGACAGTACGGCTGGTCTAAGTCAACCACTCGATAACTCGCAGATCTTAGCGTCTGGCGCCTCAAATCTATTTCAACGGGTAAGAACATCAGACAAATATGAAAGAGTCGCACCATTTACAGCTTCATAAACCATCAGACAAACATGCTAGACCACCCTTTCCGGAAACCGAAGCCAATGCAGTTTTTTTTAACAATGGAGTAATATGATTAAATTTGGACATCCCGAATATGAGTCTTGCCGCCGAGTTCACCACAGATTGAAGCCGGCTGAACTGTTTTTAAGCTGACCTATATAATGTTGTTATCTTTGTTTCCATATATTTTCATTTTCTACTAAAGTACTAGATTGCTGCGTTTTATTTTATGCTAATCATGTAAGATGTTAGTATCTAACAGGGTTATTAACAACACGTTTGATCCATAGCTGACCCATAGATTATCCTGTTTTTGTATGGAAAATTCACGTCAGGTGGCGGTTGAGCAATGGATTTTCTGTGTGCATAACAGTAAAGATGTTATTATATTAAAGGTGCTCATCCACCGCCTACATTTAATTTTTCACACAAGAAAAAATGAAAATTCGTGGATCATTCATGGATTAATATATTTGAGGATAACACTGTAATTAAATGCTAATCTTTAATATATTGTTTAGTAAAAATATTTAAAGTTGTCTGGGAATGAATATTTGCTAAAAGCAGGTTTTACTATTTATATGAGTACAAACTTATGTAGGGTTTATCTATGTTTATCTTCAAAGAAAATAAAACGTCGCATTTCTATAGCTGATGAGAATATCTTACTGAATAACTTAAACAAGAATATGTGAGAGTAAACTGGCAATGTATAAAACATTCATAAGACCATTTTCTAAAATCCAAAATATCTATTTAATTATGATCCATTATCTATTATCCAAAAATCTTATACGTGATTAGAGAGGGCTCTTGAGGTGTGACACACACAAAAACGGCGCTCTTCAATTATGTGTACCTTATAAATAAGTTATCCTTGTATATATATTAGGTCAGCCAAAAGATTCAACCCCCTTCAATCTGTGCTGAACTCGCCGGCAAGACTCATATTCGGGATGTCTAAATTTACTCACATTACTCCATTGAAAACTGAATTGGCTTCGATTTCCAGAGAAAGTGGTCTATCATGTTTATTTGATGGTTTACAAAGCTGTCAATGGTACGGCTCCTTCATATTTGTCTGACATGTTCTCACCCATCGAAGGCACATTAGGCGCCAGACGCTAAGATCTGCGGGGTATAGAGTGGTTGACTTAGTCCAGCCATAACCGTCAGACACGCACTAATTTTGGGGACCATGCTTTCCAGTTAGCGGGTCCAATGGAGTGGAACAGACTACCACCTAATGTAAGGAAGGCAAAAACTGTAGGTACCTTTAAAGGAGTACTAAAGACGCATCTTTACAAAAAATCTAATCCGTGATTTGAAAGGGCCTTTGAGGTGTGACACACACAAAAACAGCACTCTTTAAATATGTGTATATATCTAAAATAAAAATAAAACTAAATATCTTTATAAGAAATAATAAAAACTTAAAAAAACACAGAGTTTTATTTATCACAGAGTTATATTATTATCTTTGTATATATATATATACATTTTGAGTTATAATGTAGTGGAGTCAAAACCATTTTGACGCAATTATACACCTTATCTATTTCAAACTACCTCATCACAAAAATTTGTTAGTTAGAAATAGAACAACGATACTCCGAGTGTCGACACTTTGTTAACAGACAAAAGGTAGTCGTTAGAATTTTTTCTGCATTGTTGGCATTACTACAATGTCTTGTCTGCGTGCAAATCCTGCACAACTGTTCCAATTATTATGGTCGGAGAATTTTGAAATAAAAATGGCATTATTATAAAACATAGCGCCACATGTAATTATTGAGTGTCAAAATAAAAGATGGAGAAAGCCAAAAACATAGGATTTCACATGATTACTAAGTATTCTATGGTGTCTGACAGCTCTGTGGACGACAGGTACGGTCAACAGTACCCTTAGTACAAGTTGCAAAACTTGAGTATATATAAAGTTTACGGAAAGTATTAAAGAGTGATTTTCCCCAAAATCTGCCATTTTTGTTTCTTACACTTTATGGTCTTAGCAAAAGAGTTACAGTGATGAAGAAAGTCAAGTTCAAACAATCAAAAACGACAGATTTTGGGGAAAACCACTCTTTAATACTTTCCGTAAACCTTACTTTACTCAAGTTTTGCAACTCGTACTCAGGGTACAGGTGAGCCTCATATTATATATCAATGCCGTAAGCTAGTTTTTCCTCCACCAATATTATAAAACATGCGTTAGACCTTTTATGACCAACAGTGGATAAAATAGAGAGGACACAAGAAGAACCAAAGGACTTCTAATTTAAAATTAAAGTTCTTAGAATGATCACAGGAGAAAATTACGTGATCACATCTGAAATAGAGGACATACTGAGATGGAGTAGATCCAAGAGGCAATTTTGGAGGATCCCGATGATCAACTCGAAGACGTTGTAGCGAATGAGATGTCAAAAGATCAACACCCAGCTGGAAGACGTCTTAAAAGGTGGAAAGATAGCTGGGCATCCTAACCTCACTACGTAACTCTGACAAACCCTAACAGAATGGCAACAGTGCTACAGTAACAGTTAATCTAATCACATAATAGAGACTGGACATTCTTTCCATAACCACATTACATAACTTCTGCACCCAAGTTCCTACGGACCAACTCACTCCGCATTGAAAATAATCAAATATAACTAATTTAAAAATTGCCCTAACACACTTATTAATAACATCCTGGTCCCCAATTCATCCCCTCTGTTGACCATATTCCCGAGGAAGCAATTCCTAAGAAATGATCCAGATGCCACAAACTCCACACATGGCCGTCCTGCATCCCCTTCTTTCCTCATCCCCTCACACGACACTCTTAATGATTAATTCCGTATCTGAACCATTCAGTATTTATTTAGCGGATTGTTCGCGAAACCGGTCGTGGAATTAAAATATACTCGCCATAATCGAATACAAAATTGTTTTTATTATCTAAGAAATAATTTACTTATTTCTGTGAGTATGTCAATATATTGTAAATAACTAAACTTACTTGCAAAAATATATACAAAAATACATCAAGGCAAGTGACCCTACTTGACATCTTAAAATAAAATTCAATAGTTTGCATTCACAAAGAAATCCTCATATAAAAAAACTAGTTTTTCATAAATAAAAACATTCAAACAAATACTTGTATAAAGAAGGCTTTGAGAAATATTTCTTGGTATCGGTAAAAAAATACAAGCATAATGGACAAGAGTATAAATATTTTGTATTGGCAAACCTGTACCCAGGTATAAAAACTTTATGTTGAAACTCAACAATAGTGTCTACCAAAAAATATATGTAAACTCAAACACTCACGTGAGGCGCTGTTGAAGTTTATATATCATTTTGGTGAAAGGCTATGTTTGAGTTTAAATGTGGAGTTTTAGACTTACGTGATAGATCAGAAAAGAAGTGTTTTTTAAAAAAACAAAAACTAAATATATTGACAGAAAGACCTGGTTGTCAAGTTCATGGTTGCGTTTTTTTGTATTAAAAAGAAAGAAGGCACAAAGAGGTTATTGTGCTAAAAGATATTTTCAGTTTACTTTATAGATTTTTAAGGTGTTTAAATAACATAATATTGTAGTGTATTTTTTTACAATCATTTAAAATATCATAATAAATTCTCAAATTAAATTGGTGGTACACATGGGATACCATTTTAAATATTTTCTTCAAAAAATGAATCATTTAATGAAAAAAAAACTTTGTTTTATTCCACTAAATACGAGTATTTACACTTCTTCAACTTCAACTGAAAGTGGTTGCTGTGAGGTCGGCACCCTTACCCGTAAAAATAAATAGGTCCCGAATCGCCACATGCGACCCCTTCGGGGATAAGGCAGGCAAGAAGTTACAGTATATGTGTAGCTTAGTTGCGTTTGCGTTTACATGAAAAAAATAAATTCAGAGAGACACTTCTCCATCTTCAGTTTCTTATATACTCTAAGAAACTAAAGATAGAAGTTTTTTACAAAAAGTTATTTAAATAAATATTCATAATTAATTCACTGTACGAAATTCACTTATTTTAAATCCTTGTAGAAATCAAATTCAAGAGACAGCACAAATTCAAAAGACATAAAAGTGAGATCACACGGTCACCAAGGACCTATACTGCGTTTACATTATTCCAGGTTTAGGTTTTTACCACTGCTCTTGTCAAAGCAGCAATAATGGGCTAAATAACATAAACAGCAGCAAGACAGCAAACAACAATTATTGTAAATCGGTCAAAAATTGACAAAATCCGGATCACTGGGCAGCGCATGTAGCATGAGTGGGAGCAGTCGAAGGAGCGTGTTTACATTCTACCTCGCTCATTTCCCGCCCAAGCAGGGCTGAGTGTAAGCCTCACAATAGTAGCATACAGTTTGCTTGCCAAAAAATATTCAAATACAAAACATCTCGTAGGAGTATTTATAATCTAAGTTGCAAAAAATATATTAAAATTTTGTGCCAACATTTCATGAACGCCCACAAGCAAACATGTGTAAGCTCGCGTTTACACATTCTGCATGCGCGCTTGTGAATAAGACCCAAAGATCAAATGTACACACATCCTGCAACTCTTAATGTTTTTCCTTAAAACAGGAGTGACATTGACAAACGTGAACCATGGAATTTTGCAATTTTTATAAGATGAAAAAATAATTTTTTTTGAAGAGGAATGCAATTCACAAACCAATTTTGTCCTATAGATATTTACATAGTCGCAACTAGTTTACACGTACAGTGTAACTACTTGCTGCGTTGCCCCAAAGGCTTTTCATGTGGCCTTTGTAACCTAATTATTTTTACAGGTAAGGAGACTGGTCTTAACCCAACCACTTCCACCAATTTTGTTATTGCTATCACTTTACTTGAGGTGGAGATTTCCCGGTTCCCGAGAGGGCTAATCTAAATCTAAATCTAAGCTGCAAAGATATGTATCATTTGAGATTCATATTAAATGCATTCCCACAAGCAGACATGCATAATTTCGCGCTTACACACGCCGCATGTGGACCTACAATATAAAAAACCCAATCTCAAATGAACATAAGCCCTGCAACTCTTGCCGACCTTCCCTGAAGCAGGGGTGACATTGGCAAAGTGAACCATTTTTTACAGTATGGGTGGTCAGTCACATACCAACCTATCAGACAAGGAATACAAGCAATTAATACATTCAAATATATAAAACAAATAAACTCTAAACAATTAAACAGTAAAAAATTGCTAGAACAGTGTTTTCCAACCTTTTTTCACCCATCATCCCTTCATGTGTAAATAGATAAGCCCATCGCCCCCTTATACCCAAATGAAAATAGTTTTTTTTTATTAGAATTTTGTATTTGTTTTGATGTTTATACAAATTATTATTTGTTTATTTTCAAAATGTAATTTGTGTATATTCCTTGACTTATAGATTGGTATGGGGCTGACCACCCATACTGTAGAAAATGTTTCACATTTCCAATGTCACCATTGTTTCAGGAAAGGTCGGCAAAAGTTGCAGGGTGTATGTTCATTTGAGATTTGGGTTTTTATGTAGTAGGTTCAAATGCGGCAAGTGCAAGCATGAACTTATATGTGTCTACTTGTAAAAATGTGAAACCCCAATGTTACATATCTTTGCAACTTAAATTAGACTAGACAATCACCTTTAGAACCACCTTTCCAGAAAAAAAAATGACTATCGACAGGAGGGCAGACATGCGATTTTCAAAATAGTAATTTCATCTCAAAAGAAACACCATCGTCGGGGGGATAGGCACAGTTTTCAGAAAGGTCCCCCCCCCCTATCGTTCCATCAACCCCCAATCGCTCCATACGTAATTTCCCCCCCCTTCTAAGAGCCCAAATCACCCCTCAGGTTGGGAACCACTGGGCTATAACTACTACAGCCTTGTCTTCTCAGCCAAAGCAATGATAATTTTGGCTTAAAATCACTTCTGATAAAATAAAGAATGACAAAAAACACTAAAATAGACATAAAGAACATTCAAAATTATTTGGAAATGTCAGCACCTTGTGACAGACAAAAATGACATTGAGACTTTAATTGTAGGTGGTTCTATAAAATAAATGACGAAAACAAAGAACAAAGTGTACCCGTGTTGATAATAAAGATACACATCCAAGAGTTCCTCTCATTCTTAAACCTAAGTTGACAAGAAATATTAACATTAAAAGCATGCCTGCAAACAAACTTCCATAATGAATATTTGATTAAAAATATATAAATAAATCATTTTTAGAACACTTAAATAAAAGATTTCGGAAAACGTTTTTTCAAAAAATAAATACTCACAGTGGAATAAAACAAAGTATTTTATTTAAGTGTTCTAAAAATTATTTATTTTTTAATCAAATATTTAAAATGGAATTCCACAATGTTTCACCAAAACAATTTGAAAAGATACACTTCCATAAGTTTGCACACTACAAAAATTAAAAATTAAATTAGGCTGATTTATTTGGTGAGCACTGTTTTTGTGTGTATCACACCTCAAGAGCCCTCTGCGAGCTTGGTCGTCGCTGTAGAAAGCGCCAATTCTCAAGCAAGACCCAGTTGCTGTAAGGCTGGATGGACCTTTTGATGACCGGTCTTTGGTAAAGGTTTATGTTTATATTAATTTTTCAACCCAGCGAAGAGCAAATTTGAAAATATAAATGGTACCTATATTTTTTGTGCTCCGCAGGGATTCGAGCCCACAACCTTCCAGTTACGAGTCCGAAGTGTTACCACCTGGACTACGGACCGGTACACATGTGTACTTCAATCCAAACAATCAATGAGTGGTTCAGTTAACAATCAAAGTTTATTTTTAAATAACTTTGTGAAAAGGAATGTAATTCACTGACCTATTTTGCCTGGCCAGATACAGATATCAATAATTAAAAAAAAATAATAATATTGAATTATTAATTGATACTTAATTACCAATCGACTCTGTTGAACCAGGTTCAAAGTTATTGTCAATAGGACGCAACGGGATTCACACTTGCGCTTGTTTCAAAAATGCTAATTCAAATGCCAACGCGTTGCCCCAAGACCACACCATCGATATAAGAGATGGGTCTCATTTCTTGTCGAGGCCGAGTAAGCCTTGCCAGTAATGCCCACCTACAGGCAAACACAGGTAAGTTTGCACTTGCGCATGCTGCATGTCTACATGCAAAATAAATCAAGCCTTACATCAACATAAGCCTTGTTGCAATTCTTGCCGCCTTTCCCTGAAACTGTGTTGGCATTGGCAAAAGTGACCAGAGTTTTTTACAGCATAGAGTGTCAATGTCACCTCTGTTTCAAGGAAGGTAAGCAAAAGTTGCAAGGTTTATGTTCATTTGATGAGTTGATGATTTCTTTATAGCGCCGTTTCGTGATGTAGTCACTCCAAGGGCGCTTAATAATAACTAATGTGAGGTTTGGATTTTAATTTGTAAGTACACATGCAGCATTTGTAAATGCAAACTTACACATATCTATTTGTGGGCATGCATTTAATATGTATTTTAAATGTTAATATATCTTTGCAACTTAGATTATAGATTATAGAGGGTCAGCCTCATAACAGCCTTTTAGTCAAGGAACAAAAGAAAATAATGTTTTTTTATTTGAGATAAACACCAGGAAAGGAAATCCTATCAGACAACTTTTGTGGCGATTGAAACTTAGCTTTCATGGAAGTGATTTTAAGAAGAAATGAGTTTTTGTGGTGTAATAAACAATTTTTCTGCGTAATAACCAAGGACATAGAGCAGGAAGAGTGACGCGCGTAGTTGACTTTTAATGTCAACTTTTTTATGGATAAAATCAACGTCAACTTTAAACTCAAATTACCCGAGCAGGTAATTTTAAGTGTAAACTAAGTAAACACATTTTTTTGTTGCAAGTAAAAAGTCAAATAAACGCATTACATTTAAAAAACAAATTGACGTCAATTTTCCACAGCCAATAAGCTTGCTGCTTTTAACAACATTCTTGACTTATAGGTTGGTATGAGGTTGACCACCCATACTGTAAAAAATGGTTCTCTTTGCCAATGTCACCCCTGTTCCAGGGAATGTCGGCAAGAGTTGCATGGCTTATGTTCATTTGAGGTTTGGATTTTATTTGTAAGTACACAATCAGCATTTGTAAGCGCGAACTACACGTGTTTGTTTGTGGGCATACATCTAAGAGCTTTGAATGAATATATCCTTGCAACTTAGATTATAGATAGATTATAGATAGTGCACATTGACTTATGATATCTGTGGACTAGAAATTATTACAACAAAAAGAGACATTATATATCTGTTTCAACTTATTTATGAAAATGGTCATTGGTAAGAAAGAGAACAAAGAACTTCACAGTTGCATTTCCATATGTAAAAATGTTCCTAGAAAGTTGGTACTATTGCAAATAATAAAAGCTACCGGTTGACAGATAACATGCGTTATAAATATTGTGATCGCTAAAATTGATGAATTTAAAGAAAAAAATCATTATTTGAAAATATTATGGCCTGTGTTATAATTGGGTGTCGAAACACATAATGGATTTGGACAAACTGGCCTTATTTCATATGACTACACAACTGCAACGTTTGACAGGATTGAGACAAATGTTGGCTATAGTATGTATCAATTCAGTAAGCTAGTTTCTGCTCCTCTATGTTATTTAATCAATGAAAAAAACAGTATGTTAATTATGTAGAGCCAAAGATAGCAATTTCACTTATTTTTATTGAGATACATATATTATGGGAACAAACCGGATTGACTGGTCTGTAGTCTAGTGGTAACGCTTTGGACTCGTAAATGGAACGTTGCGGATTTGAATCCCAGTGAAGCACAAAAAAATATGATTTATATTTTCAAAGTGCTCTTTGCTGGGTTGAAAAATTCATATACCTTGACCTAAAGCGGTCACCAAAGGTCCATCCAGCCTTGCAGCAACTGGGTCTTGCTTAAGAATACAAGCTTTGTAGCGACGGCCAAGCTCATGAAAAGTCCGGTCGACAGCTCAGCTGGCAGAATGCTTGCATTCCATGCTGAGAGCAAAGGTGCAATCCCCCCCCGAGGGTGTCAAAAATGATTTCTCATTTTGGTGTTTATTTCAAACCCAAAATAAATACGGGCAAGGTTTACTCAGCCTTCTCAAGACATGAGAACCAGCCCCCTCGGGAGCTGGGAAACCCCCACTTCAACGGAAGTGGTTAATGTGAGGCCGGCCCCCTTACCCGTAAAAATAAATAGGTTTCGAATCGCCACATGCGACCCATTTGGGTATAACCCAGGCAAGAAGTAACACTTTATATGTAGCTTAGTTGCTTTTTTTGCATCTAAATCATATCCAAAAAAAATCTTAGATGGCGGCCTTTGATTCTATATGATAATTATTTATGTATCAAAATGATTAACAACAATATATTATTTCCTTGAAAAACAGCTTCAAAGTCAATATGACATTGCTCGGAATGCTTTTTTTGTCATAAATTAAATTTTATGTCACTTTTTCCTCTCCCTGTTAAAAAACTACACAGCGCAATAAAATAAAAAAGATTAGAATATAAATGATTTAAGGCTTCTCGACCAACTTCAGATGCATGATATTGTTCTTCCCAAGTTGACCGTGGTCCTTTGTATTTTTTTTTGCTAGGCTTCAAGTCCGGTCTATAGCTCAGTTGGTAGAGAGCTTGCATTCTATGCCGAGAGCTCGGGTTCGAATCCCATCGAGGGTGTCGGAAGCGATTTCTTTTATCGGTGTTTAAAATGGACTTCGAACATTCAAAATATCCCTCAACAATGTGTCGCCATCCATAGTAAATAAAAAACGGATTCCTGATAACTAGGGATTTTTCCAGTTCACAGCACTGTCAGAAATGCTAAATGCAGGACGGTGCACTTAAGTGTCTTTTCAAACTACCTACATAATATTGTATTGAATTTATGATGCTCTGTACTGTCTTTAGGCCTGGCCAAGTGACATCACAAATATTCCTCAAATTGCAAGTATTTGTAAATTTGTCCATTTTCAAAATAAATCAATCCTTTATTATATTACCCTTCGTCGTCGTCATTCGTCGTCGAGTTTCGATTTTCAAAATCAATGCCATCACAGCAGATGAAACACATTCATGCTCTATAGCAAATTAATTTTTGTATATATGCTGCAATGCGGCGAGCTTACGCGTGTGTGTTTAGAAATGTATGAAAACTTTTAGGAATTAATCTGTTTGTTCATACTAAAAATGTATGGAACAATATTGACATCTAGCGGCAAAACGTAAAAGTTTTTTTTACATTTTCTTTTATTTCATGCAAATTAAAAATAAAAAAAAAGCCAAATAAAAATGGATTTCAATCTGTAATCTAAGTTGCAAACATATATAACATTTGAGATTCATATTACATGCATTCTTACGAGCAGACATGTATAAGTTCTAATCTAATCTAATCTAAGCTGCAAAGATATATATCATTTAAGATTTATATTAAATGCATTCCCACAAGCAGATATGTATAAGTTCCCGCTTACATATGCTGCATGTGTACTTACAACATAACAGCCCATTCCAAATGAACATAAGCCCTGCAACTCTTGCCAACCTTCCCTGAAACAAAGGTGAATTTGCAAAGTAAACCATTTTTTAAAGTATGGGTGGTCAGCCTCATACCAACCTATAAGTCAAGAAAATTATTTTGTGTATTTCTTTACATAATCTAAGTTGCAAAGATACATACCATTTAAGATTCATATTAAATGCATTCCCACACGCAGACAGGTACAATTAGTTCACGCTTACAAATGCCCAATGTGGACTTGCAAAATAAAAAAACTAATCTCAAATGAACATAAGCCCTGCAACTTTTGCCGACTTTTCCTCAAACAGAGATACAATTTGCATGGTAAACCATTGCTTACAGTATGGGTGGTCAGCCACATACTAACCTTTTAGTCAAGGAAATTATTTTGTTTAGTTCTATAATCTAAGTTGCAAAGATACATACCATTTGAGATTCATATTAAATGCATTCCCACAAGCAGACAGGTACAAGTTCACGCTTACAAATGCCCAATGTGGACTTGCAAAATAAAAAAAACTAATCTCAAATGAACATAAGCCCTGCAACTCTCGCCGACTTTTCCTCAAACAGAGATAAAATTTGCATTGTGAACCATTGCTTACAGTATGGGTGGTCAGCCACATACTAACCTTTTAGTCAAGGAAATTATTTTGTTTAGTTCATTAATCTAAGTTGCAAAGATACATACCATTTGAGATTCATATTAAATGCATTCCCACAAGCAGACAGGTATAAGTTCGCGCTTACAAATGCCCCATGTGGACTTATAAAATAAAAAACTAATCTCAAATGAACATAAGCCCTGCAACTCTTGCCGACTTTTCCTCAAACAGAGATAAAATTTTCATTGTAAACCATTCTTACAGTATGGGTGGTCAGCCACATACTAACCTATAAGTCAAGGAAATTATTTTATTAAGTTCTATAATCTAAGTTGCAAAGATACATACCATTTGAGATTCATATTAAATGCATTCCCACACGCAGACAGGTACAAGTTCACGCTTACAAATGCCCAATGTGGACTTGCAAAATAAAAAAACTAATCTCAAATGAACATAAGCCCTGCAACTTATGCCGACTTTTCCTCAAACAGAGATAAAATTTGCATGGTAAACCATTGCTTACAGTATGGGTGGTCAGCAACATACTAAACTTTTAGTCAAGGAAATTATTTTGTTTAGTTCTATAATCTAAGTTGCAAAAATACATACCATTTGAGATTCATATTAAATGCATTCCCACAAGCAGACAGGTACAAGTTCACGCTTACAAATGCCCAATGTGGACTTGCAAAATAAAAAAAACTAATCTCAAATAAACATAAGCCCTGCAACTCTTGCCGACTTTTCCTCAAACAGAGATAAAATTTGCATTGTGAACCATTGCTTACAGTATGGGTGGTCAGCCACATACTAACCTTTTAGTCAAGGAAATTATTTTGTTTAGTTCATTAATCTAAGTTGCAAAGATACATACCATTTGAGATTCATATTAAATGCATTCCCACAAGCAGACAGGTATAAGTTCGCGCTTACAAATGCCCCATGTGGACTTATAAAATAAAAAACTAATCTCAAATGAACATAAGCCCTGCAACTCTTGCCGACTTTTCCTCAAACAGAGATAAAATTTGCATTGTGAACCATTGCTTACAGTATGGGTGGTCAGCCACATACTAACCTTTTAGTCAAGGAAATTATTTTGTTTAGTTCTTTAATCTAAGTTGCAAAGATACATACCATTTGAGATTCATATTAAATGCATTCCCACAAGCAGACAGGTATAAGTTCGCGCTTACAAATGCCCCATGTGGACTTATAAAATAAAAAACTAATCTCAAATGAACATAAGCCCTGCAACTCTTGCCGACTTTTCCTCAAACAGAGATAAAATTTTCATTGTAAACCATTCTTACAGAATGGGTGGTCAGCCACATACTAACCTTTTAGTCAAGGAAATTATTTTGATTAGTTCTATAATCTAAGTTGCAAAGATACATACCATTTGAGATTCATATTAAATGCATTCCCACAAGCAGACAGGTATAAGTTCGCGCTTACAAATGCCCCATGTGGACTTATAAAATAAAAAACTAATCTCAAATGAACATAAGCCCTGCAACTCTTGCCGACTTTTCCTCAAACAGAGATAAAATTTTCATGGTAAACCATTCTTACAGTATGGGTGGTCAGCCACATACTAATCTATAAGTCAAGGAAATTATTTTGTTAAGTTCTATAATCTAAGTTGCAAAGATACATACCAATCGATATTCATATTAAATGCATTCCCACAAGCAGACATTTATAAGTTCGCGCTTACACATAATGCATGTTGACTTACAACATAAAAACCCAATCTCAAACTAATATAAGCCCTGCAACTCTTGCCAATCTTCCCTGAAACACAGCTGAAATCTTCAAAGTGAACCATTTTTTAAACTATGGGTGGTCGATTTTCTTTTACAAAGGCTGCATGTTTTTATTTTACATGTTTTCCGAATTTTAACGCGAGGAAACTATGCGCAATATACACATTCACCAAATGTTAAGGGGTTGGGCTGCGTAGCAGCCAGGGGCAACGCCCCTAGTAATCTATAATTATAGAAGCTCTTATGATGGACTAAGCGCAAAGGTGAAAAAGGCATACAAATACTTTGTTATTGGTTGCTAAGGATGGCAGTCCCATGCAAGACTGGTGTTTGCTTGCTGAGAAAAAAGTTCAAAATTCAATAATGTTCCAACCCCACTCTAATCTAATGTAAGTTGCAAAGATATGTTACATTAGGGATTCACATTATTTGCATTCTCACAAGCAGACATGTACAAGTTCGCGCTTGCACATGCCGCATGTGAACCTACAACATAAAAAATTAGCATCTTCAATACTGTGAAAAGCTATAAAAACTACATGTAGGTAGGTAATTTTATTTCTTTAAAAATATTAAGCTCTTTCAAAACAGTAAATTACCTAATAAAACCAATAGCCTAATAAATGTTTATGCATACTTTCGCTGGGCATTTTTGAATTTGGAATATCAATGTGACATTATTCTAAAACCATAACTAGCCAAACCAAATAAAATTGGTAGGCAAAAAACAAATTGAATCCTTTGAGCATTTTATGATAATCACTTTGTAAATTTGGAATATACCTAAATGTGTTTTAGACTGAAATCATCCCTTCCTAATATTAAAAAGTGATAGGTATAGAAAACTTAAAGAAAAATAAAACCTTTTTCAACGGTCCGTCAAGTTTTTTAGATTTGGAATAATATGTTGCTAGGCTAGGCTCACATGTAGTATTATAGTATACTTATCTATGCTCAAACCTTCCCAATAAAAGCAAATTATGTAGATTAGTTATTGGTATGAGGCTGACCACCCATACTGTAAAAAATGGTTCACTTTGCCAATGTCACCCCTGTTTCAGGGAAGGTCGGCAAAAGTTGTGGGGCTTATGTTCATTTGAGGTTTGGATTTTATTTGTAAGTACACAATCAGCATTTGTAAGCGCGAACTACACTTGTTGGTTTGTGGGCATACATCTGAGAGCTTTAAATGAACATATCCTTGCAACTTAGATTATAGATTATTATATAGTATGTTGTAATGTCGGTGTATTCATTTGCTACATTTTTTGCATAGGAAATTTTTGACTTTTTTTTGTATAGATTTCTTTGTAAGGTTTTGTTCTTTTATATATTTAAATGTAATTTTTTATTCATATTCCTTGACTTATAGGTTGGTATGAGGCTGACCACCCATACTGTAAAAAATGGTTCACTTTGCCAATGTCACCCCTGTTTCAGGGAAGGTCGGCAAAAGTTGTGGGGCTTATGTTCATTTGAGGTTTGGATTTTATTTGTAAGTACACATTCAGCATTTGTAAGCGCGAACTACACTTGTTGGTTTGTGGGCATACATCTGAGAGCTTTACATGAATATATCCTTGCAACTTAGATTATAGATTATAGATTATAGTAAAGAATATATTTTTCAATTTACTTAATTGTATTTTTATTAAACAAGTTCCACAATTATATTTATTTCTAAAATTATTTATTTACTCCTAGGAAAAATATAGAACTGGTATTTAAATGAGTTTGTAGGTATATAATCATAAAACTTATGGTGCAAAAATATTTTTTTTATTTTCAAATATGCTCTTTGCTGGATTAAAAAATTTGGTAACCTTTACAAAACAGACTGGTCCCCAAAGGTTTATTCAGCTTTACAGAAAATGAGTCTAGCTTAAGAATTGATGCTTTGTTAGCGGCATACAAACTAGCAGAGGGCTCTTGAGGTGTGATTCAGACAAAAACAGCACTTTATAAGTCAATAAAATTGGCAAAATCAAAGGGATATTGTTCAACCTTAATCCTATCTAAAATATAATTTAAGTCAAATACAACTTAAAATAATCATATGATAAAATTATATTATCAAAACAATAAAAGAAATATGTATGATTTGTTTATATTAAAATAAAAAAACTCACACTGTGAATGAAACGAACTGTTTGTCATGAGAAGCTAACACAGACTGTCTGCAAAACCAATAGACAAATTCACAAACGGCTGAAATTCAAATTTAGAGGTATATCGTAATACTAGTTAGCACTGAGTAGGATCTGTGTAAATATTAAATGATGAGCCTGAGACTGGTGGGACATAAATGCAATACAAGATATAATAATAATAATTATTATTTCATTTGTTTCGGTCTTTACACAGAGGAGGGAAACACAAGAAATGAGCAGGGTTAGGTAAAGCTTTTTTTTAAAGAACTCTGCAGGAGTTATCATCAAAGTTATGGCCGAGGGAGTAAAGTGGCTGATCTTTCTAGAGTATTTGGAATAAAATAACTTGGTTCGGTCCCCACTCTGGTCATTTGACCATAACTTTGATCCTGGTTCAACACATGTCATTGGGTAATTATTAATTAATAATTCATTAAAATATACAACGATGAATTATTAATTGATGATATAAATACCTTTTTTATTGATTGTAGAGGCATTAACTTTGTAATTGTTCATCATTAAGGATAAAAGAAAAACAGCTTTGTTTCCGATTACGTGAGTAGATATATTTTTATACCACAACCGGTAAATACCTTTTTTCTGGCCAGGCAGAATAGGTTGGTGAATTGCATTGCTCTTCACAAATCTATTTTTTTTAAAAGAAAAAAAAGAGGAAATTTTTCAGATTGCTCATAATCTGGAGGTCTATGACACTTGTTGGAGTGCCGCAGATGTGTTGGTTTTGGCGAGGTGGCGGTATACATCCTGATCCTTTGTAGCAGGGTTTGCATGATTTACGTTGCATAGTGTCGGTTGATAGCTCAACTGGTAGAATGCTTGCATTTCATGCTGAAATCTAGGGTTCGGTCACCAACGACGGTGTCAATATTGATTTCCCGTTCTGGTATTTTCAACGCAAAATAAATATACCAGTTTATTTTACTCAGCCTTCAAAATAAATGAGAACCAGCCACCTTGAGAGCTCGGGCCTCAACTGAAGTAAAGTCAGGATGAAGTAAAGCAGACGCCCTTAAATGTAAAAAAATATGTTACGTTTTACATTTACGTCCACCCGTGTCGGTTTTGAGAAACTGAGAAGTGGCGATTGATGTTGGTTTTCAATAAACCTGCTTAAATTGGGATGGACACAAAAGACTCAGTACAAATTAAAAAAAAAAAAAAATCTTGGCCGGCAAATGTCACTAACCTTAGAATCCAATAACAAAATTAATCAAATAGATATACTGTTTTAATTCACTTTTTTATTATTTTATTTTAAATATGTCAAACAGTTTTCGCCTAAAAAGGCATCCTCAGGACAATGACAATGACAAATCAAAATTCAAATTAAAATAAAATAATCAAAAAGTGAATTAAAACAGTATATTATTTGATTAATTATACAATGAACTTTCACTGTGTAAACCACCAAACCCTGAAAAATATCAATTACAAAATAATTGTTGGCCTTTTCTCTATGAACCCGGCTCTACGATGTCCCAATTTTGTTCTCTATGGAATTCATTACAAGAATAATTATGGAGTCCATTGCAAGAAGATATCAAATTGAATTCTGAATATTATCAGCGGTCAAACTATGTGACTAGGGTTCTCAGCAATGAAAATAAATTGTACAGAGGACTGCACATGACTTTATAGCATAAAATAAGGTCGTCATATTCAATTTTCACACCAAAATATTTAGTTTGTCTTATTAATGAAGGTAATTTGTTTAAGTAATTTTTATTTTGCAGAATGATCATTGATCCCCTTTGTACCAAAACTAACATTTTGTAAATTGAGTATACTTCTCATCAATATTTTGAAAAAAGTACCTAATGATTGATTACACTTTATTAAATTTAAAGAATCGTAGCCCAATAGTTTTGTATCAACCTATTTACTTACTACCAAGAACATTACAATTAATTTTTGAGTGGAAAATTTTCACCATGTAAAAAACTTACGATAAATCAATGTAGGTATATATTATTGCTTTTAAATTGTGAACGTTATTTTAAAATGGATCTGAAAAATTAATAGATCTTAGCATCTTAGATTATAGATAAGGACATACTTACTTAAGTATGTGTTACAGGATACAACATTCTTCTATTATCCTATTAAAGCTGGTATTTACAATGTACTGTTTGCATTTCATGTTTATTTTTAGATGAAGTGGATCTTTGCATAATATATCTGTACTCTAATAATATAAAATCGTAAATAGGTAATCTACCTACTTAAGTACTTACTTAAGTGTAAAAGATTTTCATCTAAATGTGGGTGTGTAATTTGTCTAGTTGGCAGCCCTAGAGGTGAGAATATTCTTAATTCAAATAAAATTCTCTATTTAAAAAAACAACAAGGGACGTCTGTTTTCCTTTTGCTCTGAGCAAAGAGCAAAGATCACGAAGCGGCCGTGACTACGAACGGCATAAAATGAAAAAAAAAGTCAATATTGTAAAGACACCTCATATGAACCTTGAAGCAGCCGCGCGACACAGGTGACAGCGGCCCGCGGGTCTGCACGCACCGGGCTCGCAGCAAACTCAAAAAAAAATTGCGGTTCAAATTTGCATATAAGAAGTTGAAACTCACGTGGGACAACGAGCCTCAAATATGCCGAATGTTGTAACCGCAACATTGACACTATGACCAGTTTGTTGCGGACAATCCGATTTTGTCGTAAATAATAGTTGTTTAATTCATTATTTCTAAACATCGCACATATTTCACAATACAAACCGGTTTTGTATTGTATTAGAATTTTTTTGACGTTTTTTGATGTGAGGAATTTATATTTTGACGTTTATGGTGATGACAGCACAACGTAATGTTATCCCATAATGGGGAGATGTTATACCTAACATCTTTCTAATCAGATTAAAGTACCTACCTAGTGAAAGTTTGAACAAAATCATGTATAAACAAAATTTCACTACTGAAATCGAAACGGCAAACGCCATAGGTCTATGCGACTTAAGTCCTTAGCAACCTAAAATCTAAATCTAAGTTGCAAAGATACATATCATTTGAAATTCATATCAAATGCATTCCCACAAGCAGACACACACAAAATAAAATACCGGCAAGGTTTACTCAGCCTTCTGAAGAAATGAGAACAAGCCCCTTCAGGAGCTGGGAAACTTCATGCCAACTGAAGTAATGGTATAAGGCCTGTCCTCTTGACTGCAAAAAATAAATTTACAACACAACCTCTTTGGAGACCACATCAAAATTAAACTTTTTTACAAATAATCTATGATCTATGTAAGCTGCAAAGATATGTTAACATTGAAAATTCATATTAAATGCATGCCCACAAATAGACATGTGTAAGTTCCCGCGTATAAATGCTGCAAGTAGATCATAATAACTGTTATATTAAATAATATAAAAACTTTCCTTGACTTATATGTTGGTATGAGGCTAATCACCCATACTGTAAAAAATGGTTGAATTTACCAATGTCACCACTGTTTAGGGAAGGTCCGCAAAAGTTGCAGTTTATATTCATTTGGGTTATGATTTTATTTTTAGTTACACATGCAGTATCTGTAAGTGCGAACTGACACGTTTGTGGGCATGCATTTAATATGAATTGTAAATGTCAATATATCTTTGTAACTTAAATTCTAGATTATCATTATTTACCTGAATTAGCAATAATATATTGAGCACTCCACAAAAACATTCACTTAACTTTGGAAAAATTATATCAACTTGATCCATTTTACGTGGACATATTGGGAACGGCAGTTAATCTTTTCTTTGTTAAATGATTTATTTAAATTTACATGCATCACGCATTTGCGTGGGAACATCACCATCAAATTAATAAACATTGTAGCGTGTGAAGCATTGCAATGAGATAGTAACTTTATACTATAGGTCAGTAAACTATGCGTGTTATCATTTAATTATTTCAGATAAAATGTCAGGAAACACTGATAAGAATAAAAGTAACACCTGCCTATAATTATGTGATCAGTGTTTTCCAATTATTTTATTCTAATTTGCTTGATGCAATCCCTTTGACTTATAGGTTGGTATGAGGCTGACCACCCATGCTGTAAAAAATGGTTCACTTTGCCAAAGTAACTCCTGTTGCAGGGAAGGATGACAAAAGTTGCTGGGCTTATGTTAATTTGAAGTTTTGATTTTATTTTGTAAGTACACATGCAGCATCAGTGAGCGCGAACTTACAGTTTGTGAGTATGTATTTAAAATAAACTTTGAATGTTAATACGTTTTTGCAACTTAGATTAGATTAGATTAGATCTTAGATGTTCAAACTACTGTGGGAGGATGGAGTGAGGAGAGATGCCACACAGTTTCTCGAGGAAGTATGTTGGAAGACAGCTGCTGGAGACAGGAGGACAATTCTTGGAGGACAATTTTGACTGTCGGGCCATTGAAAAGAGAGTAATATAAGTAATTTACGATGTGATTTTGATTTTTACAGAATGACCAGGCCCTGACCAGTAAGCCGGGCTATGTGGCTCTGAAGGGCTATTATGCTAAATTCCTTACAAACTTAAGGCAACGAGAAGGTGAATTGTGTCCGAAAATAAGGTGTACTGCGATTTTTTATCTATGGAGTTCTTTCGCAAGCGCTAACAAGCTATGACTTGATTGATATCCAAGGTGTAAGGAATTTAGCAGAGCAGCGCTTCTGAGCTTGGTTTACATCATGAAAATGACAAAATAAAGCGTCTTTCAGCTTTTGGAGAGGGATGCAGCTCAGCTTTTGCAGATTGCGGACTGGAGAACGGCATTGGAGGACAGGCGGAGTTTGAGGCAGAAGTTGAATGAGACCAAGGCTCGAGTTGGACTGTAAAGCTATTTGAAGAAGATGTTTTGCAGCATTATATAAATCCACGTTTAGTACTTATACATCAGTATGAGGGTGTATGCATGACTGCTTCTATGAAAATTTAATTAAACCTGAAACTTCAGTCGTTTGACTTCTTTAAAAATTAATATTGATTTAATATAATTATTTCGATATTTCGGCTTCAACAAAATGATGAGAAATTCTCGTATATCAGTTTGTCAAGTGTTCATTAATTTTAATTTTGTGTTATAACAAACCTGCCAGTAAGCTTGAATTAGTAGGTGAGTGTGATGCCATGCAAAAACATCCATAAAATTATGAATTCATAATTTATCAATTTTTGTTTTATTGACATTAAAACGTTGAGTGCCAATTAGGAGACAACTCGTAGTTTCTGTTTTTTTCTAGTACGCCAATTACAAGTTATCTCGTCCTGTGTTTACTGGCCATTTTTGTGCAGCTACGATTAAACTTGAAATATATCAGTGCTAATATTGATAGATGGCTTCCGAGAAACAAATAAAAAATCAATGCTGGCTTGCGAACAGAATTATTTTTTATGTTTTTTGATGATGACTAGAATTAGAGTTTTTATTAATTTAATGTGATTGAATCAAATTGTCATTTTAGACCAGAATTTTAAAAGAATTCTGAGGCAGTCAATGTGTTAACTTGATACTAATTACTCTATAACATCTTTTGAACCAGAGTCAAAGTTATCATCAACAGAGCATGACAGGACTTGAACAAGCGGTGATTTTCAAAAATGTCAATTCAATCTTCACTCAAACATAGTGTCGACAAATGGTTTAAATGAATGAATATAATCTATGAACCAATTAAGAATACCTATGTCTTAAACGAGCAGAATTAGATTTGTGAATTGCATTCTTCCTCACAAGTTTTAAGAAGAGATGAAGATGAACCTCTAGGCAAACAGAAGCAAAATAATCATAGACTGTCACCTGTATTTGATGTTGCGCCGAAACAGTTTGAAAACCACTTAAATGTCAAGTTATTGATCTACTTTTATCAGATGATACCAAGTTAAATGGAATTAATGTTGCATAATATGTTTTATAACCAATTTGACTCATTTGTTGACAGATGGATAAAATGGTATATTGACAATACAACAATGTAACATGTTTAAAATAAAACAACATTTTTGTTTCAAGATAATTTATTACAAAAATAACAGTCATCAGTTATCTCAAATAAAATGATTGACAGATTGCTTGAATCAGGCAGAAAATCAAAGCTTATATAAAACATTACAAGTAGAGTGTGTGAATAGACTCAAAATAAATAAAAACCCTTTGCTATGTGACGTCACCCATAGTTTGGATTCCCAATAATCAGGATTTATTTTTATGTGAACAGTATTGTGAAACATACACAGTTTACCGTTTTACTAAATACAGTATGTAGTATTTTAATGTCTTTTCAAACAAGCTACATATTTTGTCCTGAAGTTACGACTCTCTGTCCTGAGTTCAGCCTGGCCAAGTGACATCACATTTTTTCTCCAGATTTTAAATGCGCTAAGTCCACTATAAATAACATGCTGTATTGTAACAAAAAATATTCAACATTTACATCAAAACTTTACAAAAATTACAGTAAGTACTTATAAATAGCGATGGATGTTGGATATTACATAAAATGAAAATTAATGAAAAGCATAAAATTAAAAATACTAAAAATATGGTATAATTATGAAAAAATAGGGTTTGTTCGCGGGAATTATTTTTTGAACTGATGGCAATACTGTAATTTTCAAATTTGGAACGAAATATCAAATATTTCATTTTTGGAGGGAGATTTTTTAAATATGAAAAAAAAGCACAAGAAGGACTGATTGACATGAATTATTTTAAGTTAGAAAATTAAACAAATATGTTTTAATAGCTTCTGCCGAATAGGGTGAAGTATTTGGGGGTGTCGTGGCAGTTGGGGTGTATGCATTTGTCTTGCATGAGGAGGGCCCTTGGTTGCTGGAAGGGGATGCAGAGAGCCTTCGCCCCCATGGCTGGTGCCTTTCCGTCGGCCGCCTCGCCTTCTACTTCAGTCCTGAAAATATATACATAATTAGTTGACAAAATTCATCATATACAAAGGGAAACAAAGCCATCATGATATAAGTAAAAATGGAATAGAAATAACCACAAAAAATATGAATTCATGTTAAACTGTATCCCCAATAGTTGTACTGAATGATCAAAGGAATTTTCATTTGGCAATCATCTTGAATCCTCAAAAACTATGACTACATCATAGTAAAATCTGCCTTTAATTTTATTTACATCCATTTTTCCAGAGTAATTAGTAATTTTAGTCAAAAACTAATACACATTGTGCTTTTAGACAAATACATACAATGCATACGTTTCTTTCAGAAACTTATTTCAATTTGTCAGAATAAAATAATATTTTCTTGATTTGAATGGACTCGGGACAAATTCCAAATAATGAAAAATTGTGACATCACACGATCAGGCAGTTTCGGGAACAATCTAATCTAATCTAAGTTGCAAAGATATGTAACATGGGGATTCACATTATTTGCATTGTCACAAGCAGACACATATAAGTTTACCCTTGCACATGCCACATGTGAACCTATAACATAAAAACACAAATCTCAAATGAACATAAATCCTGCAACTCTTGCCGACCTTCCCTGAAACAGGGGTGACATTGGCAAAGCGAACCATTTTCTACAGCATGGGTGGTCAGCCACATACCAACCTATAAGTCAAGGAACATATACGACAAGTTACATTTTTTAAACAGCTTAGTTGCGGTTTTTTCTGTTCACAAATTAATTAAAGAAAAGATGAGTCTGTATGAGTAAACATAACCGTACCTTGCACTCTCCTTCTTAATGGTGTCCTCGCAGGCCTCTCTGCCGCAGAACGGGGCCAGGATGATGTTCTTGCCATCCAGCACGGTGTTGAACTGCTGCCAGGAGTTCACCAAGATCATGTGGGCGTCTCGCTCAGCCGTCGCCCTAAAAACGGAAAACATAATGATGAAATTGCATACAATAAAATAAAAAATAAGTTGCAAAGATATATTACATTTATAAATATTACATTAAAAATACAAAATTCTAATTTTAAAAACCCTAGTCCTAGCTGCCAACATTGCAGATCAGCTGCCATTTCTTTCTGACCTTACATACTTATTTCATTTCATCCAGAGTCATAACCTTCTTCATACAAGCTCTCCTTTTATTATGACTCTGTCAATATATGAGGTCAATGAGAGAAATGAGCATTCAGGAAGAATCTTACTTGGCCAACATATCGCTCTGGATAGTGTCCAGCAGTGTGTTGATGTCCTGCGCAGCGTTGGCCCGCTTGATGGTGACCTTCTCGCCTGTATCTCTCCTCACAGCCACCAGCTGTTCCTGAGCCATGTCCTTGGGGCCCAGCTCCACACGGATAGGTACACCCTGCGGAAAACCAAGAAACCTTGCACATCAAACAAAGTTTTTGTTGCTGGAGAGTTGCTTTCCGGGATCTACAATGGGTTTCTTCATATCGACAGTTAAAAGGCAGTAAGCCATAAGCCATAAGGCATAAGCAACATTTTGGTCAAAAATCAGTTATGAATGCTCTCCTACTTGAAATTTTCCGCTCTTTCTAATGCGCTAACTCCCATAGCTCTATGATGATTTTTGTGTTGTTTATGCCCAAGCAAGCAACTGCGTTTTCGAAGTATGGTTTTGGTGTAACCGACAAGATTTTGGCCTTTTTTGTCCTAAAGGCGCTTGTCACATAAAAAAATTCGTAAAACCACATTAATAGGAATGCCAATAAATGCCTTTATTTTTTAATTTTAGAGATGTTTTGATTTTAACAATATGATAAAAATTAAAAAAGTTATGCCATTTTTCTGCAATCTCAAACTTTAAACTGCTCTCCTGAACAATTTAGTTTATGTCGCTTATGCCCTACTGCCTTTTAACCGTGGATATGAAGATGGAGTGATGGAGATAATTTATCACGGTTTTAGGGATACACGGCTGGCTGATGATGCTGGAGAGATGTTTCCCGGGATCTGTGGCCGTGGTCTATGGGAGCTGGAGCTTCCGGATGTTTCGCCCATGTATACGATGGGCTTCTTCGGCGTGAAGTGTAATGATGAAGATGATCTTGATGAAAACTGTGATGATGCAGTTTCATCAACTTCACCTTCACGCTAAAGGAGCTCATCGTTAACATGGGCGAAACGTCTGGAAGCTCCAGCTCCCACAGACCACGGCAACAGATCCCGGAAAGCAACTCTCCAGCATCATCAGCCGGCTGTGTAAGTCTAAAATCCCTATTCAATGTTTTGTTAATGAATGGACTCTATTAAAAATATCCCTCGGCTATGTGACGTCACGCATAATAATAATAAAGGTCTTTATTTTTTTATCAATACGTACATTATAATATTACAATTACAAAAATCTAATTACAATAAATACTCCCCAAGGTAAGCATAACTTGTGTTACGCATAGTAAATAAAAAATGGATTCCCGATTATGAGGTGTTTTTTCTAGTTCACAGCACTGCAAGCCTATATACGTAACGGAAATGCTAAATGCAGTACAGTTTTCAAACTACCTACATAATATTGTATTGAAATTTGCACAGCTGTCCAGGGCGCGTGTTCCCATTCCACCACGCAAAAGGAATGATCACTCACACATGCACACGGAAGTATTATATTTACTAGTAACAGTGAAACGTTTATTGAGGAAATATGTTAATGACACCACAAAAAGGAGTACTCGTATCAACTTCAACGATCTGTCGAAAATCGAAATCACGTCTGGATCGGTCTGGATCACGTTCAATCACATCGAAATGAAATAATAATACAATCAACAGTTTTTAAAATGCGCGCGCACATTACTTCTTTTTCTTCTTGAAGCAAAAACACTTTTTCGCGTATTACCAGAATGCAAAAAATAACACAATGCGTAATATTATCCACATATTACCTACCATTGCTGTACGTATTTAACATATGGGCAATACTTCCGTGTGCATGTGTGAGTGATCATTCCTTTTGCGTGGTGGAATGGGAACACGCGTCCAGGGCTGGAAGTCTCATCACCACGGTAATTCTTACCGACCGAATATCAATATGAAGACTAATCAGCTGTTCACTTGCGGCCATCGTGGATTGACAGGTCTTCATACAAATATAACCGATATTCAGTAGGTAAGATTTACTGTGGTGATGAGACTTCCAGCCCTGGAAGGCAGACCTGTCTGCAGGAGTTATCACATAACATCATACCTTAAGTTCCCAATGGTTGAACTTCCACCCAGGTGAATAGTTGTCTCTGTAGTCTCCCTGCACCCGAACTCCCATCTCTAGGATGTTAGCCTCCAGCTTGGCACAGCTGTCCAGCAGGGCAGATCTGTCTGCCGGAGTTGTGGTGGCTGTGATGCCACACGGCACCAACACCACCTGGACGGAGGCTACTCGGGGTGGCAGAACCAGACCCTGATCATCCCCGTGCACCATTATCATGACACCTGAGAAGGAAACATGAATTGTTAATTTAAATTAAAGAATGATTAGCCTTTTGGCATCTGAGTAGCAAAGGCCACAGGGATTTGCATATTGACAATGTTGGCGTTCCATTTATGTCTTAAAATTGTTGTCCGCATTTACATCACCACTATCAAATGTATAACCATTCTCGATGCAATGGTGCGTAATTGCAGAATACAGAGACTGACCTAAATTCCCTATTATGCTCTTAAACCTTTGCGCTTCTGAATATTCTGGTTATATGAATACCCCCAGTACGGAATACTTTTTCAAGCACATTTTTTAAAACATTTATTGATTTCCTACGTTAATTGATTGACGACACTTCAAACTACGTAAACTGTCACATGTATTAGTTATTCAAGAACAAAAATCACAAAGGTTTAGCACATATTTCCACATGAGCACTTTTGAATTCTTGAACACAGTTGTCAGGGATAGGTTCAAAGTTGGATGACGTCTATGATTGACAGCCGCATTGTATGCAAGTTTACACTTGATGCCTTCATCCGCAGTTGAAGGGTTAAGGAACAGAAGCATGTGCGACAAAGAGGACAACATCCGAGCAAGATAGCTGGATGGATAGATGGTAGATTGTCGTGTGGTAGGAGTATAGAGCAAAAAAAGACGCAAGCAAGACTAAAGATCTGTCAACATTTTTGAAAGGAAAATTCTCCGTTGTATTTATAGCCCAATAAAGGACTGGAACATCAAAGGAAAAAGACTATTTGAAATAAATTACCAGTACCATGACATTGATGTGGTCCATCAATAAAAGTCACATCCAGTGAATGGATAATCAGAAGCGCTATTCTGCTAAATTTCTTACGAGATAGCGATTTGTGTCTAAAAATAAGGTTTGCTGTGATTTTTTCTCTGTGGAGTTTTTCCGTAAGCGCTACCAAGCTCCGACTTGGATTGATGTCCAAAATGTAAGGAATTTCGCAGAATAGCACTTCAGAGCCTGGAAAAATGACTGTGATGATAAATCCAAAGGAGTGGAAGACAGTGGGAAGATCCAGATTAAGGTGGCTGGACGGAGTGGTAGCGGCAGGAGTATGGCATGGAATACAAGCATTCTACCAACTGAGGGACCAGACCATTTATAAACATTATTTGTTTTTCAGGTCAGCTACTGCATACTAATCCATAATTCAAAAGAAAGAAAGATCAACTCACCGATAGTTCTGGTAGTGAGACCCCATGAGTTCTGGAAGACATATCGTTTCTCTTGAGATTCAGGGTCCTCATAGATAATCTCAAACATCTTGGCAAAGTTCTGACCTAAATGATGGCTGGTGGCACCCTGAAGGAAAATCATATTTTGAACAATCACACTTAATATCCTTGACTTACAGGTTTGTATGAGGCTGAACACCCATACTGTAAAAAATGGTTCTCTTTGCCAATTTTATTTGCCTGTTTCAAGTAAGGTCGGCAAAAAAAAATTAAATGCAAATTTTGCAACATGGATTATATAATATAGACACAAGAATTTTGTGGGTCTAATGGTTAACGCGTCGGATTTTAAATCAAGAGGTATTGGAAACGACTTCATTTCTTTGCTAGCTGATATTGTTGTTCACAGCATTATATTTTTGCCTGCCTATTTCTTGACTGTCACAGCGTCTGTCAAATGTCAGGTGTGGATGTGTTTTATTTCTGTCAATTTTATGCCAAATATCAAGAATCTCTCACAATTTGTTTCTAAACAGATTGTAGGATGAACTTTGTTAATGAATGATAAACCTTTTCGCTTCTGAATATTCTGGCTGTATGAATATCCCCAGTGCAGAATACTTTTTTAAGCACATTTATTGATTTCCTACCTTAATTGATTGACGACTTTTCAAACTATGTATGTGAACAGTCACATGTATTAGTTATTCAACAACAAAAATTACAAAGATTTAGCACACATTTCTACTTGCAGACTTTTGAATTCACAAACATAGATGTCAGAGATAAGTTCAAAGTTGGATGACGTCTATGATTGACAGCCACACTGTGTGCAAGTTTACACTTGACGTCTATGTGTGACGCCCGTAGTTGAAGGGTTAAGAATCTGGAGAAATATACAAATATCCTACCTGTATGCCCCTCCCGCTAGCAGGTACAAAAGCCTCCACAGTGGTGGTGTAGTCGCCTCCAGCAAACTTCTCCTTCTCAGTCTTGCGGCCGCGGACCACAGGCAAGGCTAGAAGGTCTGTGTAAACCCTGGCATACAGCTCTGAAATACATTTGAAATATCAGTAACAATAATAACCTCTTGGTCGAATTGCTTCCTGGATCTACTCCATCTAACTATGTCCTCTATTTCACAGGCTTTTCCTATGTGGTCAATGCGGATGCAATCTTGCAATGTTCAGCCTGTGATCTTTCTAAGTATTTGATATTGATATTGAATGTTGAATAATTCAAAACTACATTAGCTGTGTTTGTGCAGATGCAACAATATGCATGATTAAGTAAGAAACACAACTAAGCTACAAATATAGTGTAACTTCCTGCCTTCATTATCCCTGAAGGGTTCGCATGTGGCGATTCAGGACCTAATTATTTTCACAGGTAAGGGTGCCGGCCTCACACCAACCACTTTCAGTTGAAGTGGGAGTTTCCTAGCTCCCGGAAGGGCTGATTTTCATTTCTTGTAAAGGCTTAGTAAACCTTGCCGGTATTTATTTTGGGTTTGAAATAGACACTGAAACGGGAAATCATATCTGACACCCTCAGTGGGGATCAAACCCTTGCTCTCGGCATGGAATGCAGCAAGTATTCTACCAACTGAGCTATTAATCAGACTTTTTATGAGCTTGGTCGTCGCTACAAAGCGCCAATTCTCAAGCAAGACCCAGTTGCTGTAAGGCTGGATGGACTTTTTGGTGACTGGTCTTTTGGTAATGGTTTATGAATTTTTGAATCCAGCGAAGAGCATATTTGAAAATATAAATGGTATATTTTTTGTGCTCTGCCGGGATTCAAACCCACAACCTTCCATTTACGAGTTCGAAATGTCACCACTGGACTACAGGCTGGTCGAAAAGTTCCATAAAATAAAAAAACAACAGGAGGTATGGTGTTGAGGTATACCTAGGATCTGCAAGACTTCTTCATCAGCCGCTTCCTTGTTTGCAAACGCCGTGTGGCCTTCCTGCCAGAGGAACTCCCTGCTCCTGAGGAAAGGCTGCGGGTGCTGGAACTCCCATCTCTGTAACAAATTTAAAAAATGCAACCATCATCATCTACAGAAATAATGGTGTTAGGTAGAGATTTCTGTTTCATTACATGACTGTGACTTGACTAGCATACATTTTTTAAAAGAAACCTAGAGTTTATTTTAGACTACTTTGAACTTTGAGACCACACTACAAATGAGGAGGTTCTCCAAAGAATCGAAGGAGGAAGGCATCTGCTCAGGACCTTGTCCGAAAGTCGTGCAAGATGGATCGGCCATGTAATACGACAAGAAGCCTCTTGCATGCCATAATGAAGGGGATGACTGAGGGGACCAACTCTAGGGGACGCCCACGCCAAGAATACCTGGAGGACCTGTTGGTGGACGTGTGCTGCTCATCATATGCAGACCTTAAAAGAGCCGCACTAGACAAGGAAGAATGGAGGAGAAGAGTTAAAGAAATTGCTGCAAGCCTATCCCAGGATTGAAACCAGAGAAGTGTTTATTTATTCGACGCCAAAGTTCTGCAAGGGGACCATGGATCGGAGCAACACAAGACAGATAGTACCGGAGGATTAATATGTCACTTTTGACGCTTTCCTAATTATGCACTAAAAAAAACTTTATTTCACTGTCTTTTAAGATTTAAAAAAACGGATAGGAGAAATGTCTTGTCTCTTAGGAGACATTTCAAAACCCAGAGATTGGTTGCTAGATAATGGTTAAAAATCGCCGGCACACCAGAGGTTAAGGCTTTTGAGCCAAAGAAAGTAAAAGTACATACCACAACATTGTTCCACTGGTTGAGGCGGAGGGGCAGGTCCCTGTAGGACTGTATCCACTTGGCGTAGGCGGGGTACATGACTGTCTCGGAGGTGGGGCGCACGGCTATGTGCTCGGCCAGCTCACTCTCCCCGCTGCGCGTCACCCAGGCCACCTCGGGGGCAAAGTCTGCGATGTGGGTCTTCTCTCGCTCAAGCGCGGCCTGGACAATGTTAACATTACATTGGTATGGAGAGAATATCAAAGTGTCAATGTTTTTCGAGTGCCTACCAGTTTTAAAGGGGTGTAAAACTTTCCAAATGACAGTTATTTCTAAGCAGACTATTTTTAATATGACACTTCACACCACATTGCCTGGAGCTAACAAAACCTAAAAAAAATAATTGAAATAACCATATTAGGAATCAAAATAAATTGCACATGACTTTATAACATAAAATAAGGTTGGAGAAGGGCGTTCATAAAATCAATACGTTGAAATCAAGAACTCCACAGAGGCAAGGGCAACCCTTAAAGGATCTATAATCTAATAACCACGGTCAAAGCCCGGAAGAACAATACCAAGCAATTATCTTTCAAATTAAGTTAGAATATTTTAAATAACAATTCTTTACTCTCTTACCTTTGAAACAAAGATGGGAAAGTAGCAATCCTTGACTCCCAGCTTTCTGATTTCTGTGGTCAGGAAGTCCCTGATGACATCCCAAATGGCGTAGGACCACGGCCTCAGAATGTAGCAGCCAGAGACGTCGTAGTACTCTATCATTTCCCCTTTGGTGATGACCTGGCTGTACCAGTCCGAGAGATCTGTGTCCTTGCGAGCCTCCAATCCCAGTCTGGTCTGCTTTTTGACGGCACCACTTGCTGCGTCAGCTTTGGCAGCCTGTATACAAAATAAATCTTTAGATGCAGTTGATATTACATGGTACATCACTGAATTCGGTAAATTTTAGTAGAAAATAGAATAATATGAATAAAAATATTTGATAAGCGTTGCTCTTTATTGTAGATCTGTTTAGAAAGGACTTCCCATTTGTGATGAAGACCAACTATTTTTCCATCTTTTGTGCGGTCAGCCTGGTAGACGCTGGCCGTCTGGTTTTTCACAAAAAACAATCAAAGCTACACCCTACTTTAATTCATGCAGTCTACAAGGTATACAAAAAGCCGTGATCTGGTTGATTCTTTCCGGACAGTTTCGCCCATTGCTCCGATGGGCATTATCAGCGGTTGGCTAGTTGCTGCGATCTTCTTACAGGATCTACAGTTTCTAGTTCCAGCGACTAGCCAAAAGCTGATAATGCCCATCGGAGAGATGAACGAAACTGTCCGGAAAGAATCAACCAGACCACGGCTACATAGCCCGAAAAAAGTGATTGTTGTGTCAACATTAGCATCTTTTTAAACAAACTACATAATATTGTATTGAAATTATGACGTTATATATTTAACCCGACCAGGTGTCATTGAAAATATTCCTACAAGTCCTGAATAATCACCTCAGGTTTCTTATCTTTTTTGGTGTCTCCCGCAGCCTTGGGCGGTGTCTTTTCTTTTTTGGCTGGTGCGGTTGCAGGCTTGGCTGCTGCGGGGGCCTTCACAGGCTTGCCAGGTGCAGGGAAATCATTTCCCGTCACCTTCTTGTATTCCAATTTCAAATCTAGCAACATTTTAACGGCAGCATCAATCTCTTCCTGAAATTTTCAAAAAAATAAAACATTTTAGACATCCCTCAACTTACAGGTTTGTATCTGATTGATGATGATGAATAACAATGTCAATACATTATTGGAACATAGATTATAGATATAGCATAATACAAGGAGAATTTGCAAGAAAAAGGTTATAACTCTGGATGAATTGAAAGAAGGATGTAGGGACCGAAAAATTGCAGTTTGAGAGATTTTTTTCATTTACAGTTTGTTTAATTTTAATTTTGGCTCTGTGACTATTAGGTTGGTATGAGGCTGGCCATACAGGTACCTACTCTTTCTATCTCTAATAGACTTTACATGGTAACAAAATTAAGACGTCACACAGATGGGTTGTCTGTCACTTTCACTTTAATGGTCAAGTTATAAAACACAAAAAAACAATTTGTTACATTTTCAATATCCGTTGCTAATTCACATACAAGCGTGACCATTTCCATGTGGAGAACATTATATTTTCCAATTTAATCGGTTTTATGACCGAGGGGTTCAGGTGGCTGATCTTTCTAGCGTATTTAGAGCAGGATAACACTGGTTCGATCCCCGCCTGGATCATTTGACCATAACTTTGATCCTGGTTCAACAGATGTCATTGGGTCTATAATCTACAATCTAAGTTGCAAGGATATATTCATTTAAAGCTCTCAGATGCATGCCCACAAACAAACACGTGTAGTTCGCGCTTACAAAATATGCTGAATGCGTACTTACAAATAAAATCCAAACCTCAAATGAACATAAGCCCCACAACTTTTGCCGACCTTCCCTGAAACAGGGGTGACATTGGCAAAGTGAACCATTTTTTACAGTATGGGTGGTCAGTCTCATACCAAACAATTAATTAATAATAATAATAGGGTAATTATTAATTAATAATTAATTTAAATAAACAAAAATGAATTATTAATTGATGATATATGTAAATATCTGTTTCTGGCCAGGCAGAATAGGTTGGTGAATTGTATTCCTCCTCACAACCCTACTTTTTTTTTAATCCATTATTTTAGTCCATGATCTTTTTGGTATCGGAATGTTATTTTTCCTCTTTACAAGTTGTATTTACCCCTCACCTTGCTTGCTTTAGCAGCCTTCAAATCCCTCACAACATTGCCCTGGTTGTTGACCTTTTCCGTCAAGGGGCAACTTGCAGAACCAGCAGAAGGAGCCGCAGCAGCTGGGGCAGGTGGAGATGGGGCTAAAATAAGATAAAACACTGTTGATTACATTCACTGTAAAAAAATGGTTCACTTTGCCAATGTCACCCCTGTTTCAGGGAAGGTCGGCAAGAGTTGCAGGGCTAATGTTTCTTTTGAGATTGGGTTTTTATATTGTAGGTCCACATGCGGCATGTTTAAGGGCGAACTTATACGTGTCTGCTTGTGGGAATGCATTTAATATGAATCTCAAATGTAATATGTCTATGCAACTTAGATTATAGACTGTAATAAGTCATACAGAACCAGAGATCTGGTATATCTAAAAAAAAATGATATTAATACATGAAAATACAGAGATTGACATTTTCTGTGTTTTAATTCATGTAATTTTTTTTTGAGATCATTGACTAATTGGTTTGTATGAAGCTGACCTCCATGCTGTACAACCCCGGTTTCAGGGAAAGGCGGCAGGAGTTGCAAAGCTTATGTTCATGTGCGTTTGGTTTATTTGGCTCACAAGCAGACACGTGTAAGTACGCGCTTACAAATGCTACATCACGTACACTACATGAGTACTCATAAATTAAAATCCAAGCCTCAAATGAACATAAACACTGCAACTTTTGCCGACTTTGCTATGCTGTATGAATATTTGAAATATGCCTTCAGGTTAACCAAAAATTATGGACAGGTGCTATACAAACCTTAATATTATTGACATCTAACTTTAAAACCTTGACATGTAGGTATTTTACATCTTATTGTCTGTAACTGTAACTCTGTCGCTATTCCGCTAGGGGTGGCCAGAGCTACTTTTTTTCCTATCCTTGCATACCTCTTTCAATTCATTCATATTCATCACATTTTTTATACAATTTTTTTTTTTTTTTCTTAAACGTAGTTTAATTTTCACAACAATATTTTATATCTCGAGCACTTTCGACCTTCAATACTCAGGTCATTATCAAGAGTGATGTATGTCAAATTAAAATTATTAAGAACAAACCATAGATCAAAATGATATGAATTCAAATAAATAGGTAGGTATAGGTACAATAAAGATGATCTTAATTTAAATTAAATATGACTGGAGTATTGAAGGTCGAAAGCGCTCGAGATATAAAATATTATTGTGAAAATTAAACTACGTTTAAGAAAAAAATAATTTTATTTTAAATAAAATGAATTTTCACTGTGCGAATACACAAACCCTACAAAATCTCATTTTTATACATTTCCTTCTTTAACATTCACTTTGTACATCCCATTCTTTCACAATTTCATCAATCTGATCCAGCCATACTTTTCTCGGTCTTCCCATTCCTCTTTTCCGTTCCACATTTCCTCTGTAGATACATTTCGCAAATCTTTCTACATGCCCAAACCATCTAATCACATTCTTTTGTACCTATACTTTCACATCATCTTTCAACTTGCATTTGCCTTTCACCCATTCATTCTTAACTCTATACTCCTCAAGTGTTTCGTTTCCACAGTTGAAACAAGCTGGACACAGTCACAGTTACAGTTGAAAGTTGCAATAAGAAAGACTAGAAGGTCACTTACCAGAATTGTTTGCAGCAGGTTTGGCATTAGGGGTCCACTCTACTCCAGTAGCTTTTTTGTAGTCAGACTTTAGAGACAGAAGTGTCTTAACCTGTAGCAATAAACAACAATTATTAAGTGGAGATGCATCTGCGTAGGTACCGGCCACCCCATTGGAACGGCAGCAGGATACAGTATTTCGGCCCTCCGGCAAATTGATCACAAATGGAGAAAGCGACTGACCACCCATGCTATAAAAAATGGTTCACTTTGCCAACGTCACCTCTGTTTCAGTGAAGGTAAGCAAGAGTTGCAGGGTGTATGTTCATTTGAGATGTGGGGTTTTATGTTGTAGGTTCACATGCGTCATGTGCACAAACTTATACTTGTCTGCTTATGAGGATGCATATAATGTGACTCCCCAATGTTACATATCTTTGCAACTTAGATTAGATAAGAGTTGGCTGGTTTGCGGATAAAGCGATAGACAATATGAAAGAGCTTGAAATGCGGTGTATGTCCCCGCAACTGAGCTATCGATGGGGATAAGCTTCGCATAGAGATAAATGAAAAAGCAACGGGGCATTCTATTAACCCCTCAACTGCGGGTGACACGCATAAGCATCAAGTGTAAACTTGCACACAGTGCGACCGTCAATCATAGACGTCATCCAACTTTGAACTCCCTGACATCTGTGTTCAAGAATTCAAAAGTCTGCAAGTGGAAATACGTGCTAAACCCTTGTGATTTTTGTTCTTGAATAACTAACACATGTGACTGTTCACATGGTTTGAAGCATGGAGTTATAATATAGGGGAGCGGTAACTAAAGTACTGAATTGGTTCATACTTGTTCCCTCTTGCACTCCTCTTGCGTCAAACGTTGCAGTGGTACCCCGAATTTACAGCGGCAACAATTACAAATATAACGCATGAAATATCACAATGGTTATAATGAAATGAGTGATAAAATTAAAATATGATTATACACTTTGAAAATATAAAATACTGGCATCAATTTAGGCGAACACAATATTTATAACGCGTGTTATCTGTCAACTTTAGCATTTCCGGTCAAATCGGCAGCCATTTCTTGCAATGGTACCAACATTCAAGATTTTTTTTTTGGGGTTTTGTTGAGTTTTTTGTACAAACGAAAATGCAACTGTGAAGTTCTTTGTTCTCTTTCTAACTAATGACCATTTTCAGAAGTAAGTTGAGACAGATATATATGTCTATTTTCGTTAAAATAACTTCTTGTCCACAGATGTTATTAGTCAATGGTTTGAAGTGTCGTCAATCAATGAAAGTAGGAAATCAATGAATGTTAAAAAAAAAAATGTACTTGAAAAAGTATTCCGTACTGAGTGTATTCATATAATCAGAAAATTCAGAAGCGAAAAGGTTAAGTGGTAGAAAAATAAGAAAGAAGATGGCTGAAGTAAGGCGCAATACACACCTCAGGTTCAATGGTTTTCTTATCGGCTTTGTCTGCCTTCAGCTGCCTGATCTTGTCTCCCTGTTGCGCTATCTGCTCCAGGAGAACATCTCCGGCAGAAGCACTTGATGAGGACATGACTGGGGAAGGTGCAGCAGCTTTGGCAGGCGCTGCTGTCGAAGCAACAGCCTGAGAAGGCTTGGTGTTGGGAGTCCAATCTGTGCCCGTCACTTTCTTGAATTCCGCTTTTAAAGCTAGCAACTTTTGAACCTGCAACATTTGAATATATTAATGAAGCATTTCTCTACATTCAACAAATCTAGCAGCTTCTCATCTTCATGAATGATTTGATTTCTGAACCACTTTAACCGGCTCCCCAAATCAGGGGTCGGCAACCTTTTAAGTCGGAAGAGCCAAAAATTACAATTTACTAAATTTCAAAGATTGTAAAGAGCTACAATTTTTTTCTTTCCAAAAATACATAGTACTCGCATAAGACAGTGCCAACGGAGGGGGGGGGGGAAGCAAGTCCAATTTAGAGATAGAATCAGAGCCTAATCCTCGTTAATCGATTCGGAACAATTTTTAAGTGCTTTTTATTTTTGAAAAAAGAAATAATATTTGCATATGGAACTAAAGAGCTGCAGCTTCACATCCATAGAGCCGCATGTGGCTCGCGAGCCGCAGGTTTCCGACCTCTGACCCAAATGAATGTACGAGATATGTCTGCAGTATTATCGCCTGAATGTAACAATCTGTATCCGGTACGTTCTGGTACAAAAAAAGATGAACCAGAAACATACAAACATCCGTGACACATAAAGGTCAACACCCAGCTAGAAGTCCTCATAAAAGGTTGAAAGATAGCTGAACGACCTCATCCTAGGATACATAAGACTCACCTTTTCAAAAAGTCTTATCCGTGATCGGAGAGGGCCCTTGAGGTGTGACACACACAAAAACGGCGCTCTCTTATCATGTGTAATTTAAAATAAATAAGCCTGACATATATATATATATAAGCCGATATAAAGTTTTCTGTGTATCACAAATCAAAAGATTAAGAATCTAAGAAGAAAAAAATAACTACCTCTGGTTCCACAGTCTTCTTATCTGCCTTCTCTCCCTTCATCTGCCTGATCTTGTCTCCTTGCTGGGCTATCTGATGGAGAAGATTGTCTCTGCCGGAGCCACCAGAAGCTGGGGCAGTAGAAGCAGCTGGAGCAGGAGAAGCGGCTGAGACAGAAGCTTGAGAAGATGGCTTTGTGTTTGGTGTCCAATCCGCTCCAGTCACCTTTTTGAATTCAGCTTTCAGCGCCAACAACTTTTGAACCTGAGAAAAGTGATATGCAACGCAACGCAACTAAGCTACACATATAGTGTAACTTCTTGCCGCGTTATCCCCGAAGGGTTCGCATGTGGCGAGTTGAACCTATTTATTTTTACAGGTAAGGGGGCCGGCCTTACGCCAACCACTTCAGTTGAAGTGGAGGTTTCCCAGCTCCCGAGAGTGCTGGTACTCATTTCTTGTGAAGGCTGAGTAAACCTTGCCGGTATTTTATTTTGGGGTTTGAAATAAACACCGAAACGGGAAATCATTTTAGACACCCTCGGTGGGATTCGAACCCGAGCTTTTGGCATGGAATGCAAGCACTCTACCACCTGAGCTATCGACCGGACATCATATGAATTATTGTATTTAAAATTTGCATTGTAATAAGTACTTTATTGACCTTTAAACTTAAGTTACAGTCGTTTGTATAATATGAAGTAAAAACTTCATTGATCTCTCCTTTCTAGTGGTTAAATCTTTGGACTTGGGATTGGAAGATTGAGCTTTTGATTCCTGACCGTAGACAATAATTTATCCTTCAATATTTGCTGGGTTGAAAAATACATCCACCTTTACAGTAACTGGGATCTTGCTTGGGAATTAGCACTTTCTATAGGTACAACCAAGCTTGTAGAGGTGTCTAGAGATGTGATTCATACAAAAACAGGGCTCACCAAATAAAACATCTAATACTTACATTTATACCAAGCTTTAACACCTACCTTCAGGTTACTTTCCGAGAAATAGGCAAAAAATAACAGGAATCGAAACCACAATGTACGAACTCTTAACTTTTGAAGGGTATGTATTGAAAATTACAAAACGGCAAACAAACAACCGAACGCTTAACCTGCCCTTGAGAAACTAACTTGTCTAGACTTGTAATGACATGACTTTGGAACTCAGGGGGACGCCAGGCGGTTTGCAGTTTTCAAATATATTATTTTTTCTCAAACGCGTATGCGATACGGGATGTAGCAGAATGGTACACTCAAAGATTGTGTATCGCGTACATTCATATGCATAGAGCGGTTAATAGACTCACCTCTGGTTCCACAGCTTTCTTATCGGCCTTCTCAGCCTTGAGCTGTCTGATCTTGTCTCCTTGCTGAGCTATCTGCAGCAAGATGCTGTCTCCATCATTGCTGGCAGCGGCAGCAGAAGTGGGAGCAACCGCAGAAGCAGCAGCGGAAACTGGCTTAGTGTCAGGAGTCCAATCCTTACCAGAAAGTGTCTTATACTCGGCTTTTAATGCTAGCAACTCTTTCACCTGAAAAATCATTCAATCTAAATTTTAAATGGTAAGAATAACAAAAAAACCTTACAATAGATGAGTCATATATGAAATATAGAACGGCCCTCCTAGAGCGTGATTCAGTTTTTATTCATTTTTTTAATTGACAATTGTTTGTTTGTTGTGCATGTTTCTTGACTTATAGGTAGGTATGCGGCTGACCACCCATGCTGTAGAAAATGGTTCACTTTGCAAATGTCATCCCTGTTTCAGGGAAGGTCGGCAAGAGTTGCAGGGCTTATGTTCATTTGAGATTGGGTTTTTTATATTGTAGGTCCACATGCGGCATGTGTAAGCGCGAAATTATGCATGTCTGCTTGTGGGAATGCATTTAATATGAATCTCAAATGATACATATCTTTGCAGCTTAGATTTAGATTTAGATTAGATTAGATCACATGAAAATAGGTTTCTTGTTTCATTGTTACCATTTTTCAACAACCGTTGCTGACTTTAAAAAGTCACAAAATGATTGTAATAACTACATTATTTAAAAATAGTAGGACAAGGTCTCCAGGGTGAGCTAGTAAGATAATCAGTACCCGGAGTATGAGTTTTTAATGAATACTGTAAGTATTGAGTATTCGAGAAAAATGTATATAAACTTGAAACTTAAAACAGGGTGTATGTTCATTTGATATTTGGGTTTTTATATCGTAAGCCGACATGCGGCATGTGCAAGCGCGAGCTTACACGTGTCTGCTTGTGAAAATGCATATAATGTGAATCCCTAATGTTACATGTCTTTGCAACTTAGATTAGAGATTAGATTAAACACAATTGAGGTGAGTGTATGCAATGTTTTACACTCGGGTACAGTAAGACAAAAGTTTTGGACCATCTAGAATGAGGTCCTTAGCGACCAATGACAAAATATTAGTTAGCCTTAACCCCAGCAATCTGCCTGTGTGACGTCATGAGTTTGTCTATGTCAATTAATGTATGGACTTCATTGCTTTTACTTTTTAATTACTTCATTAAATTTTATTATCTTCAAGAAATTAAATGGTCTAGGTACTGCAGTTTTTCACTAAAAGTTTTGAATTATAAAAAAAACAATAGAATTTGTGTTCCATTATGTTATTTCTCACCTCTGGTTCAATAGTTTTCTTGTCAGCTTTATCCTGCTTTAGTTGTCTAATTTTGTCCCCATGCTTTGAAATCTTCTCCAGCACTACGTTGACCTGGTTAGAACTGTCAGATGGGCCTGTAGCCTAAAAAGGAGAAAAAAAAAACAAATACTTTTATCTTTTAACACTGGCAACATTAAATAGATGGTAAACAAAATATTTGAATAAGTTTAGTTTCAAATTGTGGAAATAATTTTAAAAAAGGGAATGGAAAACTTAATAAAAGTATGGATTTATCAGATTGATGAATATGCCAACAAATAAAAGATCTATAAATCTATAATCTAAGCTGCAAAGATATGTTAACCTTTAAGGCTCATATTAAATGCATGCCCACAGACAGGCACATGTAGGTTCGCGCCTACACATTCTGCATGTGTACGTACAAATAAGCAAAACCTCACATGAACATAAACCTTGCAACTCCTGCCGTCGTTCCCTGAACCGGGGTGGCATTGGCAAAAGTGAACCGATTTTTACAGCACGAGTGGTCAGTCTCATACCAACCTATCAGTCAAGGTATCAGATGGTAATGAGGATTTACAGAGTTAATGTTAAATAATGAAATGTATGAAAATGGTTATGGATAAGAATGAATTGAAAGATGTATGTGAGGATACATAGAGAGGCTCTAGCCAAGAATGGTGACAAGAGTCACAGTTACTTAAGGATAAAACTCACCGCAGGAGTTGGCGATGCTGATTTTTGTTTTTGACTTTTGGCCACTGGAGTAGACTTGGATTGCTAGAAAAAATAATAAATTGAATTAATTCTTCATTATTATCGTAACACGATAGCCCAACATGGGTCTTGACCTTGATCAACTGCAGCTACTGCTGTCTGTTCAATGGCGTCCTCCTACAGTCCCGTATACTCCTTCTGCACAGAAATCTGCCAATACTTCCTCCAGCCTCCAAAATCCAAGTCATCCCACTGTCCTGCGTCTATTGGGTACGTCATCACAACCATCATTTCCAGCTCCAGTGTTCCTTTCGCTGCAGTCTGCTGACTTTTATTGGTCCGACCATTTAGCATCTTGGTGCAGATTATATGGTTGGGATTTGTGTGTTCTACAATGTTTGTTATGGGGAGAAGAATTTCACTATCAAAGATGTTCATTTAATGGTGTTCAGGTATCGGAGGCATATTTAAGAATAGGATCTAATCTAATCTAGAGATAAAAGAAAAACAACTTTGTTTTGCGATTATTTGAGTATATTTATTTTATACCACATATATTTATACCGCAAACATCCGTTGCGAAACCAGTTGTGGTATAAAATATATATACTCAAGTAATCGTAAAACAAAGTTGTTTTTCTTTTATCCTTAATGATGAACGATTACAAAGTTAATGCCTCTACAATCAATAAAATAATCTAATCTAACTTGCAAAGATATGTAACATTAAGGATTCACATTATATGCATTTTCACAGGCAGACATGTATTAAGTAAGTAGTTCATTCTTAACCATGCCACTTGTGGATTTACAATATAAAAAACCAAATCTCAAATGAACATACACTCTGCAACTCTTGCCAAACTTCCCTGAAACGGGGTGACATTGGCAAAGTAATACATTTTCTACAGCATGGGTGGTCAGCCGCAACCTATAAGTCAAGGAACGGATGAATTGACTTAATTATTAAGCTTGATTTCATTTCAATTCAATGATTCAATCATAAAACCAAACATTTACTTTCAAAATTAGAACTAGGAGTAAATTTCTCTCAGCTGGGTGACGTGACAAGTCCTTGGCAATCAAAAAATAAATTCCTAGCAACCCGGCCGTGTGTCGTCACAATTTTATTGTCTAATGAATATTACTTGAATACTTAATATAATTTGGAATGAAATATTACGAAATAAATTGATTGTAATATTGAAAGAAATTATTTTTTCAGTATAGCACCTATCTTGCATGACAAGTACGAAAAAATATATATTTTGTAAGCTCTAGACATATTTTGCTTAGATAAGCATTAACTACATGAGCATTCCTTTCAAATTTCAAACAAAAAATAGAAAGTAAACATGTAAAGTAATTGCATCGAAGTATTGTGTATTCCTAACCTATATATATTGAAAGCGTTAAATAAAATTTTAATATTTTAAAATTAGGCACGTGTGGACTTAATTTGAATTTAGAATTATTTTAAATTTGGAATTAGCCGCCTTTTTTCGAAAAAAGTTAAAAATAACCACTCACATTTCTATACGAGCATATGCGCGCGCAACATACAACACCAACTGACAGATAAAATGACAAAGCTACCACGTGTCAAACGTGGCAGGGCTGACACAAAAAAAAAAACATTTACTTAATTTTTAAGTAAGCTGCGCGTCAATGTATGCAATTTTCCCCAGCATTGTCATCGAATGACAGGCGAGTGAAACCTATTTATTTATACAAGTAAGGTGGTGAGACTTACTGCAACTGCTTAGCTTGAAGTGTAATAAATAATTTAAAATATGAATTTGATAAAATTAAAATGAGATAATGCAGTGGTATAATGTGATAAAGAGGTAATATTTCTTGAAGATGAATTAAAAATAAATCATGATTAACAAAATATTAAAATATTTTTTATCATACAAAACGAAAGCATGACTGAATGTCTTTTTTTAAGTAATGTACTTATTAGAAACTATAACAATGTGAATAGGGCATGGAACACCGGAATAATTTTCATACCGGAATAAGTATCAATACCGGTATTGAAATTCCAAATACCGGTATACCGAAATTTCGGTATTTTTTCGGTATTTTATTAAATACTGCTAATTACTGGTAAAATGATGCCAAGAACGATTAGTAAGTAATTAAAGCAGTTTTCTACGCTATTTGTCAGAAACACTCGAACTATTGATCAACTCCCTAAAAACCATTTAAGTTTTTATAGTTTAGGCAATACTAAATAAAATACGTTATTTGACCCAAGAATTATTTATGTTGTTTTAATGGCACAAACATCACAATCAAATTGGTATTAAAATCAGTCTTACTCTCTAATTATATGAAATCATGCAACGAGAATTTATAATATAGCGTACATACGTTAAAACCAAATCAAATTGTTTTCTTTTCTTAAATAAAGCAAAATATAGGCGCAGGCGCAATTACCCCAAAATGTTTTTTAAAAGTATTGTCAAGACAAGAAGCTCACTATATACCAGCGCATGGAGCATAGCTTTAATAGTTAGAGGAGCGAACAAACAACAACGTGCTCTCGCTTCAATGAATCCAGCAGAACTGAGGGAGGGGTGGAGCGTGGACCATAGTGCCCGGATGCCCAAAGAGAACCGCGCGAGAGGTTTAATACTAATCCAATGTATGAGAGAGAGAGAAAGATGTATGATATTGGTTGATGGATTGCCAGCGCTTACGTACTTACGTATCGTCTTGTGTTGTGTCCGAGCGTGCGCGAGTGCCGGTAGCAGTTTAATTGTAGAAGTAAAACATTAGACGAACAACTGAAAGCGATATCATTAAATACCACCTAGATACTATTATGCATGCAGCATTTTGTGTAGTTGATATTGTGATGATTTTTTTCTAATAATTGTGATTCGTCTCATATGAAAACTCATCTGAAGTATGAAGAGCACTGTGAACCATATAAATCGAGCGTTCTGCATAGTCTTTAAACATCTTTGCAATAATAATTGATAACTTTTTACGAAATACCGAAATACCGATATTTTATCCTCAAATACCGGTTTTAAAATAATACCGGTATTTTATCCTCAAATACCGGTTTTAAAATACCGAAAATAACAGTCGGTATACCGGTATTTCGGTATCCATGCCCTAAATGTGAATACAAAATAAAGCAAAAAAATATATTATTTCAAACCAAATGTTTTGAGCACCCTGCTGTAGGAGAATGTGAACAAAGCGGGAAATTTGAATTTAAAAATATTCCATCAATATCCAAAGTGCTCAGTTGAAAGGACTTAAAATTACATTTTCAAAAAGATTTTTTGAGTTTATATGAAAAATAACATTATCAGCTCACTTTCTAGCATACTGGAGTCGGAACAAAAAGCTAGGAATAAATGTGACTTCAGGAGGCTGCATTTATTTTTAGAATATTAAAATTTAGAATTTCCGCTAAAGCCAGGCCTGGCCAACCCAAATTGCACCCCGGGCCGCATTGATGGCCTAAAATTTTCCCAAGGGCCACGCATACAAACATTTTACAAAAAAAATTATATAAAAAAACGAAACGACAACCAGATGTGAAAAGAAAACACGCATTGAACCAAAAACAAAAAAATGTATTTATGAAGTAAACAACATAAAATTTGTTTTAAAAATAGAAAAATATTTTAACAATGAAAATTATTAATTAACCCTTAACTTGACAGAGGAAAAAATTCTTAATTTTTCATTTCAAAACAATATTACAAATAAAACCAATTATCAGGAAGCTGGGGTCACCCCTGCTTCAGGGAAGGTCGGCAAAAGTTGCAGGGCTTATGTCCATTTGAGAATTGGGTTTTTATATTGTAGGTCCACATGCGGCATGTGTGAGCGCGAAATTATGCGTGTCTGCTTGTGGGAATGCATTTAATATGAATCTCAAATGATACATATCCTTGCAGCTTAGATTTAGATTTAGATCAGGGATTTCTCCTTTCAGTGCGAGATTTGAGATTCTTTTCGCTTACTTAATTTTTCCAAATCTATTTAATAATTAATTGTACAAATTTAATGACAATAAAGTTCTTAAATAAAAAAATATTTAAATACATAATTTAAAAAAATCATCACACATGACCGCGGGCTGCACGTAATGGCGCCGCGGGCCGCGGGTTGGCCAGGCCTGCGCTAAACAAATGGCTACCCAATATATTTCGTTTTTGGACCCTCAGAGAATGTATGCACGTTTCAGAACATCAAAAAAGTTGTGGCGTCACACAGTCAGATTGCTAGAGCAAAGGCTAACTAATAATTTTGGTTGCCAAAGACCTCGTGCATACCCTAAAATATATTATTTTTATAAGTCTAAAGTGAAGAAATACATACAAAAAAAAAAAAAAAATTTAGGCTTACGAGCCATCTTACATAAATAGACGTGTGATGTTTAACTGCTGCGGTAAATTAAAATTTCAAACATCCATGCGAGAAAAGACTCCAATTTAAAATTAGGAGATTTGTTTGGACTCAAATGAGAAATCAATGACACATTAAGTTTGAGGTTATGTAACTTGCCTGCAACGTAGGTTGTTCCTTGGCATGCCCATCTGGTATATGGAACAGCACGCAGGGCTGGCAGCGACCACTCAGCTGACTTGGGGGCTCGTACGGCACATCCACCTTGAAGAAGCCTCGCCTCTGCAGCTGGATGATGGCGCCCTTCTTCAAATTGGCCAGCTCGGGATCACCCAACATGGAAACTTCAGTCTGTCAAAGAAGAAATCATATTCATCTTAAGTCATTGAGTTTATAACATGGTTAAGTCAAAACTATTTGAGACAAGTAGACGCTACATCCGTTACAACTTACCTGAACACAAATCTTTCTTAGCTAGAAAGAGAACAATGATACTTCGAGTGCACCATCCTGTTAACAGACAAAGGTACATGCTACGCTACTAAGCTTCACATATAGTGCAACTTCTTGTCACATGTGGCAAGTGGAACCTATTTATTTTTACAGGTAAAGGGGCTGACCTTACGTCAACCACTTTTTATTTTGGGTTTGAAATAAACATTGAAACGGGAAATGATTTCTGACACCCTCGGTGGGATTCGAAATCAACCTCTCAGCATGGAATGCAAGCACTCTACCAACTGAGCTATTGTCTGGACTTACAGATGTTGGATTTTTTTTCTGCATTGTTGGCATTGCTGAAATGTCATCTCTGTGCGCAATTTGTATGCATACGTTACATTGTTATGGTAGATAAATTTGGCAATTTTGAAAAAAAAATGGCATTATTTTAAAACACAGCGGAATGTGTAATTATTGAGTGTTGAAACACAAGATAGAGATCTCAAGAAAAAATTGAATTTCCTATTAAGAATTCTGCGGTGTTTGACAGCTCCGGTTGACAAGTAAACCTCATAGTATGTTACAGTGACGTAAGTTAGTTTCATCTCCAATAATATAATAACTCAACGGAACCACTTACCCTAGTATTGTGTCCAATATACTGCTTGAAGTCTTCGTCTTTTCCCAGGACGCCCTTGGAGAGGATGTGCTCGAAGAACACGCAGTAAGTCGGGGTGAAAGAAGCAGTTGCAGGAGACACGTCCGCCAACCATGTCAGCTTCAAGGTTTTCTTGTAGTCTTTGTCTTCCAAGTTGGTGGTGGCGTCGATTGATAGCACATCTCCGTTGGCAGACCTGATTGTAAAGATATAATAATAATTACACCCAAGTAAACATATATGAGAAAATACTATAAGAGATGTGTGATGTGGGCGTTACCTTGTTTGCTGTATATGCGGAACTGTGCGCATATGCGCATTAAGTATCCCAAATATATTATTTTTAAATAGATTTGTGAAGAGGGATGCAATTCACCAACCTATTTTTCCTGGCTAGTTGTCTTCATACGAAAGCAGAAGCTTGTGTGCATGGAATGGCACAGGGCCTTAAAGGGCACGGCCCCCCTATGCCTCGCCGAGCTATCTCCTGTCTACCACTGTCTTCTGTCCCCACTACTGTCAACGTGGTCATAGTACCCAAAGGGGAGAACACTTAAAAAATTGATGACAGCAGCTCTGGGGTTGCTGGGCCAGTCGCCTGGAACAAGCCAATCGTCGACTTGCGAATGGACCAACCCACCAGCACCTTCAGAAGAGAATTAAAGAAAATACTGCACACAAAGAGTCATCACGCCATTATTTTTTTTTTAAGAAATCCTGTGCGGGAGACTCCCTAGATTTCAGAGACTCTAGGGGTCTATGACACTTGTTGTAGTGCCGCAGAGGTGTTTTTTACGTGCTTGGTCGTCGCTACAAAGCGCCAATTCTCAAGCGAGACCCAGTCGCTGTAAAGCTGGATGGACCTTAGGTGACTGGTCTTTGGTAAAGGTTTATGGATTTTTCAACTCAGCGAAGAGCATATTTGAAAATATTCATGGTATATTTTTTGTTCCCCGCCGGGATTAGAACCCACAATCTTCCATTTACGAGTCAGAAGTGTTACCACTGGACTACGGACCGGTCAATGTATGTAATGTACGGACTGTATAATGATATGCCGCCATAGGAAAGAAGTTACCCATCATCAATAATAATCTACAATGAGGGAAAGAAGAGCTACCTGTTAATTTTGTTAATCTTTATATTCCCCCAGTTGATGAAGGTGGCATTCTCTCCCTCCTTCAGCGTCTGGGCGTCAGCCTGGTCTATGAGAACGCAGGGGCCCACCCAGACAGTCTTACTGCCCACCTCGGGGTTCTTGGGGTGGCAGGCGACAGTCAGCGACTCTTCCTTGGCGACGTCCTTGATATGCACAGGAACAGGAGCTGGGGAAGATTCTAATGCGGTGTAGCGTGGAGCGATGGGGTCTATAACCTAAAAATAATGTTTCAAATGTATTGATGGAAAAGGCAGGGAGGCCGTGTATATTTTTAAGTCTTAAATAGGGTACTGTCTAATCTAATTTAATCTAAGTTGCAAAGATGTGTAATATTGGGGATTCAAATTATATGCATTCTCACAAGTAGACACGTACAAGTTTGCGCTTGCACATGCCGCATGTGAACCTACAACATAAAAACCCAAATCTCTAATTGACATACACCCTGCAACTCTTGCCGTCTTTCCCTGAAATAGGAATGACATTGGCAAAGTGAAACATTTTTCACAGCATGGGTGGTCAGCCGCATACCAATCTATTAAGTCAAGGAAAATACTGTCATAAGGAAATAAAATATAACGCGTGTGCACAATTTCCGCGAAGAGATGATGTTTAGTAATGCCAACATTGCAGAGAAATTTTCTAGCGTCCCCCACATTTCTCTGTTTACAGTAACGTCACACTGCGAGCATCTTTGGTCTCTTTCTTGGACAATTTGTGTATAGGTAGATTATTAGTATACCATGTATTTAAGTCATCTATTTACGTTCAAATAGCTTTGGGCCCACTTAACCCTTCAACTGTGGGTGACACGCATAGACGTCAAGTGTAAACATGCATATAGTGCGGCTGTCAATCATAGAGGTCATCCAACTTTGAACTTATCCCAGACATCTGTGTTCAAGAATTCAAAAGTCTGCAAGTGGAATGTGCTAAACCTTTGTGATTTTTGTTTTTAAATAATTAATACATGTGACTGTTCACTTTGGTTTGAAGTGTCATCAATCAATTAAGGTAGGAAATCAATATATGTTTTTAAAAATGTGCTTGAAAAGGTATTTTGTACTGGGGGTAATCATATAGCCAGAATATTCAGAAGCAAAAGGTTAAATTATAAGTCAATGAACTGGGTAGCTTACCTTTTTATTGAACGACCATATCTTGTCCCACTCCATGAAAACGACTGATCTGGAGGAGCCCTGAGCTATGATGAACTGCTTCAGTCCTTCCACAGTCATGCCGCGTCTCAGTACACCTCGCACAGTGGGGAAACGAGCGTCATCCCTGGAAACAATATATTTAGGTTTAGTTGTTGTATTTGGATCTAGCCACCATTTCACTAGGGGTGGCCAGAACCTACGCAGATGAGACTTCAGTTTGTTCTGTCATTGCACGCTTCTCCTTCATCGCTCTCTTCGTTTTTTTAATAGCTTTGTGAAGAGGAAAGCAATGCACCGACCTATTCTGTCTGGCCAGATACAGGTATTAATATTATCAATTAATAATTCATTATTATATATTTTAATGAATTATTAATTAATAATTACCCAATGACATTTGTTGAACCAGGGTCAAAGTTATTCTCACCTGTTTGATCAATCTATTCTTTTCTCGGTCTTACCCTTCCACGCTTACCTTTGACATTCCCTTTATACACTCTTTTTGTGAGTCATTCATTGTTGATTTTTTCTAGATGCCCATACCATCTCAATGTACTCCTTTATACTTTCAATCTCATATTCTCGTTTATACCGCACTCATTCATAGACCAGTCATTCCGGACCCTATCATTCAGACTCTTACGAGTCATTCCTCTGAAATAAGACATGTTGCCCGTGGCAATGAGGATATCCTAGAACAACTGGTTGCGATTAGAAGCCTAGAGAGGAGAGAGGGAGAAAGAGGGAGAGGAAGATCCCCCACACAATGGACCCATTAAGTAAAGACAGCAGCAGGTACCTTGGTGGTTGGAGGGATGTAGGCAGCACAGTCAAAGAAGAACTGGAGAAAAGTGGTTGCTTCCAGAAGGGTCAAAACCTTCAGCAATATTGATTAAGATGAAGAAAAAAAAATGGCGGGAGGCTCAAAAGATTTCAGAAAATCTGGAGGTCTATGACGCTTGTTAGAGTGTCCACGAGGTCTGGGTGTTGGTAAAGTGGCGGTTGATACCCAAATCCATTGTAGCAGAGCTGTTAGATGTGTAGCGTTGCATTGTATTGCCTTTGTTTTCAGACACTGAAAGGAAGTGACGATCTATATTGGTTTTGTTTAGAACAGGATTATATTGGGGTGGGAACAGAGGTACAGGAAACTCATTCAATGAATGAGCAGTAAGGAAAAGGAATGAGTCATGGAAAAACCATGTTCTCATAGTTTTGACGTCAACTGGAAAGGGATGAATGACAGTCAACGTTGATACAAACAGGAGATAGAAATAGATAGTCAGCTCACCAGCCATCCACGAGACCTTCTTCAACAAACCACGTTAGTTTTCTCTTTGACAGGACTGTGTTGGTCATGCTCAATCTGAAATCAAAGTAAATAAAATATATGAATAGGATTAATTTATGATGAATTAATGATGTTTTTTTTTTTTTTTTTTTTTTTTTTTTTTTTTTTTTTTTTTTTTTTTTTTTTTTTTAAAAAAATAGATTTGTGAAGAGGAATGCAATTTACCAACCTATTCTACCTGGCCAGAAACAGGTATTAATATCATCATTTAATAATTCATTATTGTTAATTATTAATGAATTATTAAATAATAATTACCCAATTACATCTGTTGAACCAGGGTCAAAGTTAAAGTCAAGTGACCCAAGCGGGGATCGAACCAACGTTGTTCCATTCGAAACACGCTAGAAAAATCAGCCCTCTTGGCCCACGCGGCTATAACTCCGACATGTACGATTACAAATGATTACAAAGTCAACGCCTCTACAAAATCTACAAAATATAACTAAACTAATAAACTCAAAATAAAATATCGGCAAGCTTCACAAGAAATGAGTACCAGCCCTTTGGGGAGCTAGGAAACTCCTACTTCAACTGCAGTGGTTGGCGTTCGGTCAGCCCCCATTTTTGTAAAAATAAATAGGTCCCACTCCCCGCATGCATTCCCATCAGGGAAAACGCTATATTATGTGCAGCTTAGTAGGGTAGCATGAAACACACATACCTGCTGTACTCCCATATGTAAGGTTTCCTCAGTCCCAGAGCATCTATGAACCAATAGAACTGTGGATCCCTGTCGTGGTACTCCATGGTCCTCAGCACGTGAGTCACATCCTCTACAGAGTCCACTATCGGGCAGGCAAAGTCATACGTAGGGTACACTCTGAAATCAGGTAACAATGAGACGCCAGTGAGATAACTGTTTAGAAATATTGACTGATTCAAAGCACGATTATTTCGTAATCGGAAGGCCACGGGTTCCATTCCCCGCTTAGCTGAAAAGAAAATCATTTAATTTTCAAATATGCTATGCTGGGTTGTGAGTTTGATTTCCAGTGGAGCACAAAAAAATATTTATACTTTCAAATGCGCTCTTCAGTGGGTTGAAAATTTTATTTGCCTTAAAAAATAAGACTGGTCACCAATGGTCTATTCAGCCTTATAGCAACTGGGTCTTGCTTGAGAATCGGTGTTTTCTATAGTGACGACCAAGCTCGCAGAGCAACACAAAAACAGCGTTCACCAAATAAATCCTCCTAATATTATTATTATCATTCTTACATACATTCTGCCGAGCTTTGAGAGATGTTCACTTTTATTTGATTGTGATCGTTTGGGATGTTTTGCTATGAGCGACGTAGCGCGCTTTCCAAATGCTGAGTTTTACTGTGAAAGCTCACAGTGTCGAAGTGTGCTTCTCGAACACGCCTAATTGCCGGACACCTGTAGGGTATTGAGCAGGTAAAGGCACCAGAGAAGAGAGCAATGTATGGCCTTACTTGTACTGAGTCCCCGTCCTGGGATGTGGCTCAGGCTTGCACCTGTAGATGGTGGGGTCCCTCATGCAGCCGTTGGGGGACTGCATGTCTATCTTGGCCCGCACGCAGCACTTCACTCCCACATCGCTGCCCTTCTTCATCTCCTCCCACATCTTCAAGTTCTTCTCGACGGCTGGACAACACAAAAAGAAAACTAGATTTAGTTTGAGTTTTAGGCTTACACATCCCAGTTGTTGCTACAGTACAAAAGTTAGCTCTGTAAACAAACCGAATGTGAATGGAATCTTAAAATTGTGTGAAATAAATTAAGCAATGTTTTTATTAAATTGAACCCGTAAATTGTAGCAATATCTTTGCAGCTTATATTGTAGAATAGATTCAATTGAAATGATAAATGACAGTTGAGTTTACAAACAACTTTGAATGATCCATGACATGCTTACAGTTGCTTCTATTGGCGCTATCCACCTTCTGCTCCCGCTCATTCTTCATCTGCTCGGGGGGAGTGTCGTCCACGAAAGCCTTGCTCTCCTTGATGAGGCGCTCGCACATGTCCAGCATCATGTCAAAGTACTGGGAGGTGTGCGTAAATATGTCAGGCTTTATCTCCAGCATCTCCAAGTCTTCCAGAATAACCTGAAACATAAATAAGAACAATAATAAAGAGGTCCGAACATATAACAACATAGATAATTGATCTGAATTCAGCCTGACAGCTTGTCAAACTAGAAGGAATACAGCTCTAATAGCCATCAAAACAAAAAAGAAAAGGAAGACGTTTTTGTGTCTTCTGTCATATTGTATGTAAGCTCTTTCTCTTTTGTACCGACCTCCCAGCTGGAAGGTTGTGTTGCCGGCGTGTGTAACTTTTACCGAATATATGACGTGTTGAAAAAACATTAACTTTAATTTCTGTGAGTTGTAGTCCTCTCTAGTATTCCTCCTTGATTCCTGATTTCCATCCCCGTCCAGATTCCGACCAACAATATTGTCACTATTGTCGGCTTGGTTGCTACGACGACAAACAAATATTTTAGACTGACGTTTGCTCGCCAACTGCCAAATTCAAAAATGTTTTGAGTCCATCGTACAATAGCTAACCACAAAGTTTCACTTGAAATGTTTGAACTTCTACAATAAAAGAAGCCAGTGGTTAACGCTACGGACTCATAACCAAAATGTTGTGAGTTTGATTCCCCACATAGCAAAAAAATATTATCATGTAATTTTAAAAGTATGCTCATAGCTGGGTTGACAAGGAGATTTGGTCCGCACGTGAAATGGCATAGACAATATTATATTGTCACCCGGCCGGGTTGCTAGGGAAAAAACATACAAATATTTTGTTATTAATTGCAAACTATGGCAGTCCCATACAAGACTGGCGTTTGCTCCCCACTTATCTAATCTAATCTAATCGAAGTTGCAAAGATAAGTTATGTTAGGGATTCATATTATACAGGCATGCATTTTCACAAGCAGACACATACAAGTTCGCGCTTGCACATGCCGCATGTGAACCTACAACATAAAAACCTAAATCTCAAATAGACATACACCCTGCAACTCTTGCCGTCCTTCCCTGAAACAGGGGTGACATTGGCAAAGTGAACCATTTTTACAGTATGGGTGGTCAGCTGCATACCAACCTATGAGTCAAGGAACATACACAACAAATTACATTTTTACAATCTTTAAATAATAATATGTATGGACATCAAAACTAAAACAGAAAACAAATTCTAATTTAAAAAAAAACAGCCGCCAACATTACAGATCAACCGCCATTTCCTTCTGTCCTTACATACTTTTTTCATTTCCTCCAGAGTCATAACCTTCTTCATACACACACAGCTTGTATCGCCACAGCTTGTATCGCACAATCACACACACAGCTTGTGTCACACACAGTGTATCGCCAAAAATCAAAACATATCTAAAAATGCTCGATTGGCGGTACGCAGTGGCATACTTTTACCCACCTTGATGTATGGAAGCGAGGCCTGGACGGCGAATGAAAGTGAAATTAGTAAAGTCCATACTGTTGAAATGGACTTTCTAAGAAGTATGATTGGGAAAAAACGGAGTGACAGGGTGAGGAATGATTTTGTAAGAGAAGAATGTGGTGCAAGAGAAAGTGTGAAAGTGAAGATTAAAAGAAGTTTGTTAAGATGGTTTGGGCATATGGAGAGAATGAATGAGGAAAGACTGACGAAGAAAGTATATGTTGGTAGAATAGATGGATGTCGTGGTAGAGGAAGACCGAGAAAGGTATGGATGGACCAAATATCCGAAATTGCAAATGAATGGAATATCCAGAGTCATAATAAAAGAAGAGCTTGTATGAAGAAGGTTATGACTCTGGAGGAAATGAAAGAAGTATGTAAGGATAGAAGAAAATGGCGGTTAATCTGTGATGTTGGCGGCTGGGGTTTGTTGAAGTAAAAAAAAATGGTTTTATGATTTAGTTTTTTATGTCCATGTATATATTGCTATTTATTGATTTAAAAAAAAAATGTAATTTGTCATGTATGTTCCTTGACTTATAGGTTGTTATGCGGCTGACCACCCATACTGTGAAAAAAAAATTGGTTCACTTTGCCAATGTCACCCCTGTTTCAGGGAAGGACGGCAAGAGTTGCAAGGCTTATGATCATTTGAGATTGGGTTTTTATATTGTAGGTCCACATGCGGCATGTGTTAGCGCGAAATTATACATATCTGCTTGTGGGAATGCATTTAATATAAATCTTAAATGATATATATCTTTGCAGCTTAGATTAGATTAGATTAGATACAAGCTCTCCTTTCATTATGACTGGATTTTCCATTCATTCGCAATTTCCGATATTTGGTCCATCCATAGCTTTCTCTACCACATCATCCATCTATTCTTGCAACGTATACTTTCTTCGTCAGTCTTTCCTCATTCATTCTCTCCATATGCCCAAACCACCTTAACAAACTTCTTTTAATCTTCTCTTTAAAGTTCCTAATTCAAAAACGTTCCTAGTCACATTTGTACACCTTTTCAAAAGACCAGTCACTAAAGGTCCATCCAGCATTGCAGCAACTGGGTTTTGCTTGTGCAATTGGTGGTATGTGTTTTATCAAATTATCCTAATATTAAGAGCCTGTTGCACCAAACTCCAATCAGACGAAAATCAAAATCAAGTGAATTCTCCCATCAATATAAAAAATTACATATTTGTAAGTCAGCTGATATACATCATATTTCTTGTTCAAATTACATCATACTACTACCCACTTCCGAGAAATATTTAACTGAGGTCCTTACCAAAACTAAGCAATCAAATATTGATTCGAGGTTGGTGCAACAGGACCTAATTCGAGTAAGGACCTCGGTTAAATATTTCTCGAAAGTGGGTAATAATATGATGGAATTTTAACAGAAAATATGATGTACATCAGCTGGTTTACGTATTTGCAACCATTTTTTTTATTTAAAAGGGAGAAATCACACTTTATTTTGATTTTTGTCTGATTGGAGTTTGGGGCAACAGGCCCTTAATATTTTAAGATTAATGATAATAATTAAGCCTAAATTTTTAAGCCCCTTTTTATCACAGTCTCATTTTTAAAAATACCTTTTCGAAATGGACATTTTCCTTAGCTGGATTGGTATCATCAAATCTCATGATGAGTTTGCCTTGGAAAGCCTGTTGGTAGTACTGATTCAACAATGCAGCCTTGGCGTGACCAATGTGAAGGTATCTGCAAAATAAACAACAAGAAGGTATACATAAATTATTATTTCAGATTTTGTAGTTTATGGTATGTTCCATATTCAAATAAGGAGTTGGTAGCATGCAAGGTGGATGTAATTTAAGGAGAGTAAGCTGACAGTATTAATAATGAAAGTCCGGTCGTTAGCCCAGCTGGTAAAATACTTGCATCCCATGACGAGAGCTCATGTTCAAATCTCACAAAGTGTGTCAGAAATAATTTCCCATTTCAGTGTTTATTTCAAACCCAAAATAAAATACCAGCAAGGATTACTCAGCCTTCACTTCCTGTCAACGACGTTAGCCATGTTGAAAGCACCGGTTCCCATAGATCACCGAAGTTAAGCAACATTGGGCGCGGACAGTACTTGGATGGGTGACCGCTCAGGTACACCGCGTGTCGTTGGCATCTTGGACCGGTCTGTAGTCCGTAGTGGCAACACTTCGGACTCGTAAATGGAAGGTTGTGGATTCGGATCCCGGCGGAGCACAAAAAATGTACCATTTATATTTCGAATGTGCTCTTCGCTGAGTTGAAAAATTCATAAAACCTTTACCAAAGACCGGTCACTGAAAGGTCCATCCAACCTTACAACAACTGGGTCTTGCTTGAGAATTGGCGCTTTCTACAGCGACGACCAAACTCGCAGAGGGCTCTTGAGGTGTGATACACACAAAAACAGCGCTCACCAAATAAATCATCCTAATATTATTATTATTATTATTCACAAAAAATGAGCTTTTTTGGAAGCTCACAAAACCCCACTTCAATGCAGTGTTTGGAGCCAACCTGGAAAAATAAATAGGTTCCATTCGCCACATCCGACCCTTTAGGGGCCAGAAGCCGCGGCAAGAAGTTACACTAAATGTGTAGCTTAGTAAAAGCCCTTGACTTTGCATCCAAAACTTCTACTCTGAAAGAGTATAGGAGTATATAAAATCTTAATGGTGATTTGAGAGGGCCCTTGAGGTGTGACACACAAAAACAGCGCTCTTAAAATATGTATACCTTCCAAGTAAATTATCCTTGTATGTATATTCTCTACTGATCAATAATAATATAAGGATGGTTTATTTGGTGAGCGCTGTTTTTGTGTGAATCACACCTCAAGAACCCTCTGTGAGCTTAGTCGTCCCTGTAGAAAGTGCCAATTCTCAAGCAAGACCCAGTTGCTGTAAGGCTGGATGGACCTTTAGTGACCGGTCTTTGGTAAAGATATATGAATTTTTCACCCAGCAAAGAGCATATTTCAAAACATAAATGGTATATTTTTTGTGCTCCGCCAGGGTTCGAACCCACAACCTTCCATTTACGAGTCAGAAGTGTTAATTACTATACTACGGACCTGTAAATATTAAACTATCCATAAAAGATTAAACTATCAACTAGAATATTCCGCAAATCTAAATGTAATATTACCAAAAAAATTGATTACGGAATAAGGTGGTTACCCGGATGCTTCTGGCGGGAATCTCACAATGACCTTCCCCATCTCGGCTCCGGGCAGTTCCACGAACTTGCCCTCCTGCAGCCGCCCGCCATCCTTGGGAATGGACTGCTCCCGAGGCTCTTGCTGTGGCACAATCTTCAGGCAGTTCACCACGCACGGCTGAGCGCTGATCAACTTCATCCACCTCATGACGTTTGTGGGAGTTTCCTTTGTTACGAGTTTGGAGTATGCCGATGATCCTGGGAAAAAAATAAGGATTTTCATTATTTATATGTGTTGCATTTATACGTCTCAAAAACGATCTGTTCACAGAATCTTTTGTGGGGGCCTTGGACTGATAATGTCACGAAACAGCGACAATAAAAAAAGTCAACTAATGCATCATCATCATAGCAATCAAGTTACTCCCTGCTTTGTAACTGGTGTTGATAGTTCCTTGACTTATAAGTTGGTATGAGGCTGACCACCCAAAAATATGGCAAAAATTTGTTCAAGATAGTGACATAGCTGAGTGAATCTTTGTTACTGGTCTTGTAACAAACATTCCAGTTCCTTGGATCTCAAATTAGCAATTAAGGAACTTGCTAAGGAGAGATCAGACGTTCTATCGCCAAAGTGTCTTGTCCCAGCTGGACAAAATATGGAAAGACCGGGGTGTGAGTAACAGCAACAAGATAAAGCTTGTCAGGAGTCTGGTCTACTCTATTTTTCTCTATGCTGCTCAAATATGAACCATAAAAGCAGCAGAAAGGACGATTTCGAAATTTTGCGATGGAGACGCATGCTCCAAATCCCATGGACAGCTATATGTACCAACAAGTTCATTCGTCAGGAGCTACGTTTGGATAATAATAATAATATTAGGATGATTTATTTGGTGAGCGCTGTTTTTGTGTGTATCAAACCTCAAGAGCCCTCTGCGAGCTTGGTCGTCACTGTAGAAAGCGCCAATTCTCAAGCAAGACCCAGTTGTTGTAAGGTTGGATGGACCTTTCAGTGACCGGTCTTTGGTAAAGGTTTATGAATTTTTCAACCCAGCGAAGAGCACATTTGGAAATATAAATGGTATATTTTTGTGCTCCGCCGGGATTCAAATCCACAACCTTCCATTTACGAGTCCGAAGTGTTGCCACTGGACTACGGACCGGTCCAAGATGGATGGCTTGACTCTGGCCATTATACGTACACACCATACTCTTAAATTCACGCTTTTCGTGGCAATGAGGATAGCCTGGAACGACTGGTTGTGATTGGTGGCTTGGAGGGGAAGAGAGGAAGAGGAAGATCCCCCACATGATGGGCTGATCAAGTGAAGACAGCAGCAGGCATCTCGGTGGTTGGAGCGCTACGGGCAACGTAGTCAAGAGATAACTATAGAAGAGTAGTTGCTTCCACAAGGGTCACAACCCTCAGCAATGAGGAACAAGATTAGGGAGAAGAATTTATTATAAGTTACTGTCAATTTGCAAATTAATTATAACTAAAAATTTCAAACAAGTAAATATGTCTCAAATTTTGCATCATTATTTTATCAATGTATGGAATATCAATTCATGGAAAATAGACAAATAGTATTAAGTGTTATTTTCTTTTATCTTAAAAAATAATCTCACATCTTCAAGTAGGTAATAAAGAAATTAAGAATTTCCAAGATATTTTTATCAGCATGTTTTTATAGTACAAGTTTTTAATATTAAAATATGGCTTGATCCCTTGATTAATAAGTTGGTATGAGGCCGACCCCCATGCTCTAAAAACTTGGTTCACTTTTGCCAATGCCACTCTGGTTTCAGGGAAAGGTGGTAGGAGTTGCAAAGTTTAGGTTCATGTTAGGTTTGTTTTTTTTGTATGTACACATGCAGCATGTATAAGCGCAAACTTGCATGTGCCTGCTTGAGGACATGCATTAAATATGAGTCTTAAATGTCATTATATCTTTGCAGATTATAGATGCAATGATGCAAATCTTGCCTCTTCCATTGTGCAATATTTATACAAGTTATGATGTCACCATTGTTTCAGTGAATTATTTTTTGTTAGAAGTGTGCTGTGGGAAGTACTGAATATTTATGGTGTGGACAAAACACCAATGGACATTCTGTGAGTATGGAGCACCTACGCTGTTTCTCCTCCTGTCCGAAAAGGTGCTCCAGGAAGGATTTCTACTTGAGAAACCAGAGTCTTAGACTTCGCCCATCACTGGGGCAATATGGTGTGAACCTGACTCGGAGAAGAAGTGATTATCATAACCCCAGTAATGATATCAATGGACTCAGCACAAAGTCCATAGTCCAACTAAGCCTTACCGTGCAGGGTTCCAAACACAGCAAGATCAGCGATAGTCAGCCTGTTGGACACTAGGTAAGTCAGGTGACCAAGAGTCTCATCCAGATACTTCACTTTCTTCGGCAAGTCATTTTGGAGGGTAAGGGAAAATGACAACCAGTGCTCCACAGACACGCTGTCCATGGCCGAGCCCCCATAGAGGGCGGAGCCCGGCACCATGCGAGCTATAATCCTTAATAAATCATTGGAAGACTCCAGTGGTTTTATTTTCCCGTCGCTGAATTTTACGGTGGACTCGTTTCCCCAATTTATTTTCACTGGCAGCACATCTTTCACCAGCTGGCAAGCCGCAATACCACCTGGAACAAAATTCCATTTTCAAATTCAAACCAAAAATAGAATCATAACCTTAAATTTTAGTAGTTAAAATATTGAAATTTCAAAATGAACGAAGTATCAAGTTTTATAAATGAGTTACAATATTTTGATTTTTTACCGATTGGAGGATTTGATGAGTTACAATTCACTTCCATATTTAACTGCAAATTTCAGTTTTCTTTCACTGCTGGCGCAATATTTGCGAGCGTGGTGAAAATATTATTTGACATTGACGTTTGCTTTTGACAGCCGGTTCATTTTCCCCAATTTGTGCAAGAGGAAAACGTTTCAATATTTCATTTTCCCTAAAAATCATAGACAATCTTTCAGAGTTTTGACAGCTACCACAGCAATGTCTGCGTCATGATTTCAACTGCGGCGTTATAGCTGTCATATTTTCTCGGATTATTTTCTTTTTTAAATGAATGTCGGCTGAAGACAGCGACCTAGAGTCTGTGACTGAATCTACGGCTCTGATGGACGCTCACGTGGGAGAATCGCGGCCCGACAGAGAGGTGGCGGACAGGGCCGCTAGGAAACGACGTCGCCCCGAATCCCAACCCGCAAACTACGGGGTATGTTTCACATCCATTGTTTCTGATATCCTGCTCAAAATAAAATCACAATGATATTGTAGAAGATTATTGAACTGGTTCTCAAATGATTTCGATGCAACTGTTGTCTCATAACCTTTATTTTGTCGAGGGGAAGGTTTCTCATTCCACGGCCCGCAGACTCAACTCTTGGTGAATATAACTTTATCTATTTTAAAATAGAAAGCAATAAGTAAAACACGGTGGCGTAAAACCAATAATCGTTGTACTAGGCATTTTACCTATAGCGATCAGCTGTTTATGCACCGCCATGTTTTATTGCTTTCTATCTTCAAGAAAGAGATCTACCGACGCCCGTTGAGTCTGCAGGCCCAGCACTCTTAAGAGAGTCCATCGAGATATGCAGACATCCAAACATGAACAGAGATGACAGCTACAATTTTAAGAATACGTGGGAGCCTTGCTAGTCCTTGACTCGTCGGACAAACAATGCGATAACATATTTTGCTTTAATTGCATTTCGGACTAGTTGATTAGTCACTGGAGGTCTGAATTGCTAAAATTCAATAAATATGTTGTTGGAATAAAACTGAATAGTACACATTGCCTTATTTGATTTGTTGTGTATGTTCCTTCATTTATAGGTTGGTATGCGGCTGACCACTCATGCTGTAGAAAATGGTTCACTTTGCCAATGTCACCCCTGTTTCAGGGAAGATCGGCAAGAGTTCCAGGGTGCAGGTTCATTTGAGATTTGGGTTTTTATATTGTACCTAGGTCCACATGCGGCATGTTTAAGCGTGAACTTATACGTATCTGCTTGTGAAAATGCATTTAGTGTAAATCCCCAATGTTACATATCTTAGCAACTTAAGATTAGATTTAGGAATTTGAAGTCATAGCAGCACCCTCCTTTAGCTGGCATCTAAATCTAGTTTAAGCCGTGTACATCTGCAGGTTATACTTAATGTGGGGGAATTTTTTTCAGACGGACGATTCCCATGTCCCCAACGTGCGTGTGGTCGGCCAGGCTGGCAACCCGGGGGGTTCGGGGGATGACTCGGGCCCCGTTTTCCCCATGGAGGACCAGGAGGAGCTCAAGTATGGCGCCAAGCACGTCATCAAGCTGTTTGTGCCCGTGTCCCTGTGCATGCTGGTCGTGGTGGCAACCATCACTTCCATCACCTTCTACACTACCAAAGATATATACTTGTAAGTACGACACCAAAGATATATACTTGTAAGTACGACACCAAAGATATATACTTGTAAGTACGATACCAAAGATATATACTTGTAAGTATGACACCAAAGATATGTACTTGTAAGTACGACACCAAAGATATATACTTGTAAGTAAAACACTAAAGATATATACTTGTAAGTACGACACCAAAGATATATACTTGTAAGTACGACACCAAAGATATATACTTGTAAGTACGACACCAAAGATATACACTTGTAAGTACGACACCAAAGATATATACTTGTAATTACGGCATCAAAGATGTATACTTGTAAGTACAACACTAGAGAGTGTTTCTCATAATGAGCGAAATTCTGGAATGAATTTTGCTCGTTATGAGAGATTCCACTGTTCTTGTAATTGTGGCATCAATTATGGATACCTGTAAGTACAGAACCAAAGCAGCACCAAAAATATATTTTTATTTATCTTTAATTTTAAATAAATTCATACGGGGCTATTCTTAGACATTTTAATCGCCAGTTGAGCCCACGCTTTAACAAACTAATGATGCCTTTGCTGAAAGTTTCATAGTCACCTACCGAATTTCGGTAATATTTGTATGAAGAATAATCAGCTGTTCACTTGCGGCCATCTTGGATTGACAGGTCTTCGTACAAATGCATCATTAGTTTGTCAAAGCGTGGGCTCAACGGGCGACTAAAATGTCTAAGAATAGCCCCGTTAGTACCTACATTTTTTTCCTTTAATCTATTACATTGTTGATTAAATGTTTGTTACGCTATACCTCACCAAAAAGAGATGTTCTGAGTGAGTTGTGTGTGTGAGGGGTATGTATATACACACATCTTTTAAAAAATGACGAGCCTTTCTTTTGGATTGATTATTGTTAAAAAAAGACCCCAATGAGAAGTTATCATCATGGTTACATGTGTGATGTTGTATCAGGGCAGTGGCGGTGCGTCATTAGGGGACGAAGGGGATTATCCCTATGTATGAAATATGAAAAATAAGTACCTATCCACTAAAATAACAAAGTAAAAATAAAATGCATTTTTGTGCTTTATTTTTACTTTATCCAGGTGAGCACCAGACTATCTTACAAGGTCATCCCCTCTCTCAGGATTTAGCTAGAGCCGCTACTGTTTCAGGGTGTACACACCATTTCACGAGGAGAGCCCCAACACCAGCACCAAGGTGTGGAACGCCGTGGCCAACTCGCTGATCCTCATGAGCGTGATCATCGTGATGACCATTGTCCTGATCGTGCTCTACAAGTACAGCTGCTACAAGATAGTGCACGGCTGGCTCATCCTCTCCTCGCTCATGCTGCTCTTCATCTTCTCCTACTTGTACTTGGAGTAAGTGAATGTTGCACTACTTGTGAACTCTTATGATAAAACGTTGCGTAAATTCCCCTCACTTGTGTAAATAGAAAAAATGTATAAATGTTTGTGTTGCCATTTACGCTCAATTGAGGCGGTGTTATTTACTATACAAAGAATCAACAGCACCTCTAGTGAGCGTAAATGGAAACGTAAACTTGCACCCGCCATGCCATTGTGGATCGCTATTCTCAGATGCGTCGTCAAGATCAAAAATTCATTTCCCGTACTTCTATATATATTTATCTCACTTTTGAAAAAAAAATGTAGATTGTATACAACTCATGTATACATTGTTTCTGAAAACGACTTGTGATATATGTGGACTAGAAATTATTTTAAAAAATAGACATTATAATATCTGTTTCAACTTGGTCATTAGTAAGAAAGAGAACAAACAACTTCACAGTTGCATTTCAATGTGTACAAAAAAACTTGGGCGAACTTAAAAATATTCCTAGAAAGTTGGTACTATTTAGTATTTAGTTTCTGCTCCTCTATGTTATTACTCAATGGTTTCTGATGTATTACCCGTGACTTGCAGGGTAGTGTTGAAGGCCTACAACATTCCCATGGACTTCATTACGCTATCCTTCGCCATGTACAACTTTGGCGTGATGGGCATGATCTGCATCCACTGGAAGGGCCCCCTGCGCCTGCAGCAGGCCTACCTTATCTTCGTGGCGGCCCTCATGGCGCTGGTGTTCATCAAATACCTGCCCGAGTGGACAACGTGGGTCGTCTTGGCCGTCATATCAATATGGGGTAACTAATTGTAAAAATGTTATTTATTGTGTGTGTTCCTTAACTTATAGGTTGGTATGCGGCTGACTACCCGTGCTGTAGAAAATGGTTCACTTTGCCAATGTCACCCCTGTTTCAGGGAAGGTTGACAAGAGTTGCAGGGTGTATGTTCATGTGAGCGCTGTTTTTGTTTGGATCACACCTCGACAGCCCTCTGCAAGCTTGGTCATCATTATAGAAAGCGCCAATTCTCAAGCACGACAGATTCTCCGTAAGGCTCGATGGACTTTTGGTGAATGGTCTTTTTTATTTAAAAGAACAATTTTCAACTCGGTTAACAGCATATTTTTTTGGATATAGGGAAAATAGGTCCCTAATCGCCGCATGCAACCCCTTCGGGGATAACAGGCAGGAAGTTACACTATATGTGTAGCTTAGTTATGTTGCATTGCTTTGCCAGATATCAAACTCACCACCTTCCGATTAGGAATCCATAGTGTTAACCACTAGACTATCGACCAATCAATATATTTGAATTATAACATTATTTCATGTTTTATTTTAGATTTGGTAGCCGTGCTCACCCCCAATGGTCCCTTGAGAATATTAGTGGAAACAGCGCAGTCGAGAAATGAGCAAATCTTCCCTGCCTTGATCTACTCCTGTAAGTATGGATCTCACCATCCTCCAAAAGACGTGCTTTTTTATTTTCACAAAATTTCATTTGCTTTTCATAAGCTACATCTGTATTGAATTTTAAAAGAGAACTCAATTTGACATTCAACTATTACTGTTTTTTTTAAATTAGTTTAATTCTCACGTCTGTTTCATCAATGGTCCCGGACACCTGTTGTTCAAATGACTTTTGATATCTGTTGTTAGTGTTGTTAAAAATATTACAGACGCATACTGTGAAAATGATTGCTGACCCCTGCTTTTAAAAAACTTCCGGCACCTATTGTTAAAACAATTTCTGACACCTGCTGTTTAAATAATTTGTAGCGTCTGTTGTTAAAACAATTAACCCCCCTTCAGGCTATTTTCCGAGAAATAGGCAAAAAATAATCAGGAATCGAAACCACAATGTACTTACATACCCTGACTTGTGAAGAGTATGTATGAAAAATTACAAAACGCCAAACAAACAACCGAATGCTTAACCTGCCCTTGAGGAACTAACTTGTCTAGACATGTAATCACATGACTTTAGAACTCAGGCGAACGCCAGGCGGTTTGTAGTTTTAAAAAAAAAAAAAATCTCAAGCACATACGCGATACAGGATGTAGCAGAATGGTACACTCAAAGTTTGCGTATCGCATACTTTCATATGCATAAAGCGCTTAAAAACACTTTCAAAGAGGAAGACAGCTTTTTATTATTTATACTAAGTTTTATGATAATGCATGTTGTTTGTATTGTATTGCAGCTACGGTGATGTACAGCCTCATGGCAGCCCCGTCCACGCCCCCGGCAGAAGGTAGGCCTCCGCCCCCCGCCTCCACCCCCTCCGAGCTGGTGCCCCTGGCTAACCAACCACCAGCCACTGATGGTAGACTAACCGCTAACACCCTCTCTGTGTCCCATACTTACATTCTATAAACTTTGTCTTGTGGTTGTCGGTGATCCATTGCTTTTTTCTATTTCTTTTTCTTTCATTGTCACTGGCTCACGCTACCATACTGCGATTAACTTCTTCGGAGCTCTGCTACCTTCTGTTTGAATTTGGATTATTTCATCCATTGCTCTTGTGACAAAAGCTTCAATAATTGGAGTAAAAATACTCCGGTTCATAACATTTATCGACGGTAACCACATTCTTTTCAGCTTTAAACCCTCTTCTTTTCTTTATTTTGTAATTATCAATAAACAGAATGTGGTTGCTTTCGATAATTGGTAAGAGCCAGAGTAGTTTTACACCAAGTATTCATGCCACGCCCACTTTTGGTCAAGATCATTTAAATATGGCCGTGAAAAACTAAAAACATCTGTCTGGTGATGTCCTGCACTGCAAATTGAATTTTCCATTGTCTGTGTGCTTATTACATTAGTTTTGACTGGAATATGAGTCATGTGGAATCAAAAATGACAATCTAGGATTTGTTTCCAAATGAAATAAATATTGTCAATCATGAAAAAACTATTTACTGTGTTTGTATGTGTGTATCTATAATCTATGTTGCAGAGATATATTAACATTTGAGATTTATATTAGTTTGTGCTTTTTTCAACATCATACGTATATGTTGCTAGAATAGATGGATGTCGTGGTAGAGGAAGACCGAGAAAAGTATGGAAGGATCAAATCTCTGAAATAGCGAATGACTGGGATATCCAGAGTCATAATAAAAGGAGGACTTGTATGAAAAAGATTATGACTCTGGATGAAATGAAAGAAGTATGCAAGGACAGGAAGAAGTGGCGGCTAATCTGCAATGTTGATTTCTAATGTTGGTGTATTCATTTGCTACATTTTTTGCATAGGAAATTTTTGACTTTTTTTGTATAGATTTCTTTGTAAGGTTTTGTTCTTTTTTATATTTTAATGTAATTTATTATTCATTCATATTCCTTGACTTATAGGTTGGTATGAGGCTGACCACCCATACTGTAAAAAATGGTTCACTTTGCCAATGTCACCCCTGTTTCAGGGAAGGTCGGCAAAAGTTGTGGGGCTTATGTTCATTTGAGGTTTGGATTTTATTTGTAAGTACACATTCAGCATTTGTAAGCGCGAACTACACTTGTTGGTTTGTGGGCATACATCTGAGAGCTTTAAATGAATATATCCATGCAACTTAGATTATAGATTATAGATTATACAATGTTTGACCGGTCTTTTGTCTAGTGGATAATGCTATGGACTCGTAAACCAAAGGAACCAAAAAGTATTCCCGGCGGAGAACAACAAAATTATCATTAAATTTTCAAATTTTGCTCTTTGCTAGGGTGAAAATTCATGTGCCTTACATAGACCAGTCACCAAAGGTCCATCCAGCTTTACAGCAACTGGGTCTTGCTTGGGAAATAATGAGAGCACTTTCGATAGTAGGGACCAACCTTGCACACGGCTCCCTTGGTGTGATTCAGACAAAAGCAGCGCTCACCAAATAAACTATCATATTATTATTATTATTACATTGCCATTGTCACCCCTGTTTCAGCGAAGGTCGGCAAGAGTTGCAGGGCTTAAATTCATTTGAGATTGAGTTTTTATATTGTAAGTCCACATGCGTTTGTTTAAGTTTAAGCGTGAACTTATAGAATGCATTTAATATGAATCTCAAATGTAATATATCTTTGCAACTTAGATTATAGATTCAAACTTAATTACATGCAGATTTTTCATGTTATTTTTAGTGAACAACGATCTAGCGCTAAAAATATAATAACTTGATGTCCGGTCAATGGCTCAGTTGATAGAGTGCTTGCATTCTATGCCGAGAGATCAGGTTCGAACCCTGCCGAGGGTGTCAGAAATGATTTCCCGTTTTGATGATTATTTCAAACCTTAAAAAAATAACCGAAGGTTTACTCAGCCTTCACAAGAAATGAGTACCAGCCCCCTTGGGAGCTGGGAAACCCCCCACTTCACTGAAGTGGTTGGCGTAAGGCCCGGCCTCCTTACCTATAAAAATAATAATATAGGTGCACTCCGCCATATGCGACTCCTTCGGGGATAACGCGGCAAGAAGTTACACTATATGTATGTGTAGCTTAGTTGCATTTTTTTTTAGTTGCGTGATCTTGACTATTCATTCCAAGGATTTGTTTTTGCAGAGGACGGGGCGGAGGCAGCTGCGGGATTTGACAGAGACTGGGTGCAGCAGCGGGCTGAGAGGACGGAGCAGCGCAGGAGGGAGCTGCGGGTGGAGCAGCAGGAGGGCTCCGGGCCCCCGCGCACTAGCACCGTGAGGAGGCCCACTCCCCCCGTGCACCAGCTGCCTCCCATCACCATGCAGGAGGAAGAGCGTGAGTGTATTACTGAGAGGACGGAGCAGCGCAGGGAGGAGCTGCGGGTGGAGCAGCAGGAGGGCTCCGGGCCCCCGCGCACCAGCACGAAGACCTTTCCTGAAACAGGGGTGACATTGGCAAAGTGAACCATTTTCTACAGCATGGGTAGTCAGCCGCATACCAACCTATAAGTCAGGGAACATACACAACAAATAACATTTTTTAAATAAACAAATAATAATATGTATAAAATTAAAAAAAAAAATTATGTACCTACACTGAATTGAAAAATCTGTTTCATTCCACTGTGAGTATTTATTTTTGAAAAAACGTTTTCGGAAATCATTCTGGAAACTGAGGATGGAGAATGATCGTTTTTTTAAAAATTAATTACTCACAGGGGAATAAAACAAAGATTTTCAATTAAGTGTTCATAATTTTTTTTTTTTTTAATCAAATGTAAAATGGAATTCCACAATGTTTCACCAAAACAATTTGAAAAGTTAAAAAACAATAACAAAATACAAAATTCTAATTTTAAAAACCCTAGCCCTAGCCATTTCCTTCTGTCCTTACATTCTTCTTTCATTTCATCCAGAGTTGTAACCTTATTCATACAAGCTCTCCTTTCATTATGACTCTGGATGTTCATCATAAGAAAAGATTTAGGAGTTTTATTTTTGCTGGACTATTGAATGTTGTTGACTTGGGCCACTTTCTTGCAATCTATTAACGTCTGCCCTTTCTTCTGTTCAGGAGGCGTTAAGCTGGGCCTTGGTGACTTCATATTCTACAGTGTACTGGTGGGTAAGGCCTCCTCCTATGGAGACTGGAACACAACGTTGGCCTGCTTTGTCGCCATCCTCGTGGTAAGATACCTGATCGCCTGTTAATTCCATCAATTAATAATTACACTTGTCTCTACACAGTCAACAATCAAAGCAACTCAAACGACAAAATAACAACAAGCGATAAAGAAAAAGACGTTAAAATATCAAATGTCATCATTTGACCGGTCCGTAGTCCAGTGGCAACACTTCGGACTCGTAAATGGAAGGTTGTGGGTTCAAATCCCGGCGGAGCACAAAAAATATACCATTTATATTTTCAAATATGCCTTTACCAAAGACCTGCCCCTAAAGGTCCATCCAGCCTTACAGCAACTGGGTCTTGCTTCAGAATTGGCCCTTTGTAGCGATGACCAAGCTTGTAAAAAGTCCAGTTGATAGTTCGTTTGGTAGAATGCTTGCATTCCATGCCGAGAGCAAGGGTTCGATCCCCACCGAGGGTGTCAGAAATCATTTCCCGTTTCGGTGTCTATTTCAAACCCAAAATGAATATCGGCAAGGTGTACCTACTCAGCCTTCACAAGAAATGAGTACTAGCCTCCTCGGGAGCTGGGAAACCCTCACTTCAACTGAAGTGGTCGGCGTAAGGCCGGCCCCCTTACCTGTAAAAATAAATATGTTCAACTTGCCACATGCGACCCCTTTGGGGATAACGCGGCAAGAAGTTACACTATATGTGTAGCTTAGTTGAATTTTTTAAGTTGCGTCCCGAATCGCCACATGCGACCCCTTCGGGCTAACGCAGGCAAGAAGTGTGTAGCTTTTTTTTTTATCAAATACACGGCACTTGGACCGGTCCATAGTCCGTAGTGGCAACACTTCGGACTCGTTAATGGAAGGTTGTGGATTCGGATCCCGGCGGAGCACAAAAATATACCATTTATATTTCGAATGTGCTCTTCGCTGGGTTGAAAAATTCATAAACCTTTACCAATGACCGGTCACCAAAGGTCCATCCAGCCTTACAGCAACTGGGTCTTGCTTGAATATTGGCGCTTTGTAGCGACGACCAAGCTCGTACACCTCTGCGGCACTACAACAAGTGTTATAGACCACTAGAGTCTTTAGAATCTAGGGAGTCTCCCGCACAGGATTTCTTAAAAAAAAAAAAAAAAACTAGGTGCCTTTTACATGTTAAGGTTTGAGACACAAAAAGTACAAGATACAAACAGCTGTGTTTCTTTTTTTATTGAAAATCCCTTTTATTTGTAATGTTTGTTTTTATTTTCTCAGGGACTATGCATCACCCTGCTACTGTTGGCTTTATTAAAGAAAGCCCTTCCCGCCCTTCCCATCTCCATTGCATTTGGTCTCATCTTTTATTTCGGCACGCGGGAAATTGTGGCGCCATTTTGTGACGCTCTGTCAAAGGAACAAGTCTTCATATAGCGATGCGTCGAGAGTCTTCACCTTGCACATCTCGCCACATTGACAAGGCGACTGACAGTCCATTAGCTTTATATTTAAATAAGTCACATCTACAATGTAGTATTATTGTTATTAAAAAAAAATCATAGAAGAATAAACTTACGGAAATACTGTAAAAAATATTGTAGGTAGCTTATTGTCTATGATTCTGCAATTTGTTTAAATTTAAAAAATGAATTCAAATGACATTCAAAATCCCATGAATCAAAGCAAATCTATAAAATTCTGATTCCCTAAAATTAGGGAAAAAGTTGACAGTGATAAAAAAATCAGATGCTAATTCCCTAAAATTAGCGGGGAAAATGTTTCACAACACTTTTAAATTTTAATGTATTGGGTGCGGTTCAACATGGATCAAACTGAATTTGGTAAAAATTGGAAAATCTCGGGAAATGACACTTTTTATAGTTCAATGTGGTGTCAGCTGAAGTGACAAAATTTAAGAGGTATTTTGTTGAAAAAAACAAAATAAAACTTATTGATTTTATCAGTTTGAAGACTGGAAAGCCATAACAGTGCCCTCATTTAGCTATAGTCTAAATTCAGTTTAAGCCTTGTACATCTGTAAATGCAAGGCTACCAATTCATATTCTCATTTTCCTTTATGTTTCCTTTATGGTATCATGACTTTATTTGTCAGTTCTGTGATGGTGTTTCGTAGTGGCAACATAAAAAATATATTCAGTTGTAATTTTATTAAAAATACATTCATGTACAAAAGAAAAATTATGTCATAAACTTGAAATCTTGTTAGGGATATAATAAAAGCTCACAATTAAAGACTGTGGTTTTTTTAAAGAAGTGTTGCCAATAACAAATAATAATCCCACACCACAACAATAATAACAATGATAGGTACAAATAATCACATAGGTGTAAGGAATTAATATTATAAAATGTAAAAGACATTTATTAAAAAAAAATCATGCAAATAATTACGCTGTACCTAATGAAATGCTTACCTACTATATTCATAAAAATATCACTAGATATTATTTTGTAAAGTAGTTTTTTATGCAAATAGATAGATGGCATTGCCTACAAATCTGGTTGAACTTTTTCAATGGAGTCCGCACATTCCAAATTTCCCTCGGGTGTCGCACATAGTCTATGATCTATAATCTAAGTTGCAAAGATATACTGGACATTTAAGACTCATGCGTGCCCACAAGCAGGCACATGTGAGTGGGAACTCATGCAGCATGCTTACACATGCTGCATGTGTACTTACAAAATAAACCAAACCACTAATGAACATAAATCTTGCAACTCCTGCCACCTTTCCCTGAAACCAGGGTGGCATTGGCAAAAGTGAACCAAGCTGTTACAAAATGGGGGAGTCAGCCTCTTACCAGCAAAATGGATATCAGATTTACGACAATTCAATCAATCACAAATGCCCAGAAACCCGGCAAAGTGACATCACATTTTATCCCCTATTTGAATGTATGGACTCCACTTGAAATTTTTCATTTTTTAAATGTGCAACAAGTTTGTGGATTACAAGTTACAAAAATGTAAAATACAAATGTATCAGCTTTGGAAAATGGATAAAAATAGTGACTAAGGTTTAATATCAATATGTAATTAAATCTAAAAACACTGGATAGTTGAGATGAGACATTATTTCAATATACAAAAATATTTCTGCATTTTTACTCAATATTCATTTATGCAACCATTTAGACCAGTATCAGTAGTCTTGTTAGATTTAGGTTGGAATTACGGTCGTTTGACATATTTACAATAATTATAACTACGCAGTTAAAAAAAATTGTTCGGATATTACCAAACCTTTATGAGAGAACTTAAGTACATTATTCTCGACGTTTCGTTAGCGACGTAGCTAACGTCTTCAGGAGACACCCTCTCTGCACGACGACATTCTCAAGTTCATCTCAGTCATAGTTCAGAGAGGGTGTCTTTTGAAGACGTTAGCTATGCCGCTAACGAAACATCGAGAATAATGTAAGTTCTCTTATTATCTATCTATAATCTAAGCTGCAAAGATATGTTAACATTTAAGGCTCATATTAAATGCATGCTCACAGACAGGCACATGTAGGTTCGCGCCTACACATTCTGCATGTGTGCATACAAATAAACAAAACCATGAACATAAACCTTGCAACTCCTGCCGCCGTTCCCTGAACCGGGGTGGCATTGGCAAAAGTAAACCGATTTTTACAGCACGGGTGGTCAGCCTCATACCAACCTATCAGTCAAGGAGCATGGTTCGTGTAATATCGGATCAAAATTTTTTAACTGTGTAGTTATAATTATTGTAAATAAATCAGTAGTCTTGACATCTACTTATCATATCGGCAGATAGCAATCCATAAAACATGGCCGCACAAGAATAGCTAATCAGGCTGTAAAATGTTCTCCATACAAATAATATGAAGAGCATATGGCCGCCAGATCAGTTGTTTGCGGGTAACCATGATTTATCGCTTTCTATCTACCTATATGGTCGGTAGATGTCATTTATTTCACAGACCAGCTTTACGCCAACTAAAGTGGGGTTTTCCTGTGCCCAAAAGAGTAGTTTCTCATTTCTTACGAAGGCCAAGTAAACCTTGCCGATTCTATGATTTGTATGTAAACACTGCTGAAGGAAATCATGTCTAATATCCTCAGTTGGGATTAAACCTAGCCCTCTGGCTTTGAAAGCAAATTTTCTATCAACTAAATTAACAACATTTTTTTAGCATTCTTGTTTCATGTTTTCTTACTTTCTACATATTTTCAAAAATATTTCCAATTTTGAATCACACATACCTTTTCATTATCACATATCAAACCTCTAGCCTTTAATACAGCTCACAAAGCATTTATTTATTCACTAGTAAAATACATAAAGCATTCCCTTAAAACAAGTCTGCATCCTTTTAAAATCCTACTCCATGTTTTTATTTCTTTAAATTTAGGTTACTCACATAAATAAATTTAGTTGTAAATCACTTTAATCACTTTTCATTTTGGTTTAATGCCCTACAGGAACTTTTGATCATCAAATATGCTTTTCCGAGCTGTAAATTGAATAATTAACAGTGCTATTCTTACTTGATAATTTGATCATCGAGGTTTGATCGTGGGACTAACTAGTCTGGGCTCAAAGCAGGATTAAGAGAAATCTACATACATTTGCAGGTTAGATTTGCTTGTTCGTTGAACATCAGACTTTAGCCTAAGTGTACAAGAACCTAGATTTGGCAAAGCGTGGGCTCAATGGAAGATCAAAATGTTAAGAATAGCACTGCTAATATTTAAAATAAAATAAAAGAACTGTGGAACAATTTGGATAGCATTCCTAGCGGCATTTTAGCTGTCACTAAACGATTTTCAAGAGGTAGGGGGAAAGACGCATTGAAAGTAAGCAAGTGAGAAAGAGCATAGATGCATTGGAAGTAAATACTGCTACTAGAGGTGCTCTAAAATTGCAGCAGACATTTTTACAAAAAAAAACGAACACATTTTTAACTTATTGAATTTTTTTAAGTGTAAACATGGTATTCTTTTTACAAATTTTGTATCATACTTTTTTACCTTTATTGAAAAAAGAAAGCTTGTGATTGAATGGTGTAAAAAATGTGATTTCAGATAATTATTAGGATAATAAAATATTAAACAACAAAAAACCTTTCTTTTTGGCTTTTTTTTGCCATGGTCACACATATTTTTTCTTAAGATTGACGCTTTAATGCTGCCTGTGGGGCACAGGACACAACACCCCAAAAGCGGACCTTTCATCACCTGACAAATGGACTCGGCACATATTCAATAGACAGCAAAATTGTCTGTCTTTAGCCTGGCGATGTGCAGTTACATTGATTCTTTCCATTTTACATGTAATGAGTCCATTTGCAGTTATCTTTACTTTTTTATTTCAAAGTTTATTTTGACTCTTCCCAGGTATGTGTTGTATGGAGATCCAAAATACAGGTGATCATCAGAAACCAGCACATCCCCAATTGCCTCCAGGCTGGAATCTAAGTTGTGCAGAGAGTCCACCACCTCACCGTTCCAGTTGACAACCAAGATGGTGACTCGTTTTGGAGCAAATTGAGATACACTCTCAAAATGTCCAATCTGGAAAGAAAAACGTAAATCAAGATGTATGTGACAGCCTTGTAGATGTGATAATTTGTAAAAACAAACTATGTTCTAATCTAATCTAAGCTGCAAGGATATATATCACTTAAGATTTATGTCAAATGCATTCCCACACGCAGACATATATAATTTTGCGCTAACACATGCCGCATGTGGACCTACATTATAAAAACCCATCTCAAATGAACATAAGCCCTGCAACTCTTGCCGTCCTTCCCTGAGACAGGGGTGACATTGGCAAAGTGAACCATTATTTCACAGTATGGGTGGTCAGCCGCATACCAACCTTAGGAAGTCAAGGAAGTTAAAAGAAAAAAAAGGTGGGCATTGAAATTTTACAGCTTTCTTCACATTCTAAATCTGAATCTCGTTTGAAAAGGATTGATACCAAAATTGTATGATAGACTCAATAGAGCCACAAAATATATTTTTCAGCCATGGAAATAATCTTGACTTGTTATTTTTTTTATTATAGCTGGTTCCTGGTTTTTTAAAAAAAAACAATAGTTAAGTACTTAATTATTTAGAATAGACTTATTTTTATACAAATTTCTTTCAAATTGGTATAAAAGAGAATATGAAATGTAAATACAAAAAAATATGTTAGGTTTGAACACCTTAAAAGAATGGATTGACAAACAACTTACGAAGAAAGTGTACAGGGCAAATGTCAGAGGAAAGCGTGGAAGGGAAAACCCGAGGAAGGAATGGATAGACCAAATAGATGAGATTGCGAAAGAATGGAACATGCAAGTGAGAATAAGAGAAGAGTCATACATATGAAGAAAGTGATAAATATTCAAGAAATGAAAGAGATATGCAAGTACAGAAAACAATGGAGGTGTATCTATGGAGGTACCAGCCCCCCCTAGTGGAGCAGCCGCAGGATACAGTACAGTCACAAAATTATTTTTAATAAGTGAAGACTACAGAGGAAAAACAAGGAATGTCAGCAAACATAAGAAAATAATCTACTAATGCTATCTAGTGGCATCTGTGTGCATCTAAAGCTCTGCAAAATTGTAATGCAGCAACAGTCACTATCACAGTTTATGGCGGTATATCCGGTTCTTTGTGACAGGCAATAACCATGAGACATACAGACTTTCACATTTATAACTTTTGATTTACTCAAAATATTCTTCAAGTGGCATTCCTTGTTCTTCCCCTGTACGCTCCCCCAGTTCTTGTTTGCCGTATACGCCAATCTTGTCAAATATGACTTTTCATGCAGTTGTCTTAAGAATCAAATTCTACACAATCTGAGCTAAGAAAAACCGTAAAACTCGATAATGTGAGAGTTCTTTTAAACCTTTTTTAAATAAATTTATTGTTTTCACAAGACACATTGGTCCAGTACACATGCAAACATTGCTCATGTAAAATTTTCTCAATGGCGTATATGGCAAACAAGAACTAAGGCAGCGTGTAGTCTTCAATTGGTTGTACTTAATCTGTTCAACCTATGGAACTGTGGCGATATGTAAATAATGGAAGGTTTATCAAGACACCTGCAATACTTCTCCTACATCTTTTAAAGTGCTATTTTGCTAAATTCCTTGAGCTTGGATATCAATCCAAGTCGAAGCTTGCTAGCACTTGCGAAAGAACTCCATAGATAAAAAATCACAGTACACCTTTAAGTAATCTCACCATTTGTAATAGCATAGACTTGTTACAAAATAAACAATATTGTCTCACCGTGTGCTGCATTTTCTGAAACACGCCGACCTTGAGCGCATCATGCAGCAGCTTGCACGTGTAGTCCAGCAGCGCGAGTGTGCGGTACACCAGCTCCCTGACCAGTGTGTGCGGCGCCACGTACTGGAACATGACGGGCTCTGAAGAGTCCCGGGCATGCACCAGAGGAACGAGGAGCAGGTCCCCGAATGCACGCAGCTTGTCAGGAAATCCTGCATAAAAAATATTTTATTTTCCTTAAATAGTCCGATAAGTGTGAAAGTGTAGATTAAAAGAAGTTTGTTAAGATGGTTTGGACAGATGGAGAGAATGAATGATGAAAGACTGCCAAAGAAAGTATATGTTGCAAGAATAGATGGATGTCGTGGTAGAGGAAGACCGAGAAAGGTATGGATGAACCAAATTTCTGAAATTCCCAATGAATGGGAGTCATAATAAAAGAAAAGCATGTAAGAAGAAGGTTATGACTCTGGATCAAATGAAAGAAGTCTGTAAGAACAGAAAGAAATGGTGGTTGATCTTATTGTTGGCGGCTAGGACTAAACGCAGCTAAGCTACACATACATTGACATACCTTATAATTCTACCTACACATAAAGTGTGCTTGCCGCGTTATCCCCGAAGGAGTCTCATATGGCGAGTGAACCTATTTATTTTTACAGGTAAGGGGGCCGGCCTTACGCCATTCACTTCAGTGAAGTGGGGGTTTTCCCAGCTCCCAAGGGGGCTGGTACTCATTTCTTGTGAAGGCTGAGTAAGCTTTGCATCTAATCTAATCTATTTTTCAGGGTTTGGTGGTTTACACAGTGAATCTAATCTAAGTTGCAAAGATATGTTACATTAGAGATTCACATTACATGCACTCTCACAACCAGACACGTACAAGTTCACGCTTGCACATGCCTCATGTGAACCTACAACATAAAAACCAAATCTAAAATGGACATACACCCTGCAACTCTTGCCGTCCTTCCCTGTAACAGGGGTGACATTGGCAAAGTGAACCATTTTTATAGCATGGGTGGTCAGCCGCAAACCAACCTATAAGTCAAGGAACATACACAACAAATTACATTTTATAAATCAGTAAATAATAATATTATCAAAACTAAACAGAAAACAAATTACAATTTAACAAACCCTAGCCGCCAACATTTCAGATCAACCGCCATTTCTTTCTGTCCTTGCATACTTCTTTCATTTCCTCCAGAGTCATAACCTTTTTCATACAGGCTCTTCTTTTATTATGACTCTGGATATTCCATTCATTCGCAATTTCGGATATTTGGTCCATCCATACCATTCAGTCTTCCTCTACCACGACATCCATCAATTTTTGCAACGTATACTTTCTTCGTCAAACTTTCCTCATTCATTCTCTCCATATGCCCAAACCATCTTAACAAACTTCTTTTAAACTTCACTTTCACACTTTTTCTTGCACCACATTCTTCTCTTACAAAATCATTCCTCACCCTATCACTCCGTTTTTTCCCAAGCATTGTTTTTTTTAATTTAAGGTTAAAAAAAATAAACACCGAAATGGGAAATCATTTTGGTGTTTATCACTTGATTTTCACTTGATTTTAGTGTTTAGGACCTTTATGAGAAGTGATGACATATGTAATTGACTTGTACCTGGAAGGCCATCCAGGAACACTTCAGTTGATCCTGTTTTAGGTCCAGAGATGTAATACTTCAACAGGCGACTAGTAACCATCTCGGACATCACTACAAAGTCTTCTTGCGGAGACAGAATGACACCAGTCGGGAAGTACAGATCCTTCAGTAGGACCTCGCTGCTATTTTTCTCCATTGAATGTTTCATCAGTCTGTAAAATATGTTTGATATGAGTATGTTTTTTTCATGCCAGATTAAAATATACAATGTACAACCAAGTACTTACTTAATAAGCAATTAGTTTTAGACCGTTTTAGTAAAGAATTAAAAAACGGAATTTACAAGCCGTGCTGTTACTTCTCTACATTTCATAGAAGTCGTATCCGACATAATCATGAGACGTGCTTCTTTTTTGACAAGGAAGCATGAAGACGTGAATTGTTCAAAATATATTTTTTGGTCAAGATCAAAGATGTGATATCAAAATCACCTCATGTACCTGTACTCTTCAATCACAAAGAACAACAATTATTTCTGAAAATTTAATTTGTGTTTCTTCATTGAACGAGAGACACATCTTTAAATGAATTTGTCATCGCAAACCACAACTTCGTCAACATTGATCATTCTTTGCTAAATAACTTCTTTACCTGAGGCTATTGAAACATTAAAATAACAGGTCTACTGAAATGATGAGATGTTTCCTTGGTTACCTTCCACTGCCATCTAAGAAAACTGCAATCACGCCATCTTGAATTCCAACATCAGTGGAGGAGTCAGTCCAGTATAAATCTCCATCTTTGGACACGGCAACACTGTTGAAAATCCTCGGCACCTTGCCGTCTATGACTGTATCTTTGGACACCAGACATTTAGTGTTGCCATTCTCTATGTCAACTTCCCAAATACCATAATACGCATCGGCTACATACAGTTTTCCAGGCTGACCTGCGGCCAAGCCAAATGGCCGACCACATTTCTCTTCTTGCCATATCCCATCTACAAAAATGACAATATTATTCATGGTGTACATTTTTCTGTTTACACGTGTTTGAATATTTATGAAATCTTTTATTCTATGGGAACTTGACTAAAAGGTTGGTATGAAGAAGACCACCCATACTGTAAAAAATGGTTCACATTGCCAATGCCACACTTGTTTCAGGAAGGTCGGCAAGAGTTTCAGAGCATATATGTTCATTTGAGATTGGATTTTTATGTTGTAAGTCCACATGTGCCATGTGTAAGGGCAAACTTATATGTGTCTGATTATGGGAATGTGTGTAATATGAATCTTAAATGTAATATGTCTGCAATTTAAATTATAGATAACTGTTTTCAGGATTTTTAAAAAAGTTCACCGAATAAATCATTTGAAAATTACATATTATCACACACCATTTCCTCGACTTATAGGTTGCTATGAGGCTGACCATCCATACTGTAAAAAATCATTCACTTTGGCAATGCCACCCTCGTCTCAGGGAAGGTCAGCAAAAGTTTCAGAGTTTATGTTCATTTGAGGTTTGGACTTTAATTTGAACTTTCATGTGTATTCCTTGACTTATAGGTTGGTATGAGGTTGACCACCCATACTGTAAAAAATGGTTCACTTTGCCAATGTCACCCCTGTTTCAGGGAATGTCGGCAAGAGTTGCAGGGCTTATGTTCATTTGAGGTTTCGATTTTATTTGTAAGTACACAATCAGCATTTGTAAGCGCGAACTACACGTGTTTGTTTGTGGGCATACATCTGAGAGCTTTGAATGAATATATCCTCGCAACTTAGATTATAGATTATTATAGATGTGTCTGTTTGTGGGCATGCATGTATGATGAATTTTAAATGTTAATATATTTTGCTGCTCAGATTATGGATTCTTCAGATTAAAATTCGATAGGATATCAGCAAAGTATGTTTACCACAGGACTCTCCAAATTTAGCAACTTTGATGACTTGTTTATCCTTAAGTTTTACTACATTTCCTCCGTGAAGTCCCGTGTAGATTTCTCCGTTGATTTCCACCAGGTTTTCTGGGCCCTTGATCATCCCACTAAACAGGTGTTCAGCATCATTCAGTAAAGTATTCAAGGCATATGGACCTTCCAACTTGACAGCTGTCTGTATTCTGAAATGACAAAATAGCCATGAGAAAAAATGTGCACTCTATAAATAAAATTAAATTTATGATGACCTACCTGATGATGACCTTCTAGGTCGAAAACGTTCGTAATTTTGTTTTAAAGATTTTAATCTTTTAAATAAAGTCTATAGTGAAAATAAACAGTGTTTTGCTTGAAAAATTTCATCCAAAAATTATAAATTGAAACAAAATTAAATTTATTAAAAGGTATTAGGTAGGTTGGGTCGATAGCTCAGTTGGTCACTCGCCACATGCAACCCCTTCGGAGAAAACGCAGCAAGAAATTACGCTATAGGTGTAGATTAGTAGTGCAGATGTAAACATGTTGGTGATGATGATGAGTTGATGATTTCTTTATAGCGCCATTTTGTGATGTAGTCACTCCAAGGGTGCTTGTGTAAATGATGCCAGAAATTTGTTGTCTTCAGTGCATTTCGTAACTTTCCATGTTCCTCTAGCTCTCTCACATGATGAGGCAGGTGGTTACAGGCCAGAGGACCAGCAACTGCAAATGCACGCTCTCCAAACATTGTGGTAACTCTTCTTACCTGTTCTTTAATTTGTGTTTTGGCTCCGGTTTCTGCCGGTAGTGTGCCACTCAACCGATTTTACTGTTTTTTTTATGAAACATGTGAAATAATTTTGGGATTATTTTCTGTGAAGTTTGGTGTTCAGTGAACAAACATTTTTTTCATATAAAATTGTTTTTTATGCCTGGATAAGCCGCTCAGCAGATTTAGACCAAATTAACTGATTGCAAATGAACAAATGAAATGCAAATGATTGCAAATGAACAAATTAACTCCTTGACTGATACGAGGCTGACCACCCGTGCTGTAAAAATCAGTTCACTTTTGCCAATGCCACCCCGGTTCAGGGAACAGCGGCAGGAGTTGCAAGGTTTATGTCCATGTGAGGTTTTCTTCATTTGTATGCACACATGCAGAATGTATAGGCGCGAACCTACATGTGCCTGTCTGTAGGCATGCATTTTATATGAGCCTTAAATGTTAACATATCCTTGCAGCTTAGATTATAGATTATAGAATATCAGAAAAGCTGAAGATTATCCTCGAAATAGATTTTTTGAAGTTTGATGATGATCAGAGACAAAGAAATTGACGTTGAAATGGTTTTTGCAAATTCATTGAAAAAATGAAAAAAAAAAAAAAAAAAAGTTGCAAAAAAGTTACATTCTGTAGGGCCTCCGAAGGATTTTTTTTGGAAAACCTTGGGAGGATTGCACCACTCGAACTTCCCTTAATTCAGGCGTCTTTCCACTTTATTTTTTTGCCATTCCTTAATTTTTATATTTTAATGAACATTGGTATAAAATACTTACGAATATGGTGTAAAGACGCGATGAGGGAGTAATCCATGCAAAACAATTGCAAGTACACCAACATACAAGGACAACTTTAGGATTTTCAGAACCATTTTATTTCCTTGAAATTTCTTTATGAATCAAAGCATATACGGTGCGAGGAGTGCTCAGCTTAATACTGGTTCAAGTCACCTGCAATGTAGAATCAAGAATTTAATTATATTAATAAATATGACCACGGCTTGCAAAAATAGCTCAAAGGATTCATTTGTGATAAGAACTACTTTAGAAAACCACTGAAAAATCTATTGTATCAATTTGCTGTGAAATTACTTACATCAAGCCCTCTGACACAAAACATCGTATTTGCAAAAACCACATTATGTATTTCTAGAGAAAAATCCCATGAATATAATGTTTGTATGAGGTTGACCAACTATGCTGTAAAAATAGGTTCACTTTACCAAATCTCTGTTTCAGGGAAGTGCGGTACTTTTGTGTCTTTTCTTAGGGTTTATGTCTGTACCTTAGAGCATAAACAACGGTAGTCACATTTAGTAAAATGTGCAGGAGACGAGTTTTAGTGAAAATGTGCACTTTTTTAAACCATCATAACTTCTAAACTAGACGAGATATTTTTGATCTGTAAAAACTGTTTATCTTCTTTTATCAATATTAATTTAATGTGAAGTAATGTGAACAACGTATGTGGAACTTCCGTGGTTTATGCTCGCACTTTTATGTGCATCCCATATTTATTACACATATCTCAGTAACTATGAGTCCGAGGACTCCAATATTTTTACCACTTATAGAACAGCTACTTAATTATAATAATTTCTGCATCATTAACTCAAAAACGCAAAAAAGTGGACTTCCGTTGTTTATGCTCTAAGGTACAGATGTTAATTTGAGATTTGGGTTTTTATTTTGTAAGTACGCATGCACCATGCGTAAGCATGCTGTGACGATTTTTACTATGATGTTCAATTTGCGACGATTTTACGATGAGGATGATTAAAATGATGTTCATGCCTTCAACTAGGTGTTTGTTTAAAATCTGCCGTGCTCCGAAGATTTCTTCATCGCAGATTATGAGTCTTGCTAATATGTTGAATGCGAGAATAATATCACTTATAAAAGAGGATAATCAACCAAAACTTACCACTTTTATTTGATTTATCATCATAATATTTACAGAACACAGCAATATTTACATAAGCCTGTGGCTCTGAAGCCAGGCCAACAATCCCCTTTTTTCACATGAACATAAAGCTTACAACTTCTACCGCCCCTCTCTGAAACAGCGATTTGCATTGGAAAAAGTGAACCAAATTTTTATAGCTTGGGGGTCAGCCTCATCCCCACATATAAGTCAAGTAACTTTGTAAATCTTAGTTAATCAAAATTTACAAGTTTCATTCACAATATAAAAATAAGTCATTTTCTGTATGAAATCAAGATTGTTAAGTGTAGGTACAAATTAATAAATTTTAGGCAAATAAAAACTTTTATACTTGTTTCAAACAGAAGAGTTTTTGCTAATACGATAGTTTCCATGAAAGGGGTCTGTACCTACAAATTGTTATCCTTGAGAGCTACAGGCCAGGATATTTGATAGCCCACATTATTATGACCACTAGGCTTGAACATAACAAGACAATCTTGAGGTATTTAATTACTAATTGTTATAAAAAGAAAATTAAAAGACCAGTCCAGGAGTTGACACTTTGAATCATTTATAAGGAAGTAGTGGGTTCAACTACTAGCTGAGCACAAAATAATAATTACTTTTCATTTTTAGAGGGTGAAAATTTGTCTTCCTTATCCAGCTGGAATATCCAAACTGGATTCGCTTGAAAAATTGGCGTTGACTAGCATGAACCAAGTATGCAGAGGGCTCTTGAAGTATAATTAAAAAAAAAAAACAAAACTATCCCCCACTTCAACTGAAGTGGTTGGCGTAAGGCCGGCCCCCTTACCTGTAAAAATAAATAGGTTCAACTTGCCACATGCAACCCCTTCGAGGATAACGCGACAAGAAGTTACACTATGTGTGTAGCTTAGTTGCTTTTTGCGTTTTTATCCATATAATAAGTACTATTTTAATTAAATTGTTTTACCTACATACTTCACTTTAGACTGATTTGCGGCTCTCAAAAAATCTAGTGATAAAAACTACGAACTACACAAAAAACCACCAAACCCTTAAAAATATTTAAAAAATCTAAATCTGAATCTAAGCTGCAAAGATATGTATCATTTGAGATTCATATTAAATGCATTCCCACAAGCAGACACGCATAATTTCGCGCTCACACGTATGCCGCATGTGGACCTACAACATAAGCCCTGCAACTCTTGCCGACCTTCCCTGAAACATGGGTGACATTGGCAAAGTGAACCATTTTTTACAGTATGGGTGGTCAACCTCATACCTACCTATCAGTCAAGGAAACTCATAGGGTAAAAATTGATTCACTTAACAATGCCACCCCTGTTTCAAGGAAAGTCAGAAAGAGTTGCAGGATGTACATTAACTTGATGTTTGGGTCTTGTTTTGTAAGAACACGTTGTAGATTTATAGCATGTGTAGGTGCAAACTTAAACACATCTGCTGCAGGCATACTGCATACATACCTACACTCATTCGGTGAGAATTCTTCGTAGCTTAGATTACAGAATTATTGAATCTCTGAATTGATTTTTAATAATAATTTATTAAATGAAATCTAAATTTCATATTTCACTTTTGCTTTTAAATAAATGGGTGCGTATGTATGTATAGATAGCACATTAATATTAAGGTAAGTTAGGTAACTATTGTTCGAAAATGAAAGCATGCATATTTTTTTAGTACCTACATTAAAAAGAGAGAGGCAGAGAATCAATAATTTAGACATGACCCGCCTATCTACAGTGAGAACTAATGACTGTACAGACCAATGGTACCGACCTTTTTGACAGTAGTTACTGATCTGACCCCTCTATAAAACAGCTAAGAATTCATGGTCATTAATGTCAGGACTATGCTTTTATTAATCCAATCCAGATATTAGTTATTGTGATAGGTACCTATATTAGACAATGTCATGGCTCTTTCCAATCAATCAATTTAATTGAAAGATTGATTGTAATCAAATAATTAAAGTACAGAGATTATTCCAATATTATTCTTAGTTATTTTTGCACTATTGACCCCATTAATTTGACTCATGAACTCAAATATTTTTATTAAAACAATCAGAAATGTCAGAAAAGGGACTTCTGAAAAATGTGGTCCATATTTAAAGGGTGCCTTGCCAAAATCAAGACTTTCATTTGATCAGTTTATTTATGTTCATAAAAATACAGGCTGTATTTTTTTAAAGATAAAGCATATTTTGTAATAAGTACTTAACTGGACATTTTTGTTTTCATACGACAAGCTTGTCATTTTTTAAACGATCTATAAGATCGAATAAAACTTTTATAAACTTGTGATGGTATTTTTAACAATAAAATATCAAGTTTATTATCAATAAAATCACTTTTATTTTTAATACAAAAATATTGTTTTATTTACCTACCGATAAGAACTTTTTCTAGTAGTTTTTACATATGGTATACATTTTTGTTTTTCACAAAAGAAGAGCGCTGTCAAACTTTTGACTTTGACGTTTGATTCCACACTGTTTGTGTATATTTGTTACATATTTTAATGAGCTGCGTTTAGGAAATAATTTAAGGCGATGGATTTCACTGGGAACTACGACTGGGACGCTCACAATCGCCAGGCAGTGTTGCAAGGGCAGCAAGCCCTGGAGAGAACTTCAGAGAGCCTCGCTAGGTCGCATCAAATCGCCGTGGAAACTGAAGAAGTTGGCGCTGGAGTAAGTCTAAATTTATTTTCAAGCATAGGTTGGTATGAGGCTTACCACCCATACTGTAAAAATTGGTTCACTTTGCCAATGTCACCGCTTATACAGGGAAGGGCGTCATCAGTTGTAAGGTTTATTTGGTTTTTTTTTTTGTAAATGCACATGGGTGACTTATAGGTTGGTATACGGCTGACCACCCATGCTGTAGAAAATGGTTCACTTTGCCAATGTCACCCCTGTTTCAGGGAAGGTCGGCAGGAGTTGCAGGGTGTATGTTCATTTGAAATTCGGGTTTTTATTTCAATTTATAATTTTTGGATGAAATTTTTCAAGCAAAACACTGTTTATTTTCACTATAGACTTTATTTAAAAGATCAAAATCTTTAAAACAAAATTACAAACGTTTTCGACCTAGAAGGTCATCATCAGGTATCATTCGGGTTTTTATATTGTAGGACTACTTACATGCGGCATGTTTAAGCGCGAACTTAAACGTATGTCTGTTTTGTGAAAATGCATATAATGTGAATCTCTAATGTCACTTATATTTTGCAACTTAGATTAGATTAGACATGGGGCATGTGTAAGCGTGAGCTTATGTGTCTGCTTGTGGGCATGCATTTAACATGCATCTTGGCTTCGCTGGTAAATGTCACAGTTCTATGTAACTAGGATTCTTAGCAAAAACCTCTCTTCAAGGTGCATATAGAGAGTTGAGTACACTATAGATCGTTTTGGTTGATTGCCGTCTGTTCCTCTTTAAAAGGCGCTAGGGTGCAAGCTTATTGGTCGCCAAAAAATGTGATGCGCCAATTAGTCCACGCCATAACAACAAAGATCAGCTGTTTACCCTTTTGCTCGGGCGCTGCGAGTATGTTACAAGTGTTTACGTACTCACAGGAAAATACATCCAATTAACTATCGCCATCACGCTTTTTAATACTCGTAGATTGTTCACCTTTTTAAATCCACCTTGTCTTTCTCTCTAGCAACCCATTACATTTTTTTGTCTTTGAAATTTGTGCCCACTCTATTGTTCTTTTTTTAAATAATTTGTGTACACAAAGTTATATTGTTATTTTATTTTTAAGGTTATAAATGAATTGAGCGAGCAACGTGAATCCCTTTTACGAAGCAAGAATCGACTGGAAAACATGGACGAGGGATTGTCAAAATCCCGGCAAGTGATCAAGGCAATCGGCCGAAATGTCCTTTATAATAAAGTGATCCTCATTCTTATTATAGTGTTTGAGGTAGCCATCTTGGGTGCACTCATCTATATGAAACTTAGGTAGGAATTAGAATTTTGATAAAGTGGAATTAATTTGTATATAATCAAAGGCGGCAGTATAGGATTATTTTCATAATTGAATTTAAATACTTAAAAAACATATTTTGTATTGTTTGTGTATTAACACTGTGAAAATTCATATTGTTTAATTTTATAATTTTTTGATTAATTAAAAACACTGTTTATTTTCACGGATAAATTTATTCAATAAGATTAAAATCTTTAAACAAATTACTAACGTTTTCGACCTAGAAGGTCATCATCAGGTAATATAATACCTGATGATGACCTTCTAGGTCGAAAACGTTAGTAATTTGTTTAAAGATTTTAATCTTATTGAATAAATTTATCCGTGAAAATAAACAGTGTTTTTAATTAATCAAAAAATTATAAAATTAAACTTAAAAAACATTTTAAAAAAAAGAGATGTATGTGAAGAGGCATGCAAATCACCTTTTTTTTCAATTCGTGCCGCATTTATACAACTTGAAATTTCCCAATTTTTGTTCTTTTTTTAAGCACTAATGTGTTGCTGCATTCTTCCTCATTTCCTCAAATTCCTCAATTTCTTATATGTGCTCTTTTTTTTTAAAAGCCTTAAGATGTTACCGCATTCCTTCCTAAAATTTCCCAATTTATGCAGTTCTTTTTAAAGGAGATGACCACCTTCTTACTTACCTCTTGACCGCAATCTTAGATTTTTCTTATTCTCTGGAGAGCCATAAAACGGTATAATAACTCAGAGATTTTAAAGTTTCATTTAAATTTTAACATTAATGAATCAAAACTTGGTTTCCACTTTCTTGTGAACAAATTGTTGGACCTTTTCAAGTCACCACTATCAAAATACTGAAAGCTGAATTGGATTAAGATGTATCAAAGAATTAATTGGGATAATCTTGTATGGCTTCAAATCAAGGACATTTTAATATTGAAGTTTATTTTCTGTCAAATATATTTTGTCTTTGTGTGAATGGGCTGTATGGAGGCTAACAGATACTAGTACCCTTATGCCCGCTTTCCACTGCGAGCGGGAAATAGCTGAGCGGGAGCGGGAAATAGCTGAGCGGAGCGTAGTGAAATAGTTTTGGCCTTCCATTGCGAAAGAGTTTTAAAAAATAATGGTATTTGCCTTCCACAGCCAACGAGCTCGACGGAGTGAGCTAGGCGAGAAATGAGATGAGTCAGATGAAAGAGTTGTTTGCCTTCCATCTACAGCTGGCTTAGCGGAGCCAACTAGTGTGTGACAGCTCGTTGCAGCCTAAGCCCAGATCAAACGTTTTAATTATTAATAAAAAAGTTTTTTTTTGTTTCGAAAAATAAAAAGTAATGTATTATTTTGCTTTAATACATAAAAAGTAGATGTTTGAAATAAAACATACATTTTAATATTTTCAAATATAATGTATGATGTGCAGTGTGTGACAGCTCGTTGCAGCCTACGCCCAGATCAAACGTTTTAATTATTAATAAAAGAGTTTTTTTTTGTTTCAAAACATAAAAAGTACTGTATTATTTGGCTTTAAACATAATAAGTAGATGTTTGAAATAAAACATACATTTTAATATTTTCAAATTCATAAAATAATGTATGATGTGTTTTTGTAAATCATGTATGATGTGTTTTATCGCTGTCACGCAACTGCGGGGTTGGCGCGGGGGGCACGGGGGAGCTGAGTCAGTTGAAAACTAGCGGCCGAGACCATGACACAGCGGACCCATTTTTACTCGCTCAGTTCGCTCCGCTCACTCCGCTGTCGGTGGAAGCACTTCTATGAAATTTACTGTTGCTAGTCGAGCGGAGTCCGTACGGAGTCCGCTGGAAACTCGCTCAACTCTGCGACCACTTTTGTAACTCTTTGTACTCGCTCAGTCCGCTCCGCTGACTCGCTGTCGGTGGAAGCACTTCTATGAAATTTACTGTTGCTAGTCGAGCGGAGTCCGTACGGAGTCCGCACCGCTCGCAGTGGAAAGCGGGCATTAGTACGAGTTGCAAAACTTGAGAAAAGTAAAGTTTACGTAAAATATTAAAGCGTGATTTCTCCCAAAATCTGCGGTTTTTGTTTCTTAAACTTTGTGGTCTTAGCAAAAGAGTTACAGTGATGAAGAAAATCAAATTCAAACAAAAAAAAATGGCAGATTTTGGGGGAAATCACTCTTTAATAATTGCCGTAAACTTTACATTACTCAAGTTTTGCAACTCGTACTAGGGTGTTATGTTATTTTATAATAACATTGAAAGAACAATCCCGAAGTGTGCAGTGTATGTTTGTGGGCCGAGCGGAGCCGAACGGTCACGGAAGCGGCCGAACTGCACCGTATGAACTAATCAGGCCGTCGTTCGTTAGTTCCCGGCGAGATGTGAAGTGAGTCAGACGTTAGCGACCAAGCACCAAGCGGTGCAAGAGGGGGCACTACAATGGAGCTCCCTTCCCCCCCATCTACTTGGATTTCCTGCCAGCAAGGCACCCGCCTTGTGGACCAGAGGCATAGGAGCGCCCACCCAGAGGCTCTCACGTGTGGAGGCGTCCACCTTGTGAACCGCCGCTAGCCTGGGGCGCTGCCCCAGGCCTTCCGTTTAGAACTCCAGCCAACGGAATAGGGAGTGTTCTAGTGACAACCTGTAGGTCTGGCCAATCCCTTATTTCCCTTTTTTCCCCCCATATTAGTACAGTAATAAACCCTTATTTGTTCATGTTAACTTTATCTTTTAATTATACAACCTTCCCAAGATATAAGTAAGCAATACCAAAGAAAGAACCCTACGCCCTGAGAGTGATGCTGATGAGAGCTAGCCGGATGTTAGTATCCTGGAGATACCTTTCAATCTAAACACTGGCGCCCCACGTTGGGCGCCAGTGTTATGTATTGATTCAAAGGTATCTTCAGGATACTTACTCCGGCTAGCTCTTATCAGCATCACTCAGGGCGTGGGGAATCTCTTTAGAGGTGTTGCTTATTCTATATTGGGAAAGGTTTCATTATTTAAAGATAATTTATAATTAACAAAGCGGAGTTTATTATCAAGTAATATGGGGGGGGGGGGGGGAGGAAAGGAAATAACGGAATGGCCTGACCTGCACTTCGTCACTAAAATCACTCCTAAACGTTGCGTCCTCGAAAGCTGCAGTCACAGAGGCTAACGCCTCTAAAGATGGGGCTCCAGGGTGGACGATCTTATTTATCTGGCTCCAGTGCGACCCACGTTTACTGCGCCAAATCTCGCAGCACTTTTTGAGCTCGACCGCTCTCCGTCGCCTCTAGCCCCCGACTGCCGTCTCGGGTTTCCGAACTCATCCCGAATGAAGCATCGAGAGTCTTCGGGTAATGTCGGAAACACTCGCGGCTCACCCCTCAGGTAGACCGAATCGACGTCACAGCACTTTCTCATATTTTATTTGCATAGCAACATAACAAGGGGTACAGAATAAGTAATCTGCCCTTTGCCTGTAAAAATACTTAGTTGAAATCATGACTCAACACTCAAAAGAACCTTCTATGGACTCGCTACAAAATTTGTTTTTTTTTTCCATGCCCGGGAAAATGTCGCAGGTCTGTGTCTATGCTCCTTAGAAATCAAAAACAAAATATTAGTTAGGTTTCACACTAGCAACCTGTCAGTGTGACATCACAACTGTATATATGTTAAATAAATGCGTTTAGAAGCTAAGGCGTCAATCGTAAGATTTTTTTTATGTGCAAATACTGAAAAAGGTATTTTCTCAGTTAGGAAAAAATCCTAGATTGCAATGTTTGATAGGACTTCACATTCATAAAATGGGGGAATAAAATGTGATGTGACTTGGCCAAGATTGAAATGATACTAAAGTGCTACGTAGTGCATTTAGGGCCGGTCTTATAAACGAGAGACCAAATATCCGTAAGTATCTCGGCAAGTTACTAACGGATGGACGTTTACCGACTGATCTTACCGATGGTCGTCCTATAAAGCTTTTTTAACCGTCCGTTAGTTCTCAATAATGCACGCGCATTTTCAATGATTTTTTGCGTGCATTCATGAACATACGTCATCCGTTTGCTGTCAAAGACGAAACATAACCTAAAGTTGCTTTTGACAAATACGAAAACGACTAAGACAGCGCAATTTTAATGCATTATCTATCACTTTCGGAAGAAATTATCTTCAACAGGATAGAGCGTAGTAGTCCAATGACACGCAAAACTCACCGCAAAGAAACAATGCTTTGACAGCTGACCTAACCTCAAACCTTAACTAACCGGCCGGTATCTGCCATTAATCGATGGGTCGGCTGTCGGTTAGATCTGTCGGTAGCTTTTACGGAAATAAAACAAACGGATTCTTATAAGACGAAACATGTGACGTTTGTATTATATTTCGGTAAATTTGGTACGACATTGAACTAACGGATGTTTATAAGACCGGCCCTTAGCACAACTGTCAATGTATATAATGATGCTGTAGAATTTAAAAAATCCATGATTATGAGGAATGTATTTTTTGTTTCTGTGAATGAAGTTAGATAGCCGAGGGATATTTTAAGTGTGCGGACTCCATCTTGCACTGTTTTCTTATAATTTGGTAGATGAATGCATTTTATACCCTTTGTTGCCTATCTTCACCTCGATAAACGGTCATTCTTGAAGAGATCATGTTTTTTTTTGTATATGAAGAGAATGCATAAGAAAAATGACTGAATATTTGAGTGTTTATATAAATTAAATAAAACAAATGTTTTTGTAAAATATATTTAGTATATTTTTATACTTAAGAATAGCAACTGAAGTTCGTATAATAAATGAATCATACAGTTTCAAAAATATATTTATTTCACCTTAATTTAACAATTTTACTAGATATTTTAAATTGAATTATTAATATAGTTTTCATCATCCCGAATTAATCAGAAAATTAACTTAATCATTGATATGAGTTATCTGCAATAAGTTAACATTGAAAGAATGTTGAAATGTTGGAATGAAATGCAACTGAGCTGCACATATAATGCAACTTCTTATCCCGTTGTCCCCGAAGGTGTTGTGGGTAGTGTGTGTAGCACATTTACTTTCACCTAAGTGGCCACAGCCTTACGCCAACCACTTCTCTTGAAATGAAGGTTTTCAGCTCTCAAGGGCGCTGGTTCTCATTACTTGTGAAGGCCGAGTAAACCTTGTCGGTATTTTTATTTTCTAATCTAATCTAAGTTGCAAGGATATGTTACATTGGAGATTCACATTACATGCATTCTCACAACCAGACACGTACAAGTTCGCGCTTGCACATGCCTCATGTGAACCTACAACATAAAAACCAAATCTCAAATGGACATACACCCTGCAACTCTTGCCGTACAACATAAAAACCAAATCTCAAATGGACATACACCCTGCAACTCTTGCCGTCCTTCCCTGAGACAGGGGTGACATTTGCAAAGTGAACCATTTTTACAGCATGGGTGGTCAGCCGCATACCAACCTATAAGTCAAGGAACACACACACACGACAAATTACATTTTTGGGTTTGAAATTAACACTGAAACGGGAATTTATTTCTGGCACCCTTGGTGGGGATCAAACCATAGACAGAGGTCATGGAATGCAAGCATTCTACCGACTGTTCTATCGACTGGACTACACAATATAATTTAATACATTTTTTTGTCGATGGATCAATTAATTGAGTGAAAGTTTAGTCTATGACTGACACCAAAAAGCACTGATACAGTTTTTGATTAGTTAAGTAAACATGATTGTAAAATAAAAATAATTCAATAAAAAAATTAAGAAGTAAATAAGAATGTGTGAAAAACTAGTTAATAAGTATTGCAATTTGTATTTTTTCATACCTCTACAAATACTATAAAAAAAACAATATATACGCTTCATAAAACTATGTAAAAGTATATCTTATCAAATACAGAGAAAATAAAATTATTAAAAAATGATCAAAAATATGTGTTTTCTTTTATCAACAAAGCTATAGAATATAATTTTGCCTAAAGGAAACATGCAATACCAAATATAACTTAAATTAAACTATATTGCAACTGAATGTGTAAGACCTGCACACGTAGAACTTTTTATTCAAAGAAATGTGTCTTTTACATCATTAATTCAAAATACAGATGTCCCTCGATAATACACAAATTCGAAATCAGACTCGAGAGTCGTATTGTATGCTACTAAGCAAAACATGTAATTTTTTTTTTTTTTTTTAAGAAATCCTGTGCGGGAGACTCCCTAGATTCTAAAGACTCTAGGGGTCTATGACACTTTTTGTAGTGCCGCAGAGGTGTATGAGCTTGGTCGTCGCTACAAAGCGCCAATACTCCACCAGTCATTGGTAAAGGTTTATGAATTTTTCAACCCAGCGAAGAGCACATTCGAAATATAAATGGTATATTTTTGTGCTCCGCCAGGATCCGAATCCACGGACAGGAACCAATGCAAATTAACTATTTTGGAATCAACAAATTAAAATATCCACACTAAAATCTGTACCTTGGAGCATAAACAACGGTAGTCACATTTAGTAAAATGTGCAGGAGACGAGTTTTAGTGAAAATGTGCACTTTTATAAAACCATCATAACTTCTAAACTAGACGAGATATTTTTGATCTGTAAAAACTGTTTATCTTCTTTTATCAATATTTATTTAATGTGAAATAATGTGAACAACGTATACTTACAAGATGCGAACACCAAGCCAAAAAGCCTCAGTATGGTGTGATCTCACGTAAAAAAACAATGTTACAGTTAGTTTACTTCTTACTTGAGCTCTAGGCCCTACTAGACTCTAGGGCCTAGCTAGGGTTCCGCACAAAAACAGTGAGCCAAAAAGGGTTCCGTAGCCAAAAGAATTCGGGAACCGCTGCTCTAAGGTACAGAAATGGTAGTCAAATTGATTCAACAATTTTTGATGAAAATCCTCTATCACAAATGTATATTTCTATAAAAGTCACGAGCTCTATTAGTAGTGTATAAATTAGAATTACAAAAAATTAAGAAAATACAAGATTTCATTCTCTTTTAGACAGGCGCGTGCATAGAGTACAGGCAAATACATTTCAGATTAAATATTTTCCCCATTCCTTTAAAATACCTCATTTGAAATTGACTCAAAGTGCTAACGATGGTCCAATCAAACTTAAATTTTGAAATTTATATCTCAATATCAAGCTTTAATAAGTTGTTTACTATATATTGCCTACCTATTAGGCGCATGTGCCTGTATGGGATGCACGCCCCTGCTTTTAGACCTAGTTAAGATTTGCTAGGACAGGATAGTACTAGGGCTATCTAGAAAATAATATGTTTTTACAGTAGAAAAAATGCTTTTATCGAATTGAAATTCTAAAAAGGTATGTCCCTGGTAAAGCAGACTGTTCTGTATAGCAGTATTTTCTACTCCGCTGGACCGTGGATTTGGAAAGTAGAGAGTTATGTGCATCATCACTGCCTGTAGGCGTTGCGCTGCAGAGTATTGTTGACCTGCAGGATGACCTCGTCCACGGTGTCGCAGGTGTCCAGCTGGTGCACGACCCTGGCATCATTGATGACCTCCTTGAGCAGCAGGCGAGCGTTCTCCCGCAGTCGCTGACCGCGGTCCGCTTGCTCGGCCGCCGTTATGGCTGTGTAGCCACACTTCTCTATGATGTCAATCAAGGTCTGCGGACACAACAACAGGTCATGACTTACAATGTACATCACATTTTTTCCATTTAGCCGTTTGGATGGTTTGAACATATCGCACGCTTAATAATAAAGAGCAATAATTAAAAAATTGGGAAAATCGAAATTTTGTTACAAAACGCAATAATAATGCGAGAAGAATAGGTAGAATGCGACAGCCGTTCAATTTGGACGTTTATGACTGAGATAAAACATCGGTCGCCTTTTTCATTCCATACGGGTTGTAAGTACTGGTTGTCTGAACTTCAAACATGATTTCCCAACATTATTCTTTTTTGAGTTATTGCTCTTTATGATTAAGCGTGGGATATGGAGAGAATGAATGATGAAAGACTGACGAAGAAAATATATGTTGCAAGAATAGATGGGTGTCGTGGTAGAGAAGCCCGAAAAAGCTATGGATGGACCAAATTTCTGAAATAGGAATGAATGGAATCTCCAGAGTCATAATAAAAGGAGAGCTTGTATGAAGAAAGTTATGACTCTGGATGAAATGAAAGAAGTATGTAAGAACAGAAAGAAATGGCAGTTGATATGTAATGTTGGCAGCTAGGACTAGGGTTTTTCAAATTAGAATTTTGCATTCTGTATTTGTTTTGATGTTTATTCATATTATTTGTTGATTTTAAAAATATAATTTGTTGTGTATGTTCCTTGACTTATAGGTTGGTATGCGGCTGACCACCCATGCTGTAGAAAATGGTTCACTTTGCCAATGTCACCCCTGTTTCAGGGAAGGTCGGCAAGAGTTTCAGGGTGTATGTTCATTTGGATTTGGATTTTTATGTTGTAGGTTCACATGCGGCTTGTGCAATCGCGAACTTATATGTGTCTGTCTTTCTGAGAATGCTTATAATGTGAATCCCCAATGTTACATATCTTTGGAAATTAGATTTTAGATTGAAATGAATTATCAAATTTCTGGTACGCCTATCTTTTTATGATACCTCCATAATCGAAGGTGACGAACTGAAGGGGTTTAACTGTTGTATTTACCTCATCCACGGAAAGGTCGGACCAGTTGAACTGCTCCAGGAAGTTGTTGTCCACTAGATACTCCAACAACTCTTGTATAGCATTGCAGAGGAACGCTTCACTCAACGGCAGATCTACTTCCTGTAACATGAAACAAACAAGTCTGAAGTTGTATTCATTTCAAAATATATTTCACCTAAGACTTTGTTACACCAAGTCTTCCTACAATGTCTGCGAATATCTGTATAATCACATAATAATCTGTTATTCCATTTACATATTTCTTCACCTACAGGTTGGTGTGAGGCTGGCAACCATGGGATATAAGCAAATACATTACAGAATAAATATTTTCTCACATTCCTTTAACACGTTCGCGGACGAAACGGTTATAGTCGCTCTATGAGCTTGTCTAGGACTGGACGAAACAGTAATAGCGGTCGTGATAAAACGTTATTACTAGGGACAAAACGGCTATTTCTGATAGAACTTGCATACATGTAGCATCCATGCGTCTCTACAGAAATCCAAAGAACACTGCAATAGCCGTTTCGTCCCTGGATGTCAAAAAAAAAAAAAAATTATAATAAAAATACAATTTGAGATGATGAAATAAGTGTGTTTTTTCTAGCCTACTTCACATTTTGTGTGTCTAATTTGATAACTAATTTGAAATTGACTGAAGTGCTAAAGATGGCTCCAATGGAACTTAAATTTTTAATTTTAAATCTCAATATCAAGCTTAAGTGGTTTTTTACCATTATATTGCCTACCTATTAGGCGCATGTGCCTGTATGGGATGCACGCCCCTGCTGTAAAAAATGGTTCACTTTGGCAATTTTACTCTGCAAGGGCATTAAGAACTTCAGCTATGGCTCTGGAAGCAGAGCTTATGTTAATTTGAGATTTGAATTAATTGTAAGCACCCATGCAGCATTTGTGAGTGCGAACTTACACGTGTCTACTTGTGCGCATGCATTTAATATGAATCTGAAATGTTAATATGTCCTTGCAACTTATATAATAGATTAGTAAGCATACCTGTTCCTCAGGTCCATTATCCTCCATGGACTCCATCTTCTCCATAGCCCGCGCGTCAATCATGACCCTGTTCCTGAGCCTCGTCTCCATGGGCGCGATCACAATTCTCTCGTCCAGCTCGTACTCTGGCGGGTGCTCCAGCTGTGAGGCCTCGCTGACATCGGGGAACTCCCTGCTTAGCAGGTTCAGCCTGCTGGTGCCCAGGCGGGAGGAATCCTGCTTGGATGTGCTCCTCAGTTTGGCTTTCATGGTCTCAAGCTGAAAACAAAACATAAATATTAACTCCAAGTTTAAGCTCCAGGATGCCGGAATGTGGATCCGCGCTCTAAGTACTTATCGCAACTTAAAAAAAAAATCTTTAGCATTTACACAGAAATAGGATCAAAAATATCATTTAAAATTCTCTCATAGGATATAACTACCCATCAATAAACTCAATTCATTAATTTTCATTGGTGAATATGCAAAAAAATATCTGTAATTGACTTTTTTGTCTTGTCTTCAGGAGGCACCATCTCTGCATGATGACTGAGGAAGAACTGACAACTACTAACATGTGAATGTTATTTTTAAATGGTCTTCTCATGTGCCTCAGCAGGATACTCTAATAGCCATTGTTACCTTCTTCCTCTTGGTCTCGTGCAGGTTTGCATGTGCCTCAGCAGGATATTCTAATAGCCATTGTTACCCTTCTTCCTCTTGGTCTCGTGCAGGTTTGCATGTGCCTCAGCAGGATATTCTAATAGCCATTGTTACCTTCTTCCTCTTGGTCTCGTGCAGGTTTGCATGTGCCTCAGCAGGATATTCTAATAGCCATTGTTACCTTCTTCCTCTTGGTCTCGTGCAGCACCGCCTTGTACTGCTGCGGGTGCTTGGTCCTCATGTGCCTCAGCAGACAGTCTGCCCGGATGAAGGCGCGGGGACAGCGAGGGCAGGCCCTGGGCGCCTCCACGCGGTGTGTGCGGACGTGCGCCATCATCAGAGCCTTTGTCCTGAACATCTTGATGCACAGGCAGCATTTGAACGCTGAAATATCAGACGATTTGGGATTATTGCTGTTTTTGGTTAGTAATTCCTGTTTCAGGGAAGGTCGGTAAAAGTTGCAGGATTTATAATAACAAAAAAATAGATTTGTGAAGAGGAATGCAATTCACCAACCTAATCTGCCTGGCCAGAAACAGGTATTAATATCATCAATTAATAATTCATTATTGTTTATGTTCATTTGAGGTTTGGATTTTAATTTGTGATTACACATTGGCATTTATAAGTGTGAACTTACACATGTCTGTTTGTGGGCATGCATTTGATATGATTTTTTAGTTCGTTATTCAATAAACAACACTTTTGACTTTTAACCCATTCGCGGACACACGAAATGTGAAGTAGGCTAGAAAAAACACACTTATTTTATCATCTCAAATTGTCTTTTTATTATAATTTTTTTATCTATTTATTTATTTTATTTTTTTGACATCCAGGGACGAAACGGCTATTGCCGTGTTCTTTGGATTTCTGTAGGGACGCACGGATGCTACATGTATGCAAGTTCTATCAGAAATAGCCGTTTCGTCCCTAGTGATAACTTTTTATCACGACGGCTATTACCGTTTCGTCTAGTCTAAGACAAGCTCATAGAGCGGCTATAACCGTTTCGTCCGCGAACGGGTTAAACACTGTTTTTAATTTCACAAATATAATATTTTTAAAAAAATATATTAAATTTTAAATTATACTAAATGACCTGATGATGACTGAATAGTCGAAAACGTTAGTAGTATAATTTAAAATTTAATAATTTTTTAAAAATATATTATATTTGTGAAATTACAAACAGTGTTTAAAAATTAAAAGTGTTGTTTATTGAATAACTAAAAAACATGAATTTTCAGTGTTAATACACAAACCATAAAAAATACATTTGATATGAGTTTTGAATGTTAATATATCTTAGCAACTCAGATAATTATTATTATTATTTATATTGTCGTATCTAATCTAATCTAATCTAAGCTGCAAAGATATATATCATTTAAGATTTATATTAAATGCATTCCCACAAGCAGATATGTATAATTTCGCGCTAACACATGCCGCATGTGGACCTACAATATAAAAACCCAATCTCAAATGAACATAAGCCTTGCAACTCTTGCCGTCCTTCCCTGAAACAGGGGTGACATTGGCAAAGTGAACCAATTTTTTTACAGTATGGGTGGTCAGCCGCATAACAACCTATAAGTCAAGTCGTATCTAGTCAGATTAACCTCCTGTAACATGAAACAAACAAGTCCAGTCTATAGCTCAGTTGATAGAGTGCTTGCATTCCATGCCGAGAGCTCGGTTACGAATTCCACCAAGGATGTCAAATGAATTCCCATTTTGGTGTTTATTTCAAACCCAAAATAAAATAGCAGCAAGGTTTACTCAGCATTCACAAGAAATGAGTACCGGCCACCTCGGAAGCTGGGAAACCCCCCCTTCAACTGAACAAGGTTGGCGTAAGGCCGGCCACCTCACTCCCTTACCTGTAAAAATAAATAGGCCTCACTAGCCACATGCGACCCTTTTTGCGACATTTTTGAAATTGACAAATCTTTCCTTCCTCCCCTGTCAAAGATTTTCATTTGATGGAAAATTTTGTTCAAAAGAATCCTAAGAAGAAAATAGGTATTACAAAAACAAATAATAATATTTTGTCCCAAAGTAGTACAAAATGGGTCAGGCAGCCTGAAATCTCATGAGTTTGACATGGCTACGTCAGGGTGATCATACAGCGGACATTTCACATACATTATGTACGTATGGATAGCGTGGTTCATTTGAAAAATATTTTTGGGATCATTTGCAGCTCTTATAACCTATTAAAAACAGTTGCAACATAAAGCATGAAATATGATGTTACGTTTGACGTCAGAGTGTATGATGAGGTGTCTCTTCCTGTCCTCCTTCCTCTTGAAGGTCTTTTTGCAACCTTTCTGCGTGCACTTGTACATAACAGCTCCCTCGTGGAAATACTTCACATGGATCTCCAATCTGCAAGGAAACAAAACATAAAATTCAATTATTTTGCCTAACAGACAAAATCAGACCCTTATCAGAACATCTCAGACATAAACGCCATTGCTGCAAAAACACTGAGAGACCCATGGACTCTGAACATTCAAGGCAGACATACATAGCTGGAGAGCAAAGGCGATGATGCACGGGCGAGAGTGGAGGAGAATCCTGGATTCAGACAAGGGCCACCCAGGGCTGTCAAACTCAAGATGATGATTTATCAAAGACTGTACCCTGAGTACGAGTTGCAAAACTTGAGTAAAGCTAAGTTTACGGAAAGTATCAAAGAGTGATTTTCCCCAAAATCTGCCTTTTTTTTTGTTTAAATTTGATTTTCTTCATCACTGTAACTCTTTTGCTAAGACCATAAAGTGTAAGAAACAAAAACAACAGATTTTGGGGAAAATCATTCTTTAATACTTTCCGTAAACTTTACTTTACTCAAGTTTTGCAACTCGTACTAAGGGTACTGGTCATAAAGCGCCATCCAGACTAATAGCAATTGCTTCTTGCTTTGATAGAATGTGGGTGAGTATATCAACTGTATGAAGCTCTAGTTACCCTCTCTTCCTGTTGAAGTTGCGGTTGCAGTGATCACACTGGAATGCGTTCTCCCCGGTGTGGTAGAACATGTGTGCCTTGAGCTGCGTCAGCTGTATGAAGCTCTTGCCGCACTGTTGGCACACATGCGGCTTGTTCGCCAGGTGCGTCTTCAGATGGCGGTTTAGGGTCTCTTTAGCTGCAAACTTCTTATCGCACTGAAATTGTTAAAATAAATATTAAAATGGTGATTTGAATCAGTTGACCGTTTCATGACGCTGTCACTCCAAAGGCGTCCCAAAAGATAAGTCTTAAGATGTCTCTTGAAGTGTCTGCTGTTTGCAATCTCTTGAACCACATTTGGTTCCATGGCCTTAGAACTGCCACTTCAAAAGCACGCTCACTAAACACTATTGCAAACTTACGATAAGGCTAATCGATCAATGTTTCCAGAGAGCGTAAAGTCAATCTGGTTTTGAAACCAGTTTGGCAAGGTAAAGTATTGTCCTGTCATAGAATGGCCTATCTGTCATAGAGCAAAATTTATTTTCATTTCTTGTTCTTTCTGTGAAGCCTGTGTGTTCATGAAAAATAGGTGCCTAAAGGATTATAGCACAATTGTTGACAATGATTTAAAATGGTATGGCTATAACAATATTTATACACTATATAGATATATTTGAGTAAAGCTTACCATTTCAAAAACGATGAGGCTACTATTCCAATCAAACAAACAAAAATGAAGTGAACGAAATCAGTGATTTTATGGAGAAGAGTTGATGCGAGAGAGCTGGATATCTGTAAGTATTTTGTTGCAGGATTACCTTGACGCAAGAATAGGGCTTCTCTCCTGTGTGGCAGCGCTCATGTTTGATGAGGGCCCCCTTGGACTTGAAGCCTTTGGGGCAGGTCTTGCATGTGAACGGAGTCTCACCTGGTAAAAGGCAATCAAAAAGTTAAAAAAATACTTAAAAAGGACAGAACACTCTTGCTTGCTTTACATTACAACTACATAAAACTACAAGGATTATAATGGAAGATTGAGAATCTTAACCCTATGGCTGCGGCTGGCATGCATAGATGTCATGACGTAACTTGCATACAGTGCGGCTGGCATCTATCCATGTCATCGAAGTTTAAAGCTTCCCCTGACATCGGTGTTCAAATTTTTAAAACTTTTTTGTTGCTTACATTATAGGTACCTACACTAATATCTAATCTCATATTATACATATTTTGAAAATATTCTTTCTCAAATATTTTGTCAGAACAGCTCGATCTCTCGTCCCGCGCGTGTGTACCAATGTTTATAAACAAAATCCAGGCAAGTATACTCTATACTATTCAGATAAATATAACTGTTTACGTTTTTTGTTTTTTTGTAAAATAACTAATATATATTTTTCCCTTTAGTGACGAGTATTTAAGTGAGTAAAAAATTTGTTTAAAACCTAATGGATATAAAATCTAGTTATGGAATGTGCGTATAATATATACTTTTAAGTAATATTATTGTGATTTACTTGTTTTTATATGAAACAACAAGTGAAAACATTTGTTGAAAGTTTGTGATTTGTGTTCCTGGATAACTAATGAATATACTTTTTCATAAATTTTGAAGTTTCATCAAGTAATTAAGGTAGGAAATCAATTTATGTGTAAAAAAATAACCTCAAAAAAGTATTCCGTTCTGGGGGTGCGTATGTAGCAAATAAATTCAGAATCGAAAAGGTTATTAAATCAAGAATTTCAGCAACATTAAGAATCACTATATAAATAAAAAAAACAACTTTGTTATAATTCACTTTCGGTGCGATTCTTACGCATTTTGGTCAATAATGAATTTAACAATAATGAATTATTAATTGATGATATTAATACCTGTTTCTGGCCAGGCAGAATAGGTTGGTGAATTGCATTCCTCTTCCCAAATCTATTTTTTAAAAATATAAAATTAAGTGTGGGCTCCACGGACGACCAAAATGTCTAAGAATAGCACCGTTTGAGTTTAATTCATTTTATACAATACTAGTTCTGGGAAAAGCAGTACATGCCAAGCAAAGTTTGCTGAATAGCTCTATATAGATCGGTTAGTTCAGGCATTGCTTGATATGGTCCTTCTGGGCTATGACCGTGGCCCATAGTTTCTTTCGTCTTTTTTCTCTTGCTTACATTTCATTACCACTGTGTGTAACTAAAGAAAACTATGGACCACGGTCAAAGCCCAGAAGAACAATACAAAGCATCTGAATCCAGCTGTGAAAGCCTAAAAACTGCTATGGCTTTGTTACCGGTGTGTGTCCTGAGGTGAATGGTGATCATGGTCTTCCCCTTGAACTCCTTGCTGCAGTATGGGCAGGGATAGCTCTTCCTGGGCAAGATGCTGCCGGCGTGTATCCTCAGGTGCTCACGCAAGTTGTCCTTACGACTGAATTCAGCGCCGCAAACCTACATACAAAACTTCATCAATAACATCTAGCTAGCAAAGAGTTAGAAGGAGAAATGATTATAGTTGTTTTTGTCTCTTTTCTTCCTATATATGAAAAAGCTTTCGACTCAGTAGACAGAGGTATGTTGTGGGATGTTTTGAAAGCATATGGAGTGAATGGGGCTCTATTAAATGCCGTGAATGCTAACTATGAAAATAGTATGGCATGTGTTCGTATTGATGGTGAGTATAGTGAATAGTTTAAAGTTTTTAAGGGTGTAAAGCAAGGATGTGTGATGAATCCATGGCTTTTCAACATAGTCGTGGACAAGTGTGTTTGAGATGCTAGGCTTGATGATTGTGGAGTAACAATAGAGAGAGCAAAGTGAGTGTTCCACTGTATGCTGACAATGCAGTTCTTGTATCTGATTCAGCAGCACAAATGCAAACAATGCTCTCTGTTTCCTAAATTGAATGAGGCTTTGAAAGAAAACCAGTTGACAAATAAGTATGAAAACAAGAGCCCTTATCCATTTCCACTTTAATATGACCAAGTATAAAACCAAAGAATTGAAACATTACAAAACCTCCTCTATTGCGTAAATTGAAAAAATAAATGCAAGCTAAATAACTCATTCCGGGTGCTGTTGTATATTCCACATTTTTTATTTACGCAGCCAAGGTGAGATTTACGCAACATTGTTTTATACTCGGGGTACAGGTGACCGATCCGTAGTCTAGTGATTGACACTTTTGACTCGTAAATGGAAGGTTGCGGGTTCGAATCCCGGCGGAGCACAAAAATATACAATTTATATTTTCGAATATGCTCGTCGCTAGATGAAAAATTCATATACTTTACCAAAGACCAGTCACTAAAGGTCCATCCAGCCTTGCACCAACTGGGTCTTGCTTGAGAATTTGAGCTTTCTACAGCAATGACAAAGCTCGCAGAGAACTATTGAGGTGTGATACACACAAAAACAGCGCTCACTAAATAAATCATCTCTTATTATTACAGATTGAATGAAATGTTTAACATACCCGACATAGGAAGCTACTCTTGGGTCTACCATCGCACCCCTTTTGCACCAGATGCCTCTCGAGGTGATACTTCCTGGTGAAGGTCTTCTTGCAGACCTTGCACTCGATCAGCTTGTGCGGAGAGTGCGTCTGCTCGTGCTCATACAGCGTCACTTTGTCGGGACAACTGATGGGGCAGTGGGGGCAGACGCAGGCACCGGGGCCCAGGTGGTGGAACTTCTCCAGGTGCGTCTCGTAGGACTCGCGGTGTTTGTAGTACTTGTTGCAGACGACACATTTGAACTCGCCAGCCTAAAACAAAACCATGAATGGACAGGTGGCGCATCCGTACCAGCACAGAGCTGAAGTCCTTGTTACAGGGCCCAAACATAGTGTCGGTAATAAAATTAAGGAGAATAAAATTTAAATATGAATTAGCTTAGCAACTTTTATAAAAGATAGATCTAGACAAACTGTGAATTGGAGCTTCCTTTATTCTCAATGTATTTTTGGTATCATAGCCAACATCCTCATGAGACACAATTATTTTGCAGTGAGCAAGGATGAAATGATAATCATATCACATTTTTTTATCATTTTCATGGTAGCGTAATTTGTAATTAAGGTTTATACAGCTATTGTAACTATATTTATTTATTTTCAATGTTATTAAAAAATAACATAACACTATGGTATCTCAAGGCTAAAGAAGGGGATCTCTTCATCTAATATCCGAATTTGAAATTAATTTTAATTTGTAAATGTGTAAAGAACAAATAGCAAGCTTACCTTATGCGCCGTAGCCTTATCTTCCCCGCAACACTCGCACCAATCACCCGCACCATCCTTATTCTCATCGGAATTATTCTCCTCATCAAAATCATACGGATTCACCGATTTCTCTTTCAGAGCTGCCTGCTTTTCAAGCAAATCTTCTTCGTATTCTGGTGGACTAATTTCATCCACAAAATTCAAATTCTTGGAGTTGATATCATTGTGATTCTCTGTTACCGTACCCTTTGGAATGTGAAGGGATATGTCCCCGTTGGCTTCGCTACAGAACTTGAGATGTCTTTTGAGGCCGATGGATGTTGTGTACTTTTTGTCGCATTTGTTGCACATGTGCTGGATGAGGGAAGTCTTCAGGTGCGCCACTTGCTGGGCTGGCTTTCCGTCGCTCGATGACTTGATTACGACTATTGTATAGTCCTTTGATGTGTCGACGTTGGATGATAAACGAGACGATTTCCGTAGTCCACTCATTTTGAAACCTAAAAAGAATTCTAGATATTTTTAGGCTTTCACCGCCGGATTCAGAAGCTTGAATTGCACCCAGATTCAATGCAGTATAAGTTCCCTCTTGCCGCCCACGCATGCAAGCAAAATGAAACAAAACAAATCTCAAATGAACATAAGCCCCTGCAACTCTTGCCGCCGGGTGGCATGAACCATTTTTTACAGTATGAGTAGTCAGCCTCATATCAACCTAGACGTCAAGTAACAGAATCTAAACAGAAAACGGAAAAGAGCATTTTGTACGTTTATAGAAAAATGCCGGCTTGTAAAAGTGACATACTTCAGTCGAAAATAAGAGTTAAAATAAAATCATGTCAGGTTCTGTCAATATTACAATATTCTGAAGAAAATATATTTTGGGTGCCCACTGTATACTTCGAATCTGCAAAAATAAATTAACTGCACCTTTCTACATTATTATTTAGTAAATATGATTTACACAATGCTATAAAAATGTAAGAAAATCGTCACAGTAAAGTTTCGATTCTCGGCAACAAAGTTAAAATATGCAACAAGTGTCAATAAACTTACTTTTTAAAGTCGCACCGACGCCAAACAATAGACTTACGTGGACTCGAATCTAATTTAAAATACCTTAAACAAGTTATCAAATTCTAATCAACAAATAACATTGCGTCTACAAAACTTAAAACAACCCCTGATTTCCACCAAATTTGTTAATTTTTACACTAATGAAATATCTCTAGCCTACACGCCAGGCGCAAGGCCGCCATTTAAAAATATTTATGGTGGATAAAAATGCAAAATACCTATCAATATTTTTCAAACAAAAATCAATTTTATGTTTAAATTTATTTTCAATTCTTATTTGTTTTCTTTACATTTAATTTTTTTAAATGTTTTTACTGAAGATGTATTAATATTTAAATGTGCCTAATGAAAATGCACAATAGGGAAAATACTTTTTGATGACATCACTGAATTCACTTTCCTATTTTCGTTGCCATGGTTACTTGAAAATATAAACAAAGACGACTGTCAATCACACCTCAAGTATTTATTTTATTTTGCGATTTGTTATGCATTGAAAAAATCTGAAAAATGTCCACTGAAGTGAGTCTTCAGGTAATTAAATCCACACAAGACAGTCTTGGAAAATTCATTAAAAAACCTCCATTGTCGGAAAAACTTTTACGAAAACCTCCTTTCAGATTTTTACATGATATCGTCACAGCAGTAAGTATTTTTTAAGTTATTAATTTGATAATTATTTTACATATGAGGTTTCATTTTTCACATTTACGGTTTTGTCAATTTTCAGATTATCAACCAGACAGGATTTTTGGATGGACTCTTTTCGGAACAAGAATTAATTTCCGACAATGTCAAAGACAGAGAAACTAAAATTGCATTTTTGCAAAAATTAATACAAGTCGTCAGTAAGTTTTTCAACCTTCTTCATGTTATAAGATAGCTAAGCCGATAATACATAACATAAACAAAAAGTCCAACGTCATCTGACCAGGGCTGGAAGCCTCATCACCGCGGTAATTCTTACCTATCGAATATCGGTAATATTTGTATGAAGACCTGTCAATCCAAGATGGCCGCAAGTGAACAGCTGATTAGTCTTCATACAAATATTACCAATATTCGGTAGGTAAGAATTACCGTGGTTTTTATGGTGATCCCATCAGTCAACAGTGTTAAAATATGGCGGCGCGTGATTTTTAAAAGAGCTGATGAAAATATAAATTATGAACTAAACATAAATGGAATAAATGCGTTAAATGCGGTAAGTGCGGTAAATGAAATTTGTGTACTCGGAAGTAAGTTTATAGAAGATGGAAAAATGATTGGTGAATTTGAAAGAAGAATAATGAAAGGCAGGTGTGTACTGGGTGCTACCGCTTGCATCGCCAAGAACCAGAATCTTAAAAAAATGTTTGTCTGGCGATACATGGTGATATACTAGGGATGTATGGAAGTGAAGCCTGAACGGTGAATGAAAGTGAAATTCGTAAAGTCATACTCTTGAAATGGACCATCTAGGAAGTATGATTGGGAAAAACAGATGGGCGGGGTGAAGAATGATTTTATAAGAGAAGAAAATGACATTTTCCCGCCGGGAAAAAAGTTCTAAATTCAAATTTGTGCTGCGTCCATTGAATTAAAGTGATAATTATTTATGCCTACTTTTCAGATATAGTTACAGAATCATCTCTTTCTGTTCGTCCATCTAAGATAATTGCTGGACAAGAGCCTGAAAAAACAAATGAACTCTTGCAGCAAATAGGAATAGCTCTTCAAAAAAATTTGAGTAGCGCTCAAGCTGTTCAAAAGGTGTTGGCTGAAAAAGGCAATACACAATCAGCCATTAATAAAGCTACAAAGATCAACAGTGTTACTAAACCAATAAAAACTAATAAAGGTGATGGCAACACTAAAACAGAAAAAACAAAAAGTTTTGCAAGTGTACAAAAAGTGGGGAAAGAAGTTTCTAATGAAAAACTTACCAGGGGTAAAAAAATAGAAGTTAAAAAGGTGCAAAATCAGGAGAATGTAACAAAAAAAACTAAGGCAGTTCCTGTTATAAGTGGAAGTACTAGAAAACATAAAGAGATATCCGAAATTAGTGATACAGAAAATGAAGCAGAAAATAATGTAAGCAATTCTCAATTGTCATCTTTGGAAAATCAGTTACAGAAAAATACAGAACATTTCTCTGAACAAAATCTAAATATCAAAGCAAATAATGAAGATGAAGAGATTGCTTTAAAAAATGGTGTTAATGGAATTTCGAAAAAAGAACAAGATGTATCAGATGACTTGAATAGCTTAACAAATGAAGCTGATCCCATTTCTGACGATGCGGAATTTTTGAAAAATGAATTAGAAAGCAAATCAGAAGAATCAAGAAAGGAAGAGGCGCAAAATGTGTCAGTTCGACTACCCCAAAGTCGGCCTGCTAGCGGTCGAAGAATGAGGACTCCAGTTGTACTGAATACAGAAATATTAAGCAATGCTAAGAAGCAAGAACTGGAAGGAATGAAATCTAATAATGTTGCTCAAATGGCGTTTGGAGAAAATCTGCAAGAAGTTGCGAAAGAAAATCATGTGTTGCCGCCACAAAAAGCTCCAGAAGAAAGAGAAAGCAAAAAGTCATCAGCAAAGCCAGTTGAGCAACTGCAAAAAGCAACAGAAGAAAAAGAAAGCAAAAAGGTAAAGCCAACTGAGCAAAAAGCAACAGAAGAAAAAGAAAACAAAAAATCATCTGCAAAGTCAATGGAGTCGAGAAACAGTTCATCAAAAAGCGGTGCACACGCAAAAGTGAAACCCCAACCGATGAAGAGTTTGAGTTTGGAGAGTAAAAGTGAAAAAGATGTCTCGGAGACACGTTCTTCGGTGGCTTCAAATGATTCCGAGAGCAAGGCTAGCTCAGGCAGGTCGACGGGACACAGGTTGCGTCCCCCGAGCGTCAGACCGTCGTCAGCTCGCCCCGGGGCCCCCAGACTGAGAGAGAGAAATACAGATGTGATTGTTACGACATCGGAGCCAGTGTTGGTTGGAAAAGTGAATGTTATTGTTGAGAACTACGATCAGCCTGAGGTAATAATTTGCAGTTGTTTTTTTTTTTTATTCAGCCATTCCCCTAGACCGAAGTCCGTACAGAACAAATATTGCAAGCAAGTATTCGACTGATAAGACAGGGAATTGGTATGGCTCCCCATTCTTGACAAAGACCGCACTAGAGTAGAGACCCTAGACTACTAGACGTAGCCAGTATCTCCACTTTGTTCGGTCCTCGCACAATTCTTTAATTTATCATTCTCTTCATGCATGCTCTTCTCTTTTCTTACTCTGCAGATTCCATTCTTTTGCAATCTTGTTTATTTGATCAATCCATTCTTTCTTTGACCTTCTCCTTCCACGCTTACCTTTTGACATTTGCTTTGTATATATTTTTTGTCATTAATGCCCATTGGAGTCCATTGTTGGATCAACAACCGAGTGTCTCTTATGAAATAGATAATATCCATTTCAGACAACAGCAATAAAATACAACTGAAATATAAAGGTACGTAGAATAGACTGCCACCCCAAGTGAAATACCCGAACACTGTGGGTGTGTTTCCAAGAGCATTCCCAACCTTCTTAAAAAATCTTAGTCTTGATCGGAGAAGGTTCTTGAGGTGTGACACATACAAAAAAGCACTCTCTTATTAAGTATGTGTCCCTAACTGAAAAAAATCTTAAATTTATACTTTTTAAGTCTCTTAAGTATCTAATCTAATCAAAGTTGCAAAGATATTTAACATTGGGGATTCACGCATTCATGCATTTTCACAAGAAAACACATATAAGTTTGCGCTTGCACACATGTGAACCTACAACATGAAAACCCAAATCTCAAATGAACATACACTCTGCAACTCTTGCAGACCTTCCCTGAAACAGGGGTGACATTGGCAAAGTGAACCATTTTCTACAGCATGGGTGATCAGCCTCATACCAATGTATATAAGTCAAGGAACATACATAACAAATTACATTCTTAAAATCAACAAATAATAATAAGTATAAACATCAAAACAAATAGATACAAAATTCCAATTAAAAAATACTAGGACTAGTCATCAATATTTACAGATCAACCGCCGTTTCTCTCTGTCCTTATATACTTCTTTCATTTCATCCAGAGCCATAACCTTCTTCATACAAGCTCTCCTTTTCTTATGACTCTGGGTATTCCATTCATTCGCTATTTCAGAAATTTGGTACCATCCATACCTTTCTCGGTATTTCTCTACCACACATCCATCTATTCTTGCAACTTCATCTCATCTCTTCCACAGAGTATAATCTCTTCATTTACCTGATTTTCTTTTTTTACTTTTTTACCTGAGCGTAAGCTGTCAGCAAAATTATGTCACATTATGCAATGTTTGCAAACTTTGCTGGTTTTTTAACTGTCATAATTATGTTTTTAGCATTGAGGTCAGAGTCAAATTAAGTTTTTTTAGTCAAATTTAATACCTACATGTATAACACATGTTTGCTTAATAAATAAATAAACAAGTATAAGTTATCAAAGTGGCTGTTTATGTTTTAATATACTTTAAGGAGGATGAAGGCAATCTGGTGGTGATGCAAGTGGACATAGATGACAACACCGTGACAAACAATGATCCGAGTTCCAAGGAAGCGGCCATGACAGTCGGGCACGGACATCTAGTGCAGCAGATCCTTCAGACACAGCAGCAACTTGTCAGTGAAGACCTCTCCAAAGTAGAAATTGTAAGCTATTGTACAATTAACATACTTCTTCAAAGTTTGATATAAAAAGTTTACATAATAATAATAATGAAGAGACAATATTTTGAGTGCCATTTTATGATAAATCGCTGCAAGGGCAATTTTTACCTATATTCTGAATATAAAATATAATCTCACCTCCATAATCTATAATCTAAGTTGCAAGGATATATTCATTTAAAGCTCTCAGATGTATGCCCACAAACCAACAAGTGTAGTTCGCGCTTACAAATGCTGAATGTGTACTTACAAATAAAATCCAAACCTCAAATGAACATAAGCCCCACAACTTTTGCCGACCTTCCCTGAAACAGGGGTGACATTGGCAAAGTGAACCATTTTTTACAGTGTGGGTGGTCAGCCTCATACCAACCTATAAGTCAAGGAATAATTGCGGAAATTGAAAATGTATGGAATACACGATGGCAGTCCTAAAGAGTGATTTAGTTTTCATACATTTTCTCAATTTACGCAATCGAGGTGAGTTTACGCAATGTTTTAGACTCGGGGTACTGCAGCAAAGTTAAAACCGATATCTTTCACTAAAGCTACCTACTGAGCTTGAGAAACTTTTATTATCCATTCTCTCAAATATTTCCGATTATGTTATACTTCACTTATAATAAAAAACCTCTCATGACATAAACCATATAACTCCTGCCGCCTTTCAAACAAAGATTTTGCAGGAAGGAGGATCAGCATCATACCAACCTATTAGTTAAAGAACTTCTTTCCTCTATTCCAGGAATGGGAATGGGGAGCTCGCAGGGAGCGTGAGGCCGCTCTGAGGGAGGTGGAAAGCGTGCGGCTGGGCCTGCAGGCGCTGTCTAGGGCCGCCAACCCCCTCTCACGGCTGGCCGAGCACGTGCAGGAAGACACCGAGGTCATGCGCCAGGAGCTGGCCCGCTGGAGGAGGGACAGGGAGCAAGCCAGTAGGGCACTCACTCATCAATACAGGTGAACGCCAAAAATATCAAATCAATGGAATATTTGAAATAAGGGTGTGTGAAAATATTTTTTTTATTTGTGAAAAAGAATACAATTCACTAACCGATTTTTGCCTGGCCTACAACAGGGATTAATATAAAAAAACGCAACTAAGCTACACATATAGTGTAACTTCTTGCTGCGTTATCCCCAAAGGACTTTGAATGTGGTGCGTGGAACCTATTTATTTTCACATGTAAGGGGGCTGGTCTTACGCCAACCACTTCAGTTGAAGTGAGGGTGTCCCAGCTCCCGAGGGGGCTGGTACTTATTTCTTGTGAAGTCTAAATAATATATTTGGGTTTGAAATAAACACCGAAACGGGAAATCATTTCTGACACCCTCGGCGGGATTCGAACCCGAGCTCACGGCATGGAATGCAAGCACTCTACCAACTGAGCTATCAACTGGTCATCATCAATTTATTTTTAATGAATTGTTAAATAATTACTTTTTTTTGTATCATATAATGAGGTGGGAACATTGAAAAGGGGGCGGGAAAATAAACCTCGTCATTTGGCCGGATTACTTACAAATCTGATGTCCAGAGGCGCTAGTCTCTTATCCCTGCTTATCTTTTTTATCTGTCAAATCTTTTGGAGGTTAACTTCTAAACACATTTATTGCATGTTGTAAGTACATCATTTTTTTATTAATGCAAAATAAGATAACACATTGCTTGAGTCTACGAAATACTCGTAATTCAAAGAGTATCCAATTTTGCTTGGATTAAATAAAAAAAAAAATAATAATAAGCCAAATCAATTTGACGTTATACATTATGACATAATACATTATATTATGCAAGAAATTCAGCTTTAAAAGTAATTTCACAACAATTAATATTTACTACCGTTATTATCAGTATTAATGGGCATATTTTAGTGATATTTTATGAATAATAATAAATAAGTGTCACCTTTGACTGGGGAAATGCTGTAAGCTAGTGAAAGTTCCCTGATTATAAGGAATCTACTATGGGTGACGTCACATAGCCAAGGTATATTTTGAATTTTCGGACCTCATTTGACTCAATATGACTTCAATAAATCTATAATCTAAGTTGCAAGGATATATTCATTCAAAGCTCTCAGATGTATGCCCACAAACAAACACATGTAGTTCGCGCTTACAAATGCTGATTGTGTACTTACAAATAAAATCCAAACTCAAATGAACATAAGCCCTGCAACTCTTGCTGACATTCCCTGAAACAGGGGTGACATTGGCAAAGTGAACCATTTTTTACAGTATGGGTGGTCAGCCTCATACCAACCTATAAGTCAAGGAATAATAAATAAATAATTTCATTTATTTGTTTGTTTCAGTTTAACGGAGCAGCACATTCAGCCTTTACAAGCAAAGCTGGATCAGTTGGAGAAAAGTATTGAAGAACAGACAGAGCTGTTAAACACAGTGAAGGCAAACGTTTACAGAAATTCCTTAAAAATAAGGAAAATTATCGATGGCGATGACGCTAAATGAAAACATGTTTTCTCAGATTATATTGTCTAGTCAGAGTCATACTTTTTATACTATGATAGATTGAGCTGCAATAGAAATGTGCACATAGTTTTGTTTTTAATGTGTGCATTTCCTCTAATATTTAAAATTATTTTTACTTCATAGATTAAGGTAGCACTGACAACAATAATTATTGAAACAATAATTCACAATAACAGGCCAATATTATAGAGAACCGTAAGCGACAAGGCAATCCTAACATTCAAATAAAGAAAAGGACATGAAAACGTCTGCCATAATTTTAATATTAGGATGACTTCTTGGCTATTATTGTGTTAATCACACCTCTGCAAGCTTGGTCGTCGCTATAGAAAGCGCCAACACGTAACTAAGAGCCAGCTGCTGTAAGGCTGGATGGACCTTTGTTGACCGGTCTTTGGTAAAGGTGTATGAATTTTTCAACCAAGGGAAGAGCATATTAACTTGAATAAATGAAAGATTTGAGTATTTATGTACATTAATTTTCAAAGGAAACATGTGAGACAGACAATATACATGCGTGACAAACTATACAACATGTAAGCAGTATAAGGCTTTGGTGTGATGTCAAAAACACGCGCAATACTTTTGAAATGTCTCCCGCATGCACGGCCGTAGCTAGGGGGGAGCATTGTGGGGCAATGCCCTACCTTGAAATCACAATGCCCTACCTTAAAAATACCAAAAACTAAGACAAATTATTATAATTAAATTGTTTGTTCATAGTTTGAGATAAAAAAGTTTAGAAATTAACCAAACTTTACGCAGTAGGAAAAGAAATGGGTACCTAAACTCAAAGAGTACGTACCTACCTACATATGTGGGTAAACTCCAGCTGTCACACTTTTTTTATATACTGGCAACACGAAATCTTAAAGTTGAAATTTTCAACTTTAACTGCAATCAATAGGCCTCAAAGACTGTCAATGGGTCACGAGGAAATGGCTGGCATGGTATTTCTAGCCTTTGAAAAAAAAAAACAAAATCAGTTGATCTGAACGAAATTCTTCGCAGTTTTAATAACATGGGGAATCGTAAAATTCAGCTGTTTTAAATATTTTTATTATTATGTTTCCTTGACTTATAGGTTGGTATGAGGCTGACCACCCATACTGTAAAAAATGGTTCACTTTGCGAATGTCACCCCTGTTTCAGGGAATGTCGGCAAGAGGTGCAGGGATTATGTTCATTTGAGGTTTGGATTTTATTTGTAAGTACACAATCAGCATTTGGAAGCGCGAACTACACGTGTTTGTTTGTGGGCATACATCTGAGAGCTTTGAATGAATATATCCTTGCAACTTAGATTATAGATTATAGATGTTAATGGAGAGTTCACATTTTTTTTAAATATTTTTTTTATTAACCAAATAATTTGTATGTGATTTTTTTTTTCAAAATTCTCATTATTTTATTATTTTGTGGGAAAACGAAAAATCACCATGTACATCACTGACCTCTAGGTCAGTGATGTACATGGTGATTGATTTAGGAGCCCGTGCTTCGAGGGCAGATATTATGATATTTTTTTACTTCCGCCCTACCTGTAACCAATGCTGCCCTACCTCAAATTCGACTCTAGCTACAGCCCTGCCCGCATGATGTGTAAATCTAGAATGTTGAAATATCTGTCCAACTTTGATAATAGATACTTTCTTTTCTTTAATTTGGGGGTCACCTTGCTGGTTAGGTTAATATATAAAGGCCTTATGTAGATATAGAGATCTTCCCATTACCTCATAGTGCATGAAATGAAATTCAATGTGTCATCATTGAAATTCTGTTTTCAAATGGTTAATGGCAGAACCAAGTGACCAAATTTTATGTGATTGATGAAAATATGGGGATTTTTTCACATCTATATACTCTAATGATGCAAACATAAATGAAGTGCACATTTAAAATATCCCTCAGGTTTGTGACTTCACCCTTAGTAAATACAAAATAGATTCCCGGTAATCAGGGATTTTTTTTATTTTACTGCATGGACTGGGCACAAAATTTGAAATAATATTTTTTCTCTGCAGACAAAATATGTCTAAAGTCAGGACCAAAAAAATCCCCTTATTCGTTATTTATTTAATTAATCATAAATCTGGCAGCACTGAATTCTAAAAAATATTTAAAATTACAAATACCTACTTAGACTTATAAAAGTACATTGAAATTTTGTACCTGTGAAATAAAATATTATACCTAATACATTAAGAAAAGTGTTTTCTTGTCGCTTATATTGGTATTACTGAGTGTAATACAAAAATTAATAAATTGCCTAGGTCATTTAGAGAATGGATCTTCAGAGATGGAAGAGGTTGAAATTGACATAATGTCAGCCGTTGTTGCTATTTTCTTCTTATTATTAATCTTGTTCCTCATTGCTGAGGGTTGTGACCCGTATGGAAGCAACCACTTTTCTCCAGTTCTCTCTTGACTGCGCTGCTTGAGCGCTCCGACCACCAAAGTGCCAGCTGCTGTCTTCACTTGATAAGTCCATCGTGTGAGGGATCTTCCTCTTCCCCTCCAAGCCACCAATCACAACCAGTCATTTCAGGATATCCACATTGCCACAGACAATGTGTCCAAAAAACTGAAGAATACGGCGTGTACATATACTGGCCAGAGTCAAGTCATCCAAACGTAGCTTCCGACGAATAGACACATTGGTACGTATAGCCGTCCATGGGATTTGGAGCATGCGTCTCCATCACAACATTTCAAAATTGTCCTTTCTGCTGCTTTTATGTTCCATGTTTGAGCAGTATAGAGAAAAATAGAGTGGACCAGATCCTGACAATATAGTTTTTCCATATTTTGTCCAGTTTAGACATGGTACTTTTGGCAATGGCGATACGACGTCTGATCTCTCCTTCACGAGTTGTTTTCATTTCACACCTTTTCAAAATCAAGTAACGAAAAATCTCAGAATTGGTAAATGGGTTGTATAGAACCAAAGGCAATGAGATAAATATACGGAAACATAGATAACGTCATGGAAGTATATTCAATGGAAGGGCTAGGAATGTGATTTAGTACCGATCGACATGATCCAACGTCTTTGACACCAAACATTGTTAATAGTGCTGTCTCGCTCACGGCATATGAAATGTTTTTGTTATTTTCTATGTCAGCAACGTGTCTCTACTCCGTCTTCAATCTATTTACGCATCACCATGGAATCACCATGGCAACGGACTTATGTAGGTACTAGTGTTGTTGAAAGTATTAAAATATCTGATAAATTCCAAATTCAAAAATGTTCCGACCTCATTGTGTACGGAATGATTTTCACGAATATCTATTACCGCAAGCATAGAAGTTACATACTTGAAGAAGCAAGTACCTATATTTTTTAACATCACTAGTTCTAGAAATGGCTGTCACTTTCGCGAACAAAATATTTCGACAAAGAAAAAATCAATTTTATCAACGTAATCATATAGAATAGTGATTTAAGTGAAATATTGTTCCATGTTCTATAACACATTTACTCCCTTGTGTTGGCACGTTTAGAAAATACCCAGTTTGGCATTTATATGGATTTTTTTTTCCAATTAGGTAGGTAGTTGGAAGGTTACCGAAAGACTGAATGTGGATTTTTGTATGATGAGTGTGGTAGCGTATTTCTAATTCTCAACGTATTGATTTCTCAGCCCATCCAGTTCTATATATCGATGGATAACGTAATTTCCTCAGAACACAGATCATCTCATTATTGAAGAAAAATAAACCTATATGGCTGCCTTTGGTTCTATACGACTCAAATTAAAAAAACCTAGTTAACAGGAGTAAAAAGGAAAAACAATGTACACTTATTTGAAAGTTTTTTATTAGAAAAAGGCAATCAAACAAAATAATAATAATCATTGCTTACAGTAAACAATATGTACAATATATTTAACAATAATAATTTGAAAAGATTTAATTGATACTAGCATGGTCCCTACATAAAACAAAAAACCTGATTTCAAAATGTACTTTTTTATTTGAACGTTTTTTGCATGGATGTTCAAAATTTATTTTTTCTCAGTAAGAAAATGTCACACATCTATATAACTTGGGTTAGCCTTTTACTTAGCAAACCGGGCAACTTTTTTGACATTATGAAATGGGCAGACCTCATTAAGATGCTTGCTATGAAGTGATTTGACTAGAAATGGACTCTTTTAGTACAGGTGGTATGCTTGGACGTCATGAGCAGACTTGCACTCAGTGTGGTTAGCATCAGTGCACGTCATTTGAATTCAAAGGCACCTCTGTTATCTGCCATTGTGAAAATCAATTATTTCTATATTAATGAAGGTAGGAAATCAATTGCTATTTTAAAAAATAAGTCAAAAGATATTCCAGAGTTTCAATAGAGAAAGAGTTAAACAGGATATATTATTAAGTATAATTATAATTTTGTATCGCACATACTATATAGGGACCAACGTAGTTTATCCTAGGCATAAAAATATTACAGTTAATACATTAATAAATTTGTTTAAATAATTAATGTTAATTTACACAGATGACGGAGATTGTTTCAAATACGAAATAAAAAAAAAATAACATCTCTCAATACTGATTTGATAATGTTATTGATTATAATCCTTTTTTGAACAGCCCATAGTCTAGTGGTTAGCGCTTTGGACTCGTAAATGTAAAGTCGTGGGTTTGATTCCCGGTGGAGCACAAAAACTTTTTTGTTGACATTTTCAAATATGCTCTTTGCTGGGTTTTAAAATTCATATGCCTTTACCAAAGACTGGTCACCAAAGGTCCATCCAGCATTGCAGCAACTGGGTCTTGCTTGAGGATTGACGCTTTTTACAGCGATGACCAAGCTTGCAGAGGGCTCTATTCACACAAAAACAGCATTCACCAAATAAATCATCCTATTTTTATTATTATTATTATCCTAAAACAGCTCATTTTTTGAGACAACTTAATTTTTCTTTTACAAGGTCAAAACAAACCTCCTTTCAATATTTCGTACATGATTTTAAATGTGGCTTTCAAAAAAATAAGAGTTTTAGGCTAGCATGGCCGGTAGTTGAAACTGAAGAGATACTTTCCGGGATCTGTTGCCGTTGCAGCTTCCGGGCGTTTCAGCCATATCCGTGATAAGCTTCTTCAACGTGACGATAATAGATGTAATGCTGATGAAACTGTCATGAATGGTCGCATACTCCACAGTTTCATTAGAGTGGTCAATAGATGGCTCTGTTCTTCCATTCAACTCGCATTTAAAGTGCCTTCATTGCCATTCTTATATCCCGAGTAACAAGGGCGTACCCAGGATCAAAACTAGGGGGGGGCAAGTTTTTATAAAATTGAAGATCACCTAATTTAATAACTATGTATCAAGGGTATCTCAAAATTTTAACTAAAATATTGTTGAAGAGGTAGGCACGTAATTTCCATAAAAAATCATACTGTGTGACGAAAGTAGGAATGGACAACAAAAAAGACTGGTCCGTACTCTAGTGGTTAGCACTTCTGACTCGTAGCTGGAAAGTTGTGGGTTCCAATGCCGGTGGAGCACAAAAAATATACCATTTATATTTTCAAATATGCTCTTCGCTGGGTGAAAAATTCATAAATCTTTACGAAAGACCGGTCACTAAAGAACTATCCAGCCTTACACCAACTGAGTCTTGCTTGAGAATTGGCGCTTACTACAGCGACGACCAAGCTCGCAGAAGGCTCTTGAGGTGTGATACACACAAAAACAGTGCTCACCAAATAAATCATCTTAATATTATTATTAAAACAAATCTCGGTCGTTGGCGGGGAGGTAGACATGGGCCAACTAACCAGAACAGACTACCACCTAATGTAAGGAAGGCAGAAACTGTTGGTGTCTTTAAAGGAGCACTAAAGGCGCATCTTTACAAATAATCTTATTCGTGATTTGAGAGGGCCCTTGAGATGTGACACACACAAAAACGGTGCTTTTTAATCATGTGTACCTTATAAATAAATTATCCTTGTATATATATAACATCACTGAAGAAGCCCACTGCAGACATGGGCAAAACGTCCAGAAGCTCTAGCTCCAATAACATGGCGACAAATTCTGAAATGAAACTCTCCAGTTTCATCCCATATTTGAACAAATTTCTAATAAGTAGTGTAAGAATAACCTTCAATATATTAAGTATTTTTAATAATATTAAAAATAAAAAGGTGGGTTACAATTATAATAATAAAATACAATCATAATTTTACCATCAAACCGGCATAAGTGACGTCATTTAAAATTAAACATTTATTCCACACATATCATTTATGTAGCCACACTTTTAAATTTTTAACACTGGTATCCCTCACTCACATGATTAATAGAATGGATCCTATTTGATTGGTTTGCGCAGGCAAGTAAAACTTGTGCACACACCCACCAACTAATTCAACCAACTAATTCAACCGTCAAATTCAACCTGGAGCTACATATTATAATCAACTTTCAAGATTAATTACACTTTATATTCAATAAACCGTTATGGGTGAACTTACAAGATTCTCAATGTTTCGTTGGCGACGTAGCCAACGTCTTCATGAGGCACCCTTTCTGCACAACTATCATGGACTGGATGATGACGGACCAATCTTGAAAGTGAATGTTATAACATGTAAATATCATCCAAGCGTACACGACTTGTTTGTACAGCCTTTTAGAGAAGGTGATATAATATACTAGAGGTGGATTGCTAGAGAACTACTAGTTCTTCTTTTTCTTCTTGCATGGCTGTCGGGTCTCTCGGGGCTCTTGAAGCCTCCGCCGCACTCGCTCTACTTGCTGCATGAGCTGGTGCTGCCCCTCCAGACGCTCCAGGCAAGTCTTGCACACAGTCTTAGGCAGAGGGTCCGTATGAGTTACCTGCAAGTCAGAGATGATAGTCATTTTATTAGTTACATTTTTTTGTTCCAAGACAAATCGTTCACAGACAGACCATCCACAGAAAGCTTGGCCATGGACAAAATGTTCATACAGTAGTTCGTCCACAGGACTTTTTGGTCAACCACATTTCAGTCACAGACAACTCAGCAAATACAACTCGTCCAGAGACACATCGGTCACCGACAATTCAATCACATTTTTTTAAGAAATCCTGTGCAGAAGACTCCCTAGATTTCATTGACTCTAGGGGTCTATGACACTTGTTGTAGTGCCGCAGAGGTGTTTACGAGCTTGGTCGTCTCTACAAAGCGCCAATACTCAAGCAAGACCCATTTGCTGTAAGGCTGGATGGACCTTTAGTAACCGTTCATTGGTAAAGGTTTTATGAATTTTTCAACCCAGGAAAGAGCAAATTTTAAAATTTTAATAGTATATTTTTTGTGCTCCGCTGGGATTCGAACCCATAACCTTTCATTTACGAATCGGAAGTGTTACCACTGGACTATGGACCGGTCACAAGCAGCTCCATCACAGAGAACTACAGTAATTACAAAGGTTTTTTGTAGAGCAAAATTGCGGACCTATAATATGTGACACAAATGTCATTAGTAATATGGACGAACTGTCATGTGATCGATTTGTCCATGGACGAGATATCTTTGAGTGATTTATCGTAACAAAATATTTTGTCATGTTTTTTTTTAATTTGTCAAAAAAGAGCAGTACCTTGAGTATAACATAAACTCCCTCGTTCGCGTATGAAGAAAAATGTTTGAAAGATACAATAGCACCTCTAATCAGTGATTTAGTTTCCATACATTTCTTCTATTTAGGGATCGAGGGGAGAAATGCTTTAAGAATACTCGGGGTAAAGAACCGTTCTATGTATATTTTTCCAGGAGAGAAGATTCAAGGCTGGAATATTATAGGTCTTCAAGAATACTTCAAGTACAGAAGGGTTTATTTTGAATATCTTTAATTGCCAGCTTTAGTTCTACACGCCACAAATACAGATTACAATTGAGTAGCCCACTTGCAAATCACGCTAAGTTAAAAAATGATTTTTTGCAATGGCTGTCGTTGTATTGGCTCTCTTGCAAAAGTCACTATGATATAGCAACTATTATATTGCGACTTTTGCAAGAGTATACCGTATTTAGCCTAAAATTATATGTAACATAGCGAATTTTGAACTAGTATAATAAAATACAGAATAACATTTTTTTTAAATCCAATACAAGGACTGCCATTGCAAAAAAAACCTTTTTTTAAGTTAGTGTGGTTTGCAAGTGGACTACTCAATTTATTGTTGAAAAATATTGCACTGCAAAAAAATTTAAGATTCACAAACATGTTCTTAAATGAAGAAAAAATGAAAATGTGTGAATATCCATGAAATATGACTCTATGACTATGAATGAAATAGGAATGCCTAGAAAAATTCAATAACAAAGGAAATACATGGAAATTTTTAGGTTATGTTTCATGAGCACCATTTTACAAAATGTGGTCAAATGGATGCAAATCTTTGAAATATTAACAATTTCGATATCTTATTGTTATAAAGAAGTTTTTCGAAGGAAAAAAATCCATTACTTTTACTTTTCGATGTTTTTTAAAAAGCCAATGCGCAAGATTGAAATGGGAAAAAACATGAAGGGTTTAACTCATCTATAAAGGTTTGTCAAAGGGATTTTCTGAACATTGGGGTTTATATATGATAAAGATGGCAATTAGTTACATCATTTCTTGTGATTTATTAATGAAATGTAATATGGATTGGATTTTATAAATTTTGTAAAAAAAAACACGAAAAATTGTAAATGTTTTTATGATGGCGTGGTTAGGTTCCAATAGCTCTTTTTGTAGGATAAATTAAGGGAAATATTGAAAAAAATTATGGAGAATCTTAGGCTATAAGTGAAGATTATTTAACTTACAGTTACTGGAAGATATTTATTGATTTTCTCGGCTAATCCCAGCCTGAATCCTTCGTCTCCATAAATGTGAATCACAACTCTGTGCATTTCAGAACATAATCTACAGATGAATCCCGTAAGCATCGCCCGATCATTGCTTCCCATCTTGAATAAATATTTTAAATAATCGGGAATGGATAAAATACTCTGGATTAGAAACAGAAACGTTTCAGCCAAGACAATGTACGAGATGTCTTTCACTCATTTTTTTTCAACATCAAATTCATAACACTAACGGGGTGAACAGCGCTCAAAAATAATTCCACATGTTTTGATCAATAAATACCTACCACTTGATACAATATTTTGGGCTCATTTAAAATTTTTACAGATGAAAAGGTCAAAAATTGTAAAACTAATGAGATATTGGCACCTTTGTGATTGGCACAGAGTAAGTTACTACATCAGCTATGGATATTGGTGATTTTAAGATTTTTCCTTGACTTATAGGTTGGTATGAGGCTGACCACCCATACTGTAAAAAATGGTTCACTTTACCAATGTCACCCCTGTTTCAGGAAAGGTCGGCAAAAGTTGTGGGGCTTATGTTCATTAGAGGTTTTGATTTTATTTGTAAGTACGCATTCAGCATTTGTATGCGCGAACTACACGTGTTGGTTTGTGGTCATACATCTGAGAGCTTTAAATGAATATATCCTTGCAACTTAGATTATAGATAGATAGATGCCCAAGAGAACTAATAGAGGATAATGTTATTATTTTTTTTTTACAAAAATACTTATACCTTTATTCAAAATATGACCTGTCTGCCACCGATTCTTATAGAGGTACATGAAAGCATATCAATCGTGGATTTTTTTTCTCAAAATATATGAGGACCACAAGCAAAACAACACAAGTAACTTCACAGTGAACTGTCAAAAGTGATGTTTGAAAAGATGGCAACGGTAGTTCCGATTTCAATTGATCCATGTACCGCCAGTTTTAAAAGATTATTAGTCTTTTTTTGCTACTTCCACATTTGTCCCTTTGATGAAATCAAGGTAATAAGAAAATAGTAATACATAATAATAAATAACACTTGTATAGCGCCTTTTCGAGACTAAGTCACTGCAAAGGCGCTTTGAAAAAATGAGTTTTGAGCCCTTTTCTAAAAGCTGCCTCAGTTTTCAGCTCCCTGAGGGTCGCAGGAAGAGAATTCCAAGCCGTCGGAGCAGCAACGATAAAGGCTCGATCACCAAACACCGTCCTTGTGGTTCTGCGCGGCAGCTGGAGCAGACTTTTATTTGAGTCCCTGGATCTGAGTGTCTGTCCGCGGGTAGTAACATCCATTTTGGTAACTAGTTCAGACAGGTAGTGAGGTGCTGCTCCATTTAGTATTCTGATGTGCCTGAACTAGGAAATTCTGCGTCTCAGGTGTGGAGAGCTGGTGAACAATATGTACCTTTATAATAATTATTACATTTATTCATATTTTAATACTATCATCAGCTTAGATCCTAATTCTAATACAAATAAACTTAGTAAACTCAAGATATTAGGATAAACAAATGTAAGATAACAACTATACCACCAAATGTAAGATAGAAATATAAATTTACTCTACTACAATTAACCCATTCGCGGACACACGAAATGTGAAGTAGGCTAGAAAAAACACACTTATTTCATCATCTCAAATTGTATTTTTATCATAATTTTTTTTTTTTTTTTTGACATCCAGGGACGAAACGGCTATTGCCGTGTTCTTTGCATTTCTGTAGGGACGCACGGATGCTACATGTATGCAAGTTCTATCAGAAATAGCCGTTTCGTCCCTAGTGATAACGTTTTATCACGACGGTTATTACCGTTCCGTCCAGTCCTAGACAAGCTCATAGAGCGGCTATAACCGTTTCGTCCGCGAACGGGTAAGGAGCTTCTCTGTATCTTCGTACGTCATGTCTTGGAGATTGTCATGGAGAGATAATTTATGTAATTGAGGGGATATATGTCTAGGTGTTTGCGTGTCCCATGATCATAGTTTACTGCACCAACACCGAACACAGCTCTTGAGCAAAAGGGGAAACAGCTGATCTTTGTTCTTATGTTGTGAACCAATGAGCGCATGGCTTTTTTTGGCAGCCAATAAATGTTCAAGCACCGCTTTGTCCACAATACTAGCGCCTTTTTGCAGACGTGCAATCAACCAAAACCGTCAGTTTACTTTTGTTATATTATACTCACCATGGATGAAATATACCACACGATTCTTCCATACAGTTATAGAAAAAAAGGAACAGAATATCAGTGTTTTGAGGACATGATTTCTACAATAAAACAGTCTTGTAAATAAAATTATATTTATTGCTAACATAATTTTTATACTTCTAATTATTATTATTGATTTAAAAAATCTATACAAAATATTTCATGATGAAACAGGAGGTGTTATTTTATTTAAATTAATACATACAAATCAAAATAAAATATAAACATAAATACTCTAAATTTATAAAAGTCTGTATATTTTTTTACAATTTACAAAAAAAATAGTACCACATAATGTAATAAACTACATTTTTAACTATTGCAGAAATCACTTATGTTGCCACGTACACCAATCACTACACAAGGATAATTATCATGAGCACGCAGCCTTGGCCGCCTTTACAGCTGAAAAAAACAAAGAACAAAAATTAGAACAAGGTTCGCCCATGCATTGACATAGACAAGAATGTGTCGTCAACCATCTAGGTTGCTAAGGAAAAGGCAAACATACATTTTTCTATTGTTTAGTAGGGACGGCGGTCCAATACAAGACTGACGTTTGCTTGCCGAGAAAGTTCCAATTTCAAAAATGTTCAGAGTCTGTTAATCAGTTGCATTTTTTTTTCAAATCTTTCCTTAATGAAAAAATAGTTTCTGTATGTACATATACATTTACATATTTAATATGGATTTGGCACAAAAGAAGTGAAAAACAAATGTCACCAGCTGGATCGCTAAGAAAAAAAGCTGAATGTATTTTTTTTGTAACAATTAATGACTGACAAAAAGAGTGTGTAGAGGTTATGTCAAAAGTAAGCAAATGCTTTTAAATCAGGATTGAAGACATGTCTGTTCAGGAGGGGCTATGACTCTGCAGTGCCCTTGCAGTGAACTCACAAAACGGCACTTAAAATATTTTCAAATAATTATTAAGCGTAAAGGGAAGAATTGAATGATCAAATAAACTAGTGATTCGCAGCATGAGTCATAGAGAAGAGAGTACTGAATGTCCGGGAGACTAAAGAAAAGCGCTAGGACAGAACAAAGTGGGTTATGATGAACTGCTTGACAGATAGAGAACAAAATGGGTTATGATGAACTGCTTGACAGATAGACAACAAAGTGGGTTATGATGAACTGCTTGACAGAGAAATCATGTGCACATAGTTACCTTCTCTCTCTTTCCGCCGCAGCTTCTTTCTTCTCCTGTCAATGGCCGCCAGCTCAGCCTTCTCGCTGAGATAGGCCTTCCTGATTTCAGACAGGCGCAGAGTCAACAATGTTATTCTAGAATTGCAGTCCAACATTGTATCTGAAACAAATAAATACATTGATAAGATGGAAACAATTTTACAGATATTGTTTTATGAGGTTGCCGACACCAGACACTTAACCTCTGTGTGCCGGCGATTTTTAACCGTTATCCAGCAACCGATCTCTGGTTTCTGAGGTTTGTAGTTTTCAAATATATTTTTTTTTCTCAAGCGCGTACGGGATTTAGCAGAATGGTACACTCAAAGTTTGCATATTGCGTACGCTCATATGCATAGGGCAATTAAGACAGTCTCACCCTGTTGTAGAGATTATGCGTGCCTGATGACTACACCTTTGCACGAGGATATTATTTACTGATAAAATTGTGCAACACCCTGTGACTCAGAGTATAAAGCTCTTAAATAAGTCTACTATAGACATTTCTAAGTGTAATTTAATAAGATGTGAATACCTCACAACAGCATTGTGAGCTCATACCATTGGAGGTCTATTGAAATTATGACGCTCTGTACTGTCTTTTGCCCGGCCAGGTGACATCACACGTATTCCTCAGATTTCAAATACTCTGAGCCCATTAGATAAGAATATGTTTACTTAAGGCGTTATTAACACACAGCAAATCCATGACTCAACCGCCACCTAATGTGAATTTTTCACACAAAAACACAATGATCGATGGATCAGCTGTACATTAAATGTGTTGTGAATAGCCTTGTTAGAATTTAACTTACCGAGATCAACAGCAAAGTTGTATTTAAGTGTGCGTGTGCTGTATGTGTGAGGCGGCAGGTTGGCGAGGTCGTCGCCTTCGCTGACGCGGCAGCTGCGGGGTCGGCGACCTCTGCGGGGACCACCTGGACTCTCTGGTGCCAGTCGGAGGTTGCCAGCTGAAAAAATATAAATAAATAAATTAGGTGTTATGTTCATTTGAGATTGGGTTTTTTATATTGTAGGTCCACATGCGGCATGTGCAAGCGCGAAATTATGCATGTCTGCTTGTGGGAATGCATTAAGAGTTAACACATTTATTTGTAGAATTCTCCTTTTGTTATCGTTTGAGTTACCCAGGGCTGGAAGTCTCATCCCCACAGTAATTCTTACCTACCTAATATCGGTAATATAAGCATGAAGACCTGTCAATTCAAGATGGCCGCAAATGAACAGCTTATATACAAATATTACCAATATTCGGTAGGTAAGAATTACCGTGGTGATGAGACTTCCAGGCCAGGAGTCCTCAGACCTTCCTCTGGATGATGGTGCAGGGAGACTCTGATAATACATAAAACATCATATAATACCTGAGCTGCTCTTTTCAACGTCGTTCATTTTCTTAGACATCATGGTGGCTCTGCTCTCTTCCTCGTTCATCTTCATGTCACTTGCCGTCTCGCCCTCTGACATGGTCTCATCCCTGAAACAAACAATAACAGTAACCATTTATTATTGTAATTTCTTAACTCATATTCTTATGCATGTGCATGTGCATGGTTCACACGTCTTAACCTTTTCGCTTCTGAATATTCTGGCTATATGAAAACCCCCAGTGCGGAATACTTGTTCAAGCACATTTTTTACAACATTTATTGATTTCCTACCTTAATTGATTGACGACACTTCAAACTATGTGAACAGTCACATGTATTAGTTATTCAAGAACAAAAATCACAAAGGCCTAGCACATATTTCCACTTGCAGACTTTTGAATTCTTGAACACAGATGTCTGGGATAAGTTCAAAGTTGGATGATGTCTATAATTGACAGCCGCACTGTATGCAAGTTTACACTTGATGCCTATGCGTGTCACATGCAGTTGAAAGGTTAATATAGCAAAAATCTAATCAATGGATTCCATAAAACGTAATTGAGTTTTCGTTCTCTAACAAGATGTAGGATTTTCCCTATCGCGGAGGAGAATGTTATCATTTTTTGTGAATGTTGAGAGTAAGAAGACCTAGGTTAGAGGAAAACACCAGGGTTGGAAGTCTCATTACCACAGTTATTCTTATTTACCGAATATTGGTAATATTTGCATGCAGACTAATCAGCTGTTCACTTGCAGCCATTTTGGATTGACAGCTCTTCATACAAATATTACCGATATTCGATAGGTAAGAATTACCGTGGTGATGAGACATCCAGTCCTGGTCTTCTTCGGCCCTGTGGTGAAGAGTGTGTTAGTCCCTTAATGGGGTTGGCGTTGCCGATTACAATTATGCGACCAGCCCACTGCAGGCGCCCTATTTTGATGCTTGTATAAGTAAGGTGGGTAAATAAGTTAGAATCAGACCAACTGATCACTTGATGTGAATCCATTACCTGTTGGGAGACATGTTGCCTTGGCTGCTGTCTGGAGACGCTGGTCTGTCATCCATGCTGTCCAGGCCAGAAGTTCCCAGGGGATCTCGCTCCCCCCGCAGCGCAGCCGCCGCTTCCCGGCACTCACGGGACATTTCCCGACCCATTTCTGTAACAACAAATATCAATACATTAATCACAGCATTGTTGGCTCACTCAAAAAAGAACCAAGGGAAATAAATGATTTCATGTTTTGTAAAATATTGCAGCACATATTGTAAAATTAATTATATTTTTTGAATATTTGATGAACTCTCAATATTTTGTATATTTGATGACTATTCCTTGACTTATAGGTTGGTATGAGGCTGACCACCCATATTTTAAAAATATGGATCACTTTGCCAATGTCACCTCTGTTTCAGGGAAGGTCGGCAAGAGTTGCAGTGCTTGTGTTCATTTCAGATTGGGTTTTTATACTGTAGGTCCACATGCAGCATTAGCGCGAAATCATGCGTGTCTGCTTGTGGGAATGCATTTAATATGAATCTCAAATTATACATATCTTTGCAATTTAGATTTAGATTTTAGGTCAAAAGAGACCATTGCAATTTATAGACCCTCTCATTTTGAACAGCGATGACAGTTTTAAGTCGCCCAGTATTTTAAACCAGCACTTACTTCATAATTAAATCAGGCGCCTAGTTTCCACTTCAGAAATAAAAATACAATCAGCTCAGTAATAAATAATAATAAATACGCCAACATAATAATGCCGGCAAGGTTTACTCAGCCTTCACAAGAAATGAGTACCAGCTCTCTCGGGAGCTGGGAAAACACCACTTCAATTGAAGTGGTTGGCGTAAGGCCGGCCCCCTTACCTGTAAAAATAAATAGGTTCAACTCGCCACATGCGGGGATATATGTGTAGCTTAGTTGCATTTTTGCATTTTCAGTGTGTTTGGGTAACATAGTGCCATCTATTGAGATTGACTCAAATCACAACAAACACAAGAATTGTTACATAAGAACCCCGATCATTATATTAAACTATACGCTCAGGAGGTGAGGAGGCGGCGATTGATGTCCTGGTTTATTGGAGCAGAAGTGTTAGCGAAGTGTTCGACAGCAAAAGGATGAATGAGAGTTCATTTACCAGACGTAAAACGAAAAATTTTAAAAGTCAAAACCTCACCTTTGTGAGAATGCTGTTCCTTAGCTTGATCGGGACTTATACTTGGAGCTGACGCAAAAGGAATCTCCAAATTCCTGTTGGCCCTCGGTTTCGTCGCACTCTTATCTTGCAAATGCTCGGGGGCAGGACTCCCGGGTATGGTTTCTTCGCACAGCAGCAGCGAGATGTTACTGTCCTCCTCTGGTTGTTTGGGCGGTGCCTCCCTCATGGCACTTGACTCTGAAGGGGGCGGACTCTTGACGTTGGTGCTCGGGTGTGTCGGGGAACGTAAGCTGAAGGTCTGTGCGGGTTTCTCTGCTTGGATTTTGGAGAGGGGAGCTTCGGGAAGGCTGACGGCACTCTGGGATTCCTCTTCGCTCATTTTGTCTATCACCAGCCTGAAATATACAAGTTTCACAATGATTCACATAATAAATACTTAGCAATTTAATAAAATATAACGTGGGAGCTGGGAAACCCCCACTTCAAGTGCAGTGGTAAGCATGAGGCCGGCCCCCTAACCTTTAAAAATAAATGGGTTACGAATCGCCACATGGGACCCCTTACGAAGGCAAATAGTTACACTATATGTGTAGCTTAGTTGCGAGTTGTGTTGCGTAGATTACGGACACCTTGATAATCGCCCAGGGTATTTTTTGAGCCTGCCCAAATTAGTGAGGTTTAAAATTTTAAGTATAAAAAAAAAACAATAAATACCTTCTATCAGAGTCATCACTATCATCAGTATCACTCTTATCACTCTGGTACTCCGCAATAGCGGGGGTGGGCTGACTGATCTGACTCGACAACTTCTGGATGGTTTCACTCAGCACCTTATTGCTTTTCCCAGGTAGCGTTGGCTCCGCCACACTCTTCCTCCTTTCAACGATGTCCTTCTTCACAACCTTTGGCACTTCTTCACTCTTAACAACTTCACTCTTCTGCACTTTGCTAACGTCCATGATTTGCGCTTCAACATTGCTTGCCACCGTTACTTTCACATCTAAAACGTTTTGTAAATTAACAATGGGTTTCACCGGGTTCCTGATCAGCCGTACACTTTTCAAGGAGTCTGTTTTCTTGATGATTTCCTTCACGGGCGCGGCTCCCGCTTTCTTGGCAGTGCTCAAAGCTAATAATACTTTCTCGGCTATCGACGGGCCTTCTTTATGTATGTTGAAACCTGGAGGGGGTTCCGTCACAATTGTATCAACAAACGGAATATTCTCTGTATCAGCTCTAAGATCAACTTTCGTCAGATCATCCAAGATGATTCTTTTTGTTGGCGAAATGACATTTTCAATTTCTTTCTTTTTGACAGAAGCTACCGCCAATGGAGACACATTTTCCCTAATTATATTTGTACTAAGAGATTCAGGCTTTGTTTTTTGTACTTGTTCTTCTTTTGTTTCCGTCGGCTTACTTTCCGAGGTAGCTGGTTCTTTTTCCGACTTGTTGGGAGTGGCGTTGGCAGCAAATGTTGCCAGCAGACCTCCCGCGGGGGCAGTCGGTGTCGCCGGAGTTTTAATCAAGAGATCCCCATCGTTGCTGTCATCGGACATGGAATGTGCGTTCACTCTCTGTATTGCCGCATCGATTGGATCTTCATCGGAAGACTGCTCTCCTTTCAATGGACTATTAGTAAAATCATCTTCTATGTCTCTTAACTTACTGCTAGCGTCTTTCTTTGAATACGTTTCTTGGTTTTTTGCCGGGGTAAAGCTTTTAAAGATTGGAGTGAAGGTTTTGTCTGGGAACAGTTCTTGTTGATGGGTGAACAGCGGTTGCTGGGAATCTTCTGCTTCCGACATTATCAACCGATCCCCGCTGTCTTCTCCGCCTATTTCTTCAAACATTGAAAGCGCTTCTTCCTTTTCTACTGAATTATTACTGCTATCTTCTACATGGTAATCTGACTGACACAGCTTATCAAAATCATCATTATATTGAGGTTTTGCAGTTGGCTTCTCAGTTTCAGGAGTGGGAGACTTGTCAGGTGATGAGGTAGGGCTTAGCTTTAAGTGTGGAAGTTCTTCGAATATTCTGTGGGCAGGTGGCACTCTCTTTTTCTTTTCTTCTGACTTTCTGGCCTCGAATTCGAAAGGTTCCGGTTCCTTGAACTCGTAGATGTCTTCGGTGACCTTGTCCGGAGTCTTCTCTTGCTTGATGGGGGTGGCCGGCTCTTCGCTGGGTGTGGTGTCAGAGTCTACCTTCATGGGTTCAGTCGGCGGTAGCTTGACAGTCTTCTCAAAGCCTTTCAGCTCGGATCTAATCTCGTTTAGGTCAAAATCTCTCCCTGAAAAAAAAAAAAGCTTTTAAAATGCTGTATTAAAAATCGCTTCTATACAAGTTTTAAGACAAAAAGAAAAGAAAATAAATGAAAAATGCTTTATTGTTAAAGCAATGAATAACATTTCACAGTATCTGTTAACCCAGAGTCAAAGCTATCATCCAGGGCTGGAAGGGATCTGAACTGGAGCTGTTTTTATCTCTAACACATTAGTCAAAGACGGCTGCTTGTCTGCCCGGCCATAGTCTTGTAAAGTCAATTTTAAATTGTTTGGCATAATGTGCAAGCGATGAGGTTTCATTTTGGGAATTAATGATTTGATCAAGATGCGTTTGGGTTTTTATATTATAAATCCACATCAACATTAAGCGCGAACTTATATGCATCTGCTTGTGAAAATGCATATAATGTGAATCCTTAATGTTAGATATCTTTGCAACTTAGATTAGATCAAGATCCCTTTTGAATGAAACTTCATCACTAGCTGTGTACAGCATCCTCAGAGAAGTAACAATTGTTAAACAACAATTCTATAGAAAACTTTAAACCACGGCCAAAACAACAATTTCCATCATTTCAATCCAGCAGTGAAAGCCATACAATCTATAATAATTATTATTATAATTAATTGTAATTAATTATATAATACTAGCAGTACCCGGCGTGTTTCACTACGCCATTTGGGCATGTGGTATCAATTTTTTTCTACAGATAAAAGAGGAAACAACAGGATCAAAAAAAAAAGTGTGCTAATCGGAATCAAGCTTCACACAATTTATCTCTAGGTTAATCTTCACGTTTTCTAAAAAAAAAGGTCTAGGTACAACTGTTAAGCAGCAGAGCCAAGCATAGGGAAAATCGATTGCGGTGCTCCATTTATATTTAAGATAAAAAAATCGGCTATGTAACGTCACTCATCTAATCTATTCTAAGTTGCATGGATATAATTGTTACATTTGGAATTCACATTAAGTGCATGTCCACAAGCAGACACGTATAAGTTCACACTTGCACATTCTGCGTGTGAACCTACAACATAAAAACCCAAATCTCAAATGAACATACACCCTGCAACTCTTTGCTGACCTTCCCTGAAACAGGGGTGACATTGGCAGAGTGAACCATTTTCTATTTAAAGTTGGTCAGATGCATATTGACCTATACAAGAAAAGAATATAAACAATAAATTAAATTTTATAATCATACAATTAAAGAACTAATCTATAAAATTCACTATACTCTTTGAGCAAGGTGAAGAAATAAATGTATTCCAAACAATCAGGAATATTTTTCAATGTAACCGCACTGTGAAACGTATGCAGTTGGGGAAAATGCTTCATACAATATGATGCACTTAAGTGTTTTTTCAACTATCTCCATAAAAGTGTTTAATTTATGTTGAATTTTTGACTCCCTGTCTTGTCTTTATCCCGGCCAAGTGAATTCACATTTTTTCCCCACATTTAAAATGTGCTCTATCCATTATTTCAATAAGTGAAAGTTTTAGGTAGTGCACACGGAACATTTTCTATTGACAACAAAATTGTAAGTCGCACGGCCGGGTTAGGTAATAGGCAAACATTTTGTTTATCTTGGTTGCTTTGGACCATTGTCACATACAAGAAAGACGTTTAACCGCCGAGAAAAAAACGATCTTTAAATTTGTGGTGAGTATATAATTTTACAGAAATGCGTTTTTTGAAAAAACAACTATATTATGTATATTTTAATTAAAAGTATGTTTCAATAAAAGGTTTTAATAATAATAATATATTTCAATATGGTCTTCTAGTTGTGACCTACGAACTTTCGTTTATCGTATTTTTTATAAGTGCGGGATATAAAAGCTTTCTTACATTTCTAAAATTCAACTTGGAATACTTGAATAACATTTTTTAATTTGGAACTTTTGGGGTTGCCAGGGGTCGGCAACCTTTTGAGTCGGAAGAGCCAAAAATTACAATATACAAATTTCAAAGTTTTTCCTTGACTTATAGGTTGGTATGAGGCTGACCACCCATACTGTAAAAAATGGTTCACTTTGCCAATGTCGCCCCTGTTTCAGGGAAGGTCGGCAAGAGTTGCAGGGCTTATGTTCATTTAAGATTGGGTTTTTATATTGTAGTTCCACATGCGGTATGTGTGAGCGCGAAATTATGCGTGTCTGCTAATGGGAATGCATTTGATGTGAATCTCAAATGATACATATCTTATTTTGGATTTGGATTTGTAAAGAGCCACAAATGTTTTTTTGCCAACAATAAATAGCGTCGATGGGGCGGGGAGAGGGTGGGGGGTGAAAAGCGAGTACAAGTAGCGGAGAGATCGTTAATCAATTCAGAACGATTTAGTTTTTTTCGATCAGAAGTATAATTCTGTGTTTTTTTTATATTTGCGTATGAAGCTAAAGAGCCGTAACTTCACACCCAAAGAGCCGCATGTGGCTGGTGAGCCGCAGGTTGCTTACCCCTAACCAAACCGATATCGATCCACCATATTTGTAAAAAGTCCGGTCTATAGCTTAGTTGGTAGAGTAACTGCATTCCATGCCGAGATCTCGAGTTAGAATCCCACTGAAGTTGTCAGAAATTATTTCTCGTTTCAGTGTTTATTTCTAACCCAAAATAAAATACCGGCAAGGCTTACTCAGCCTTCATAAGAAATGAGTGTCAAGCCACTCAGGAGCTGAATAACATCCATTTCAAGTTGGCGTAAAGTAAAAGTTACTGGGTTGTTCATTTTAGATTTGGATTTTAAATTATGAGTAGGTACACATGCAGCATTTGTTAGCGTGAACTTACATGTGTCTACTTGTGAGCATGCATTTTATATGAATCTTTAATGTAAATGTATATTTGCAACTAAGATTATGTATTGTAGTTGAATATAATGGTCTTCTTCTATTGGGTGGTTTCAAAATTTACCGACCTCGTTGCTGAAATATTGAGAATTGAGAACCATTGTTTATTTGATCACCATCAAACTTCACAGGATTCATTCTAAAAATATGTTACATGTTTCCTGAAAATTTCGTCAAAATCGGATGAGCGGTTTATGAGTATAGGGAACATACATACATACATACATACATACATACATACATACATACATACACACATCCTTCTTTATAGATATAGATAGATAGATTGCATTCCATGCCGAGATCTCGAGTTAGAATCCCACCGAAGTTGTCAGAAATTATTTCCCGTTTCAGTTTTTATTTTAAACCCAAAATAAAATACCGGCAAGGCTTACTCAGCCTTCATAAGAAATGAGTGTCAATCCACTCAGGAGCTGAATAACATCCATTTCAAGTTGGCGTAAAGTAAAAGTTACTGGGTTGTTCATTTTAGATTTGGATTTTAAATTATGAGTGGGTACACATGCAGCATTTGTAAGCGTGAACTTACATGTGTCTACTTGTGAGCATGCATTTTATATGAATCTTTAATGTAAATGTATATTTGCAACAAAGATTATGTATTGTAGTTGAATATAATGGTCGTCTTCTATTGGGTGGTTTCGAAATTTACCGACCTCGTTGCTGAAATATCGAGAATTGAGAACCACTGTTTATTTGATCACCATCAAACTTCACAGGATTCGTTCTAAGAATATGTTACATGTTTCCTGAAAATTTCGTCAAAATCGGATGAGCGGTTTATGAGTCTATAGGGGACATACATACATACATACATACATACATACATACATACATACATACATACATCCTTCTTTATAGATATAGATAATAATTATAGATTGTATGGCTTTCGCTTTATTAAGAAGGAAAGACTGGCAAATTTATTTAAAGAGTGACACATTGTGTGAATCTCACTTACAGGCAGTAATTCAATGGAGTGGCTATGAATGTGTTTAGTCCGGTCGATAGCTCAGGTGGTAGAGTGCTTGCATTCCATGCCGAAAGCTCGGGTTCGAATCCCACCAAGGGTGTCAGAAATGATTTCCCGTTTCGGTGTTTATTTCAAACCCCAAAATAAAATACCGGGAAGGTTTACTCAGCCTTTACAAGAAATGAGTACCAGCACTCTCGGGAGCTGGGAAACCTCCACTTCAACTGAAGTGGTTGGCGTAAGGCCGGCCCCCTTACCTGTAAAAATAAATAGGTTCAACTCGCCACATGCAACCCCTTCGGGGATAACGCGGCAAGAAGTTACACTATATGTGTAGCTTTGTTGCGTTTTTTTGCGACATGAAACCAGTCTTTGACGCCATACATTGTTGATAGTGCTGTCTCGCTCAAGAGATATGAAATGTTTTTGTCATTTTATATGTAAGCAACGTGTCTCTACTCCATCTTCAATCTATGTACAAATCACCATATCACCTAGTGTTGAAAGTATGAAAATATTTGATAAATTCCGAATTCAAAAATGTTCCGGCCTCATGTGTATGGGATGATTTTCACAAGTATCTATTACCGTGGGCATAGAAGTTACATACTTGAATAAACAAGTACCTACATACTTGAACATCACTAGTTCTAGAAATGCACTTTCGCGAGCAAAATATTTCAACAAATGAAAAATAAATTTTATAAATGTAATCATATAAAATAGTTTTTTAAGTGCAATATTATTCCAAATTTTATACAACATGAATTTTCTTTTGCTGGCACATTTAGAAAATATTCAGTTTGGCATTTATATGGATTTTTTTTCCAATTAAGGTTACACACCTGTTGACAGTTAGAAGGTTACCTTTAATCTATTATCTATAATCTAAGTTGTACCGATAGACTGAATTTGGATTTTTGTATGATGAGTGGGTTAGCGCATTCCTAATTCTCAAATGATTGCTTTCTTAGCCCAACTAGTTCTTATACATTGATGGCAACAAGCTCCCTGTCCCCGCTGCTTGTTTACCTCTAGGTGTGTCGCTGTCCTCTGGCTTGAGGCGCGTCCTCTTGACCCTGGTGAGCGTTCCCTCTGTGCTCCTCTTCACCTGGGGACTCCTGCCCAGCCGGGAGCTCTTCAGCAGCTTCTCCTTGTCCTTCTCTCCCTCCTGCGGCTTGTCGCTGCCTGTAGGCGGCTCGCTTGCACCTGCCAAACAAACATTCTATCATTAACAGTTTTATCAACATTATAATCCTTGACTTATATATTGGTATGAGGCTGACCACCCATACTCTAAAAAAATGGTTTACTTTGCCAATATCACCCCTGTTTCATGGAAGATCGGCAAGAGTTGCAGTGCTTGTGTTCATTTGAGATTGGGTTTTTATATTGTAAGTCCACACGCTGCATGTTCAAGCGCTAACTTTTACATGTCTGCTTGTGAGATTGAGAGAATCATGTGAATCCCCAATGTTACATATATTTGCAACTTAGATTAGATTTGATAATTACTTGATTTATAAGTTGGTATGAGGCTGACCACCCATGCTGTAGAAAATGGTTCACTTTGCCAATGTCACCCCTGTTTCAGGGGAGGTCGGCGAGAGTTGCAGGGCTTATGTTCATTCGGGATCTGGGTTTTTATATTGTAAGTCCACACGCAGCATGTACAAGTGCGAACTTTTACGTGTCTGCTTGTGGGAATGCATTTAATAGGAATCTCAAATGTAATATATCTTTGCAACTTAGATAATAGATACATTATAATCCTCATCCTGTAGAAGCCTATCGCAGACATGGGCAGAACGTCTGGAAGCTCCAGCTCTAATAGATCACGGCAACAGATCCCGGAAAGCAACTGTCCAGTATCAACATTCAATCAGTTTACATGAAATCATTCTTCGTCTTCCGGTCGGTAGCTCAGTTGGTAGAATACGTGCATTCCATGCCAGGGCTGGAAGTCTCACCACCCCGGTAAATCTTACCTACCAAATATCGGTAATATTTGTGTAAAGGAACTACAAGTACATAAGCTCTTAAGTTATTGTTTATCTGTGGCGCTCGGTTGGCACAAAGGTATTTTATGTACCTACGTGCTGTCTGGCTGACGGGGCTGCCATTTAGCGATTGGCCGGACTGTGCGCGTGCTAGATCGAGTGAAATACGGATCGAAAAAAATAAGATTGTTAAGGAGAATAAAATGACATGATTGTAGTTTCTATAAACTGATACAGTCCTTTATTGCAACTCCAACCGTGTGTGATATCTTTAAACAAAAATTACAATCTTACATTTGTATGAAGACCTGTCAAACCAAGATGGCCACAAGTGAACAGCTGATTAGTCTTCATACAAATATTACCGATATTTGGTAGGTAAGAATTACCGTGGATAAAAATGATTTTCCGTTTCGGTGTTTATTTCAAATACAAAATTAGAATACAGGCAAGTTTTACTTAGCATTCACAAGAAATGAGTATCAGCAACATCGGGAGCTAGTAAAGCTGAATTGTGTTTACAACTCTCCATTATATGACCTGTTTCATCCGTTGATGTGGCCCGGTTAATAAAAGCCAGCAGAATGCATTGGCTGGGTCACATCCAGCGAATGGATCCTGAAAATATGAAAATGGAGCCTGAAAAAGATGGTTGTGAAGACAGACCCAGAGGGGGGCAGAACAGTGGAAAGACTGAGATAAAGGTGGCTGGATGAAGTGGTGGCAGACTGCCGCAGTAGGAGTATGAGACTGGACAAGCAGCGGTGGCTGCGGTTGATCAAGGAGTCCAAGACTCGCCCCAAGTTGTTGTGCCATTGATGATGATGAGAGCAATATGCAAAAAAAGAGGGTAGTTGTGAAGATTCGTGGAGTTGTGTGGGATTGTGTGAGAGGATTTTGTGAACTTTGAAGGAAGCAGGTCATGGGAAGATCCAGAGTAAGATGGTTGGACAGAGTTGTGTCAAATTGCAGTTCATTGGGAGTTGGAATTGAGCTAGGAAAGCAATGGATGCACAAGGGATAGACTCGTCTGATTTACCAGAAATTAAATTATCAACTTACTTTTATCTTTGTTGGTTTTGGTGTCCTCCATCAATCTCTTGGAGGGTCTGATATCACTGGCATCTGATTCCCTTTCACTGTCAGATTCTGAAGCTGCTGAAGGATCTGCAATACAAGATCATTCATTAAAGGGAAAACTCAACATGACGGAAAGGTGGCGAACTGCCGTGCGTGTCCCGCAATCATAGTTTTTTTGATGAGGTCCGCAGCGCCTGAGAAAAAAGGGCAACAGCCAATTTTTGTTATGGCGCACGGACTATTCAAGCAGCCAACAAGCTGGTTGAATGAGAACACCAGCGCCCTCTGGCAGAGAGACAGGCGAGCAGCCAACCAAAGCTGACAGTTTATACACAAGTAAAAAACATTGCATAAACTCTTTCTTTCCATAAAGTAGATCAATAAAAAAAAGAAACTAAATCAATCACTACGGTTGCTATTGTATTCTTAAAGTTGCACTAAATGTACAGCTTAGTTGCATAGTTGTGTTGAGTTGGGTTGACAGCTCAGCTGTGAGGACACTTGCATACAAGCCAGAGGGCTAGGTTTGAATCTAAGAACAGGTGGTTGAAAGGTTTTCCCGTTTGATTGTTTATCTGACCTGTGGGTGGGTGTGTGGTGTTGGTATTCCTGTTCCTGGTGTGAGGTTTGGCAGACGGGGGCTGCTGCTGCTGAGGCTGCAGAGCCCCGCGTGGCTTCTTCGCCCCGGGACTCTCTGGAGGACCGTGCCCCACATTGGGAGTGTTCCGTCGCCCCTGTGGAGTTAAAATAGCATATTATGATTTTTTTGGATTCTCTTTTAATTAAACTGCAATTATTTATTTTTACAGAACTTATTTTACATGGATTGGTTCACAATTTACAACAATTGATATTCCCTGCTTATTGGTCTTCACGGCAAAATGCTTGGAGCGACTAATCTAATCTAACCATTGCAGTCCCTATATATAGGTACAAAAGAGATCTTTCTTGCATATTCTAGATCATTCAATCTCTCGCTCATACCAGACCATACTACTACCATCATGGATCATATTGGACTGTTCTACACACACTATTGTATCTGTACTGAAGCACGTAAGTACTCCAGGTTCGTAACAATATACATTACTCATTTCACACAAAAATATCTTCACTTACAGAGAAAAAAACATGCTATTTTTGTCAAGGCATAAATTTCTTGACTTATAGGTTGGTATGAAGCTGACCCCCATGCTGTACAAGCTTAGTTCACTTTTGCCGATGCCACATCGGTTTCAGGAAAGGGCGGCAGGAGTGGCAAGGTTTATGTTCATGTGAGGTTTTATTGTAAGTGCACATGCAGCATGTTCAAGCGTAAACTTACATGTGTTTGCTTGGTCGGCATGCATTCAATATGAGCCTTAAGTGTCAATTTATCTTTGAAAGTTAGATTAGGGGTCTCAAAACTATTTCACCCAAGGGCCATATTGAAATTTCGAGGTGGTATGTCCGGCCAACAGGGTGGAAAATTTTAAAAATTTGATACTTGGAAAAGTGTTTTTAAGCATTTCTAGACTATTTTTACAAATCAATTAATTTTTGAACATATGTTGTACGTTGCTAGTTCGAGCGGACAATCTTTCCGTTCTAAATATAAAAACAAAACTTTTTTATATTGGCGTCTGCGGGCCGGACCAAAGGCTTTCGCAGGCCGTAGTTTGGAGGCCCCTGACTTAGATTACAGATTACACATTATACATGACTCTAATATAACATAGAAGATTGAATTGTCTCACCTTATCCTTGTGCTTGCCCTTTGAATGCTGCGTCAGGTTATCGGCTATTCTCGCCGGCTTGATCCACTCGTCGTACCTGGTGTTCCAGCCGGTGTAGTGCACCCTCATCAGCACATCCGGCCACTTGCCTTCTATCTCTATGACCTTGGCCTCGTAAGTGACCTTGGACTCGGAATGAGCCGGTCCGTAGTACACTTTCAGCTTGTCTCCTATGTCGGCTGAGATCAGTTTGGGCTGGATTGCCTCTGGCGGACTGAAAGTTGAAAATAAATAAATTCAAACACGTTAATGGATTTAATGTTTTTTTTTTAAAAACTAATTTCTGATTACAACATTGTTTTATTTTCACACACGATATTGATACATTTGAATTATAATTTACAAACATTTTCGACCTATATGGTCATCTTCAGGTAGGATTACAATAAACACGATAAATTGCCTGTAGAGAAATTATGAGGAAGATTGTTGTTACAGCGCCCCGGTTTGACCGGTCCCTAGTCTAGTGGTTAACACTTTTGACACGTAAATGGAAGGTTGTGGGTTCGAATCTCAGCAGAGCATAAAAAATATACCATTTATATTTTCAAATATGCTCTTCGCTGGGTGAAAAATTCATATTCTTTTACCAAAGACCGGTCCCTTCCAGTCTTACAGCAATTGGGCCTTGCTTGAGAATTGGCGCTTTCTACAGCGACGATCAAGCTCACAGAGGGCTCTTGGGGTGTGATTCCCACAACAACAGCGCTCACCAAATAAATCATCTTAATATTATTATTAGTGCTTGTTTGTCTTAAGTCCATCAGAGGTAATTTCACACGAGCAATGTTTGTATGTGAACTGGACCAAAGTATCTTATAACTGGAAATATATTTTAAAAATATAAAAAAAAACTCTCATAATATTGTCTTCTACGTTTCTTTCATAGCTCAGATTGTGCAAAACGTGATTCTTATTAAGACAATTTCATTGAAAGGTCTTCTTTGAATCAAATGGTAGATAAGCCAAACAAGCACTGAGGGGACGACAGATCGAAGGCGCTATGGCCAAGCGATCTATAATCTATAATCTAAGTTGCAAGGATATATTCATTTAAAGCTCTCAAATGTATGCCCACAAACCAACAAGTGTAGTTCGCGCTTACAAATGCTGAATGTGTACTTACAAATAAAATCCAAACCTCAAATGAACATAAGCCCCACAACTTTTGCCGACCTTCCCTGAAACAGGGGTGACATTGGCAAAGTGAACCATTTTTTACAGTATGGGTGGTCAGCCTCATACCAACCTATAAGTCAAGGAATATGAATAATAAATTACATTTAAATATAAATACACGATCAAGACAGTAATATGAAAGGCAACTAAGCTACACATATAGTGCAGTATGGACTAGCGTATTGGAAACACAATAACGCTTATTTGATTCCCATCGCGCCCTTTCACCACAATTTCGATAGATGTAATTGGGTAATTATTAACCTATAATATTAAAATAAATTAATGATTTATTTAATTTTCAATATTAATTAAAAATAACTTTTATTTCACATTTTTTGAGTTATATTGCCTAAGCGCTATCGGACTTTATCCGTTCATCTTCAGAGGCTAACTGCGGTAAAACAACAAAAGGATCAAAATTCAAGGTAGGAAAGAGAAAGTGGGTGGGTTTTTTTCAGGCAGGTACTGATAATGCCAATATCGGTTTCTGGCCAGACAAAAATAGGTTGGTACATTGCATTCCTCTTTACAAATTTATTAAAAAAAAGTGCTTGTTCCCTCACTTGTAGGTTGGTATGCGGCTGACCACCTACGCTGTAGAAAATGGTTCACTTTAACAATGTAACCCCTGTTTCAAGGAAGATCGTCAAGAGCTGCAGGGTGTATGTTCATTTGAGATTTGGGTTTTTATGTCGTTGGTTCACATGCGGCATGTGCAAGCGTGAACTTATACGTGTCGGCTTGTGAAAATGCATATAATCTGAATTCCCAATGTTACGTCATATCCTTGCGACATAGATTAGATTAGCTAGTGTAGAGAAAGTATGAAGAATTTTTTTGACCTAAATTGAAATCTGTGCCTCGCATATACTTACTCGGTTATCTTTCTTTTCCTTGGCTTGGCCGCGCCCGGAGTACAGGGAGGCGTGGCGTGATTCCTCCTGGAAGGTGTCTTTCCCCCGTTCCTGCTGCCTCGGGAACTGTCACTGTCATTGCTGACCGAGGGAGCCTTTTTCCCAGGATCACGTGCTGCGGGTTTGTCGGGGTCTTGGGATTGCTTCTTGTTGGCCGTGGATGAGTCGCTTGATGAGGACTTCCCACGAGCTTCTATGAGAGAGAAACATCTTATTCAAATGTGTGATATTACAAAAGAAAACCTTTTATACATTGACATTTACTGCATGTTTATACATATTATTATTATTTGTTGATTTAAAAAATGTAATTAGTTGTGTATGTTTCTTGACTTATAGGTTGGTATGTGGCTGACCCCCCATGCTATAGAAAATGGTTCACTTTGCCAATGTCACTCCTGTTTCAGGGAAGGTCGGCAAGAGTTACAGGGTGTACGTTGGGGTTTTTTTGTAGGTTCACATGCGGCATGTGCAAGCGCAAACTTATGTGTGTCTGCTTGTGAGAATTCATATAATGTGAATCCTCAATGTTTAGTTTACAATTTTTTTTTGAAGGAATTCAAAGAAAACACTGTTTATTTTCACTCAAATATATTTAAAAAGATTAAAATCTTTAAAATAAATTACAAACGCGTTTTCGACCTAGTAGGTCATCATCAGGTATGAATCCTCAATGTTACATATCTTTGCAACTTACATTAGAATAGATTAGACATGCATATTTTTAATGGTTTGTGTATTAACACTAAAAAAATCATTACAAATTTTACAAATAACTATAAAGAAAACAATTTTCCTTGGTAAAGGTATTTGAATTTGCCAACCCAGCAAAGAGCATATTTGAAAATATAAATGGTATATTTTTGTGCTCCCCGGGGATTCGAACCCACAACCTTCCATTTACGAGTCAGAAATGTTAACCACTAGACTACGGACCGGATCGTTATCTCCGTATGTAACCCATTTTGAGTTACAGCTATATTTTGAATGTTGGCGATGGCGGACTTTGGAAATAGCCATTGACAAACTTGCTTTCTTAGTCAAGATGTAGCGGACGTAGGAACAAAAAACAAATTATGCATTAAAAGTACTTATCCCTAGACAACAATACACAAAAGTTACTTTTCACTGTGAGTCAAGATAGCGGATTATGTAAACAGGCAAGTGTGTTATAAATACCTTTCAACGGAGTAACATCAGAATTGGCTTTGCCCGAGACCACGTTACTTCTGGGCAATGAGTTCCTCCGATGGGTGATCTTTTTGGCGCTAGCTTTATCCAATCTCTTTCCATCAATAATGGCAGACGCACTCTTCAACAATTTAGGTTTAGGAGTTTCTGGGGCTTTCTTATCCTTCTCAGAAGTGGACGAAGCCTTTTCCGGTTTACAAGACAAAGGAGCCAAAGGTTGATTATCCCCGCTGTCTTCTTCATCGCTACTATTCACCGTCTCTTGCTTCATTTTCTTCACTTTTGCCGCTTCTTTAATCTTTTCTTTAGCCTCCTTCTCTTCCTTCTTCAGCTTCAATTCCTTAGCTTTAAGTTCATTGGCCTCTTGCAGTTCTTTCTCTTTCAATGCTTTTTCCTTTGCTTCTTTTTCTTTTGCTTCCCTCTCTTTTAATTCTTTTTCTTTTTGTTCCCTTTCCCTATCACTCTTTTCTTTCGCTTCTTTCTCTCTCAACAGTTGTTGCTCTTTTTCTTTTGCTTCTTTTTCCTTTATCTCTTTCTCTTTAGCTTCTTTCTCCTGCGCTAGTTTAGCTTCAGCCTCCTTTTCTCTGGCCTCTTTTTCTAGTTTGTTCTCCTTTTCGACATCCTTGTCCTTTTCTTTCCCTTTTATAACTGAGGTCTTAACAGCAGCTTCAGTTGTCTTATCCTAAAATATAAATTTGTACATTATTATTTTATTTAAGTTGATTGAAAAAAAGACACAAAAGTGTCACAGTGGGGAAACTTACAAAAGAGGAAAACAAAATGAGGTCTGCACATTTTATAATGCCAAAAGCATGGCCAGGTTGCTAGGGCAAAGACTAACTAAGAACTTGATACTGATTGCTAATGACGCTAGTAACATACAATTACTTATATGTACGTAAACTCAAAGTCATAACAGCCCTCTTTCAGCTGTCATCAACGTTAAGTTTAAGCCATGTAGGAATATAAAATTGTTCTATTCAAAATTAATATTAATTGCCACTTCCTTCCAGTTTCTCAAAATCAAAAGCAAAACAACACAACACTATGGAGCTAACACCCCTGCTAAAAAGCATCAGGACATTAAACGCCACCTCACCAACATCCACACCTCTGTGGTACTCCAACAACTGTTATACACCTCTATATTTCCTGAAATCTGGGGAATCTCCTCCATAGGATTCCTTAAAAGATTTAACATGAGAGATTTATTGATTACTTACTTCAGTAGCGGGAGGTGTTTGACCTGGCGCAGGGCTCCCAGGCTGTGCAGGGCTGCTGTGGATCTTGTCGCGATCCCGTATGAGGCTGCGCCCTGTCGTTCTACCCCCCCGAGGGTGTGCTACCAAGGTCACACCCAGCTTGCGGTAGAAGCCTTCAAAGCTGTGCAAGAATCTGAAAGAAAATAAAACAAAGGTAATATTTCTTTAAAAAAAACCCTTCTACATTACTTCGAGTACAAAACATTTTGTAAAACTCATCAATTGTGTTAATCAAAAATGAATGAAATATGATGACACTCCTAGAGAGTGATCTAGTTTTTATACGTGGTTATTCGAGATTACACAATGTTTTATACTAGGAGCACATGTCTCTCTCTGCATATGTATTTCCATGGTTTTTCTTTTTATCCTGATTTTAATGTCCGCAACATGCAACAAAGGCATCTGCAATAAAACCTTAGCCCAATTTTATACCGGATTTTCAAATAATTATTTTGAGTGATTCTACTATTCTACAGAATCAAATGAGGAAATAAATGAATAATGATAATACAACTCACTTCTTGTAGGCTTGTTTGCAGAGGTTGGTCACACTGGTAGTGGCGGGTTGAAAACCCAGCCGGTTGGCAATATTCTTCCACTGATTCTGGTTGGTCACACGGTTATATCCACCCAGCTTTTGCACAACCTGCAAATAAAAGCATACCAATCAAATACATATCAATAATTCTACAAATACAGGCAGCAGACATAGAGGTCAGGAGCAGACTTGCACTCAGTGTGGTTAGCATCTGTGCCTGCCATCCAAGTTAGAGGGTTCCTCTGCTATCTGCCATTGTATAAATAGAGTGCTGAACTGCTAATAAAGGTAGGAAATCAATTAAAATCTATCATCTAAGTTGCAAACATATTTGAAATTCATATAAAAGCATAAACTTGTAAGTTTCGGCCTCAAACCAACCTGTCAAGGAACAAAACAAAAATAAACATTAAATTAATTATACAAAACAAACACTAACAGAAAAAAAAAAACTATGAAGTACAATGTAACAATTACAATAATAATAAATCTTGTAATACTTCTTCTTCTATTTTAAAGCGATTCTCCGTGATGAACAGGGGCGCCAGTGTCATGTTGTTTACAATTCAAAAAAGAAAAAAAGATCAAAAGAAAAAAGATACTTATTATACAAAAAAATACATGATGAAAATCAGACAAAATTAATCCATTTTCATTGTTTTTTTTTAATTCTACAAAATTGTTTCTTGACTCATAGCTTGGTATGAAGCTAACATCTAACATCACCCCTGTTGGCATGCAAGGGTTGCATGGCTTATGTTCATTTGAGATTTGGGTTTTTATGTTGCAAGTTCACATGAGGCATGTGTAAGCTCGAACTTATACACGTCTGCTTGTGGGAATGCATTTAAAAGGATTCTTTACCCTCCTACTTTTAGGTTACTTTCCGAGAAATTGGCAAAAAAATAATCAGGAATGAAAACCACAATGTACGTAACCCTGACTTTTAAAGAGTATTTATAAAAATTACGAAATGTCAAACAAACAACTCCTTTAGGAACTAACTTGTCAAGATCACAGCGACTAGCCAACCGCTGATAATACCCATCGGAGCAATGGGCGAAACTGTCCCGAAAGAATCAACCAGACCCCAGCTACATAGCCCGAATAAAGTGATTGTTGAGTCAACTTGTCTAGACTTGTAATGACTTGACTATGGAACTCAGGCGGACGCCAGGAGGCTTGTAGTTTTCAAATATATTATTTTTTCTCAAGCGCGTACGCGATACGGGATGTAGCAGAATGGTACACTCAAAGTTTGCGTATCGCGTATGTTCATATGCACAGGGCGGTTAAATGTAAATATATCTTTGCACCTTACATTACAGATTATAAGACATTATTATAGATAGTTTAGAGAAGTTGTGTAAGCGTGTTCTTACGTTGAACAGCCTGTAGAGATCGATGTCTTTGTTGGCGATGGTTGGCTGTCTGTTGAGGGGAGTCCCCTTGTCATCCATGAACTTGTACAGCTGAGCCACAAAGTGGTCTTTCTCTTCGCGCGGCTCATCATCCGAACTCTAAAACAAACATTGAAAAAATACAGCCAAATAAAGATAAATTTGACCGGTCCATAGTCTAGTGGCAACACTTCGGACTCGTAAATCGAAGGTTGTGGGTTTGAATCTCGGCTGAGCATAAAAAATAGACCATTTATATTTTAAAATATGCTCTTCGCTGGGTTGAAAAATTCATAAAACCTTTACCAAAAGACCGGTCACTATAGGTCCATCCAGCCTTACAGCAACTGGGTCTTGCTTGAGTATTGGCGCTTTGTAGCGACGACCAAGCTCGTAAACAACACCTCTGCGGCGCTGCAACAAGTGTCATACACCCCTAGATTCTCTGAAATCTAGGGAGTCTCCCGCACAGGATTTTGTAAAAAAAAAAAAGAAATAACCTAGTTTCTCAACTAAGCTACACATATCGCAACCTTAAAGGTAAAACTGAATAAGTGCTGATTCACTGATTTGAGAAATTGTGGATAAAATATTTTATTGTGCGTAACTTCTCATAGTAAGTGAACTAATTATAAGGAAGTGCTCATGAAGAACTTCTAAGCTAGAGGACTTTCACACTATTTTAGTATTTTCTCTCATAGAAAATAGGAAAAAGCTGCATTCACTGAACCCATGTCACTTATTCAGTTTTACCTTTAAGGTATCTGTTTAGTGTTACTTCTTGCCGGGTTCTCCCTTAAGAGGTTGCATGTGATGTGTGAAACCTATTTATTTGCACAGGTAACGAGACCAGTCTTACGCCAACCACTTCAGTTGGACTGCGGGTTTTCCAGGCTGGTTCACATTTCTTGAGAAGGCTGTGTAAGCTATGTAGGTATTTTATTTTGGGTGTGAAATAAACACCAACACAGGAAATCATTTCTTCACACCTTCGGTATATGAATACACACAAAAATGACAAGAAAATTAATTAATGGAAAAAATAGATTTGTTGAAAATGATTTTTTATGAGGAATTATATATTTTTTTAAAAACACTGAGTTTTATATAGTTTGATCAATGTTCAAACTCCTACTGCTTCACGTTTGTTATTACCTAATCGTACCTTTTTGTCGTAGCTCATCTTTCTTATTTCTCTATGGATTTTGTCTCCTCAATTTTAAGTGTCCTCTCGAAAATGACGTAAGCCAGTTGAAAGTATTCAATGTGAAATAATAATTCAATTTGTGAAAATAAAATTATATTAACATGTTGGCTTACATCATCGGAATCTCCGTCATCAGACTGAGATTGTGAGTCCTGGACGCCAAACAAGATGTCTTTATCCCAGTGGTTGGGCAGGACACCCTTGTCCAGGAACAAGATGGCCGCCCCAACGCCCACCCATTCAGGGTTGACGCTGTGACGACGGAATTCCTTAGCTTCCTTCTTGGGGACGGTGTAACTGTAGAATAAATGTTTAAGATTAATATTTCATTTGGGAAAAGCAACTAAACTAAAAGTTTAAGAAATCCAGTGCGGCAGACTCCCTAGATATATATATATTTGGATAATTTGTTTTTTTAAAAAGCGCCGTTTTCGTGTGTAGCACACCTCAAGGGCCCTTTTATTGTTTGGTTTGTCTTTATTCCTCACTCACTCACACAAAACTTTAAGTTCACCCACTCACACATAGTTTTTAGTCCCTAAATGACTGACTGAACATGTAAGTCTTTAATTTTTTCTTAAATGATGCTTCAGTACTCGCCGTCCTGACCTCCACGGGCAGTTTATTCCACACCAAGGGTGCGCCATTGCGGAACCCTCGGTCGCCAAAGCGTGTCGCACAAAATCTGATGGGTTCGTTGAGTCTGGCCCCACCAGACACAGCAGATCTAAGCACCAGGTCACTTGTGCTGAACTGCTGGGACAAAAGCTCAGCCAAGTATTCAGGAGCCACGCCGTTGAGAGCCTTGTATACCGTATGGCACACCTTGTAGGCCACTCTTTCAGGGAATTTCAACCAGTGTAGGCTCTTCAATATGGGAGTGATATGGCAAAACTTCCCTGTTCCAAAGATAAGCCTTGCAGCGGAATTAAGCACTGACTGAAGCCTGTTGTACTGCATTTTTGTCTGTCCTAAGTAGATTGCACTGCAATAATCTACCCGGGACAAAACAAAAGCATTGATGAGCGTTTTTAATGCATCCGGCGGAAGGCATCTGCGAATCGCCTTAATTTGGCGCAGCCCGAAGAACGACGCTGATACAGTTTTGTCCAGCTGCGAGCTCAGTGACAAATCTGTGCCAAGTCGTACTCCTAATAAGTCCACGGTTTTGGAAGGGTATATATCATCTCCTCCTGATAGGGATAGTGGTGTATTCAGGTCTATAAGATGTTGCCGTTTTGCAGTGGCAGCCCACAGGATTTCAGTCTTCTTGGGGTTCAGCACTAGTCTGTTTGTTGTCATCCAGGATTGTATTTTTTCGATACACATGGACGTTTTTGCTTTCAGCCCTTCGACATCGTCAGGCTTGCAGCTAGAGTACACCTGACAGTCATCTGCGTATGCATGCATTGACATACCACAGCTGCTCACGATATCCTCAATGTCCTTTGTATAAAGAATAAAGAGCATGGGGCCTAAAACTGAACCTTGCGGTACACCATATTTCAAAAATCGTGTAGGTGATATATTGCCTTGAAATTTGATTGCTTGTCTTCTATCCTGAATGTACGATTTGAACCATTCCAGTGCTTTCCCGTGTATTCTAAAATTATTTTCAAGTTTGGATAGCAGGATGCCATGATCTACTGTGTCGAATGCAGCACTCATGTCCAGCATTGCCAGCAAGGCAATGTCTCCGCTTTCGATTGCTGCAATTAGATCTGACAGCAAGCGTATGAGTGCTGTTTCTGTTGAGTGGTGTCTTCGATACGCAGACTGCATTTTTGGCATTAGTTTATTTGTCTCTAAGTGCTGTGTCATCCTATTTGCGACAACTCGTTCCAGTACTTTTGATAGAAATGGCAGGTTTGACACAGGCCGGTAGTTTCCTAAGACATCGTGGCTTAGCTGAATTTTTTTCAAAATGGGAGTGACATGAGCACACTTTAGTTTCTCAGGTACGTACCCCTTGATCATTGACTGGTTAATAATATGTGCCAAGAAAGGTGCTAAACTGTCGGCACAGACTTTAACAAGCCATGTAGGTAAGGGATCCAGCTCGCTTGTTTGGAGATTTCAGCAGTAGTTTCTTGATTTCCACCGATGTAACGTCTGAGAAAGAGTTTAAATTGTTCTCCTGTGAATCCCTACCTGCCATATGAACACCATTAGCCATTGGCATAGCTGCGTAACCTTTTGTGATATTTTCTATTTTGTCATTGAAGAAAGAACTAAATTCAGCCGCTCCAGCATTGGTTAGAGGCATTTCTTTAACATTTCCTGATAATTTGTTGAGGGATTTCCACATTTGAGCCGGTTTATCCTTTAGATTTTCAATTTTCGTACACCAGTATTCTGATTTTTTCTTGAGCTTTAGAGATCTGTACGTCGATTGTGCATTTATCCACACATCACGAGAAGTATTTTCTCTACCGTTTCGGTACAACCTTTCCAGTCTCCTCATTTTGCGCTTTTCGGCGCGGCACTCGTTGTCAAACCAAGAATTAGATTTGCGTATTCTGATTTTTTTGGTAGTTTCTGGGGCATGCTCATTTAAAGTGTGAGTACAAGTATCATTATACAGGTCTATTAGCTGGTCCAAGGAAAGATGTAGGTAGCATAATGGATCACAGATTGGTGACCTACTAATATCGCTGCAAAAGGCTTCAACGTCGAAGTTTCGCCATGCTCTGGTGCAGAGTTCTTTGTAAACTAAGGGTTCTCCTACCAATGGGACATTTGCAACGATGAGTTTATGGTCCGAGAGCCCAATATCCACCACATTTGTCTCGGACACGTTATCTTCTTTCCTTGAGATTAGAACATCTAAAAGACCTCCTCCCGTGTGTGTTGAGCTTGTTACACATTGTTCACAGTTGAAATCTTCGAGTAGAAGTGTGAATTTTTTTGTGCTAATATCATCGATTCTATCCAACCGTATGTTCACGTCACCTGTTATTATAAAGACTTCATTTCTGATTATCAACCATTCCAGCAATGTTCGAAATTCATCAAAGAAATTTGAAGTAGCAGGTTTGGACCCTGGTCTATAAATTGTGATAAGTGTAATTGTTCTTCCGTTGGATGCTATTCTGCAGGCAAGGTACTCAAAAGAAATCACCTTTACTGGGCTTAGTTTTTCCATCCTTAGTCCTTTTTTTGCTAGTACAGCAACTCCTCCATGGTTTGTCCATGAAATGCTGTTTTTGGTTTTGCCCGTTGTTTTTCTTGCCGCTTCCATCACTGTGTACCCCAGTCCTCTGAGTCTCTTAATAGTTGCAGAATCATAGCTTTCATGCCATGTCTCAGTAAGAGCTAAAATATTTAGATTTATATCTGTAAAGATTTCGTCTATATCATCTACCTTATTATTCAAAGAACGCGCGTTCCAGCAACCCAATCTGACTGGTTTATGAGATGGAGGTCCCGAATGCCTCTTTGAAATAATAAACGGGTGAGTATTTTTTGGATTACTAGATTCCTGAGTACTTGCTTCATCCTGTAATACAGTCTCTAAGTTGATACCGTCATTATTTATTGATTGCACATTTTGTGTGGCTTGCTGAATATGACAGGGCTGAATAATCTGGTTGCACGGACTGTTAGAAACCAAGCAATGAGCGGGGTCCTGGCTTACCCATCCCTTATTTTTTCTTGTGCACTTCCCACCTCGCCTCCCTCTGGTCCTTCGTTTCCTAGGGTTGACAGTGCAGGTTTCTCCCGAGAAAATGTCCCATTTCCGAAGTATGTTTATTATTTTTCCATTTGGTACACTGGCGCATCTGCGTAAATTAAATAATTCTCGAACCGCGAACATGCCGCTGGAACCGGACATGACGCTAGCTGTCACTGGGGGATTAAAAGTACCGAACTACAAACACGCTGTTGCTACCGGATATGGCGCTAGCTGTCATTTATGCATTCGTCGTCCCCTTACACACTGACCAAACAAGATGGCGTCACAGAAAACATGCTTTACTGATTTAATCCATAACATAATAATGTTTCTCACAAAGATTAAACACTAGATTAAAAGTACCGAACTACAAACACGTTTTTGCTACCGGACAAGGCGCTAGCTGTCACTGGGGGATTAAAAGTACCGAACTACAAACACGCTGTTGCTACCGGATATGGCGCTAGCTGTCATTTATGCATTCGTCGTCCCCTTACACACTGACCAAACAAGATGGCGTCACAGAAAACATGCTTTACTGATTGAATCCATAACACAATAACGTTTCTCACAAAGATTAAACACTAGCCAAATGAGAAAACAGTTTACGAGAACTCTGATTTCAAAACACAGATTGAAAACACTCACATACATTAAAAGTACTGAACTACAAACACGTTTTTGCTACCGGACAAGGCGCTAGCTGTCATTTATGCATTTTTCATCCCCTTACACACTGACCAAACAAGATGGCGTCACAGAAAACATGCTTTACTGATTTAATCCATAACATTATAACGTTTCTCACAAAGATTAAACAGTGAACACCGATTTAAGAACACAGATTTTAAAAAATGTTCAACATGAACACCAGCTGCACAGATTAATGGCTAGAAAACCAAAAAGATATCAATGTTTTTTCAAGAACCTCGCACACATACGTCGCACGTCCGTCGCACTCGGGTGCGCCAGGACAAATAGATGGGGTCTATGACACTTCTTTTAGTGCTGCAGTGGTGTTTACAAGCTTAGTCGTCGCTACAAAGCGCCAATACTCAAGCAAGACCTAGTTGCTATAAGGCTGGATGAATTTTTAGTGACGGGTCTTTGGTAAAGGTTTTATGAATTTTTCAACCCAGCGAAGAGCATATTTTAAAATCTAAATGGTATATTTTTTATGCTCCGCCGGGATTCAAACCCACAACCCATTTTCGAGTCCAAAGTTTTGCCACAAATTAGTGCATAGCATTAGTGTCCACAGACATCTTGTAGCACAGCAATTATATCTCAGACTTGATATTGGAAGATGTTAGGTTCCAGCCCCAAACAAAGCACTTTTTGTAAAGGTGGTCTTTAAAACACGCAACTAAAACGCACATAGTGCAAATGTTCACTGCGGTTTACAAAGGGATTGCATGTGGTGAGTGAAAATCCATTTGAAGGATTTAATTTACACAGAGGGTTGGCCATACACCAAAGTGCGGGTTTCTCTGCTTCCAAAGGGGCTGTTTCTCATTTCATGTGAAGGCTGACTTTCTGATCTTATGATTTTAGGTGTGAAATAAACAATAAAACTTAAAATCATTTCAGACCCTATTGTGGGGATCGAACCCTAGCCTGTTTGACGTTGAACGCAAGCGTTCTACCAACTGTGCCATCAACCAAAAAAAGCATATAAAAATAGCATGCAGCCTATGCATCACAATGTAGAAACCCGCAGTGGCCACCAGAATTTCACTGTGAACAAAGTTGAACTAAGAGTGATTATGCTGGAGAGATGTTTTCTGGGATCTGTTGCCGTGGTCTATGGGAGCTGGAGCTTCCGGACGTTCCGCCCATGTCTGTGATAGGCTTCTTCATCATCACACTTCACGCTGAAGAAGCTAATCGTATACATGGGCGAAACGTCCGAAAGCTCCAGTTCCCATAGACCACGGAAAACATCTCTCCAGTATCATCAGTCGGCCGTGTAAGCCTACAACTCTTATTCAAAGAGTGATTGTACTCACTATCTGCCATCCTTGAAAGACCTGACCAGATAGTCGTCCTTTACTCTGATTTTGACAGTGTCCTGCGCGTTGGGGGCCACCACAAGGCCGGGGAACCACTGGCAGGAGTGGCTGGAGCGCTTCTTGTCCCCCGTGGAGCACTGCACCAGCACCACGCGGCCCGTGTGCGGCTCCTTCTCCGTCACAGGGGTGCTGCCGGATCCTGGAAGCCCGCTGCCTCCTCCTGAGCCCCCACTCGTGTCGCAGGTCTCACTATCACTGTCGTCAGATCTGAGGAATCAAGTCAAATGCAGTGAAGTGAAGCCAGGTTGTAGGAATATGGCTTATTCACAAGACATGTTCTCTCAATACTTCTTTATTTATAGAATTTATTCCTGTACTTGTTCGCGCTTAAGCCACATCTATTGGTTATAGCGCAAACTTATACTTGTCTGCTTGTGAGAATACATATAATATGAATCCCTAATGTTACATATCTTTGCAACTTACAGTTTAGATTAGACTGATCGTCTTCCAAGTCTAAGTCCAAGTCTAACCTGTGTTCTTACCCAAAATATGTTTAACCGACCCAATCGTGTAAAATTAATTTGTGTAAAAGATCACAGATTCTGGAAGTTAATAATTGTTTTGTTTGGTTCGAGATCAACGGAGCATCTAGGAGAGCACCTGGGAGCATAACCTTTAATGGTCGATAGATGATTAAATTACATGAATTCCTGAATTTTTCAACCCAGTGAAGATCCCTTATTCCATAGACTTTTAGCTGTTTTTCCAAAGCATTATCTACAGTGTTAGTTTGATGACTATCAGACTGATGAAGTTTTCACTTACTGCGTCCTATTGGTACGCCTCCCCCTCCTGCTGGACCCTATGACGGGGTTGCCAAAATGCTCGGGATGTGTGAGGGGCAGCTGGTCCAGCGTCTCGCTCTCTGCGAAGTGTCGCCCGCTCTTCAGGCACAGCGCGCTGCGTCTGAGCGTTGTGATGTCGCCATCGTCAAAAACTAAAAACAAAAAAACAAAAAAATGGCTAATTAGGATCCATTGATGAATAAATGAAATGGATGAATAAGTGCCACATCAATAAAGGATAATGTAGATTCATCTCAAAATTAATTATTGAGTAATGGTTCTAATATTTTCACTATAATTTTCAATTATGGAGGCGCTTAAGATAACTCAAATTCATTTTTCATCACTAGTTATTGTAAAATATTAGTGTTCTTGATATCACCCATCAACTATCAGTGGAACAGCGCTGACTTACCAACAGTGTACTGGCTGCAGTCCTGAATCTTGGTGATGATTGCCTCTACCGCGTCCTTCTTGTGGTCCACCTTCACCTCCACCGTGTTCCCGACCCGCAGGGTTCCCTTGATGGCCTCATCATTGACAGTGGCCGACCCAGAACCTGATCCTTTGAAGCTAACCTGGATTATCAAAAACAATAATTAAACACAAAACACGATGCCACAAAGTAAAAATAGCAATAGACAATTGAATCATAGAAATCTATTTTGAAATACAAGGTCGCTTCGTAGTCCACTGGCTAACCTAATAGAGCGTAATGATGGAGCGGTGGAGGTTGCCTGACACTGGGTAAAAATAGTGTAGCGTCTGACTCAACGAAGAAGTCTAGGAGTATTTTTTTTATTTAAGGAATCCTTTGCAGGAGGCTCCCTGATTCTTAAAAAGCTTGAGGGTCTTAACACCCTGGAAGGATGCTGCAGAGATGTTGCTTGAATTGTTGCTTCTGTAGTGGGGCGTGTTAAAATGGTCCTCTTCTTTTCTGCTGGTCTTGAGGTGTGAACTGTGTGTGTTGGCAGTAGTGGATGATTCGGTGGCTATGCCTCTTTGACCACATAAAAATATGAATGTGAAGTTGTGCTTTTACCTTGCATTTGATGTTCCTTACAACTTTCTTGATTTTGGCTTCACAGAAGGCCCCTTTGTATTTTGCACTGACGTCCGTGCCAACTTGTAGAAACGGCGGGTCATCTGCTTGCTGAAAATAAACATTCATTATTGATTACAATGTTCAATACTATATTGCTTTGCATACAACTCTGAAAATAGAACGCAACATCATCAAGATTTTAAAATAGAATAGAATCTTTTCTGGAATTCAAAAATGAAATCCAAAGACAAAAAAATTGTGATAGTCACTAGATTGCTAGAGGAAAGGCAAACTAATACATTGTTATTGATTGCTAAGGACTCAAATCACATACACCTGTGATTTTTGCATGCAAAAAATAATTCTAGCTTCAAATTTTCTGCTAAGACCAAAGCCAACAGAGTTCACATAAAAGCTCCAATAATTTGCAAAACAACTCACCATTTCTGTATATTTTTTATCCTCCTATCCAACGCGAAGTGTACTGAAAAAAAAACATAATATTTCAGTTGAGTAATATAGGGTACAGTAATTTAGCCTGCAAAGTAAAAGGTTGGAATGATGCCGATCACCCATACTTCGAATCAAGGTGCAGACATTCAACATAGACATAAAAGTTAGAGACATCACACAGACAGGTGCTAGGGCGAAGACATACCGTCTACATTTTCTTTCTTTTATACAGATAGATACCTGACATTTTCCTGCCAAGAAGTATACAAATTTGGAAAAAACAAAAACATTTCTGTTTTATTAATAAGATTATCTTTATAGCATTACCTGCATTGCGTAAATCTTACCTTGATTGCGTAAATTGAAAATGTAAAAAATATACTTTTTACACACATTTTTTTGATTCATGCAATTGAGGTGAGTTTATGTAATATCTTATACTAGGCCCACAGATGATGCTTAATAAGAATTTTATATTGGGAAGCGTTTATTATTATTTTTAGGGTCATGATAGTTCCAAAAAAAATTAAAGCAGATCTTTCAATCCAATTCATAAGGACTACAGACCCAGCAGTAGAAACTGCCAATGTGGGAGGAGGAATACCCTGAAGACTTTAAGCAACCTGGAGAAGACCTGCCTCCAGGGAATAACCTTAAAATCATCTCTAACAGGCTGAAAGAGGCCGGATCAACACGTTGATCTGGGGGAGTACTCTTCACCCTGCGAGTGTGGAGCTCAGCAAACTATGGAGCACCTACGCTGTTGCCCCTCCTGTACGGCAAGCTGCTCCATGGATGATCTCTACACGAGAAACCAGAGAGACAATTACGTAGTCCGTCATTGGGCCAATACAGCATGAAGCAAACTCAAAGACGAAAAAGACTGAGTGAAGATGGTTGAATAGGAATGTTCCGAGTATTTCTAGATAATTTTGAAGCAATTTTAAGGGCGAAGGAAGAAGGTAGAGCAGTTTGTTCAATGAAATTGTAAAAAAAATATTGAAAACTTTAAGGATCACTAAAGAAACACGTATTTACGTTTAAATGATGTCGAGTGGTTAATTTTTCGGATTTAATAGTGAAAAATATTGAAAAGTGTGCCAACTCGATGAAGGGTAAGACATGCTATAGCACACTTGTTAGAGCCAGCCTTTTGTTCATGGAAAGGCGGCAAAAAACGGTAAATGTGATGGATTGTAATTATCGTGGCGACAAAGGGACGAGGATGTAAAGTGCGCGTTTAAATTTTTACGTATGAAAAAGGAATAACAAAGCTCAAATATCGGAGCGTTAACCAAAATACTTTACAATACAGATGCGTAATTAAATGTAACAAAACACAGTTCTCACCCTATAACGTTATTGGAGAAATGGAAAAGCGACAGGTTTTACGGTTTTATAACATTTTTGCAAAGCTGCCGTACATAGCTAGATTTGCCCGCTTTGCGCCAAACACAAACGACCATTTTCACTTCTTTGACACCAGTGTGAAGAAAGCCTGACAGCTAACGGCTCAAACATGTAGAATTCCCTACATATTATGATTTTTATTTTGATTTTATGTGATTTCTATTATGATTTTATGCGGGTTTAGTATTTTATTTCAGATTCAGTTCGGATTCACTTTACACTTGTACGATACAATGGTCGGCTGATTTCTTGAGCTACAGAGAGGAAACGATGAAACCATATTAGTATGCGCCATTTGGTAGTAATATTGGGCAAATTTCAAAATGTTTTATTTTCTTCTAATCTAATCTAATCTAAGTAGCAAAGATATGTAACATTTGAGATTCACATTACATGCATTCTCAAAAGCAGACACGTACAAGTTCGCGCTTGCGCATACCGCATCTTTTTCTCTAGTTTCAATCCTGGGATTGGTTTGCAGCAATTTTTTTCACTCTTCTCCTCCATCCTTCCCTGTCTTGGGCGACTATTTTAAGGTCTGCATATGTTGAGCAGCGCACGTCCACCAACAGGTCCTCCAGGTATTCTTGGCTTGGGCGTTCCCTCGAGTTGGTTCCCTCGGTCATCCTCTCCGCCATAATGGCACGCAAGAGACCTTCTTGTCGTATTCGGTGGCCGATTCATCTTGCACGCCTTTTGGACAAGGTCCTGAGCAGATGCCTTTCTCCTTCGATTCTTTGGAGAACCTCCTCATTTGTAGTGTGGTCTCTCCAGGAAATTCCTAGTAGTCTTCTATATGACCACATCTCGAAAGCTTCTAGTCTCTGTCTATCTCTTTTGCATAGGCATCATTGTCTCGCAACCTTACATCAAGATACTCCATACATATAGGTTTTGATGTGGAGTACTCTCAGTTTCAGGTCTATATTATTTGATTCTATTATTTTTGCTTTTTTTTGCTTCTTTTGCCGCATTCCATGCCGCATGTGAACCCACAAAATAAAAATCCAAATTCCAAATGAACATACACCTTGCAACTCTTGCCCACCTTCCCTGGAACAGAAGTGACATTGGCAAAGTGAACCATTTTCTACAGCATGGGTGGTCAGCCGCATACCAACCTATAAGGCAGGGAACAAGCAATTTAAGTCAATCATCACAATCATCGTACATCATGTGAGAGAGCTAGAGGACCATGGAACGTTCCGGAATGCACTGAAGACAAGCAAATTTCTGGCATCGTTCGCACCAGCGCCCTTGGAGTGACTACATCACGAAACGGCGCTATAAAGAAATCATAAACTCATCATCATCGTCAGGGAACATACACAACAAATTACATTTTAGAAAGAAACAAATAATAATATGGATAAACATTAAAATGAAATCAAATACAAAACCCTAATTAAAATAAAATAAAAACCCTAGCGCAAGCGGCCGGCATTACAGATCAACCTCCATTTCTTTCTGTCCTTACATACCTCTTTCATTTCATCCAGAGTCATAACCTTCTTCATACAAGCTCCTCTTCTATTAACTGTTATCTAAAAATCTAAATCTAAGCTGCAAAGATATGTATCATTTGAGATTCATATTAAATGCATTCCCACAAGCAGACATGTTTAATTTCGCGCTAACACATGCCGCATGTGGACCTACATTATAAGAACTCATCTCAAATGAACATAAGCCCTGCAACTTTTGCCGTCCTTCCCTGAGACAGGGGTGACATTGGCAAAGTGAACCATTTTTTCACAGTATGGGTGGTCAGCCGCATACCAGCCTATATAAGTCAAGGAACATACATGACAAATTACATTTTTAAAATCACTAAATTATAATACATATGTATGGATATCAAAAACTAACAGAAAACAAATTTTAATTTAAAAAAACCCTAGCCGCCAACATCACAGATTAACCGCCATTTCTTTCTGTCCTTACACACTTCTTTTTCCATTCATTCCATTCATTCGCGATTTTGGAAATTTGGTCAATCCATACCTTTCTCGGTCTTCCACTACCACAACATCCATCGTTTTTTTTTTTTTTTTTTTTAAATAGATTTGTGGAAAGGAATGCAATCCACCAACCTATTTTGCCTGGCCAGTTGTCTTCATGCGAAAGCAGAAGCTTGTGTGCATGCAACGGCATCTGTTGAACCTGGGTCGAAGTTATCGTCGCGGGATTTGAACCAGCGTTATCCGGTTCCAAATAACCTGTCTTGATCCCCGCGGCCATAAGACCGACATCTATTCTTGCAACATAATTATACTTACCTACTTTGACAGTCTTTCCTCATTAATTCTCTCCATATATATATTATGTCCGAACCATCTTAACAAACTTCTTTTAATTTTCACTTTCACACTTTTTCTTACACCACATTTTTCCTTACCTTATTTGTTTAAGTAGGTACTTTTTTGACCGTTCTTTTTCTTTTGACAAGAGGTCAAGGCATTTTTTATTTTTTTTGTAATTTTCACATCCAGGTTGAAAGCCATTGGTCTATGAATATTCGTTTTCAGACCTCATTACATAGTTCTAAATAGTACTTAAAAATAAACCAAACATTAGATTTAGAACCAGCTTAGAACATAAATTTTGCTAACTCTGCCGCCTTTCCCTAAAACTGGGCTGCCCTTAGTAGAAGTGAACCAAATTTTTACAGCTTGGGTTTCAGCATGATGCTAACTTTTAGACAAAATAATAGTATTCAAGTTTATTTTCTTTCCTAATGTTTTCGTGAATATTATACAATATTTTTCAGGATGCATCAATCATCCAGGAACCTCAATGATTTAAGCAGTTTACTAAATAATAATGTAAATAGTTAGTGTAATTTAAGTCAAATTATATTTCCATACATATGGAAAAACGATTTATAATTTACAGCACTTGCTTGCAGGCTGGCAGCTGTCAGGCTGTCTTCACAACGGTTTCTTTGACGCTTGATTGAAATGTTGCCATAGGTGCAACAAAGAAAACCATTCCCACCAACTGCGCAAATAAAATCGATACATAGGTAGGTAAGTACTTAAACAACATTTTATCAAATTTATCAGCTGTTTCAGAGTGAGTAAACCTCGAGTCACTTGACATAAAAATCAAATCATTAAACTTGTACAAAAAAATCAAATAAACCTTTTGTTTATGTCTAATTTATTAATTTTCGTTATGTCTTTTACCTACTTTGTAAACTTTAAAAATGTTTTTATTTGCTGTTATCCCCACCGTCTCCACGGATAATTTTTTGGTTATAAAAGTTTGCGATGGCGTCCCTCGAAGGAGACGAAGTTATAAGCGGTGAAAATGGCAATGGTAACGCTTTACTTATAATTAAAAACACTTGCATATTATTTAACTATCGTTATAATGTCCATTTTAACAAATTGCGGTCGTGTAAACAGCAATTTAATCTATGATTTCTTCGTGTTGCACATGCTCGCCCCGCGTCATTTTTTCTGCTCTATTTTTATTTCAATGTTTTTATTTGTTTCCAGTCACACGACGCACCCGCTCGGGCAGGGCAGTTAAACCTTCAACAGTTTCCCCTACTAAACCAGGACCCAAGAGCCGAAAAGCTGCACTGAATAAACCAGTAATTTTCATTTTGTTTTTTGTATTTTTTTTTTTCCAGAACATGTTTTGTTGTGTTGTCATGGTGACATCGGAAGCCGTAACATTATTTAAAAATAAAGATTATCTTAACATACCTAATTTCTAACCGAAAATCAAGGTTTACCTACTCAGCCTTAACAAGAGATAAGAACCTGTCCCATTAGGAACTGCGAAACCTGTTCTATTAAGGCTGTACACATGTGGCACTTGCAAGCGTGAACTTACATGTCTGCTTGTGGGCATGCATTTAATGTGAATCTTAATTGTAAATATATCTTTTCAACTTAGATTAGAGATATAGATGAACCGCTATGGGAGAATTTTCATCATTCTTGAGGTTCGTTGGCGACGTAGCCAAAATTGATGTCGAAACCATCCCATTGTGCTTTTTTGTACGTTCATTCTTAAATTCTATTTTATACCATTTCCTTGACTTATAGGTTGGTATGAGGCTGACCACCCATACTGTAAAAAATGGTTCACTTTGCCAATGTCCGGTGACCAGTCAAGTGACCGGTCCGTAGCTCAGTGGTAACACTGCGGACTCTGAATGGGAAGGTTGTGGGTTCGAATCCTGGCGGAACACAAAAAATATATCATTTATATTTTAAATTTGCTCTTCGCTGGGTTGAAAAATTCATAAACCTTTACCAATGACCGGTCACCAAAGGCCCATCCAGCCTTACAGCAACTGGGTCTTGCTTGAGTAGTGGCGCTTTGTAGCGATGACCAAGCTCCTTCACCTTTGCGGCACTACAACAAGTGTCATAGACCCCTTGAGTTTCTAGAATCTAGGGAGTCTCCCGCACAGGATTTCTTAAAAAAAAAATGTCACCCGGTTTCAGGGAAGGTCGGCAAGAGTTGCAGGGCTTGTGTTCATTTGAGATAAGGTTTTTATATTGTAGGTCCACATGCGGCATGTGTGAGCGCGAAATTATGCGTATCTGCTTGTGGGAATGCATTAAATATGAATCTCAAATGATACATATATTTGCAACTTAGATTTATATACCAAACTTGTTCATCAACTAATCATTGTGGACTTAATCACTCAAACATTGAAATATTGTGCATTTTTTTTGTAGGTATTTGAGAACACCGAGGACCTGAAAGAAATGGCCAAAGGCCTGGACGCCATGTTTGAGCAGGAGGAAGAGCAGGACGAGGAGGGCGGGGACCCCGAGGAAGGCTTTGTGCTGCCGCTGGGCTGCGAGCGCTCCCCCAAGAGTGACTCCACGGCCAACCCCACCCTGGGCGTGGGGTACGGCGAGGAGAGCAATGGCAGCATGGACGCCATGCTCAACACCTGCTTCCAGGTACTAAAACATAACTTAGCTAAGACTGGTGGATCCGTAGTCTAAAGCAGTGATTACTTACCGTTTGTTGCCCATCGCCTCCTGCGGAAATAGATAGGTTTATATCCCCCTTATACCTAAATGAAAATGGTTGTAAAACTTAAAACATCTGATTTTGTCTTAATTAATCGCCGTTGACGGGTGGAGGGGGTAGGCACGATTCTCAATTTCACTTTTGTTATGCCTTTTATTAAGTATACAGTAGAGCCGCGCTAGTCCGAACCCTGCCTAATCCATTGATCGCGGTACTCCCAACGATCTTGGACCCAGGAATTAAGATAATAAACCATGTTGAGGCTGTGAAGGCATTCAACAAATGCATTTAATGGGCTGACGAAAGCGGCATGTCAAGTCAGGACACATTGTTGCTGCGGCAATTGCGAAGTGAGGAAAAGTCAATGCTAGATTTTCTTGTTCCAAAGTAGTATGCAGAAGGAAATATGTAGGTCAATATAAAATGTTTTTACTTTTTTTCATTTGAATTACGATCAAAGTTTGCTTAAAAAAATAAAACCCAAACAAATCCCAATTTGTTATTTTTCACCTCCATAGAATTTGTCCCATACTATAATCCGAACACCCTATTATTTCGAACCCTCCTGTGCTTTAGGGCTTCAGATTAACGAGGCTCTACTGTATGTTAGTATTATTGTAATTTTTCCCTGTACGATCGCTCTCTGCTTTATTATTGCCCCAGGTAGGAAAGAATGAATGATGATAGACTGACAAAGTATGTATACAAAGTGTGAAAGGAAAAAGAGGGAAGGGACGACCGAGAAAAATATGGAGTGATATGAAGAAGGTTATGACTCTGGAGGAAATGAAAGAAGTATGTAAGGACAGAAAGAAATGGCGGTTGATCTGTAATGTTGGCGGCTAGGGTTTATTAAAATGAAATTTGTTTTATGTTTTAAGTTTTTGATGTCCATGTATATTATTATTTATTGATTTAAAAAATGTAATTTGTCGTGTATTTTCCTTGATTTATAGGTTGGTATGCGGCTGACCACCCATGCTGTAAAAAATGGTTCATTTTGCCAATGTCACCCCTGTTACAGGGAAGGACGGCAAGAGTTGCAGGGTGTATGTCCGTTTGAGATTGGTTTTTATGTTGTAGGCTCACATGAGGCACGTGCAAGTGCGAACTTGTACGTGTCTTGGTTGTGGGAATGCATGTAATGTGAATCTCCAATGTAACATATCTTTGCAACTTAGATTAGATTTAGATTAGATTAGATTAGATCAGATTGTGGAGATTGTGAAAGAATGGGATATACAAAGTGAGAGTAAAAGAAGAAAATGCATGAAAAAGGTGATGGATATGAAGGAATTGAAAGAGGTATGTCAGGATAGGAAAAAATGGAGGCAATTCTGCAGAGGCTCTGGCCACTCCTAGGGGAATGGCGACAGAGTTACAGTTACAGTAGGGAACCACTTGTCTAGTGGTCAGCGCTTTGGAGCCGTAATTGGGAGGTTGTGGGCTGGATTCCAAGCAAGTGCATATATTTCTTTGTCCATAGGTTTATATCCACAACCAGATTTGCAAACATCCCATTTACCGATCTATTGTCTAGTAGTTAACGCTTCGGACTCTTGATTGGAAGGTGGTGGGTCGTGGCCTTGAATCCTGACAGATATCGAAAAAAAAATAAAAAAAATTTGCTCTTCGCTGGGTTGAAAAATTAATCAGCTCTTACCAAAGATCGGCCACTATAGGTCCATCCAGCCTTACAACAACTGAGTCTTGCTTAAGAATTGGCGTTTTCTGCAGCGACGACCTAGCTCGCAGAGGGTTCTTGAGGTGGGATTCACACAAAAACAGCGCTTACCAGATAAATCAGCTAATATTATTCTTGCGTCTTCAGGTGCTCCAATTAATACTTAATTAGTTACTATTTTATTCATATTTAATACTAAATTAGTATTGAATAGATCACCTGGCCGTGGACATATCGACTGCTCCAAGGAAGAAGGAAGTAACTCCGAAATTTAGGTTTTTGAGTTATTTCCATTTCTGAAGGTAACAAATCATTATCTTAAGACCCCATAGAGCGAATACGTCCAAAACGGTGTTCCGGGTTTTAAATGTCCATAATGTTTACTTTTTTTTTTAAATCTTTTACTGTCAGAATACAATAAAGAAATGTATAAACTACAGATTGACCGTTTCCAAAAATGATAGAAGTTATTTGAATTCTGTCAAAATGAACACAAACTAATGAAATATTACGAAATAATGCTATCTGGGTTCAATGAATAACTTGAATTTTTTGAATGGAAGGATACAAAAAATATGTATAAATGGTAAGTTTATTAATCAAACTCAAAATTGATCGCATTTTTTTTTCGTAATAATGCATGTAAATTGTACAAAATAAAATAAACAAAACAGCTTCAAAAATCCCATACTAATTTTGTAGGGAAACAATTTGACAGAAAAACGCAGTGGTTTGCTCGGCGTTCCCGCCAGTCTGGAGCAAACTGTGAAGGCGAGAGGACGTCTGTTCGCTCCGCATGAATTCTAGCGCGCAGAAAAAAGAATACAGGCTTCAAATAAAAAAACCCGATTAGTATATAAAAATATTTTCTTCACGTAAAATATTATTTGTAAATAAATGTGTGTCAATTAATCAAAAATGTCTTTCGTTTTTTTTTTTAGAAAATATGGGAGTACGAAAACAAAAATACTATAATAAAAAAGTAATCGAAGATTGTTTAGAAAAAAAAAGGTAAATTTTTCTACTTCCATATGATAATAATAATATAATATAATAATATTAGGATGATTTATTTGGTGAGCGCTGTTTTTGTGTGTATCACACCTCAAGAGCCCTCTGCGAGCTTGGTCGTCGCTGTAGAAAGCGCCAATTCTCAAGCAAGACCCAGTTGTTGTAAGGTTGGATGGACCTTTCAGTGACCGGTCTTTGGTAAAGGTTTATGAATTTTTCAACTCAGCGAGAGCACATTCGAAATATAAATGGTATATTTTTGTGCTCCGCCGAGATCCGAATCCACAACCTTCCATTTACGAGTTCGAAGTGTTTCCACTACGGACTACGGACCGGTCCAAGATGCCAACGACGCGCGGTGTACGTGAGCGGTCACCCATCCAAGTACTGTCCGCGCCCAATGTTGCTTGATCATTCCCATGTTTTTTTTTGCATTATTGAACTATACACGGATGCATAAATGAACGTGATTACTTTTTTAAAATACAAATATGTATTTACATAATGGCGCTGAAAATGCTCATAGCAGATATAATAATAGGATGATTTATTTGGTGAGCGCTGTTTTTATGTGTATCACGCAGATCACGGTCAAAACTTCCCAACTCTTGAAGCTTCAGTTACCATAGATCATGGCAGCAGTACCCCGAGTGTAACTTGTGTAAACTTATCTCGATTGTCTAAATCGAAAAAAAAAAAAAACAAAATCAAGACGTGCCGTCGTATATTTCATTCATTTTCGATTTACGCAATCGAAGGGAGTTTATATTATTATATACTCGAGGTCGAGGCTGCTCCAGTGAGATACATATTATAATTCACGCAAGCCCTACGCTACGGACAACGGAATTATTATTATTGCTGATGTCAAGCAGTCAGTTCAATGATACGAGTATAATATTATGACAATCAGGTACGGCTCGTAGCATACCGTGCAAGGTAGGCTTTATTCTCAAAAATATTTTAATTTGTATAAAAGGTTGGTATGAGGCTGACCACCCATACTGTAAATAATAGTTCACTTTACGAATGTCACCCCTGTTCTAGGGAAGGTCGGCAAGAGTTGCAGAGCTTATGTTATTTTGAGATTGGGTTTTTATGTTGTCCTTATACATGTCTGCTTGTGGAAATGCATGTTATAGGAGTTTTCAAATGTAAAATATCTTTGCAACTAAGATTCAAATTTGGATGAAATTTGATTAATGCCTTACATTGTATTTGCCCGTCTGAAAGATAGTACTAATAACAAATATAAAAAACCATTTGTGCAGATATTAAGACAAAACAATTGAAAATACATTCAAGGTTTTTTTATTTAAAAATTGTGGAATGCCACATTACTAAAGCATTCACCCTTTTTTATTCCAAACTTGAGATGTTAAGTTTTGTCGAAGTCTTTATTATCACATTTATTTTACCTATTGCATTTAGCTCTTCGTGTGTCCCGTGAAAAAAAGTAATGTTATGCTTTAAAATGTCAGAAAACAAGAAAAAAATCAAGTAAAAAGTGAAAAATTAGAGTTTTTCGTGTTTTTTTTATCGAGCAAACTTTTCAGAATCGTGCTGTCAAGCGATTGCAACTCTTTATTATAATGGCAGTAAAAAAGTCTGATGTGTATGAATAATAGTGTTAAAATTTTCATTGATTTGGATCCTTTACTTTCCGAAAAATGTAATTTGGTTAGGCAAACATGTTTGCCATTTATATCGCACGGCACCGCTTGACATTTTGCGCCGGGTAGCGCTTCGAGTTGAAAAGAGACAAACATATTCGATTCGAATAGATTTGCCACTTGCGCCAAGTATTTACTTTTTTAATATATACTTTTGACGTACCTTTACCCGCAAATGTATGAAAACTTAAATAGCGTTCCTAGTTAGCGTTCCAGTTTCCTTGTTTTTTTAAACGTTGTTGTTTAGTTTACACGTATGTTTTTTTTTACTTAAAAGGTACTTCTCTGAAGAGAAGAAAAATATTATAGATAAGAGTAAATTCGTTCTCGCATGCGATCGTTGTTTCGATAATAAAACTTTTGCAAAACGTAACAAGGAATTCTTCTTCTTCTTTCAGTAGGTACCATTTTTAACAAATATCGGCGATGATCATGGATATTTTTACTATGTATGCTACAGGTCTAAATAAGGATTTGGTGCTTTTGTTAACTACTAGGTAGGTCCATTTGCGGCATGTGTAAGCGCGAACTTATACGTGTCTACTTGTACAAATGCATGTTATATAAGTTCCTAAATGTACTATATCTATGCAACTTAGATTCTTATTTAGATATTGCCCTATATTCTAATAAATTGAACGGCCTGTCTACTGATAGAACACTTGAGCTATGATAGAAACAAAAACAATGCTTACCGAATAAATCATTCTGTAAATTTATTATAAATAAAAATGGAAATATTATTTGGTTATACAGCCGTACAGTATATATTTTATCACGTTGAGTTTACTGTTTGCATGTAATTCACATCTCAATGGCCCGAACTGAAATGCCACCGGTATAATCCAACTTTAATTTTTACAATAGGTATGTAACAGTTTACAAAAATGAAATTTATCTCTGTAAAAAATTTATGCAGGCATCACACGCAGTATGTACACCTTTAACCTTATATTCTACATCCATATTCCTCAAATGTATGAGGTATATAAAAATGCAAAATATAAGCCATAATGATTATCAAAAATGAACACTTCCATTTATGTTATGATTTATCTGAGTTTGAGTGATCGCGCGTGCACGGAGCGGTAGAGTCGATGCGCGCGCCGCAGCGCGCGGGAACCGAAGCAATTAGAGGTCAAAACTCAAAGGCATATTTGGAAGGCGCCCTCTTAATTCCAAGATGACAGCGGTGTCTATCTATTTTAAATTTGTTAATAAATGAATGTAAAAAATAGTTTATGCATTGTTCTCCATGGAATAAATAACATTCGATTGGCTTTCCTGCAAAACTATCTTTTTTGGCTTAAGGCTTGTTCGCACAAGGCGACTATTTTGAGTACCGAGTAATTTAGTGGTGGGCGGGGCCACAGAGTATGTAGGTTTATAGAGAGCGGTCTTAGAACAAAAAAAATGTAACCAAGAAGTATTTAGTATTGTCTAGACACGTAGGGTAGTTACTGGCGCTATCCATCGTTTCATATAAAAATAATACTACTTGGCTACATTTTTTGTTGTTCTAAGACCGCTCTCTATAAACCTACATACTCTGTGGCCCCGCCCACCACTAAATTACTCGGTACTTGACTAAAATAGTCGCCTTGTGCGAACAAGCCTTTAGTGCTGTCTTCCTTGGAGCAGTCGATATTATAATCACCGTAATCAGTAAATAAAGTATTTTTAGGTACCTATATTTATTTATTGTCCTGTTGGATCTTTACAAGCCTGGTTTTCCTACTTTTACATGTATAAAAATAAATGGTATTAAAGCCGTCCTTTTATCAATTTGTAGGAGAACATCATTTCCAATGACGAGGATGTGGAGATGCCATTTGAGTCCATGGATGGTTCAATAGCAGATGCCGCGACCGAGGCTGAAGGAATACCTCTGGATGACAGCGAGTTCTTCATTAAGTGCGACAGCCAAGTGGAAGCTGTCGAGGAGGAGGTGATGGAAGAACCCAAGATACAGCAAGAAGTAAATGAAGAGGTGCAGCAAGAAGCAAAGGAAGAGGTGGAGCAAGAAGTGAAAGAGACAGTGCCGGAGAAGAAGGAAGTCATAGAGGTTGCTAAAAAGACTGAGGACGATATCGGCGCGGAGGACATCAGCGATTCTCACGTTTCTGCTTCGGAAAACGAGGTATTCACGTGGCTCTTCTTTTATAATAGATCCTCTTTCTTACCCTTATTACGCATTATAACTTAGCGGTAATAACTAGTGAATGTTTATGATCTATTTTTTTTCTGATTTATTTTGTTCATGTAAGAACCTTTTACTATAATTGACAGCTTAAATAATGTTTTAAGTATTGAATTTTAATATTGTGAAGCTGAAACTAATTTAACATAGGACCTCAACACAAATCTTCCTTAGTTAGAAAGAGAGCAAAGTTGCTCCGAGTGTTCCCTCATCGTTAACAGGCAGTGTAACAAAAATAACCTTTTTTTATCATTATTGGAATGGTTGTAAGAGAGACTGTTCGTCTCCCCAGTGCTTGTTTAGCTTATCCACCATTTGATTCAAACATGACCTTTAAATGAAATTGTCTTAGAATCACATTCTACACAATCTAAGCTAAGAAAAAAAACGTAAAAAACAATAATGTGAGACTTTCTTTTAATGTTTTAAAAATCGATTTCTAGCATTCATAAGACACATTGGTCCAGTACACATACAAACATTGCTCATGTGAAATCATCTCTTTTGGAGATAAGACAAACAAGCACTAAGGGGACGTGTTGACAGCAGCTGTACAGTTTTTCTCAACTTATTAAAATGATATTTGTTTGATTTCCCAATATGATGATACTATTGCTTGGACCATTTTGGTTGCGTCGCCAACAATCTGGTTTCCGAATCACGCATGTAGATTGGCAAGGGCCATCTGATTATTCACCGTGCGCCATCCCTCACATCCCCGCACCCATCCTGTAGCTACTACTGATCTCTGCATGCTTGCAGGGCATGGAGGGGGAGACGGAGGTGGTCTCGGAGGACGAGCTGCCCGTTGTGGAGAAGCCAGAAGTCAAGGATGCGGAGAATGTGTCTGATGATGAGCTGCCGGGACCTAAGCCAGCCGAGCTCCCCGCAGACACTGAGGTAGGACCGTCTTGCTCTTAATTGATCAGGGCTGGAAGTCTCATCACTACGGTAATTCTTACCTACCGAATATCGGTACGTACATAAAAATATATATGAAGACTAATCAGCTGTTCACTTGCGGCCATCTTGGATTGAAAGGTCTTAATACAAATATTACTGGTATTGGTCAATATTCAGTAGGTAAGAATTACCGTGGTGATGAGACTTCCAGCCCTGTACTCAAAGCACAACCTTGTACAAATTAGGAAGTGAAAGTAATCTTTAATCTATGTAACTCGGGAAGATGTGGGATCCCCAGATCTGGGGTACCCTACCACAAAAAAATGTGTGTCTGTTTTTTTTTAAAATAGATTTGTGAAGAGTTCACAATTCACAAACCTATTTTGCCTGGCCAGACACAGGTATTAACTTCATCAATTAATGTTTTATTATTTTATATTTTAGTGAATTACCAAATCACATCTGTTGAACCGGGTTCAGATATATTGTCAATAGAACACAACAGGATTTGAACTTGCACTCATTTCAATAGCCTTATCTGCTCAACCATGTCTATAATCTATAATCTAAGTTGCAAGGATATATTCATTCAAAGCTCTCAGATGTATGCCCACAAACAAACACGTGTAGTTCGCGCTTACAAATGCTGATTGTGTACTTACAAATAAAATCCAAACCTCAAATGAACATAAGCCCTGCAACTCTTGCCGACATTCCCTGAAACAGGGGTGACATTGGCAAAGTGAACCATCTTTTACAGTATGGATGGTCAGCCTCATACCAACCTATAAGTCAAGGAAATGTCATTTGACAATATTCCTTATGTGCTACATGTTGAAGCCATTTCTCATAAAGGTTTTAGTAATTAAATTTAAAATAAATGTGGCGACCTATTTTGTACAAAAGTATGTTTTTCTATGCTTGTATGTACACGTGGCTAGTTTGTAATATTAGCGTTTTTGAATGATAACCAGGTTGTGTCAGAGGATGAGCTTCCATCCTCCAAGAAAGAATCTGCCAGGGAGTCCCGCAAGCGCAAGACCAAGTCTGACAGCACCGGATATGACCCTGGATCTCCGACTTCAGAGAATGAGGGCTCTACCAAAAAGCAAGCCATCGCCAAGGTAAACTTATCAACATATCATTAAATGATAAGCCTATGATCAAACATAGACTAGAGTAAGTCATATTACTGAAATACATTAGCGGTATTGTAATAAAATTGATTTATTTCCATGCTTACATCTCAAGATTGTAGATATCGTCTAATTTTTACTAGGGTTCTAACCAGTGATGTTTAGTGAAACTTACACTTTGTCAGAAAGCTTAGACTGTTGAGCCACCAGGTGCAGGCAAATGGATTTCAGAATAAATATTTTCTCCCATTCCTTTAAAATAACTCATTTGAAATTGACTAAAGTGCTAACGATGGCTCCTGAATTTTAAATCTGAGTGTCAAGCTTAAATGGTTTCTTACCATATATTACTTAAAGGAAGTGTGAAAGGAAAAAGAGGAAAGGGACGACCGAGAAAAGTATGGAGTGATCAGATTGAGGAGATTGTGAAAGAATGGGATATACAAGAAAATGCGTGAAAAAGGATATTCGTAAGGATAGGAAAAAATGAAGGCAGCTCCTCAGAGGCCCTGGCCACCCCTAGCGGAATGGCGACAGAGTTACAGTTTACTATTAGGCGCATTTACCTGTATGGGATGACGCTAGGACGCTAATCTATATCTCATGACAGAACAAGCAATGCACTTTAATAAAAAGCTATTTGAATGTTCCAAACAATTTTTTGGAGCTCAAAGTTTTCTGTAATAAACGACACATATGGGATAGTATTTTAATATTTTGTAAATTTTCTGTAATATTGAAAATCATGTGTTTCTTAAAATGTCATAGCTCACCTATGTCTGGGTTTCTTGGATGTATACTACACTATATGATGGGTGTAATAACTGTCTGGTTTTGATTATCTATGGAATAGGATGGTGAGAGCAAGCCACAACCCGCCGAGAAGCGTGTGTCTGAGGAGCAGACCACCAAGAAGAAAGTGTTGCCAGAACTGGACAAGTACTGGAAGGCAGTCAATGATGAGCCCACAGACTTCACGGCCTGGACTTACTTGCTGCAGTATGTGGACCAAGAGGTAATCACATTCCTCTCTTAGATCTGTTCAAATAAGCAATCAATGTATGTTTACTTTTTAATATCATTTAAACAGGTATTCTTAGATTGATTTTGTTTTCTTGACCAGCTATCAAAAATTCAAGATATTGACAGTTAACTCAACTGCCAAAGTGCTAATCAGCGCTCTATGTGCTTACTCTACGTGATTTTTTTGTTTTTCTTTAGTATTTTAGAAAATATCATTTGAAGTTCTCTTATAGGATATAAGTATAACTATCCATTAATAAACTCAAATCATTAATTTTCGTTGGTGAATATTTAAAAAAAATAATGTAGTTGAACTTGAAAAATTATGTGTTATAAGTCGATTTTCTAAATTCTTTTACAAAACACTCACACATAATCAATAAAATGTTTTGCTTACATTCGAAGGGGTCATTGATCTGTAACATGTGAGTACCGCAAATGTGTATGTGACTTTCAACAATAATATTATAATGATGCTTTAGTTTCCATGTATTCAATAGCTCAGGAGTCCGGTCGATAGCTCAGGTGGTAGAGTGCTTGCATTCCATGCCGAAAGCTCGGGTTCGAATTCCACCGAGGGTGTCAGAAATGATTTCCCGTTTCAGTGTTTATTTCAAACCCCAAAATAAAATACCGGCAAGGTTTACTCAGCCTTCACAAGAAATGAGTACCAGCACTCTCGGGAGCTGGGAAACCTCCACTTCAACTGAAGTGGTTGGCGTAAGGCCGGCCCCCTTACCTGTAAAAATAAATAGGTTCAACTCGCCACATGCGACTCCTTCGGGGATAACGCGGCAAGAAGTTACACTATATGTGTAGCTTAGTTGCGTTTTTTTTTTAGTTGCGTTATGATAAGGATGCAGCATCCATTTTTCCGGGCTTGTAGACCATGGTCCAGTATTTCTTCTGTAGGCTGCTTTTGATGATGATATGGATGCTGCATCCTCATCATCATCATCTGAAGTCGGCCATGAAAGCCTAAAAACACTTATAATAATATTATAGTCTATTTTTATAACAAAATGTTTTTTTTGTAATGATAATATTATGAAGCAGTGCAAGTAATCCGTCACTCGTGTCGTTTTACTAAATTATGCACTAGGAAAAACTTTATTTCAGTCTTTTGAGATAAAAAAACGTATAGGAGAAATGTTTTGTATCTTTGGAGATATTTCAAATCAAAACCAAGAGATCGGTTGCTGGATAATGGTTAAAAATCTCAGGCACACCAGAGATTAAAATAATGTATGTATTGCAGAGTGACGTGGAGGCGGCGCGCGAGGCGTACGACGCCTTCCTCTCTCACTACCCATACTGCTACGGCTACTGGCGCAAGTACGCAGACTACGAGAAGCGCAAGGGCAGCAAGAAGAAGTGCCTGGAGGTCAGTCTCACCCCCCCACATTACAATGCTCTTATACTTGGGATATTATTCTAAACTCAGCCAGGCGGAGAGTCCACAAAGCTGCACTCGCCATCGAGTGGAATCAGCCTAACCAATCAAGGGATATGCAATCTTTGCCCTCTAACTGAATTCTATCATCTCATTCGGTAATACTATCAACATAACCACCCATTTCAATAGTTGTTATAATGAATTGTAAATTGGGTGCTGCGTAAAGGGCTAAGGATGGTGTCTGTGCGTTTTCCCTTGTAGGATCATTTACAATATAAAATATTTTGGCTCAGGAATCTTAATGAGGTCATGGCATAGTTGGCTTTTAATTGACTCCACAGATTTAAATGTATTTTTTTATGATTTTAAATCAAAGTTCTTCCCAGTCTGTTTCCGCACATCCTGGTGAACTGTAGCAAGAGTAATGTGTTTGCACAAATAAAGAAAAGGAGATCTAAGCGCCTGTTACGAAGTTGAATAACTTGATGTGAGGGAGTTTTGTGTACTCTCCTACTGGCTCATCTAAATTATGATTTACTTACAATTAATCTTGCCATTTGTAATGTTTGAATATTTTCCTCCAGTCTAAATTGGATTTGCAATATTGTTTGCCTACAGCGGAGCGGCTTGGGGCTGCCGTGCGCAGCCGCCCCCACAAAGCCTTTAAACCGGGACAAACCGCATACAAACACCCTGTATCGCCCATCCTCTGATATAACAATGAAGTATATAACTGTCAAATTACATGTGTACAATATAAAACAATGCAGTATTTTTGTAAATGATGATATATATTATAAGGTGTGAAATATTTGTAATGGAGCCTGCGCGCGAGTGTCGCCGCGTTAGTTTTATACTGAGGTGTTAGGCGGAAGTGGAGGACAGCGGCTGCAAGAGGAACTGTAGCTGACCTGGCAACACCAGACCCGCCCGGCCCAGCAAGGACAGGTGTTATGTCTAAAAACACAATATTACTTATATCAATACTATATCCAGAGCGCCTTCACACATCCTTCTGTTTACATTTTGTTTCAATTTTTCCAAAACTTATTTACCCTTCAAAGTTTGAATGTCAGGCATGATAGTGTTTTCAACCATTTGAGGGCTAGTGGCATGCATAAAGTCATGAGAAGAATTAGCATCATCAAAGTATGAAGGTACCGCGGCCAACTGCCACAATAAAAGTAAGTCTTTGTGAAGTCAAAAAACGTAGGCTATATAAATACTGTATAAAAAAGAGTTCAATAATCAGTCTGCAGTCTAATGGTTTATGCTACGCACTCATAATAAAAAAGTGGTGGATTTGATTCCCGGCAGAGCAAATTTTTTTTTAATGTACTCTTCGCTGGGTTCATGTGCTTTAACCCTTCAACTGCGGGTGACATACATAGACGTCAAATGTAAACTTGCATACAGTGCGGCTGTCAATCATAGACGTGTCATCGAACTTATCCCGGACATTTGTGTTCAAGAATTCAAAAGTCTGCAAGTTTACATTTGTGCTAATTATGTGCTAAGCCTTTGTGATTTTTGTTCTTGAATAACTAATACGTGCGACTGCTCACATAGTTTGAAGTGTCGTCAATCAATTAAGGTAGGAAATCATTGAAAATGTGCTTGAAAAAGTATTCCGTGCTGGGGTATACGTAAAGCCAAAATATTCAGAAGCAAAAAGGTTATATAAGACTGGTCACCAAAGGTCCATCCAGCCTTCCAGTAATTGGATATTGCTTGGAAATTTGTCACTTCTTTAAGACAAAGCTCGATGTGAGCCCTGAGTTGTGACTCACTCAAAAACAGCACTCACCAAATAAGTCATCCTAATAATAATAATTAACAAATTTATATTTAAAAAAATAATTGAGGGATACTTCAGTAGAATATTTTTGGATTTAGGAAGAAAAGATTCTTTCTTTGAAGGGCTTATATTTTGTTTAACACTCTAACAATTAACATAAAGGATATTTGAGGGCGCTCGTCAATCTGATATTGATAAAATATGAAATGTGATTACATGATACGGTGAAGTGTTGAGGTGCATATATACATATACAATATTCCTGGGTGTTGCTGGCCGTGCGACGTGTTTACTTATCTGCGCTTGTGTGTGTGTGAAGGTGCTGGAGAGGGGGCTCAGGGGGGTGCCCATGTCTGTGGACCTCTGGATACACTTCCTCAATCACGCCAAGACCACGCGGAGCGAGGACCAGCAGTATATAAGGCAGCAGTATGAGCGGGCTGTCGGTGAGTACACTTACCTGCGCTTGTGTGTGTGTGAAGGTGCTGGAGAGGGGGCTCAGGGGGGTGCCCATGTCTGTGGACCTCTGGATACACTTCCTCAATCTTGCCAAAACCACGCGGAGGGAGGACCAGCAGTATATAAGGCAGCAGTATGAGCGGGCTGTCGGTGTGTACACTTACCTGCGCTTCAATTTTCAAAATGTCAAAAAAGTTGTGGCATTATGCATCAGTTGAAGTGGGGGTCCTCAGCTCATGAGGAGGCAGGATCTCATTTCTTGGGAAGTTAGAGTAAATCTTGCGGATATTTAAAAAAATCTGGGTTTGAAATAAACACAACCATTTCGAACACTTTTGGCGAGAATCAAATCCTAGCTCTCGGCATGGAACAAAAGCATTCTACCACTGAGCTATCTACCAACAGAAAAATCTACCTTAACCACTTACGTGACTTGAAAGAATATTTTCAGGCTTAAAATTTTTATTACAAGTTGCAAATGTTCACTTGAGATTTGGGTTTATTATTTTGTGAGTACACATGTGTCATGTGTAAGTACAAACTTGTATGTGTTAGCTTGTGGGCATACATTCAGTTGACCGGTCCGTAGTCTAGTGGTTAACACCTCTGACTTGTAAATGGAAGGTTTTGGGTTTGAATCCTGGCGGAGCACAAAAAAAACATTTATTAGTCCGGTCGATAGCTCAGTTGGTAGAGTGCTTGCATTCTATGCCGTGAGCTCCGGTTTGAATCCTACCTAGGGTGTCAGAAATGATTTCACGTTTCAGTGTTTATTTCAAACCCCAAAATAAAATACCGGCAAGGCTTACTCAGCCTTCACAAGAAATGAGTACCAGCCCTCTCGAGAGCTGGGAAACCCCCACTTCAACTGAAGTGGTTGGCGTAAGGCCGGCCCCCTTACCCGTAAAAATAAATAGTTTCAACTCGTCACATGCGACTCCTTCGGGGATAACGCGGCAAGAAGTTACACTATATGTGTAGCTTAGTTGCGTTGCGCAACTTCGCTGAGTGAAAAATTCATATACCTTTACCAAAGATCGGTCACTAAAGGTCCATCCGGCCTTACAGCAACTGGGTCTTGCTTGAGAATTGGCGCTTTCTACAGCGCCAATTCTCAAGCAGTTCCTGAGGAAGCAGGATCTTATTTCTTGGGAAGGTTGAGTAATCCTTGCAGGTATTTTTAAAAATCTGTGTTTGAAGTAAACACTGTAAAGGGAAATAATTTCTGACATCAAACGGGAATCAAATCCTAGCTCTGGGCATGGATCGTAAGCATTCTACCACTGAGCTATCTACCTTAACCACTTATATGACTTGTAAGAATATTTTCAGGCTTAAATTTTTTATTACAAGTTGCAAATGTTCATTTGAGATTTGGGTTTATTATTTTGTGAGTACACATGTGTCATGTGTAAGTGCAAACTTGTACGTGTCAGCTTGTGGGCATACATTCAATATGAATCTTAAGTGTTAAAATATCTTCGCAACTTTAATTATTGATTATGTATAGCTAGGGACTGGAAAAAAAGTGGTGTTATTTTTTGCGAAATTCGCGTTATTTTTTTGGGAAATTCGCGAACAAAAACAGGGAAATTCGCATTATTTTTTATGATAAACGGGGAGATTCGGTGTAATTTTTAGGGTTGATTTGATCGAAATAAAGGTTTATGTAATTGCAAAACTCTAGATTTTACTAATATTTACAATTTATCATATAAACAACAATATGTACCTTCAAAAACAATGAATAAACAAAATCTGAATCAATACAACTTACAAAAAACCATTGATTGAAAAAAGTATTAATATTTGAATGACACTCCGAATACCCTGCAGTATCCTTTTAAAATATTAAATTTAGTCTCTCTAGATGAGGGTTATCTAATTTTTTCGAGGGATGTTGGCTTTTATGAAAGCCTCAAGTTGTGCTCTTGGCTAATCCAGCAGCAGCTTCACTCCTTGATGTATTTCCTATTTCATTGATGTCACGATTCAAGTCTGTTTGGATGTCCAGGACAGTTCTGCTTATCATTTATTTTTTTAATAAAATAGATTTGTGAATAGGAATGCAATTCACCAACCTACTCTGCCTGGCCAGAAACAGGTATTAATATCATTAATGAAAAAATCATTACGAGTATTGTTCATTTTAATTAATTATTCATTTATAATTACCCAATTACATGTGTTGAACCAGGATCAAATTTATGGTCAAATGACCCAGGCGGGGATCGAACCCCGCGTCTAGCGTTCTAGCGTGTTTCAACGTTGAAAGATCAGCCCACTTGGCCCCTTCGGCTATAACACCGACCATTTTTTCTGTGCTTTGCACCTTGCAAAGGGTTTTCACAGGAATCTTTTCTTTCCCACAAAATAGTTGCGTTGCAGAAGCGACACATAACAACTTTTTCGCACAATTTCTACCAAAAGTACGAAAATTCGCGATATTTGCATAAAACAACAAATTTCGCGTTATTCGCGTAAAAACATCAAAATTTGCGAATAAATTTGTTTTATCGCGATCGCGAAATTTTCCAGTCCCTGTGTATAGCTAGTCTAATTTTCTGTTATACTAGTAGCAAAATGCACCATCAATGAATATATGTGATTGTTTGCAGCTGCGTGTGGTCTGGAGTTCCGCTCGGACAGGCTGTGGGAGTCCTACATCAAGTGGGAGACGGAGAACGGCACTCCGCTGCAGGTCACGGCTCTGTACGACAGGCTGCTGGCAACACCGACCCTTGGGTACACCACACACTTCGACAAGTGAGTCATCGCAACAAAGATAACGCTCTCAGTTCTGCCAAATTTCTAATCATGCCTGTCTGGTATAGGCTTGTGTGGTTTTTTGGGTATCATGAAAAATCGATTAGATGTATTGTCCACAGGAAGCTCATCTTGACATATCAGTCCCATGAGGTCACAGAGGAAGTGTGAAAGGAAAAAAAGGTAAAAATAGGCCGAGAAAAGTATGGAGTGATCAGATTGAAGAGATTGTGAAAGAATGGGATGTACAAAATGAGCGTAAAAGAAGAAAATGTATGAAAAAGGTGATGGATATGAATGAATTGAAAGAGGTATGTAAGGATACAAAGAAATGGAGGCAGCTCTGCAGAGGCTCTGGGCATCCCTAGCGGAATGGCGACAGAGTTACAGTTACAGACAGTTGGTCCACTAAACTTTAAGTCAATGATATTTCGGTCACATACAGTACAGGCCCACAGACAGCTCGAGGACCATGGGAAGTTCCAAAATGCACTGAAGACAAGCTAATTTCTGGCATCACATGCACTAGAGCCCTTGGAGTGACTACATCACAAAACAACGCTCTAATGAAGTCATCAACTCATCATCATCAGCTACCGTGACAGAATTTACAAACAGTGCTTACGTTTAGATTCAATCACCCATCTACTTGACCGGTCCATAGTCAAGTGGTTAACACTTCTGACCTCGTAAATGGAAGGTTGTGGGTTCGAATCCCGGTGGAGCACAAAAAAATACCATTTATATTTTCAAATATGTTCTTCGCTGGGTGAAAAATTCATATACCTTTACCAAAGACCCGTCACTGAAGATCCATCCAGCCTTACAGCAACTGCGTCTTGCTTGAGAATAATCAGTACTAAAGCTTTCTTTAGAGGATTTTCTTCACTTGTGAATGCTTTATCTTGTTTGTTTCAGTTTCCAAGAGCACATAATGTCCCACCCGGCGCACCTGACAGTGCCGGTGGCCAGCTTTGTGCAGCACCGCGCTGATGTTAGGAGCAGCAGCACCAAGGGCTCCCCACTGCCTGACAGTGACCCTGACATCCCGCCCGGAGAGGAGGAGGCCGATGACCATGTGGTAAACAACACACTTCCATACAAGGCTTCAAATTCATCATAGGGAGCCTTGAGCGGGAAGATGACCCTCCAAAATGGATATAGGATCATCCTATGTGGGGGTCGCTTTGAGAAAGCGCACTTTAAGTATTGTCAGCACTTTGCTTAACTTGATTGTGATTGTTTGAGATGTTTTGCTGTGAGCAACGTACCATGCTCCCGAAACTTGTATTTTTTGTCATAATATGCTAGATGGCAAATGTGTGAATTTGAAATTTTGTAGGATGCTCCATCTAGTATCCTTTAATATTTTCTTTTACAGGCATGTTGTTTTTTTCACTCCCATCAGCCAATAATTGATTTACTTTCCTTGTTTGTTTAGCGCTCTGAAGAAGAAGCTTCGTCCATTAAAGAGAAAGTCATTGCAGTGCGCAGGAAGATACACAAGATCACCATCGACCAGGTGGCGCAGAGGTGGAACTTCGAGGAAGGGGTGAGACAAATCCATCACATTGCCTGATAGTGCATGCCTTCACTACTTGCATTTTATTACCTTCACTTACTTAGCTACATCTTATAACACATTAGATCCCAAGCTCATTTTGGTTTATGTATTGCATTTTTGGCAGACAAATACTATTAAACTAAGTATAACTTGAAATTAATGTAATCAAATATGTAAGAGTCTTGATTTTATGAAGACATTTTGAAAAAAAATTAATGTAAAGATTTGCACTGAATACCTGGCGAGTCAGAGAATGCAGTGAGTTCTCATACCAGTCAGTGTAAAGCATAAGAAAACATGGCTGGCAATGATATGTGATGTGTTAGTTATTGTTTGTCCACATATAGCAGGGATTTTCAATAATATGGTGTGTTACAGATCAAGCGGCCGTACTTCCACGTGAAGCCCCTGGAGCGCTGCCAGCTGAAGAACTGGAAGGCTTACCTGGAGTGGGAGGAGCAGAGGGACGACCCCACCCGCACCCTGGTGCTGTATGAGCGCTGCCTCATCGCCTGCGCTCTCTATGAGGAATTCTGGCTCAGGGTAACCCTCACTCTTACCCCCCTACCTTATAACTTCACTGCATATATATGATATGATTTCACTGAATCATCCAGATCAGGGGTCTCCAAACTATTTTACCGCAGGGCCGTATTGAAATTTCGAGATGGTATGGCGTTGGCGTGTCAACAGGGTCTGGGTGACTTGTCCTCCAGGGTGGAAATTTTTGAAAATTTGACACTTGGAGGCAGTGTTTTGGAGCGCTGGTGGAGGGGTGACAGCGTCTTGCTAGTTCGTGCGGCCGATCATACCATTCTTAATATCTAAAAAAAAACTTTTTTATTGGCATCTGTGGGCTGCATTTGGCCTACGGGCCGTAGTTTGGAGACCTCTGATCTAGATCTTGATTACAAGCTTAAATTGATTATTTAGGTCACGCTGCCCCCCTTTGCTTGTATTGGATGCTCTCTCCTATGCTAGCACATGCAAAAGAACACTTGTATAACTATTGAACAGTTTGTTGGAACTGCCGAAAAGACAGTCATGCAAAGTCTGCGGGAACCGCTGTTTACGTATTGCCGGGCCAGCGGCATGGAATGCTCTCCCAGAGGAGCTGAGAGTCCAGGACAACGAGACAGCCTTTAGGAAGATTCTGAAAACATTTCTATATTTCCGCTAGAGCCCACATGCACCTTTGTAGTGATATAAATCACAAAAAGGCGTAGATAAATTTAGTTTATTATTAATCATTTCCAGCTGGTGCAATACCTGGAAGGGCGCATAGCTTCCCTGGAGTCTGAGCCCGACACAGAGGAGGAGCGTGGGCGGCTGACGAGCCGCACGCGGGACGTGCTGGAGCGCGCCTGCACCATCCATCACCTGGACAAGCCCGCGCTGCACCTGCGCTGGGCCTTCTTCGAGGAGGCGCAGGGCAACGCCTGCCGCGCCTGCGAGATCCTCGAGAGGCTGGACAAGACCTGCCCCAACCTGCTGCAGGTGGCCTACAGGTGAGCAACATGCACTTCTGCCTCTTCAATGAAGATTGGTGATCATCATAGCAATTTGCACCTTTGTAACATTGAGGATTCACATTATATGCATTCCCACAAGCAGACACATACAAGTTCGCGCTTGCACATACCAAATGTGAACCTACAACATAAAAATCCAAATCTCAACTGGACATACACCTTGCAACTCCTGCCGACCTTTCCTGAAACAATTCTGAAAACATTTTCTACAGTTACTTACTAACTGCTTACCTAACTAATCGCTTACCTATCGAATATCAATAATATTTGTGTGAAGACCTGTTAATCCGAGATGGCCGCTCGATAGCTCAGGTGGTAGAGTGCTTGCATTCCATGCCGAAAGCTCGGGTTCGAATCCCACCGAGGGTGTCAGAAATGATTTCCCGTTTCGGTGTTTATTTCAAACCCCAAAATAAAATACCGGCAAGGTTTACTCAGCCTTCACAAGAAATGAGTACCAGCACTCTCGGGAGCTGGTAAACCTCCACTCTAACTGAAGTGGTTGGCGTAAGGCCGGCCCCCTTACCTGTAAAAATAAATAGGTTCAACTTGCCACATGCGACCCCTTCGGGGATAACGCGGCAAGAGGTTACACTATATGTGTAGCTTAGTTGCGTTAGTTGCGTTTTTTTGCCGCAAGTGAACAGCTGATTAGTCTTCATACAAATATTACCGATATTCAGTAGGTAAGATTACCGTGGGGATGAGACTTTCAGCCCTGGCCAGTTGTCTACATACAAAAGCCATGGTTCAAGTTATGGTCAAGTGACCCAGGCGGGGATCGAACCAGCGTTATTCTATTCCAAATACACTAGAAAAATCAGCCACTTGATGCCCTCGGCCATAACGGACTTGAGATCACAGCAATTTGCACCTTTTATACTGCTGCATTAAAGGGATCATGTGCTTCTGCCAAACCATTGTCTCTCCTTCCACCAAGAGCTCGTTAACCTTCTATTCTTCCCCGTATGATAATATGTAGGAGTGAATATTTCTCATTATTTGGCCAAAAAAAACAGTTTTTGTCTTTTGACGGACATCAAGAGTTTGACTCTGGTATTCATACTGGAATGAACCTCGGAATTAGTGACTCCGTCCTACAGGATTTTTTTTCTTTATATATACAGGCTTCAAGTTCACCTATTCAAATTCACTGCTGTCACTGCTTCTGATGATGCCTTTTGAGGCGCAAACGTTAAGCATATATTATAAATAAGAAAAAGTTAATTGAAACTGTGTGTTTTTTTTTAAATAAATACAATGGACTTTCACAGTGTGAACCACCAAACCCTAACAAATATATTCAAATTATTGTTGTGGCTGAGGCCTTCACAACTTAGCATTTCACCATAAATCTGACAACACTTAGAATAAAAATGCAACGCAAATAAACACAACTAAGCTACACAAAAGTTACATAAGTTACACATATAATGTAAATTCTTGCCGCGTTATCCCCGAAGGGTTTCGCAGGTGGCGAGTGGAACCTATTTATTTTTACAGGTAAGAGGGCTGGTCTTACGCCATCCACTTCAGTTAAAGAGGGTGTTTCCCAGGTCCCGAGGGGGCTGGTACTCATTTCTTGGGAAGGCTGAGTAAACCTTACCAGTATTTTATTGTGGGTTTTGAAATAAACACAGAATAAATTCTCCATTATTTCCAGGAGGATAAACTTGGAGCGACGCCGTGGCGACTTTGACAAGTGCTCGCAGCTGTACGAGTCCTACATCTCTAGCACCAAGAGCAAGATGGGCGCCTCCAACATGGCGGTGAAGTTTGCCCGCTTCCTGCTGCGCTGGCGCTCGGACCTCGCGGGCGCCATCAAGGTGCTGCGCGCGGCCATCAGCAAGGACCCCGCCTGCCAGAGGCTCTACCTGCAGATGGTGGACGTGGCGCTCGCGGGGAAGGAGGTGGATGTCACGCAGGTCGTAGGTGAGATTATTGCACTTACAAGTTATTATGAAATATGGAATTCTTTTTTATATCCGTTAACATTATGAATATTGGATTTTAAAGGAATTTAGAAAGTACAATACCTACCTATAAATAAAAACATAAATTGCATGAGTTTATTTCTACGTAGCGTTTGGTTTTTACAATCAGTCATATGAGTGATTATTATAGCTATTCACTAAAAATGCAAAAACTGATTGCGTAAATTGAAAATGCGTGTAATATACGATGCCACTCCTAGAGAGGGATTTAGTTTTAATACATTGTTTCCATTTATGCAATGTTGTATACTCTGGGTACTACCGTGATACTTCCTTTCTGCATTTACTTCAGTCTCAAATCACATCACTACGTAGCAAGGTTTACTCAATTCAATATTATTTTGGACAACTAGCTCACTTACACACTATGGAAAGTTCCAAAGCGTTGAGGGTTTTGTAGGAATGCTCATGTGTATGTGATGTTCAGGCTACTTGGACGAGTACCTGTCTGTGGAGAGCATCGACAGTGACTCCCGACTGCTGTTCAGCCAGCGCAAGCTGGAGCTGCTGGAGGAGCTGAGTGACCGCGTGCAGGACATCCAGGCCGCGCAGCTGCAGTACCAGCGGCTGGCCAAGCAGCACCACAAGAAGAAGAACAAGGACAAGGCCCTGCCCATGGGGTAAACTGCACTCATATTATCCTAGCACTAATCTAGAGGAGCTGAGTGACTTCCTCTTGTGACGCTTTTAAAAAAGGCACTTCATGTATCATTATGGGGATTTCTATTCTTGTTACTTTTATTTTTAAAAGGAATCTGCTACTTTTGATATAACATTAAACCCCCTTTTTTCACTTTTCTCGAACGAGTTCTCTGACATTAACCAAATTTGTGAAATAACTAAGCAATTCATGTTCTCACCGAATCAGGTCTATACTTTAAAAAATATTCAAGACCCAAACTCAGGCCCGCCGCACAGTCAGGATGAGATGGGAGTGTCTGTGGTTGGTTCCGTTAAGGATCTTGACAACGTGCCCAATTCCTCCCAACTCAAAAAAAAAAATTGTTCCAGGGATCCGAAAAAGAAAGATGGCAACATTCCGCCGCTGCCCGCTAATAATGCAGTCTCGGGCGCTGTGACGAGCGGTGGAGCTCAAGGCGGCTATGGGGGGTATGGCAACACAGGTGCCTACAGCTATGGCGCTCCTCCCCCCACCCAGCAGCCCCCCTACGAGGCGGGGGCGGCCGCAGGGTACCCCCCGCAGCCCTACCAGGCCCCCTGGGGACAGTACCAGCAACCTCCCAACCCATACCAGCAGCACACGTGGCCCCCGTACCAAAACTACTACTGATCTAACACTCAATGACCAGGAAAACATCAAATGTTACTAATCATCTGCAATACTTCAATTTTGATTGAAAATTGGTTCACTTTTGCGACAAGAGTTGTAGTTTTCATGTTAGCGTCTGTGGTTTGGGCTTTTATTTTGTAAGTACGCATACACCAGGGGTGTGTATCCCATACAGGCACATACGCCTAGCAAGATGGGCAATATATGGTAAACAACCATTTAAGCTTGATATTCAAATTTAAAATACGAAATTCAAGTTTGATTGGAGCCATTGTTAACACTTCAGTCAATTTCAAATGAGTTATTTTAAAGGAATGGGAGGCAATGTTTATTCTGAATTGTATTTGCATATTCCCTATGCAAGCGCCTGGCACACAGCATGCATAAATGCAAACTCACTCTTGTCTGCTTGTGAGTGTGCATTAAATATGAATCTTTAATGTTAATTTATCGCATCCCCAGATCAAGGGCCCAACAAATCAAAAAGTGTCAAGGCTGACATATTTGTATAGCAGGCTATCAACACGTAGCCTGTACTAAATACTGTTGAGTGACATACTTAACTCTAAGCAACCTAATTTTGACTTGTGGCCCTGGACATCCGGGGATATCATATTTTTCAACTTGGATTATAGATTATAGAACCTTCAATGGACATTTCTTCATTTTGCAAGCACAAGTAACGTATAATTAAATATTTTAGATCCACACTTTATGCGCATGTTTCCTGTGGCGAGTGAAATCTAATTTATTTGTACTGGTAAGGGAGCAGCCTTACAACAACCGCTCATCTTGAAGTGGGAGTTTCTTTGCTCCCGATAGGCGGAACTATTATTTCTTATGAAGGCTGAGTAAAACTTGCCACTTATTTTAAATAAACATTGAGAAATGGGTAATTGTTTCTGACATTCTTCCTGGGGATAGAACCCTAGCCCTCTGGTTTTTTAATTAATTAACATTGATTGAATTCTTAACTGCGCAACTGTGACACTCAAGTAATCATATTGTTTTTTCATCAATTAAATAATTAAATTCTTTGTGTGTTTGTATATATATATATGGATGTAGTTTTGAATTCTTTGCACTACCTTCAATGTTGAATACATTAAATTGTTAATGGTAGCACTGTAAACTTTATATTACGTTCACTAAATAAAAGGAATCATCTATTTTAAGTTATCTTGTCTTTTGATAAAGGTGATGAAATGAGTTGTCTAGTTTTTATCTAGGATAGCTTCACAAGGCCAAAATATTTCCCCACAATTATTTAGGTTTACGTTGAGGGTGGTATTGAATGGAAATAGTTTGCTTACAAATATTTTTAGTTAAAATGGCTTTATCGCAGATCAGAACTAAACAGTTAAAAAATGACCGAGACTGTATTGAAAAAATGCCATAATATGAGCTTGACTAATATTTGTCCCATAGAACCAAACACAGAAAAAGACATTCTGTGCTTCCATATATTTATCTTATTTAAAAAATCCTAGATTGCCTTTGGTTCCATGCAAGTCATTTATTTTTTAAACTAATTTTTTAAGTTGTTTAGCAATAGTATGTGACTACATTCTCTACAATGGAACGTTAGTTACAAGATTGAGCGTCGCAAGTGAGCCTTTTTTAACCTCGTCTGAAGACAAGTGCTCTTGTTGAAAAGCATGTTCTTTTCAGATAAGATTCAGAAGCAAATGTTGCTGTTGAAATAAAATCTTTGAACTTCGCTGGGATTAAAATCAAATACCCACGTAAAGAAAATGCTAGATAGCCTCAGATAACCATGTATATTTCAAATTTGAAGAATACTGATGATTTATTGTGTAAAATGTTTAAAAGTAGGTAACACTTACGCAAATATGTATATTTTTTATCAGCCCACTAACAAAATTAATGTATTCCTTCATTACACTTGAGTCACATGGTCATTTACACTTGAGGGGTGCTTCTGGTGCTCTCTTCTCCCATGTCTTGGATGGGCTTCTTCATCAATGTGACCTTAGTTTAACCCTCAAAAGTTCGTGTAGGTGTATTTTAAATTTCCCTCAATTTATCTCCGTTTCACCAGCATTTAGTAAAAACTCTCTGATCTCCGGACATTCCAATGGCCTCTCTTGGATGATTCATCTTTTTGGTGACAAATTGACTTTGAAATTTGAACTGTTTAATTTAAGAACCTACCTATTGTATATTTTTATTTTTTAATGAATTTTCAATAATAAAATAAAGATTAATAAAAATATATTCCTGTTTTATTTAAGTCCAGTGTTACGAAAATACCTGAACATTTAACCAACATCTAAAGTAGAGAGATCTATCTATCTATCTATAATCTAAGCTGCAAGGATATGTTAACATTTAAGGCTCATATGAAATGCATGCCTACAGACAGGCACATGTAGGTTCGCGCCTACACATTCTGCATGTGTGCATACAAATAAAGAAAACCTCACATGGACATAAACCTTGCAACTCCTGCCGCCGTTCCCTGAACCGGGGTGGCATTGGCAAAAGTGTACCGATTTTTACAGCACGGGTGGTCAGCCTCGTACCAACCTATCAGTCAAGGAGATCTTGAATGAAATGCGATGGCGATCATTAATAAAATTGTCGGCATGTCCTGCGATCATAGTTCGCCATACCAACACCACTTGCAGCACCTGAACAAAAGGGGAACAGCTGATCTCTGTTATTAACCTTTTCGCTTGAATATTCTGACTATATAAATACCCCCAGTACGGAATACTTTTTCAAGTTCATTTTTTTAAAAAACATTCATTAATTTCCTACCTTCATTCATTGACGACACTTCAAACTATGTGAACAGTCACATGTATTAGTTATTCAACAACAAAAATCACAAGGGTGTAGGAAATACTTCCACTTGCAGACTTTTGAATTTTTGAACACAGATTGTCAGGGATAAGTTTAAAGTTGGATGACGTCTATGATTGACAGTATGCAAGTTTACACTTGACGCCCATGCGTGTCACCCGCAGTTAAAGGGTTAAGGCGTGGACCTATCAATGAGAGCGCTGCATTTTTTGGCAACCAATAAGCTTGTTCCATTCGACAATACTAGCGCCGTAGAAGGATAGAACAGCAAGAGACCACAACTGCCTTGTATACTTACCCTTTATCATATGACTTGTAAAGAACACAAGATGTAAATCTAGGATTTTTTCCTGAAATGAGGTAAATGATCAGAAAATGTTTTCTTGTGTATCCATATATTTGTCTCGTTTTTGGAAAAAGTCCTAGATTGTCACTTCTGATTTAATATAACTCGTAAGCACCTTGCCATAAATCAGGGGTTTATTCTACGATGCATGACGGAATTCTGAAAGTAAAGTTTGAAGGGAGGCGATGTAGAGGAAATAAGAACACTTCAGTTAATACCAATATTTTTATTTTAAAACCAGAATGTATAATTGTTTGCAGGGACATTGGAAATCACTGCGAATTTCACATCATATTCATCACCTCTGTAATATGACTATCATCTGCGTGCCTGGGCCGGAGGCAGCATCTCCCTGGCTAAGGAAGCCCCCGCCAGTCCAGGCACGCGGCACAATGTTCAACTCGTATCCACAATACTCGCAACTTGGTTTCTATACATTTGTATTAATATTCATAATATGGAACTATATTATATATATGTTTACTCTTTAGGGAGAAATTATAAGATAATTATTGAAGGTTTTGTGTTGGTAGCTGGCTGGAGGCGTACAGAGACCCTGTCCAGCATTGAGCTAACCTCGTTCCATTCATAACCTCATTCTTGGTATAAAATTGATTAGTCGTTAACGGCGGTGTAAAATGTATGATAGATGAGGTGATGCGCTCCAGCTGAGTCGGCCGCTTACACGTACATAGACAGGACACGTGTATATATATGAACCAAAGGCTTGCGTGTATACATATGTATGTGTGAGAGTAATTGTTAAATTAGCGATGATTCTTATTCAATATCTATACAAGAAAATACATATCAGTTGTGGATTCCTCATACGTGTATATATAATATAATTATATTGTTATGTATATCATTATAAACATTAAATTAGCTATACAAGTAAGGTTTGTGCAATTAAAACAAAACAGCACATTTATATTATCGTATAGAGACATTAGAATGATTACAAAAGTTTTGCATATACAAAATAATCTACTTGGCAATTTTAGTATTAGTATTGGTACGTTATTACAAACTTTAAAAACATTTAATATCTCTACAACGTAAGGAAGTCTGTGTACGGTCGGGCTCGCTCCACGAGCCCCCGCAAAACTTCCCAATCATGTTAACATCCCTATAGCATATCATTACACTTTATTATTGTAAGTCCTTTATCATTACTCAAAAATAAAACTTGCAACGCTCGCGCTCTTCGTACAAAACTTCATGGAAATCATTTAACTGGTAATCTATTACATTCAAAGTATAAAGAGGAAAACAATGAAATGAACGGATACAACGTCTAGTCTACGAAGCCCTCCTCCTCGTCCCAGAGTGGCAGACCTCGGAGTTCCTCCCAGAATAGAAAATCCTACAGATGATGCCTCTACTCCTATCATTAGCTAACGTAGTGGTCACATTGAGATGTCTTCACATGCAATAGTACAGTGGAGTGATGCGGCTGAGACAAGCATTCTCCTGGCTGCCCGGGGACACCCCGCCCTCCAGCAGGACGCTTCTCCCTCCCTCTTTATTTACATGCTTGCCATGAATATTTAAATATATTTATGTAAATAGTGATCATTTCTACTTACTCTCTAGATCTCTCTATTAATCGCTAATCAACTTTTAATACAAACAATAATTATTAAGCGAAATGATATTTCACAAACAGGTGCGCGCGCGGTATCACGCGCACCGTCTTATGTAATAGTTAAAAAATATAATATAAAGATGACAATTTTGTTATTCTATAATAGTTAACGGAAACAATCAACACGCTCATTATTTTTTCTTCTAAATGTTTACAAAATTAACATGAAATGCAACTCACCATTCACAGAGAACTCTTGTATTTAGTGTTGCCATATGAAACCCCAGCGCTGTCATGGTTTCCCTCCCGACACAATTATTATTTGTTTCCCTAAACTCTGACAACATTATGATTGCCTGCACATTGAAGAGTCGTTCACAAGATGCAAGTAAACCTGACTCTTCACTTAAAAAGACAAGACAATGCATTACTTGTCCAATCAGTTTCTTTTGTGTTGTTATGCAATATGTAAAACCTATTTTACTCATCTATTATATTACTTTTAAGTTGTTAATCATTTTATATCTCTCAGAAATGAAACAAGGAAAGCCTTAGAATGAATACATATCAAACGATACGTTTGCAAAGTAACATTTCCTTCTCATTTTAACGGACTTACTAACTTTTATTTTAACATACAAGTTGCTGCATTTGTCTTACAGATCTGGTAAAGAAATTATAAATGAAAACATTGTCGCAGGCCTAACAGCTTTTACATATTAGGATAAAATAACAGCGTTAAGTTAAACTTGGCTTTATGCAGCCGTTATCAAAACACAAAATTAATCATTATTATTTCAAATACAAGGACCAGGTGATCTTTCTATCTAAATTATTAATAAATAATACAGTAACAACTAATATACAAATATTTAACAATGAAATATCTTATTTTCGATAAAAAAAACTTGCTTAAATTTCGAGTTTACTTGACTTGTATATTATATGAATTGTACAAAACCAAAGACAAAAATCCAGAATTTTCTACAAAAATATGATAAACAGGTAAAAGGAGAAATGACATACTTTGTGTTACCATGCATTTTTTTTTCTTCTGAAAACAACCTTAGATTGATCATAAATTCAACTCTTCAATTTAGTTTTGAAAGTCATCATATATTTTCATTGTTTACACTTTATGGAGAAGTGTTTTCATATGTTTGGCCTTAATTCTTATAAGATGGATTGAACACCTCAACATCTAAGTTGAACTATGGAAAATATTACTTATGATTGGTGAAGAAATCTGTTGGTGTAAAATGAATCTAGATTTATAATCGGATCTGATGAGATTATTAATAAGGCTGGTATTATTATTAGAGTCCTTAAGCTGAAAGGGTTCTCTAGACAATTACCGAATTGATTGATTGAAAGTTATAGAACTGTCATAGACTCGGCACTAAGTAAACGTCATACATGTAACTAGGGTTATCCACCACTAATAATAAAATATTAATAAACTCCTGTCGAATTTTGATAGAAAATCTCATATCTGGCACATATTGCACGGGAAAAAGTACCACCTTCTCAAATGATAATGTCAGGCAAGATAGAGAGGCGGTGGCTGCACAATGTAACAGATTGGACCAAAAACACAAAGCCTTTGCCACAGTGATCACCAACATCAGGAGGACCTGACAGGGCTCTCACACACAAAGTTAATTTTCTTTTGGCAGTCTGACTTAGTGATCTATATTTGTGGTGAGTCCATTGCTGATCATTTGAGGTTTTCTGTTAAGTGATATTTTAAACCAGTCTTATATTGATCCAACGTGAATATACAGCGTTCAAATTTGTACTGACGTAACAAATATGTCGCAAATTCAGCCCTGAGCCGTAATAACAGGATTACAAACGTCTGTTGAATGTTTTTACTTGCATACTATCACCACAAAGACCTACTTACAATATCCGCTTACTGACAGTTAATCCTATTTCCATGCAAGGCATATAAACTGGATTAGAGTATTGGGTTTGTCTTCATTTCCAAACATGTCATTTGAGGTATTTAGTTCCCATCACTGATAAGACACGTCATACCACGACAAAACATGTCATTTGAGGTATTTAGTTCCCATCTGTGATAAGACATGTCATACCATGACAAAAAAAATATTGGAAAACCGTATATACTCATTTGATAGCACTTTATTTGTTTGTACCACTTATTTCATTATGTTTATGATTTTGTACATCCAGACTAGAAAGCAGCAAGTATAAAATAGGGGCTTTGAGTTAAAATGTCATTCAATAATATTCTGTATGTTCTACGTGTAAGAGCCCGTTCCCACTTGTCGGGTGTCAGATCCGTATATTATATGGAGGTTTCAGTGGCAGAACATTATGTATGAAGCTATTCACTTATCGGAAACCGATTTTGTCTGAAATGCTCTGCCACTGGAACCTCCCGACACCCAACAAGTGGGAACGAGCTCTTAATAAACTCTCAGAACCCAAAAGTTTCAACATAAAATGAGGAAATATGTGGTACCATATTTTTGGAACTTCAAACAATTTTTCCACAATTTGGCATTATTTGACTTGTGGCACCCTTGACCTGGGAATAAGATTTGATAGTTGATGAATTTCAATGATTTTTGATCTTCAAGATTTCCCATAATATAAGGAATGTCATTCTGGATTGTCATTTGAGGTTCGTTTACGGGAAATTAAAATATCAAGGTGTCAAACTGTTTATTCGTCTGTCCAACATTTTGTCATGGTGGACTAACCGCAGATAGGAACTTAACGAATAACTTGTAATATGAAATTATTTTTACAGAAAGCCCCTTCCTGTTTTTTTTAATTTACAGACTTTCCAAAATATCATAAATATAATTTTTTCAATGAAAAACTCTTTCAATTTTATTAAACGCATATAATGATTTACACCCATTCAGAAATCACTAGAGTATAAATGTATTTCTATTCACTAGATTTTTCTTGGATACTTTCTTTTGCTGAATTATTGGTTTGTCTATCATTCTATCTGACGGCAGAAATTTACAGTCGGCTTACGGTATTATCATCTAGTTAACGTTAAGTGTAAGAATTAATGAGTATTCATGGCTTCGGTAAAAAAATATTGGTTGCAGACTTTACAACGTCAATGGAAATGATGCATATTTGTTGATTTGACGCCGGCATTCACTCTGCCGACGCTTGAGGTGGCTGGTGAGGAAGGTTTAGGCAATAAGAGGGTTTAGGTAATGGTTACATTATTTGTTTTATTATTACAAGTAGTTTAATATAAAATTTAGCATAACAAAAATAATATAAACTGAAGGTATTCAGACAAAATAATAATATACGAGTAGTATACTTAATTCCATGGACATTCAAGTAAAATAACCACTTCTCTAATTTACTGCATCATTCATATTAACTTATAGGTTGGTATGAGGCTGACCACCCATACTGTAAAAAATGGTTCACTTTGCCAATGTCACCCCTGTGTCAGGGAAGGTCGGCAAAAGTTGTGGGGCTTATGTTCATTTGAGGTTTGGATTTTATTTGTAAGTACACATTCAGCATTTGTAAACGCGAACTACACGTGTTGGTTTGTGGGCATACATCTGAGAGCTTTAAATGAATATATCCTTGCAACTTAGATTAAAGATTTATAGATTCATATTGTGTAAGCATTCATTATGTTCCCCAATAACGTCCGCACGTTTGAGTGGACTCCGCACAACTTTGAATTTAGATTTTTTTCTCAGCGGGCGAGTGCCACACTTACACTTGCATGGGACTATGGTCCTCAGCAACCAATAATAAAGTAATTGTTAGCCTTTTCCCTAAACAACCTGGCGATACGACAGAACAATTTTTTTGAAGGGTAAAAAATGGAAGTTTTCAGTGTAATTTTTAAAGACAATACTGGATACTGTCACCTGGCGGGATATTTTGAATGTGTGAACTTGTGGAGGATTTGCTTTTTTTTTAAATTTATTTCAAATTTATATCTTAAAAAAGTTCATGATAATATTTCTTCTTTCCATCTTTACAATAAAAATACATAATTACACATAAAAATAATAAAAGCAATTTTTATAACAGATTTTAGTAATTTTAGTACATTAATTTGTTTTATTTGAATGTCCATGTAGAAAGAAATAGGTTGGTCACCGCCATTTTTTTCGTTTGACAACATTAACAAAAATATTATATTTCATGCGTCGCCGTGGTTACGTTAAACAAACAAATCACCATGGGTTCCGTATAAACAAAAACACATCACCACGGTAACAGAAACTACTTCATTTCCTTGGTTACATTAACAAAATTCATATTATTGCCATGGTTACTTAAAAATTCATGCTATAACCATGGTTACATAAACAAACTCATGTTATTACTATGGTGACAGAAACCTGGTTTACGTTACCATGGTTAGTAGCTCCTTGACTGATAGGTTGGTACGAGGCTGACCACCCGTGCTGTCAAAATCGGTTCACTTTTGCCAATGCCACCCCGGTTCAGGGAACGGCGGCAGGAGTTGCAAGGTTTATGTCCATGTGAGGTTTTCTTTATTTGTATGCACACATGCAGAATGTGTAGGCGCGAACCTACATGTGCCTGTCTGTAGGCATGCATTTCATATGAGCCTTAAATGTTAACATATCCTTGCAGCTTAGATTATAGATATAGATGGTTACACAAAATAAATTCATATCGCCACGGAAACAAGAAAAATTTACATCAAACCAAACTTATCGCCACGGAAAAATAACCACATTACCATGGCAACGTAAACAACTTGAATTAATACCATGGATAAAATATTTTAAATTACATTATTATAAATGAAGAAAAAGTTTGAATGGCGTGTGGTGACCTACCCCAGATTTTAAGAGTAGCAGATAATAAGAATAAGGCAGCCAAACAATTGGATACATACTATAAACAAAATGATCAATAAATAGTTACATCTAATAGAACTTTAAAATTGAACGAAAAGATCACCTGCAAAATATGTGCCGTATAGAAGCAAAGGCGGCGCCACACACAGGTTGTTTTTCCGATAATAAGATATATGTATAGAAATGCAAATAAAATTATTTCTCTTGTTTCCACATCGTCCCCTTAGTGCTTGTTTGTCTTGTGTCCATCAGAGGTAATTTCACATGAGCAGAAGCGATATTTTACCAAATTCCTTACGACCTTAAGGTGACAAGATAGCGATTTGTGTCCAAAAATAAGGTGTACTGTGATTTTTTTTTATCTATGGAGCTCTTTTGCAAGCTCCAACTTGGATTGATATCCAAAGTGTGGAATTTAGCAGAATAGCCCTTCAGGGTTTGTATGTGTACTGGATCTATGTGTCTTATGAAAACAGGAAATTGATTTTGAAAATATTTAAGACAACTCTCACACTATCGTGTTTTACGTATTTTTCTTTGCTCAGATTGTGTAGAATGTGATTCTTTACCATTTTCATCAATGAATCAAATGGGAGGAAGACAAACAAGCACTGGGAGGACAATCTATTTATCTCATTCAAGAAAAAAAAGCCTGTATCGCCATCACTGATTCTATAGACTCATATGAAAAGACATTTTTTTGGGATTTTTCTTTAAAATGTAGTCCGGGGAAAATTGAAATAACACTATATAAGTAGGTAATAATAAGTATTGTAACATACCAACAGAGGATAAACATTTACAAATCTGTAGACAACATCTTGGCTTCCCCACAATTTCAACATATTTTTCAACAGACCCAACACGAATTTGAATTTTACCCTCACATATAAAAACATCAATAGACTTTTGCCTCAGGTTTACATTTGAATTAAAGCTGGAATGATGGTGGTTTGGCATGTTCACAGATCTAAATTCAATTGACGTTTCAGATATTTGACAAACCGTTATAGGAGAATTTCAATTATTCTTGATTACTTGAATTATAGTAGGTATGGTCCCTTGACTCATGGGTTGGTATGACACTGACCCATACTGTAAAAAAAGGTTAATTTTGCCGATGTCACCCCCGTTTCAGGGAAGATCGGCAAGAGTGGCAGGGTTTAAGTTCATTTGAGATCAGGGAAGATGAAATATTGAGAGAGATGTTGCAAGTGCACACGCAGCATGTGCTAGTGCAAACTTATACTTTTATGCTTGTGGGCGTATATTTTATATGAATCCTATATTAAGAATGATATATAATGAATTTTCAGTGTAGATACACTAACCATTAAAGATATAATGAATCCTGAATGCTAATATATCTTTGGAGCATAGATTATACTTTATTTTGCTACAAGGGTTTGTCAAATATCCCAAATTTTAATTAAATTTTGAGTTTATTTTAATTTGTAAACCACATTTATGAAGAATACAAAAAAACAGATAATTTGAGTGACAAGGGGACGGAATCTAGAAACAGCAAATTCTATTCAGCACACAAAGACACATTGGAGAAATTTTAAATATATTTACACAAAATAATAATTCACAGAATTTTGAGAGATATAAATAAATATTGCAATAATATGTTGAAATTGGGCATTTTTAAAATAAAATATAAACAAGAATGGTTACAAGTTAGGGGTGTGCACTTTATGAAGAGGCCAATTGAAAAGGATTGATAAAATATGAATTGAACTTAAAAATTATAAGCTGAAAATGAACACCCTTTGTTGCACATGAATTTAATCATTAAATTTCCAGAAAATGTGCTTCGCTGTGTTGATGCATTTATCTGGGCCCCCCAAATACAGTGCCCCTGCTGGACGAGGAGGGCGGCACCAATGTTAATTTGCTGCACATATAGTGCAACAGAAGCGATCACATACTTCATCGTAAAGACCACTCATAAAGGTTCATCCAGCCTTGCGGGAACTGGGTACTGTCTGGCGCCCTAAAGCAATAAATCAGTTTGCAGAGGGCTCTTGCGGTGTGATTTCACACAAGAAAAGCGTTCATCCAATTATCATTATGGAGAAACGACACATTACTTGCATAGAATTAAACATAGAAATTTAGGATTTTTTTCTCAATTCAAAAGATATTTATAGAAACAGAAAATGACGTTCTCTGTGTTCTCTTTTCATATTTGAGTCTTGTAGAATTGATGGCGGAAATTGTCTAGGATTCTTTTTAAAAAGTTGTGGAAATACAGGAAATCATTTTCTCATAATTTCCATCTATTTATCTTATTTTGAACAAAATTCTATATGGCTGTCTTTGATTCTATACGACTCACATACGTATGATTGTCTGTGGTTGACAACAAAGCGCACACATATTTAAGAACTAGGATGTTGAATACAGATGCATTTTTGTTTGTTTGTTTCATACTCCTGATAGTTATAATTAAATTATTTATATAAAAGGACTCCTTAAGAAATAACAGATAACCTGCAATAGCAAGAAATGTCTGCGACTATCTCAGCAACATCGCGAGAAAGACTATCAACACTTAAAACAACATAATATGGGTTCTCCTTTATACACATCATACAACTCTTTAACAGCTACGAATCTCATTTATTGATTTATAAAAAACTGCCAGTCTCCGAATCCCTTCTCACATGGTGTCAAATCGGATCTCGCCACACACTTCTGGTAGAATACATTTTGAATACTTTAAATGTTGCATTTTACACTTGGAGTGGTAGGGGCTTAAATAGAATTTTCAAAAAAAATAAAAAAATATATTATTACTATGGCCATCAAAGTAAGAGACTGTACTGAGATGTAGCCATAAAATCAAAATGTTTTAACTTCAGTTTCGAATACCTGATGACAGTCTGAGGACCGAAAACGTTTGTAATCTTGTTTCACAACAGTGTTTCAAATAAAATAAAATAAATTAGGTTTAGGTTGGAATTACAGTCGTTTAACATATTTACAATAATAATAACTACACAGTTAAAATTTATTAATCGGATCTTAGCCGAACCGTTATAAGAGAACTTACATTTTTCTCGACGTTTAGTTAGTGTTCATCCTCAGTCTTCGTGCAGAGAGGGTGTCCCTGAAGACGTTGGCTACGTCGCTAACGAAACGTCGAGAATAATGCAAGTTCTCTTATAACAGTTCGTCTAATATCCAATTCATAAATTTTAACTGTGTAGTTATTATAAAATAAAAATGTTTGCTTTAAACAATTTTTTATAACTTTGTTGAAAAAGCAAATAAAAATAAAATTCAAGGAGTTGAGCAAATAATCAAAATCGTAACATAAAAATTGAAATTTTTCCCTATTGTGAGATGCAGTGCTGTTCAGTAGATGGGTGGCAGAGCTTGGCATAAATGAGACCGTTGGCGTGTTGCCAGCTGGGGTGAGTGTTAGAGGTGTGTGTTGGTGCGGGGGGTGTGGGGCCGCTTGGCGGGCGGGGCGGGGGGCGGGGGGGCGGCGGCGCATCACTTGCTGCCGCTGGCGGGAGCCCTGGCGCTCACCTCCAGCTCAGACAGCTTCTTCCACAGCTCGTCCCGCTCCTTCTCGCGCTTTTTCTCTCTGCAAACACACACACGTCAATAATCATTCATTTTAGCATTTAACCCTCCTACCTTCAGGTTACTTTCCGAGATATAGGCAAAAAATAATCAGGAATTAAAATCACAATGTACGTACCCCTGACTTTTAAAGAGTGTGTATGAAAAATTACAAAACATCAAACAAACAACCGAACGCTTAGCTTGCCTTTGAGTTTCTACTTGTCTAGACTTGTAATGACGTGACTTTGGAACTCAGGCGGACGCCAGGCGGTTTGTAGTTTTTACACACACACAGAAAACATTTAATTGCGCTTTCTGTACAGCCAGTACACCCTGCACATTCTGCCATGGCTTTTTCTATCTTGCCGGGTCGGAAGTCAGCTGTGTGTGAATGTGTATGAAAGCTTTCACACATTTTGTCCGCTAATTCACCGACCATCCAGGCAAAATGCGTCGCGTCTGAAAAGGCCCTAAGTTCAGTTAATAAAATGTCGGCTGACACAACCATGCTCAAAACACCACCTTCCTAATCTTATATTGATGGGGAAAATTAATGGGTTAAGAGGGGCCAGTAAGAAACAGATGTCCTGGCTGAGAAATATAAAGGAGTGGACCGACATACAAAATGTGGAGAAGCTGTTTCAATTGGTGCATGTTCCTCGACAGGGACATGTTTGCCGAGGTCATCAACAAGCTCAAGGGGACCCAGCCATTGACTTATAATATCTGTGGACTAGAAATTATTTTAACGAAAAATAGACATTATATATCTGTTTCAACCAACTTACAAAAATGGTCATTAGTAAGAAAGAGAACAAAGAACTTCACAGTTGCATTTCCGTGTGTACAAAAAAACTTGGGCGAATGTAAAAATGTTCCTAGAAAGTTGGTACTATTGCAAATAATAATGGCTGCCAGTTGACAAATAACCCGCGTTATAAATATTGTGATAGCTAAGATTGGCAAATTTCAAAAGAAAAAGGCCTTATTTTAAGACATTATGTCATGTGTTATAATTGGGTTTCAAAACACAAAATGGATTTGGACAAAATGGCCTTATTTCGTACGATTTTACCACTGCAACGTTTGACAGGACTGAGACAAATGTGGGCGATAGTATGTATCAATGCAATAATTTAGTTTCCGCTCCTCTATGTTATAACCCAACAGTGCACATAAAGAAGAAGAATGTGCAAGGATTAGAGATGGGAAATTGAAAAATAAATAAGTGTGTTGTGTTACTTTTGACGGTCGGACTTGTAGCTGGCCGTCAGCTCGTCGAAGAGCTTGGAGTTCATCTCCATGAAGGTCTTGAGCACGTTGTAGACCAGCGCCACAATGGTCTGGTTCCAGTGCTCCTTGCTGATGCGGTACAGCGCCGGGAACATGATGGGCATGATCACGTGGTTGTTCTCCTCCATCAGCGACATTATGTACTCGTTGTTCCAGAAGTAGAGAGCTCGCTCTGCCACCTGCACACAGCACATTTACACATCAAATAATAATAATTATTATTTATTCATAAAAAGTGTTTTACAGAAGATTTACATAGGGTGCAGCTTTTTAACTTAAGTAAGAAAATAATACATGTGCCTGAACTAGGAAAACCTGTGTCTCAAGCAATAACATTAGGATAAAAGTTTAAGGGTTTCTGTAATGACATTGTGAAGATTCATTTAAAAAATAATAATGTACAAATTAAACAAAGTTTTTCTTCGCAGGTTAATTTATTTCAACAACGACAACTTTTTTTTATTTGTAAGTACACAATCAGCATTTGTAAGCGCGAACTACACGTGTTTGTTTGTGGGCATACATCTGATACATCTGAGAGCTTTGAATGAATATATCCTTGCAACTTAGATTATAGACATTAGGATAATCTATTTTGTGAGAGCTGTTTCGTGGGAGTCAACCCTCAAGAGCCCTCTTTGAACTTAGTCGTCGCTATGGAAAGCACCAATTAAACAAGCAAAGACCCAGTTGCTGTTAGAATGGATGGACCTTTGTTAATCGGTCGTTGGTACAGGCATATGGATTTATCAACCCATATAGAAGAGCATATTTGGAAAATAAAATAATATTTTTTGTGTGCTCTGCTGGGATTCAAACCCACAACCTTCCAATTCACTACCTCCCAATTTACAACCTTGTGATCACGAGTCGGTAGCGTTAACCACTAGACTATGGACCGGCAGTTGTTTGTATGCTATATTTACTCTTTCCCCCAAACGTTCGGAGTGCAATTTCATAAGTTAAAAAAATTTGGTCATTTTACATTTTCGGTGTAACTAGTAGAAATTGAAGATTTTAAGGGAAGAGAATTGACAGAATTGTCAGAAATAAAATGTAAGCCAACTTGACATCTGACAGACACACTATGACAGTCAAGAAATAGGAAGGCAACATAAAAAATATCATGCTGTTTGCGACAATACCAGATACCAAATTTAAAAAAAACAACTGGGCTGGAAGTCTTATCACCATGGTAATTCTTACATACCGAATATCGATCATATTAGTATGAAGACCTGTCAATGTCCAATCAGCTGTCCACTAGCGGCCATCTTGTCTTGATACTAATCTGAACGATATTCAGTAGGTAAGATGTAACGTGGTGATGAGACTTCCAGAGCTGGTCTTATTTAAATATATGTAATCATGTTTAAACAAACACACGGTCTGAAAAGGTTAAACGTGGTATTGAGAGTGTGGTTTACCTGGAAGTGTGGGCTGGAAACACATCGTGATATTTGTCGGAAGAGCGGCTCCTGAATCCTGGCAAACTGAGGAGGTTCTATGACATCTAGTATTTCTTCTATTTCTCCCAAAAACATCACCTGCAAAACAATGGACAATGCATGTTAACACAATGAAGCAGAATGCTACATTGTTTTAATTGTTCTATAATAAGATTATTTCTTTGAGAATTCGCTAAAGACAAACGTGTTTATTTTTATTGGGTTCCTTGACTTGGAGATTGGTATAAGGCTGACCACTCATACAGTAAAAAGTGGTTCACTTTTGCCAAAGTCACTCCTTGGGTACAATTTTGATAACACCTCTGACGGCATTTTTTAAGCAAACGATAATACATTTTTTGACCCGCATTGTCAAAAGCTTTTGTCGCTCCATTGCTTTTTTTGTTCAAACTGTGTACACAAACAAACAATTAACCTTTCACAAACGCTTTTTGTTTTATTATTTATTTCCTAAGCACTTGCTTACTTCCGATGCATGAGCCCCTTTTCCATAAATTTTTCCATAATTTTCCAAAATCAGGCCCTTGCTTCAGGTTAGTTGGCAAGAGTTGCAGGCTTTATCTTCATTTGAGGTTTGGGTGTAATTCTGTAAATACCCACGCAGAATCTTTTTAAGAAAACTTGATAATGACTGCGGGCTTTGCAACTTACCAATTGTTGATTGTATTTCTGGGTTGGGTCCAGCTGGACAATGTATCTTCCTTTTTACTGATGCCGCAATGTTGTTTTGGAGAAGCAGATTTTTTAAACCTGAACAGCCTCTCGCAATAGGGTAATTTCACGTATTTTTTTTATTTCATAAAATGACAAGACTACCTTTTAAAAATGCATCTGCGTTTTTAAAAAAAATATATCTGGCTTAGTTTTTAAACTACAGCTCGGTAAAATTCGCCCATTTTCGATTTCCGCTAAAACAGCTCATTTTTTTATTTAGGCGGATGTGACGTCAATGGATCTCACAATGTATGGAGTGTACCGTTAGGTTTTCTAAGACCGATGGATCCATCTACGTAATTTTGACGTCACAGCGTGTTTCTTCGGCCCCACTGCGTTTTGGCGGTATTCAAATTCTCAACATTTTATTTTTGAAAATTATCAATGATATCTTTATTTTTACTATTTAAAAAATATATGGTTGTGATCCTTGAAATGTACTCTACATTACCATAGTATTTTAAACCGTTTTTCCCACCACTGCAATTACCCTATTACAGGTATAATTGGAAATGCTATGTATCACCTTGGTGCAGTTGCATTGGCGAGAGACAAAAAGTGTGTCAATGCAACAAAATAAATCCCCAAAACACGCTAGGCACAACCAGGTACACTTTGCCAAGTAAGCCCCTATTATCTAAGTTGCAAAGATATATTACATTTGAGATTCATATCCAATGCATTCCCACAAGCAGACACATAAAAGTTTGCGCTTAAAAATGCCGCATGTGGACTTACAATGTATATATATATTTATATATATATTTTTTTAAATAGATTTGTGGAAAGGAATGCAATCCACCAACCTATTTTACCTGGCCAGTTGTCTTCATGCGAAAGCAGAAGCTTGTGTGCATGCAACGGCATCTGTTGAACCAGGGTCGAAGTTATCGTCGCGGGATTCGAACCAGCGTTATTCGGTTCCAAATAACCTGTCTTGATCCCCGCGGCTATAACACCGACCGATATAAAAACCCAATCTCAAATGAACATAAGCCCTGCAACTCTTGGCGACCTTCCCTGAAACCGGGGTGGCATTGGCAAAGTGAACCATTTTTTACAGTATGGGTGGTCAGCCTCATACCAACTATATACTATAGCAAGTGTTGCAGAACTGGTTATTTCTTCTTGAGGGACAGTTGCTGTGTCGTGGCTCACCTCCTTCTGCGAGCAGGTCTTGGGCCAGAACTTGAGCAGGCCGCGCACCACGGGCTCGGTGAGCGTGGCGTCCTTCTCCAGGAACTGCACCACGCAGTAGGCCAGCTGCGCGTGGTACAGGGACAGGCACTTCACCTTGTGCAGCGGCAGCAGCACCTTCACCAGGAACTGCTTGTGCTCCAGCTTCAGCGGCAGCGCAAAGCCATTTATTATACTGGAACACACACACACACATTAATAACCTGTGTAATAATAATAATAATTAGGATTATTTATTCGGTGAGCGCTGTGAATCACACCTCAAGAGCCCCCTGCGAGCTTGGTTGTCGCTGTAGAAAACGCCAATTCTCAAGCAAGACCCAGTTGCTGTAAGGCTGGATGAACCTTTAGTGACCGGTATTTGGTAAAGGTATATGAATTTTTCACCCAGCGAAGAGCATAATATATGAAAATATAAATTGGTAAATTTTTTGTGCTCCACTGGGATTCCAACCCACAACCTTCCATTTACAAGTCAGAAGTGTTAACCACTAGACTACGGACCGGTACAATACTGTTACGAACTATGGATTCGCAGTACGTGAGCCTAAGCACGCTGGTGTGTGTCAACCTCGGCCCTGAGACATGAAGGAAGCAAACAAATAGGCATGTTTACAGTCCTCAACAGGTTAACATATCTCAGCACTTTTATTTTTTCAAACCGACTAATAAAAACACATGTTATGTACTTAATGCCTGAAAAATGTAAGACTGATTTGTTTGACAAAGATAAAGGTCTCAAGACAAGTGTAAAATGCTGAAAGAAAGTGTTGAAGAATATAAAAAGTAAATGTTTATCAAAATAAGATAATATTTCCTCACACTATTATTACTTTCCACTTGTACAAGATTGTCACAGTAATGTCATGGTTAAGAGATGCATAAAGGCTTTTCAAGGAGGCTTCAAGCCTCATGCTGCGTTCCAATATTAAATCCAGAATGTTACAACCTAGATTTCAACCCGCACTTAGTTGCTTTTAAGGAAAAACCTTAAATATTTAGTGTAGAATGTAGTGTCATCTAAATGTGAGTAAAAATTAATCAACGCATATGTATACATAAAGTAGATCTGATCTGCAACATAATGGCTGCTTTCTAGACATCCAAAATACACGACACAACACAAATACCGACACTAGAAACAGAATATTTGCACAAGGGGTCTTCCTCCTCTGTTTCAATCCTAGGATTGGTTTACAGCCACGTTCATCCATTTTTGTGCCATTTCTCTCTATCCAACGCAATCCCTTTGGGCTCCTCATAGAAAGAACAGCACATAAAAAAGATTGGTTCATTTTGCTGGTTCATGAGTTGTCATTGGGTCTTTAATGTGGTAGTTTCCCATTTCTTTTCACATAAATACAGGGCACCAAAGTTGCAAAATGCTTGAATGTTGGCAAGCACCATTTTGCCGAGAGAGTGACTCTAACATTACATTAAACAGAAATACGCTTTATAAACATCAATGGAATTGGTGATAATGAAAAAAATAATAATGCAATTTGATGTTTGATGTCGACACACCTTTTTCAAAGACATGCTAATATTTGTGATTTTCATTTCCATCCACCAGAGAGGTTGAATGTGGCAAATTAACGGAGTCACGGCCAAAGTAGAATATACAGCCAGCACAGTACTGTATGAGAGTAAACATGCTCTAAATGTTTGCTCATCTCATTTCTATCTAAATCAAACTTCAAAAATAGCAATATTTTTGAGATGGAAGTGCACATCTTTCATTAATTGGCAAAATACGCATTGGAATTGAGTGCTTTCTTATTAACAATTTTGTGAGCTTAATTAGTTAACTGATTTAATGCAACTTCTTATCGCATTGTCTCTAAAAATGTGGCGAGTGCAACCTATTTCTTTTCACAAGAGGGCTGGCTTTGAGCCAACTATTTCACTTGAAGTGGGGGCTTCCCAGCTGGTTCTGGTTCTCATTTCTTGTGAAGGCCGAATACTTAAACCTTACCGGTATTTGGATTTTTGGGTTTGAAATAAAGACCGAAATGGCATATCATTTCTGACCCTTTCACCCTTTGGGATTGAACGTAAGCGATCGACCAACTTAGATAATGTTGCTTTACCAACCCCGAGTATAAAATATTCTCTTTTGCCAATGTCTCACCGGTCCAGGGAAAGGCAGCAGGAGTTGGAAGGTTTATTGTTCATGTGGGGTTTGGTTTATTTTGTAAGTACATATACAGAATCTGTAAGCGCAGATTTAAATATGTCTCATTTCCTTAAATGCTCCAGTTTATTTATACAGAAGACTAAGTTGGAATGTACACAATAACTCATGTAAGTTTCATCGCAAACTGTTCACTAATAATAATAAATAATAACAGGCTGATTTATTTTAAATTACACATGATAAGAGAGCGCCGTTTTTGTGTGTGTCACACCTCAAGGGCCCTCTCCGATCATGGATAAGACTTTCTAAACAAGTGTGCCTTGAGTGCTCCTCGAAATACACCCACAGATTTGGAGTTCTTCACTCCGGGTGGCAGTCTGTTCCACTCCACCGGCCCCGCAACACGGAAAGCGCGGTCTCCGAAGTTTGTACGAATCTGACGGCGCGGCTGAACCAAATTGACTACTCCATCACCCGCAGATCTGAGTGTCTGCCTCCTAACACCCATTTCAACAGGTGAAATCATATCAGCCAGATAAGGTGGGGCCAAGCCATTGATGGCTTTATATACCATTAAACAAACACGGAAGACCACCCTCTCCGGGAAACGAAGCCAATGAAGTTTTTTTAACAGCGGGGTGATGTGAGCGAATTTGGGAATCCCGAATATGAGTCTTGCTGCCGAATTCAACACAGATTGAAAGCGATTAAACTGTTTCTTCGGCTGACCACTATAAAGCGTCGAGCAATAGTCAATCCGAGACATCACAAACGCACTCACCAGGGTCTTAACCGCATCTGACGGCAGACATTTTCTTATTGCCTTTATTTGGCGAAGCGAAAAAAAAGAAGAAGCTATTGTGGCATCTATTTGCCTATCCAGTGTCAGGTTACGATCCAGTAAGACTCCTAGAAGTCTTACCGAATCAGAAGGCTGGATTAGCTTACCTCCTATGGAGAGTGGTACTCTATTCACCAGAAGGTGGTCACGCCTCGATGTGGCTGCCCAGAGTATCTCCGTCTTATCCATGTTTAAGATTAGGCCATTGTTCCTCATCCACCCACCGACCTCCAGAGTTAACTTTTAACTAACTTAACTAACTTTTAACACTAGTTAACCTTTTCACTTCTGAATAGTCTGGCTATATGAATACCCCCAGTGCAAAATACTTTTTCAAGCACATTTTCAAAAACATTTCATGCCTTTCTACCTTCATTCATTGACAACACTTCTAACTATGTGAACAGTCGCATGTATTAGTTATTCAATAACAAAAATTACAAAGGTTTAGCACATATTTCTTTATTATCTTTAATCTTATTATCTTTATTTATCTTTATTATGAATTTTTAACACAGGTCAGGGATAAGTTCAAAGTTGGATGACGCCTATGATTGACAACCGCACTGTATGCAAGTTGACACTTGACGCCTATGCGTGTCACCCGCAGTTGAAGGGTTAAGCAGCCCATACAGACAAACATCCATACATACATCCGTTTGATTTAATAAAAAATAAGATAAAAGTTGAGATGCCGTTGTGGCTCACCTCCCGAGGATCTCGAGCAGCTCCCCGACCCCGTTGAAGTGCTCCGTCTCGTAGACGAAGCGCAGGAAGATGTTGTTGATCTGCTTGCGGATGAAGGCCCGCAGGCCCAGGAACTTGCCGTAGATGCGGTGCAGCACCGTTTTCAGGAAGTCGCGCTCCCGCGGGTCCTCCGAGTCAAACAGGTCTAACAGCTGCACAACAACAACACACATACGTACTTAGTAACACATCCAGGTAGTCATATCTCATATCATGTTGTTCATTGTTACACCGGGCATAATAATATTAGGATGATTCATTAGGTGAGCGCTGTTTTTGTGTGTATCACACCTCAAGAGCCCTCTGCGAACTTGGTCGTCGCTGTAGAAAGCGCCAATTCTCAAGCAAGATCCAGTTGCTGTAAGGCTGAATGGACTTTTGGTGACCGGTCTTTGGTAAAGGTATATGAATTTTTCACCCAGCGAAGAGCATATATGAAAATATGTATGGTATATTTTTTTGTGCTCCGCCGGGATTCGAACCCACAACCTTCCATTTAGGAGTCAGAAGGGTTAACTACTAGACTACGGATCGGTCATAAGCTGATGAATGTTATTTTTTTGGAAGAAATGTAAAAGGGTATTATATAAAAATGACAAGTGGCATCAAGATGAAGTAAAATGTTTTACATTTTGCCTTGTTTGTGTATTAACACTGAAAATTCATATTCAATCATTTATTTAGTGTAAGGATTTCAATCAAACACTGTTTTATATTTTCACTTTTACAATTATTTATTCTTTAATTTTACTAACGTTTTCGATCTTAGATCATCGTCAGGTATAATTTTTTTTTTTTTATACCTGAAGATGATCTAAGATCGAAAGTAAAATTAAAGAATAAATAATTGTAAAAGTGAAAATATAAAACAGTGTTTGATTGAAATCCTTAAACTAAATAAATTCTGTGCCACCTGTGAAAAGTGATACAACTCGAGTTATACCCTTTTTGAGATTTTTACATAGAAATAATCAGAAAAAAATTAGCGATTTTTTGGTCGTACTCACATTCTTCTATCTGCTATAGTTTAGGAAATATAACTGGCAGGATTTAGGCAAAAAAACGTGAAAAGTGATATAAGTCAAGTTGTATCCCTTTTAGTAATTGATCCACACATTGTTTTTTACAAATCTATCGTGAATATTGATACATCTCGACTTATATCACTTTACACCAATTTTTGACTGGAATTTTAGCCAAGTTATACGATTCAGGTAAATTATGAAAATACTACTATTTTAAGTACAACAATTGTGTCTTTGGGGTAGTATTTTTATAATTAGTTTGAGCAACATTCTGCCTGGACCATTATCTTATGAGTTATTAAATTTAAAAAATATTAAGCTTTTTGTGTATCACTTTACTCAAAGACAACTTATAGGTGCAATATAATTTAACTCGACTTGTATCATTTATCACGTAATAAATGATACAAGTACAGGCAAAAAAAAGGTACAACTGACAGAGTTTAATAAATTATTTGTAAACTATAATAGTAACCATAAAAATTAGAATGCACAGTGAAAGTGAATGTTTTTATCTACAAAATAAGGTACTTATGTGTAACCTAGCCCACTTAGTTCATGAATTAGAATTTTTTAAATCTTGTTTTTGCTCTCCTGTAAAATGATGATTTTTGAGTTGTATCACTTTTCACAGGAGGCACAGAATTATTAAGATGTTTTAATAGATTTAATAGATTAATTATTTAATGCACAACGTAACTTAAGGCATTTTTTGTAAACAAATAAAAACCATTAACAGGGACACTTACGGGTCCAGGAGCATAATTTCTCAACATATTTTCATTAAACGCAACTAAGTTACACATATAATGTAACTTCTTGCCACAAAATCTCCTAAGGGTTTCAGATGTGGCGAGTGGAACCTATTTATTTTTACAGGTAAGGGGGCCGGCCTTGCGCTAACCACTTCAGTTGAAGTGCGGGTTTCCCAGGTCCCGAGGGGGCTGGTACTCATTTCTGTGAAAGCTGAGTAAACCTTGCGGGTATTTTATTTTGGGGTTTGAAATAAACACCAAAACGGGAAATCATTTCTGACACACTTGGTGGGATTCAAACCCGGACTCACGGCATGGAATGCAAGTAGCACTAAAAATATTATTTATTTATATGAGCGATATTTGCATCCCAAACTCCATACTTTCTTCCAGATCGGAACTAAGTCGAGGCAAAGAGTAGTACTATGTTAGCTAGAGACTATTTTTTTTAGATGCATACTCAAATGAGGATGTACAAACGCAACTAAGCTACACATGTAGTGTAACTTCTTGCCTGCGTTATCCCTGAAGGGGTCGCATGTGGCGCTTCGGGACCTATTTATTTTTACAGGTAAGGGGGCCGGCCTCACACCAACCACTTTCAGTTAAAGTGGGGGTTTCCCAGCTCCCGGGGGGGCTGGTTCTCATTTTATTGTGAAGGCTGAGTAAACCTTTGAGATCGAACCCTTGCTCTCGGCATGGAATGCAAGCATTCTACGAATTGAGCTATTGACCTTTTTACGAGCTTGATTGTCGTCGCTACAAAGCGCCAATTCTCAAGCAAGACCCAGTTGCTGTAAGGCTGGATGGACCTTAAGTGACCGGTCATTGGTAAAGGTTTTATGAATTTTTCAACCCAGCGAAGAGCAAATTTGAAAATATAAATGGTATATTTTTTGTGCTCCGCCGGGAATCGAACCCACAACCTTCCCATTCAGAGTCCGCAGTGTTACCACTGAGCTACGGACCGGTCATAATATAATAATATAATAACACCGATTTAAATATCTGAATCAAGAATAACAAGAATAGTACTACAAACTTGGAGTACTTACGTGCGACTGCACATGCATACATAGAACAGTCTGGCACTTATATAGTATGATGGTGATAATGTTTACGAACTACAAACTTCGAAGTACCTACGTATGCCTGTACAGGTACAGTAGTGTGTGTAAAACGTCTGGGGCCTGTATTTTCAACGTACAAGTTAACAATTGTAGCTCACAATTGTTAAAATTTGACAGATCTGACGTAACTAGTGTATTTTGAAACTACAAGTACACAACTTGTAAAGAACAAGCTACAATTACAAGTCCACAATCCATAGACAACTTTTTTTACTTTATCGTAGAAAACGTCAAAAAAAATGCCTAATCTAACAAGTGTATTACGAACATAAATGAAAGTCTTACAAAATTGTTAATTATTAACTGTCAAAATCTAACAAGCCTACCTAGCTTTGGAGTTAGGTAGACTTGTAAACTTGCTTTACACTGAACTTTTGATGAGCCTTTATTGCCATCATTTTGATGTTTATTTTTCATAATATCACTCTTTATTTTTATCGGAAGTCCGTATAGGGACTGTGCATACATCTCAAAGACTATGTGGTTCCGCGTATATATACCTCAATGGGTTCCACACATTTTTCACTGTTAGAAAACTGATATTCCGACATAGACGAACTGCTGATCGCCGAAAAAGACTTCGTATTTCTGAAGAAATGTGAGCCTTCTCCTGGGCCTTCCACCTCCACGGCTGAGGTGCATGCATCTTCTATCACCTGTAGCGCACATGACAAACATGTGCAGGTGAACATGAAGGCGCACGTCAGGAGTAAGGCAACTGCTACAGACCCTCCTGCATTAGTTGACAGAGCCTCATCACCCATCATGTGTCTCCAACCACACTTACTGGCAGATGCTGAATGCCATCTTAACATTGCATTTCCAGCAGTTGAATCCGATGTCTGTAGTCAAAAGTCAGACAGTGAGTATGTGCCGGACAGTGATTCCAACCCAAATTGCAGCAAAATACCTGAAAATTCCTGCCATTCTCTTCAAGAATTTGTTATGCTCTTTTACTTTACCATCCTTGTATGTATACTCTCTAGATTTGTAGAAATCGCTGCTTTGCATCCTCAAGGCGTCAACTTTGCCTGGAGATTGCTTGCCGCGTTCGTCAACTTAGAAACAGAAATTGATGTTGATATAATTATTAAACATGTCATCGAGCATGCCCAGACATAACCTTGGCTTTTTCTTGATGGCCATCAAGGCCGTAGCCAAAAAATAATTTGGGGGGGTGTTTGATTTCGTGGAACAGTAGAAAAACATACAATTTAATAAAAGAAATAAAATGGTGTTACTTATCATACATATTTATTAGAAAACCATTACAGAAATATTATATTAATACGTTATTACAAAATTAAATTTAGTCTTTCTTTGTAGCGAACAAATCAATTACCTCCTCGGTGTCGATGTCAATTCTGCGGTGGATTGACATTAACGCCAAACCTGTGGATCTGTTGGCCTGTGGAGTTTCTCAAATAAGTTTTGAGGCGTTTCAGATAAGAGAAAGTCCTCTCAGGAGTACATGTAGAAACAGGCAGTGTCGCCATGATTTTTAAAAGTTTGTAAAAGGTACAAAAGAATGTGATGAGATGGTTTGGGCATGTGGAAAGAATGAATGATGATAGACTGACAAAGTATGTATACAAAGAAAGTGTGAAAGGAAAAAGAGGGAAGGGACGACCGAGAAAAGTATGGAGTGATCAGATTGAGGAGATTGTGAAAGAATGGGACATACAAAGTGAGCGTAAAAGAAGAAAATGCATGAAAAAGGTGATGGATATGAATGAATTGAAAGAGGTATGTAAGGATAGGAAAAAATGGAGGCAACTCTGCAGAGGCTCTGGCCACCCCTAGCGGAATGGCGACAGAGTTACAGTTACAGTGAATATTTGGAAATGTTGTGTATAACAACAAAGTGAGACGGGCAGACTGTAGATAATAGCTGCAGTCTCATGAATACTTATTAAAAGTCTAAAATGAATATCTTTTTTTTTTATTTCGGGGGGGGGGATCAATCCCCCTTGATCCCCCCCTGGCTACGGCCTTGATGTACATACTATTTGCTTGCTCGGCTGAAATAAATATGTGATTAAATAAATGAAAGAAATCAATAAAAAAATATTTTACAAATTCAACTTTCACTTTTTATTTCAAGAAGGTACAAGTCTACAACGATAGTTGTAACAAGTTAACAATGATAGTTACCTACAACCATCTGAAAATGGCAGTACACAATGGCATATAGTTACTGAATTTGATGAATGGAAGTGTCTATTTTTTGGTGTAAAAACAATTATAAGCATAGAACTTTTGCAATGCATATTGCTCTTTGACCCTCCGCACACTAGACGACTTGTCACTGCGAAAGTCGCCGCGACTAGTCGCCACGACTAGACATCTGTGCGGCTGTTTCGGCGACAGTCGCCGTGACTTGTAGTTGTGACGTCGTGCAGCAAGCCATGCCACAGAGTATATGGGTAGGTATACTGCGACTGTCTAGTGTGCGTGTGGGTGGCGCGACTGTCGCGGCAACAAGTAGCGAGCGGGCACGACTCCCGCAGCTAGTCGCCGAGTCTCGGCGTCTCAGACGCCAAGTGTGCGGAGCTTTGAACAAAGTGTTTGAAAACTGTCGGCCGCAGCCTGTCGCCACGACAAGTCGTCGAACTGTCGCTGTCGCCTGTCGTCTAGTGTGCGCCTAGACTTAAATACATCTTTTAAAAATGAGCCATCTCCTTCAGGCCGATGCCCCCAATTCCCGAAGTCAGCTGCTTTTATGTACGGAATGGTGGTTCCGGTGCCCGCCATTACTGGTCTTTTCCAGGAGCATTCAACAGAGGTTCTGCTGGGCTCAATACTTCTGCGGTACAGCCAGTATAAAAAAACAACTGCGTACAGCCACCTGTAACAAAAAATCTTAATAAATGAATATATTGACTAATGATTCAAGCAGGAATGACAAGTATCCCGCAACTCGATCATCTGACGTCACAATTATCTCAATTCAAGTGCGGACCCTATTACCCCAAGCAAGATAATATGGTTCTCAACATTTCATCTATCAGTATACGTGCCTACCTTACTCATGCACAAAATGAAATATTCAAGGAATCTTAAATTTTTATGATTCTTAATTTTATTCTAGCACTATCAGTAATGATTTCCCGTTTCGGTGTTTATTTCAAACCCCAAATAAAATACCGGCAAGGTTTACTCAGCCTTCACAAGAAATGAATACCAGCACTCTCGGGAGCTGGGAAACCTCCACTTCAACTGAAGTGGTTGGCGTAAGGCCGGCCCCCTTACCTGTAAAAATAAATAGGCTCAACTCGCCACATGCGACCCCTTCGGGGATAACGCGGCAAGAAGTTACACTATATATGTAGCTAAGTTGCGTTTTTTGTTTGTTTTACTAGACACCAGGCACCCACGACAAATCAGGTGATGAGAGATATGTACTTATATGTGATTGAATAAAAACATGTCGTTAAGGTACCTTGGGATGCAGGACAGTCTTCATCCTGACATGATAATATAATCTCCTCCGCTTCATTGATGATGGCAGCCACTCTGTATGCTTTCTTGTGGATTTTGTGTTTGGGTGTTATCCGACATTTTGTGACGCACAATTCACTCTCCCTTTTAGCTTCCACATATCCAACAGCACTCGCTGTAGTCTCCTCTCGTAGATCTGAAAAATACATAGAGTTATAAGGAAAAATATGAAAAAATAGTTGAAGTTTGAAAAGAAGTGTTCTGCAGTGAAAAAATGGCACTCATATAACAGAGAAAGGTTTGAGTGAAAATATGCACTGCTTCGAAGGCAAGAGTTAAAAGATTTGAATTTACTTCAATCCTATCAAAAAAACCTATTATCCTAATGTGAGGTTAGGGTTTAGCTTGCCCTTTTTTATCACAATGAGGACCGCACGTGAATTGGCATAGAAAAAAATGTGCCTTATCACGGCCGGGTTGCTAAAGAAAAGGAAAATAAATACTTTGTTATTGGTTGCTAATGACTGGTGTCCCATACAAGTGTGACGTTTACCCGCCTATAAAAAAGTTCTAAATTCCGATTGGCTACGATTCTATTCGTATAAAAGTTTTTACAACTCCTAAGCTATATGATTAAAGTGTAAAATAAAACTATTTAAAGCCACACAACAATCAATCCTTGAAACTAAGGGTCATAGAAATTGACAAACTTACCGGTTCACTTTGACACCGCGAAGTTCCGCGTAGCAGAAATCAGGATTATCCGTGAAAAACACACTTAACATCTCTTCATTTATAGTAGGAACATTGTCTGATTGTCCTTTTGCAAATCCTGAGTCCATCATTTTTACATTTACGTGCAAAATAAACATGGTAACTTTAAACTACCAAACGCTCCCACAGCACGCATACAGTATTTCAAACTTTGTACCGCTTTGTACTTCGCCTCACCAATTAGCAAGAAGTGAAACGTCTCTTTGCATTAAATTTTCAAGTTCTTCTTTCGTTTGCGAATGATGGTATCGTCTGCATATAGTTGTAGGGTACCTCGTATGTCCCATATAGTTATATCAACACAATAACATAACCTCAAAATGTGCACAGCATAGAGCAAAGTTTTTTTTTTCATAGTGATGTTACCAAAACTTGTAAAATCGTTATTGCAGACTTGTAAAACGATAAACTTGTAAAAAACAGAAATACCCATGAAAATGGAATGTTAGAAATACACTAGTAATTGTAACTTGTTAGTTACAAGGCTTGTTACTTGTAAATTGTAACTTGTCAACTTGTACGTTGAAAATACAGGCCCCTGGTATAATCCATCATGATAGTGAAACAGCCGTCTAGAGTAATCTAGAACAGAGATCGAATAATCTGGAATATGCAAGATAGGTCTCTGTTGTACCTATATAAAGGGACTGCAATGGGGCAGCAGCAGAGTAGTCGCTCGGAGCATTTTGTCGTGAAACCAATATACGCAGAGATTATCAAGTATTGTAAATTGTGAACCAAACCGTGTAAAATAAATTTTGCTAAAATAAATAATTGCAGTTTATTAAAAGAGAACCCCAGTAAAATCACAACAATAGGATGAATGAGGTGGTCACCTGTAAGACAAACTTCTGGTCGATGACTTTCTTGGCGATGGTGGGCTGGAAGTCGGTGGACTCGATGAAGCGCAGGAAGAACTCGTACACCAGCTGCAGGTGCGGCCACGACGCCTCCAGCGTGGGGTCGTCCTCCTCCGGGTCAAAGTCCGGGTTTTCGCTCGGCGGCAGCGTGCGAAACATGTTGGCTGATATCTGAACAAACAATACAATTGTTTAAATAAAAGTATTATTCAAATTGGATATAATACAAAGTCTACCAATACCATGTTTGTCTGATGGTATATAAAGCCGTCAATGGCTTGACGCCACCTTATCTGACTGACATGATTCCGCCTGTTGAGATGGGTTGGAGGAGGCAGACACTTAGTTCTGCGGGAGATAGTGAGGACAATTTGATTCAGCAGCTCCGTCAGATGCGTACAAATTTTGGAGACCGTTTTTTACGTGTTGCGTGTCCGGTGGAGTGGAACAGACTGCCACCCGGAGTGAAGAACTCCACAAGTCGGTGTTATGGCCGAGGGGGCCAAGTGGCTGTTCTTTCTAGCGTATTTGGAATAGAATAACGTTGGTTCGATCCCCGCTTGGGTCACTTGACTTTAACTTTGACTCTGGTTCAACAGATGGTATTGGGTAATTATTAATTAATAATTCATTAATATAAACAATAATGAATTATTAATTGATGATATTAATACCTGTTTCTGGCCAGGCAGAATAGGTTGGTGAATTGCATTCCTCTTCACAAAAAATGTGTGGGTGTATTTTGTGGAGCACTCAAGACACATCTTTTTAAAAAGTCTTATCCGTGATCGGAGAGGGCCCTTGAGGTGTGACACACACAATGGCGCTCTCTTTATTTTTTCTTCAAAATTTTTGATGATTGTGTTACCATTTTGATAATTTCAGGGTAGACAGGGTCAGTGAGCACGCCCCGCCCGCTGGTGATGTACTCCACCAGCTCGTTGAGGCTGGCGCGCTTGATCTCCTTGCCCTTCAGGTCGGACACCAGGTCCATGAAGTCAAACGCCACGCAGCACTGCCGCAGCTTGCGGATGAACAGCTCCTCCTGCTCCCCACTAGGCACATCTGCCAACAGACAACCAATATCTTCAGCATACAACAAACTATAAATCTAATATAATCTAAGTGGCAAGGATATATTAACATTCAAAGCTCATATGATGAACATCCTCAGTCGTCGTGTAGAGAGAGTGTCTCCTGAAGAGTTAGGTTGCTAAAGAAACGTCGAGAATAATGTAAGTTCTCTTATAACGGTTCGTGTTTTATCCCTTAAATAAATTTGTTTAGTTAAACTGTTTAGTTAAAATTATTGTATTAGGTGGTATACTAGTGCCAACCTTGATGTATGGAAGTGAAGCCTGGACGGTGAGTGAAAGGGAAATTAGTAAAGTCCATACAGTAGAAATGGACTATCTAAGAAGTATGATTGGGAAAAAACGAAGTGACAGGGTGAGGAATGATTTTGTAAGAGAAGAATGTGGTGTAAGGGAAAGTGTGAAAGTGAAGATTAAAAGAAGTATGTTAAGATGGTTCGGGCACTTGGAGAGAATGAGTGATGAAAGATTGACGAAGAAAGTATATGTTGCTAGAATAGATGGATGTCGTGGTAGAGGAAGACCGAGAAGGGTATGGAAGGATCAAATCTCTGAAATAGCGAATGAATGGGATATCCAGAGTCATAATAAAAGGAGGACTTGTATGAAAAAGGTTATGACTCTGGATGAAATGAAAGAAGTATGCAAGGACAGGAAGAAGTGGCGGCTAATCTGCAATGTTGATTTCTAATGTTGGTGTATTCATTTGCTACATTTTTTGCATAGGAAATTTTTGACTTTTTTTGTATAGATTTCTTTGTAAGGTTTTGTTCTTTTTTATATTTAAATGTAATTTATTATTCATATTCCTTGACTTATAGGTTGGTATGAGGCTGACCACCCATACTGTAAAAAATGGTTCACTTTGCCAATGTCACCCCTGTTTCAGGGAAGGTCGGCAAAAGTTGGGGGGCTTATGTTCATTTGAGGTTTGGATTTTATTTGTAAGTACACATTCAGCATTTGTAAGCGCGAACTACACTTGTTGGTTTGTGGGCATACATCTGAGAGCTTTAAATGAATATATCCTTGCAACTTAGATTATAGATTATAGATTGTACATATGTCAAATGACCGTAATTCCAACCTAAACCTAACAATCTTAATATTATTTATAAAGAAAATTAATACTTGGATAATCAGCTATATAACCAGGAGTGTCAACATGATCAATAAGAATATATAATATTTAATAATTCCTACACATTTATTAATTCTACAAAATAAGTTAACTATCATAAGTATTTGTGTGATACATAATATCTATGATATTGCTTACAGTGCTGTTTTTAGCACTACGAGCGCCCTGGGCGAGATTTCCAAGGCCCCCCTATCTACCATTCAAATCTATACGAAAGGGATACAAAGGGGCGCCTGCAGCGTCCTTATATACCTGGCGGCCTGAGCGGGTCGCCAAACCGCTCCCTACCCTAGCGCCGGCCCTGACTGCATAGTTTTGTCTTTATGATCCTAAGCCTCCGAGTTGTGGCCGTCATTACTTGATTACAAAACATACATCCTAGATTCGATTCCAACAGGGTTATTCACATTAATTTGATCCATAATATAGATCATCGTTTTTTGTATGAAAAAGTCACATTAGGTGGCAGTTGAGCCATGGATTTGCTGTGTGTGAATAACACTGCAAGTGATTAACTGCAAAGTATTTTGAAGGCATTAATTATGAATCTTAAATGTTAATTTATCCTTGCAACTTAGATAGTCGTCCCTATAGTCAAGCGGATAAGGCGGTGGAACTGGAAACAGCATTTTTGAAACACGCACCAGTTTGAGTCCCATCGTCTTCTATTGACGATAATAACATTGACCCTGGATCAATAGATGTGATTGGGTAATTCTTTTCATTAACGATATAAGTTTATGAATTATTTATTAATGATGTTTCCTTGACTTATAGGTTGGTATGAGGCTGACCACCCATACTGTAAAAAATGGTTCACTTTGCCAATGTCACCCCTGTTTCAGGGAAGGTCGGCAAAAGTTGTGGGGCTTATGTTCATTTGAGGTTTGGATTTTATTTGTACTTAAGTACACATTCAGCATTTGTAAGCGCAAACTACACTTGTTGGTTTGTGGGCATACATCTGAGAGCTTTAAATGAATATATCCTTGCAACTTAGATTATAGATTTATTTATAGATGTTACAAACTATCTCTTCCTAGCCAGGCAAAATTGGTTGGTGAATTGCATTCCTTTTTACAGATTTCTAAAAGAAAAATGATACTAAGAATACTAAGAACCATCAAACTGACTCAAAATTGAAAAAAAAAGATAAATAACAAATTGACATGTTTATTGCAACTCAATCTTTAGTATTACCAAAAGCATAACAAATACACGACTAGTGTTGTCTACAATTTATCATATTTGTAGGGAACTTTGAAATATCATGAGATGTCAACCACTGCTCGTACAGATGTCTGCCTCATCAATATGTATAAGCCTCGGCATGTACAAGCCGAGAAAAGAATAAATTTCAGCGGCATTTTACACAGTACTGAAAATAAGCATTTCCACGACACGCAGACAACTAAAATATCCATTATAATGCCTAGCGTAGTAATCCTGTAACAAATGAGCTGTACAGAACCAGAGGCAGCAATCTAGGATGATTTTTGGAAATGATGTATAAGTGCGAAAATGATGAGAAAATAATTTCCATACATTTATCTCATTTCAAAGAAAAAAATCCCAGATTGCCGTCTTTGGTTCTATACGAGTAAAATAGTACATTATTTGTTACTCTAAATGTCTATTCATCAAAAATAACCAGGTGTTTTGTTTTTCTATGGCAGTAGTTCCCAACCTTTCCTTTTTTCGAGGACCATTTATTAAAGTAAATAAATAAATAATAATATTGATATTAGAATGATTTATCTGGCCAGCGCTGTTTTTGTGTGAATCACATCTCACCTCAAGAGCCTTCTGTAAGCTTGGTCGTCTCTATACAAAGCGCCGATTCTCGAGCAAGACCCAGTTTCTGTAAGGCTGGATGGACCTTTGGTGACCAGTCTTTGGTAAACGTACATGAATGTTTCAACCCAGCGAAGAGCAAATTTGAAAATATAAATGGTGTATTTTTGAGGTATATTTATGGCAACAAAAGCTTGCAGAGGGATCTTTGAGTGTGCTTTACGCAAAAACAGCGCAAACCAAATAAATAATTTGACTATTTATTTATCCTAAGAACACCATTGACCAGTCCGTAGTCTAGTGGTAACACTTCACTCAAAGGGAAAGTTCAAATCCCGGCGGAGCACATAAAATATACCATTTATATTTTCAAATATGCGCTACGCTGGGTTGAAAAATTCATACACCTTTGTCAAAGACCAGTTACCAAAGGTGCATCCAAACTTACAGCAACTGTGTCTTGCTTGAGTGATTGGCGCTTTCTATAGCGGCAACAAAAGCTCTTCGGGTGTGATTTACACAAAAACAGCGCACACCAAATAAATAATCTGAATATATATATTATCCTGAGAACATCTCTTCTGGCGTGCTATTTATGTCAGGAACACCTGAACTTTTCTACTACTGGACATTTCTTATGAATGTTCGAATACATCTTTACAACTTAGATTATAAATGGACAGGATAGAGGATTTAGTGTCCTCACTTTGATGGCCGTCTATTTCACATATTTAGTGGGCAGGAGGAGCATAATGGAGTCATAAAGTGTCCCATTTAGCTTAAACTTTATGGGTAAATCGCCCACAATATTTTACATATTCTGTATGCATGATACATTCACGAGTTCTGTCATATTTTGTTATTTGTTAAACACACATATTTTTTCAATTGACAATTCAAAACCTCATAATTTTAATTTATCTTAAGAATATATCTTTGCAACCCTATTATACCTACATTCCAACAGAAATTATCACGCTTTCTATAATAATCTACAATCTAAGCTGCAAAGATATGTTAACATTTAAGGCTCATATCAAATGCATGCCCGCAGACAGGCGCATGTAGGTTCGCGCCTACACATTCTGCATGTGTGCATACAAATAAAAACCTCACATGAACATAAACCTTGCAACTCCTGCTTTCCCTGAAACCGGGGAGGCATGGGCAAAAGTGAACCAATTTTTCTCTATAGAAAGCGCCTATTCCCAAGCAAGACACATAAGTTGAAAGGCTGGATGGACTTTCAGTGACCAGTCTTTGGTACAGAGTGAATATTTCAATCCAGCAAAGAGCATACTTGAAAACAAATATTTTTTTGCGCTCCGCTAGGAATCAAGTTTGAAACTTTAACCACTAGACTACGGACCGTTCAAAATTCAAAAGTTATACAGTATAATAATATTAAACAAAAACTAACTGATATTTTAAACACTTGAAATTAATCTATAAGTAAAGGAGGAAGAATGTTACTGATAACGAAACACTGATAATGTCAAATAAATATAATTAAAAAATGAACAGGCTCAGTGTATCACATATTGATAAATTTATTTCATGGTATCAGCCTACAAGTGTACATCAGTGGCACTGAACCAGCGGTCCGTGAGAGCCTGGAGTGAAAATACAGAAAACAGTTGACATCTATCTATAATCTAAGACGCAAAGATATGCCCTTTTCAAATCCAATATCAATCGCCATTTCCTCTCAGTGTCTCAAAACAAAGCAATGCCACACACACCACAGCACTGCGCAGCTAACGGCCCTGCAACCGGACATGGACAACTGCCACATCACCAACACCTCTGCGGCACTATAACAAGTGTCATAGACCCTTAGAGCCTCTCGAATCTAGGGAGTCTCCCGCATAGGCTTTCTTAAAAAAAAAAAAAAGAATATTCAAGATTATTTAATGCATGCCCACAAGCAGCCACTGACTAAAGCTGTATGTGTACTTATCTACATATAATCTAAGTTGCAAAGATATATAAACATTTAAAATTCATATAAAATGCATGCCCACAAGCGTATGGTACCTACACAGACACTTGGTATGGGTGGTCAGCCTCATATCAACTTATAAGTCAAGGAATTAATTAAATCAGAAATTGCTGTGTACTTATAGAAAATAAAAATCCAAGCTTCAAATGAATATAAGCCCTGCAACTCTTACCATTTTCCCCCGAAACAGGGGTGTTATTGGCACAGTCAACCATTTTTTTTTACGTATGACTGGTCCACCGCAGATATGACTTCACTTTGTTCTGCCCTTGCACACTTAGTTCATCTCCTTGACATTCATCACTCTTTTCGTGCATACTCTTTTATTTTCCTCATTCTGCAGGTTCCGTTCATCTACAATCACGCTTCTTTGATAAATCCAGTCTTTCCTCAGTCTCCCCTCTCCAAGCTCTTCTTTAACATTCCCTATGTAAACTCTTTTTATCAGTCATTCATTGTCCATTCTTTTAAGATGCAATAACTCTTTAACAACAAATTATTGACAATATGTAAAATTATTACAATTTATGTTTCAGCCTAATAGGATTTATTATTCCTTGGTTGAATAACAATAAAAAATGGATTCCATGATCAAACAAATTTGGTCCTTGGTCCGATCGAAACGGTGAAAGTAGTCATGTAGGAGTTTAAGGCTTAAACACAGCTAGCGGTATAGACTGGAACGTTTCTTTCAAGGATCTGTTGCCGTGGACTATCGAAGCTGAAGTTTCCGGACATTTCGCTGTTGTCTATGATGAGCTTCTTCAGCGTGATGATACAGTTTCATCAACATCACACTGAAAAAGCTCAACGCAGACAAACAGGGCAAAATGTTCTAAAGCTTCAGTTCCGATACACCACAACAACATATTCCAAAAACGTAGTCTATGGTCTACGAAAGGTTACAAATCACTGAAGCACACAATAGACCAGTATTTAGGCAGCCGCTTATCATGGCTAATCTAAGTTGCAGAGATATCTAACTCCTTCTAATCGGCACACGGGTATGCAATCAATTCACCGGCCACTATCTGCCATTATCTGAATAGCTGCGTGGCGGTTACTTTGATTTGGGAGTAATTGATTTCCAGTGAATGCTAGTTGCACGATAAGCTGGGCCAGTCGGTGTATGAATGCACTGCATCAATACACCGAGTACAAAACATTGCACAAATACTCCAACATCAAGGAAACAGAAAAATTATGAAAACTAAAATACTGTTTGTATTTACTGTTTGTAAAATAAAATAAAGTTTTTTTTAAAGATAATAAAAGTATTATGATTTTTTTTTTTTTTTTTTAAATGTTGCAGCGGAAACTTTGTAGTACTCCATTTTAATTTAAAAAAATGAAACCAAACTTTGTTTTATTCTACTAAGTATGTAATTTTACAAACAGTAAATACAAACAGTATTTTAGTTTTCATAATTTTTCTGTTTCCTTGAAGTAGAATAAAACAAAGTTTGGTTTCATTTTTTAAAATAAAAGTATTATGAAAGATAGAAAACATTATTTTATACCCTAGCAGTGGCGAAGGGTGCCATACAAGCCGGTTTCCATGGTCTCCCGTTTAAAATGAGGCAGAAATGATAATAAAGTAGACTGCATGGTTTCAATGGGGGAAAAATATGTATTGTTTCTTTAGTTTTAAATGTATTTTTTTACTTTGTGCTTATATTTTTTAACTACTTTGTTACATAATTTTAAAAGGGAAGCCGATGGGAACCGGCTTGTATGGCACGTTTCGCCACTGTACCTAGTTATTGATATGAGTATTTATTAAAAAAAAATGTTTTCAGGATTGCTTCCATTCAGTAATCTCTATGTACATTTTTATGTTAACACAATGGTTGAGTATTTACGCAATATTTCATACAAGAAGTACGGCACATTCAATACTAACACTCTTCGTCCGGTCGATAGCTCAGTTGGTAGAGTGCTTGCATTCTACCCCGTGAGCTCGGGTTCGAATCCCACCGAAGAGGGTGTCAGAAATGATTTCCTATTTCGGTGTTTATTTCAAACCCCATAATAAAAATACCAACAAGGTTTACTCAGCCTTCACAAGAAATGAGTACCAGCCCCCTAGGGAGCTGGGAAACCCCCACTTCAACTGAAGTGGTTGGCGTAAGGCCGGCCCCCTTACCTGTAAAAATAAATAGGTTCAACTCGCCACATGCATGCGGCAAGAAGTTACACTATATGTGTAGCTTAGTTGCGTTTTTGAAATGATTTACAATGGACTAGGAGGAACATATGTTCCAAATTTATTTTTCTCCGAAGATCAATATCAAAGGTTAGAAGAAGAAGTCTGGCTACGTAGCCTATGAAAATAAATTGTTTCGACACAATGTGACAACTTTGGGGACATCGCGGTAAGAGGTTGCATTATATGTGCAGCTATCTAATTTAAACGACACTTTTTTAAAATACATTTGTGAAGAGAAATGCAATTCACCAACCTATTCTGCCTGGCCAGAAACAGGTATTAACATTACCAATTTATAATTTAATATTTCAATGAATTATTAATTGACAATTAATCAATGACATCTGTTGAACTAGGGGCAAAGTCATTGTCGATAGGACACGACGCAGGCGGGGTTCGAACTTTTGATTTTCTCAACAATGCAAATTTGAGTGCCGTTACCTTATCCCCTTGACTATACCAGCGAATAAGTTTAATGTGAATTTGTGTTTCGATGCAAAAGAAGGATTTTGTTTGTTTTCACAACAATGGTAAGAGAAGAGAAGAATTCCAAGGGGAACCGCTATTTTCCAATAAGTCAGTATGGTGTTGCACATGCATAAAAATGCAACTTAGATACTTATAACCAGTCAATGCGAATCTATTTACAGTTTTACAGTGAAATGCTAGTGGGGAGACCAGCGGGGGGAAGAGTGAAGGCCGGGGTCAGAATCCATCACACAACTTCCTTCCTCAGTATTGCAATACTTTTAAAGAGCAACAACATTGTAAAATGTAAACATACAATAAACAAAAATAGATCAAGCAAATGTTCCCAATTACATCTGTTCTCAGAATGGAGTCTTTTACTATTTGAAATTGTACTAATATAATCTAATCTAAGTTGCAAAGCGACGTAACATTGGGGATTCATATTACATGCATTCTCACAACAAGACACGTTAAGTTCGCTCTTGCACATTCCGCACAGTGTACCAAAAGTCAACCCAGGTGCTGTAACACTGGATTGACTTTTGGTACACATTCTTAGTCACGTTAGACAGATGAATTTTTCAAGCCAGCGAAGGGCATATTCAAAAGTAGACAATATTTTTTTGTGATTTGTGGGAATCAAACCTGCGACCTTCCAATCATGAGTCTGTAGCATTGACCAGTCTGCTTTACATATTGAATAATCTTGAATAAACATAGCAATAATGTATGAACTATATCTCGTTTATCGCATGTAGCCTCACAAAATGTAATTAGACAAACAAACAGTTATACATGTAATATATGGGATAAACAACATAGTTATATTTTCATAATAATTCTGCTGTATTATGCTGCAAAACTACAGTGGAATAACACTGGTTTGATTCCCGCCTGAATGATCTTAATACCTGTTCTAGCCAGGCAAAATAAGTTGGTGAATTGTACTCTTCTGCACTAATGTAAGTTTTGAAAAAAAAAATGACCGCTCCCGAGGCTCTCATGGACCACCCGTTAAGAAAAATAAATTTAAGTATTTTAAACTAAATATTGTAAGATTTAAGTTTTGAAAATGAACACCTGCATACTGCATATGAGCAAATGATTAATGATTGAACGGTTTCCCTGAATAGTGGATATTTTGTTAGTTGGCTACTATTTGCAGTATCTAATCTAATCTAAGTTGCAAAATATGTTACATTGGAGATTCACATTACATGCATTCCCACAACCAGACACGTACAAGTTCGCGCTTACACATGCCTCATGTGAACCCATAACATAAAAACCAAATCTCAAATGGACATACACCCTGCAACTCTTGCCGTCCTTTCCTGTAACAGGGGTGACATTGGCAAAGTGAACCATTTTTACAGCATGGGTGGTCAGCCGCATACCAACCTATAAGTCAAGGAACATACACGACAAATTACATTTTATAGATCGATAAATAATAATATCTATGGACAACAGCAGTATGACAATGTTATATTATTGTGATATATATTTGGCTAGCAAATCAGTTCCCTTATGTGTCTGTCTCGTCCGGTCAATAACTCAATTGGCAGAGTGTCCGATTGTTGTGGGTTCAAATAAGAAAATGCAACATGATTTCCTGTTTCAGTGCTTTCATCATTTTGTATAAAACCCTCTCTTTCCAACACAGCAGTGATTTTAAGGCTGGCCCTCTCGCATGTGAAAATAAAAAGGTTCCTTCAAGGATAAAGCCGTACAACTTAGTGTATCTAGATGTGGCCAAAGTCTACGGAGTAACCTCCACTCATTCATATCCTGACATACATTTCTGCATTCATTTTTATCAATAACTATTTTAACCGATTCCCTACCAGAGATAACATACCTCATAAAAAAATACTCTTTTTATAAGGCCATGTTAACCATACCAAAGACGATATGCTGCATATATAGATAGATATTTTTTGCATTAAATATTACGTTTTAGCCTGATATTTCAAAATAGTTCACTAAAGTATATCAATTCAAAACAATGTGTTTCCTGGCTACTTAATAAAAATAGGAGCAAAGTCCCAATTTCAAATTTTCTCAGTGGGGTGACATTACAGATCTAGGGGACTAGGGGCTAAGCAAATATAACTAAATATTGGTTAGCCATTTCCCTTACAGCCCAGCCGGGTGACGTTACATTTTTTTCCCGCTATTATGGCGACTTCATTAGATATTTCCTGCAAATTATTTCAACTGACACTCGATATAATATACTGTGTATAAGTCCTGGAGATTCTCTCATTTGTCTCTTATAACAGCATTCATTGAGAGAAGAGTATTTTATTTATTGCTGGCAGAGGAAGGGTTAAGTCATATTATGGAAAAAATCATATCACACACAGATGAATACACATTATTATATGCTGTTTGGCTAACTCATTAGATTCCAATTGTGTTTTTGTTTATTTTGCTTACTTATACAATAACTATAACTACATTTCCCTTCCACTAGGGCTGGCCACAGCCCCTACAGATTTCTCAGGTAGGAATAATTGGAAATAACTTTTATATATACATACTTTCATCCATTTCTACTCACCAAACCTGTAAATTGGTAGGGAAATTACTTGATTTAATGTTATTGACAAAATAACTTGACTTTTAAAAAATAAACAATAAAAACCACTGGAATGTTTTATAATTGAAATATTTTTTGCATGAGCGACACTCCAAATCACAGGTGGGACAACATGACATTTAAAATAGTGTTACGTTTGAATTTGACAACTCAAATTGACTAGTCATATATTCATTGAATTCCGTTGAATTTAATCATACATCTGGGTGACAGAATTTAAGATTCCTGCCACAATATGGTGTTCTTCCTGGTTCACTCACTTTAATCATGATGATTTTAAATCTTGCAAAAAGTTGCAGATCTATTGTATCCCCAGCTTAAGGTACCACTATAATCTAAGTTGCAAACATATATTGACTTTTAAGTCTCACATTTAATGCATACCGATAATTAGGTACAAATAAGTTTGTGATTACACATGCTGCATGTGTACATACAAAATAAACCAAACCTCACATTAACATACACTTTGCAACTCCTGCCCTCTTTTCCTGAAACCAGGGTGGAATAGGGAAGTATCACATAATTTTTTCATTGTATAAAATGGTAGAATACATTTTTAAAAATGCATCTGCGTTTTCAAAAAAAAAAATATCTTGCTTCGTTTTTAAACTAAAGCTCTTTAAAATTAGCGTATTCTCGATTTTCGGAAAAAAGGTAATTTTGTTTATTTAGGCAGATATGACGCCGATGCATTTTCGGAGTGCAGGTATCGGCGTGCCCAGTGGCGAATCTTGACGTCATTTTGACGTCAAGATTCGCGAAGTCGAACGCGCTGTGTTTTGGCGCGACTAAAATTCTCCGCATTTTATTTTTTTAAATTATCAATGATATTTTTATTTTTACTACACAAAAAATATATGGTTGTGATCCTTGAAATGTACTCTACAGAACCATATTATTTTCAACCGTTTTCCCTACCACTGCAACTACCCTATTGGCAAAAGTGAACCAAGCCTAAAATTTTGTGTTTATAAAGTACCTAACTCATTTTTCTCAATATGATACATTTTGACTAAGTGCCACTCTTGATCGAGATTGTTATAGATTATAGATCTAGGGATACAAATAATATTGATTTATGAGGTTTACTATCCCGGCACATAGTTTTTGTAGATAGGAATACATGAGTGAACCTACAAATGTTTCACAGCATGGGTGGTTATGGCACCAGCCTATAAGTCAAGGTGTAATGGACTAATCTTGGGAGTTAATTATAATGTGTAAATAAGTAGACACTACGTCCTCCCAGTGCTTGTTTGCTTTATCCACCATTTGATTCAAAGATGACCTGTCAATGAAGTTGTCTTAAAAAATCACATTCTACACAATCTGAGCTAGGGGAAAAACGTAAAACACAATAGTGTGAGAGGTGTTTTAGATATTAAAAAATAAATTTCCTGTTTTCAAAATACACATTGGTCCAGTACACGTACAAACATTGCTCATGTGAAATTACCTCTGATGGGCATAAGACAAACAAGCACTAAAAGGACGACTAGTCTGTTTGTTATTGTGCTATTTGAGAGAGAGATAGAGTGTGTACCTTTGAGCAAGGGTAGGGCCTGCAGCTCCACATCTTGGTTAGTCCTATACCGGGAAGAACCCTGCAGCTTCTTCGTCTTCTTCTTGAGAGACCTCTTGGCGTAGGGGTCTATTCTATCTACAAATGTCTGTCTACTGTCCACTGAAGACATGTTGGCAGATGAATAGAGACGAGAGGGACTGAGACAGGGGGGCGGAGGCCACTTCCTATGTCAGCATGGTCCCGCGAGACCTACCGGGGGCGCAGGAACGTACTCGGCTGCCGCGCAGCACTCCTCAAGACATCGCACTAACACAGAAACCGCAATCACTGGAAGTTACGTAATTATACGACATATTATTGAATATTTGATATGTCAAACACAATCGGGGAACTGCAACGGCGAACCAGTCTTGCTTTAGAGGCGTGTCAATAGTATCGTATGCTGGAGAAGGATGTGGAGCGGGCACGCACACGCACGCCCGTACTGCCTAGCTATCAGCCGGTCCACACTGACAACGGGCGAAAACAAGAACACCAAAGCCAAACCACTAATAGCGCAATTAAACGCTCGATGTTCAGTTCAAACCTTTAAAACACTGATTTCATTATCACAAACCACGAATATACACTGTCTAGTGTGACAATACAGCGAACATTTTCGCAACGAAGGTGTATCCTATCGTATTTTCGCCATCACTTGCCATCCGTTGAGATAGTAAATTGAACCTCATTTTTGCACAAATCACTAGAACGAATAACAAAAAAACACTTTATCCATATTTATTAGGTCACTATGTATCTGTTTGTGTCGAAATGCGGGTCAAATATTGCGAGTATTTTACAAAATTACGAAAAAACGAATATCACTTATGGTTTTTGATGCTGCGAAAAGACTCAACACTCATAGAAAAGTACCTAGTTCTGAAAATAGATGGAGATTGAAGGGTTCATTTTTATAGTCAAGTTCAATACTTTTTTATTAAATTTTTGAATAATACTAATTTTAATTGCAAAGAATTGTTGTAAATAAAATAAAATTAACTTTTTCACTTTCTTCAAAACACAGTTTTCGTCCACAGGCGAAAAAATCCCTTTTCGATAATGAAGCTTGACTAGAAATTCCGCATCTCGTTCAAGGATTTTATGGTATGAAGTTAGCGGCGAGCTGCAGCACACGAAATAAAAAATAACCGTTTCACGGTTGTTCACTTCGTTACAAAAAATAGCTTATCGTTTTACACGCTGGGTAGGCTAAGTAAAACAATAAAAAATATGAGGAATCATTCATGACAAATCTGTGTGGCTAACAAATTATTGCGTACACTAAAATAAATATTATGGAATAATCTGAATCGCACATTGCTTTAGGTAAAATGAAAGTGTCTATGGAATTTTGCCGGGAAATAATCGAGCGGGTGGTACTGATTACGCGGCAGATTTAAATGTGATGACGCCCATATTTTCAATAAAAAAATACTGAAGAACAAGAATATTATTTTATGGAAAGTGTATCCTTTCTTTAACTAATCTTTATGTTGCATCTTATTTTTACTACATAAGTGATTATTTTTCATATCATTATGGAATTTTCTCTTTCTCACTCGGAAATCTCTCTTTGACCGAAATTCTTCATCTCTCCTAATATTGGAATGTAGGTACGAAGGGTTAAGAATTGAATTAAATAAAAATAATCAGTTAATTGTACCTTCTCGATTATATACTCGCCGGTATTTTAGGAAAAACTCAATACTTAAAGCTGTTGTAATGCATTAAAAATCGGAGTACTTACAAATATTTTATAAAGAAAGTAGATAAAATTAAAGTTGTTTGTATTCCTTGACTTATAGGTTGGTATGAGGCTGACCACCCATACGGTAAAAAAATATTCACTTTGCCAATGTCGCCCCTGTTTCATGGAAGGTCGGCAAGAGGTGCAGGGCTTATGTTTTTATGAGATTGGGTTTTTATATTGTAGGTCTACATGCGGCATGTGTTAGCGCGAACTTATACATGTCTGCTTATGGGAATGCGTTTAATATTAATCTTAAATGATAATATATATCTTAGCAGCTTAGATTTAGATTTTAAATGACTACATTTTTTATTTGTATGAAACGAAAGGTAAAAAAATGTATTCTTCGTAATTATTTATTTCCCTAGCACTAGTGGCTCACTTTGTCAAAAAATACGTTGTAAAGAATTAATTTAAGGAGTTACACAAAATATTAAGGCATTTCATTGAATTTTTATTATTTTCATATTTTACAAAAATCAACTTACCTACACTCAACTACTTCATATTATGTTACTCCCTTAATTAATAAAATATATTTTATCGGATGTTGAGGTAAATATGGATTAATAATGGTATTAACATTTTTGATTTAATACAAAAAAAAAAAACTTCATAGTGCAAACATTATGAAATGCACAATATTTATTATTTAGGGAAAAGCATAGGTACCTACCACGAGTTCCTTTACTTATGGTACCTACCTACATTAGATGTGGCTACACTGAATTTAAAAAATCTAGGCACAGACAAGAGTAGGTATGTAGATTTAGGTATTCCATTTTTTTAGATGTAAGAACCTTATAAAATATACCTAAGTAGGTACTTTTGAGAATTATTTAAATCTATTATCTCCGTAAATGACTGAAGCAACATGAATTTATTCGGTTTAATTTAATCATAAAATAGTTTTTTGAAAGCAAATACAAGATTACAAAAATGTACAAAATAAATTTTATTATTGAATGAAAAAAAAATAAAACGGATTTTACTGACCGTGCAAAAGAGAAGAACGATTTTCTCTACGTTTCGTCGGAGTCATATCCTACGACCTCAGGAGCGTGTCTCTTCTACAAAGAAGAACCACGAACTGTTGAATTCGGTCAGTAAAATCCGTTTTGTTTTTTTTTTCATTCTATAAAATGTCTAACGACCGTAATCATAATTTAAAATAAATTTCATTAATTAAAAAAAGTGGAATAGGTACGTAGGTACCTAATATATTGTTTTAAATTTCAGAGTTGCCTGATGTATTAACCGTAAATCCCTGAACAATGTGGATAATCTTAGTTTGGTAGGTGTATATTTTATTCAAACTTAATAATAAAATAAAATAAACAAGAGAAATAAAATACTTTATTTAAAAAATACATTACTTTTATCTTACATGAGTTGTGCGTTTTTGTGAAGGGCTAACCAGATGAAATAAATTGAGTTAAGTACCTACCTACATTTATACTGATTAAAATTAGACTCGATCAAGACCCATATCCATCGCACAAGGAACACGTCATGTACCACAGATGCTTGTTATAGTATATTATGTTTATAATAACATTCTTATGTACGTGTAGGTTCAACGCATAGTTATGTGTTACCTACTCTGTGTGAAATTGGTAACTAGGACACATCTACATATATAAAACCATAATATTGTCCTTAACTTCTTGTATGCCTGTAATTTAAGTAAGTAGGTACACGAAATACAAATACAATATATATATTGTATTTGTATTTTTACATTAGAGTCAATAGTATTTTTCGTTATAACATAATTTATACTTATATGAAAACATCGTTATTGCCCGTATGTTAACGGATAAATCAAGACAGACTGGAGACACATCACATTATTAAAATCAAACATTGAGTCTATTTAATAATATATTATCTAAGTTGCAAAGATATTATATTAACATTTAAAATTCATATAAAATGCATGCCCACAAACAGACACGTGTAAGTTCGCGCTTACAAATGCTGCATGCGTACTTACATATTAAAAACCAAACCTCAAATGAACATAAGCCTTGCAACTTTTGCTGACCTTCTCTTAAACAGGGGGGACATTGGCAAAGTAAACTATTTTTTACAGCATGGGTGGTCAGCTTCATACAAACCCATAGGTAAGTCAGGGAAGTCCTTTGGTCAAATACGTTTTTTTTACATGCAGCAACGATGTTTTTATTAAATCTTAAATTAAACACAATTATTCTAATATAATATATTTTAGTATGGCCTTGTATATTTTAATAACAAACAAGAGAAAAAAATAGCACAATAAAAATGTATTTATTTCAAAAACTCCACTAATATCGGAATGATCTGTGTTTTGTACCCAAATTACAAACCTTTACAGAATAAGGAAGTGAGTATTCCAAAATTTCTTATGAGAACGGGATAAGACCTCTACAACTTGTCATACTAAAAACTAACAGTGCTCTTTTTAGACATTTTAGTCGTTGGTTAAGCCCACGCTTTGACAAACCAATGATGCCTGGGCTGAAAGTCTCATCACCACGGTCATTCTCACCTACCGAATTTTGGTAATATTGTTGCGTGTATGAAGACTAATCAGCTGTTCACTTGCGGCCATCTTGGATTGACAGGTCTTCATACAAATTCATCATTAGTTTGTCAAAGCGTCGGCTCAACGGACGACTAAAATGTCTAAGAATAGTGAAACCGGTGCGTTGGTTTTTTTTTAAACATACTCGTACCATCACTTTGATACTGACTCACTTCCTTTTATTAGTAAAGAATCTGTACTTGCGGTACTATTTTATCTTGAAAATACATAATTTCCTTTTCTTTGCAGTGTGTCTTTTTTTGAGAAAAATGCAAGTTAGAGTCGGACAAAGTTCCAAATTTCAATATTCTCACGGCGCAAATCTAGGTGATCTGGATCCTTACAGGATAATTAACAACACATTGCATCCATAGCTGATCCATTAGTCATCGTTTTTTTGTATGGAAAATCCACGTTAGGTGGCGGTTGAGCCATGGATTTGTTGTGTGTGAATAACGTCGTTAGAATCCAATTACAAAATGTTAGACAACGTACCCACAGACAATAAAATTTTGACGCCACACGGCCGGGTTGCTAGGGAAAAGTCAAACAAATATTTTTTAATGGTTGCTAAGGACCAACGCCGCTTAAATGTGCGGCGTTTGCCCGCCGAGATTTTATTTACAATTTGTGCTGAGTCTATTTCCTAGCAACCCGACCGGGTGCCGTCGCATTTATCCTCCGTTTTTTGTGCCGACTCCATTAAAAAAAAAAACAAATTTAAAAAAAGTAGAAAAAAAATAATGTGAAGTCTACCACTGATTTCAAATTACACTCTGGCGGTGCTATTCACACACAGCCAATCCATGGCTTAAGGTGAATTCTTCATAAAAAAAACAATGATCCTTGGATCATCTATGGATTAGATGTTTTGTGAATAACACTTGATGTGTATAATTTCGTGTGATGCGATTTTCACACTACACGCATTGTATCCAGTTTGTTTATGGTTTGTCTATGGTTTACCGGACAAACTGTGTGAAAGCTTTCATACATCCACATACACTACTAGACTTCTGACCCGGTAATCCATAGACAAACCGGGCAGAATGCGTCAGGTCTGTAACGCAGCCTTAGGAGGTTTGGTGGGAGTTCTTGATCTCTTTGCGTGCCTTGAATCCTCGGAAACCAGCTTGGATCTTGGTTGCGGCCTCTTTCGCCAGCTTCTGGTGTTTCCTGACCAGATATCCTCGGATCCCAGCTTGGATGGTGGTCGCACTGGCGCTCAGCTCCTCTGGTGATGCATCAGTGGTCTTTGCTGGCTCCATCATGACTGAAGAAATTGATCGCAGAGGTTATTTGTGACTGAGGAAACTGGTGACTGAAAATACTGATGACTGGAGTGAGTTTTGATAGAACAATCTGATTTCTGATCAAACTGACGACTCAAGTTATAGTCGACTGTTTGAAGTAACTGCGATGATTAAAGCTTGGCTTGACACAAAAAACTGACGGAAATTGTATCTGGAGAACTTGTGACCGAATTCACTGAAGTCTGAAGTAACTGGTTCCCGAAGTGACTGACAGCTTTTAGACTTGACTCAAAGCACTGAAGATTATATTGACTGAAGAACTTGTGACTGAAGTAACTGGTGAGCGATAAAACTGATTCCCGATGTAACTGACAGCTTTTTAGACTTGGCTCAAAGCACTGACGACTGGAGTTTTTGATGGCTGAAGAAATTGATTCCAGATGTGACTGACAGCTTTAAGATTTGACTCAAAACACAGACGACTGCAGGTTTTTTATGACTGAAGAACTTGTGACTAACGTAACTGATTCCCGATGTGACTGAGAGTTTTTTGGACTTGACTCAAAGCACTGACGTCTGCAGTCACTGACGGCTGACTTGTCTGATGACTAGGAAGCGACTGCGGTCTGTTCTGTTGATGTGAACCGCGTCACGCATGCCGCCTTCCCGCCTCTCCACTCTTTCCTCCAACTCTTGGAGGAGGACCAACTCGAAGTGCAGGGCTGACTTAGCAAGCAAGACTTATTTTTATTCTGAAAAGAAAACAAAATCCATTAATAGAGGCACAAGATGATATTATGCATTTCTTTGGAAGTTAGTGTGTGCTGGCATGGGTGCTCAACCTTTGCCCTTTGTGTTACAATGCACCGGATGCGAATGTGTAAGTTTGTATGCAACTTTTTTTTTCATTTCAGAAAAAAAAAACAATATTATCGTATTGTTATGATTTTACTGGGGTTTTTTTTTTATTAAATAACGATTTAAATTTATTTCACAAGATTTGTTACATGTCTCTTCTCTCTCTTCCTACCGGTCTTCGCGTTACAATGGTCTAAGCGACTCTGTCTGTCTCACAGAATCTTTGCTCGTGCGGCAGACACGATTCTTGCGTGTTCGGGGAACATGGTAGATACTTCAATAATGGATTATACTAGAGCAGTGTTCCACACTGTACCAGCGTGCCTATAGGCTCACGTACGACGAATCCATAGACCGTAACAGTATCAATATCAATCTTAGATCGATAGCACAGTTGATAGAATGCTTGCGTTCCATTCCCTAGTGCTAGGGTTCGGTCCCCACCGAAGCTGTCAGAAATGATTTTACGCATCGGTGTTTATTTCAAACCTAAAATAAAAATACTGCCTCTTTCCTCAGGATTTCTCAGCCTTCACAAGAAATAAGAACTGGGACACCCCCACTTACAGTAAAGTGGTTGGGGTAGGCCTAGCCTCCTTTTCTGTGAAAATAAATAAGTGCAAAGATCTAGGGTGATTTCTAAATGTATATTTCTTGAATAATAAAAAAAATAGTTATAGGGTGTTCTTACGAATATGGTGATATTTCTATTCGGACAAGTATTTGAAAAATTTTTTTTAGGCATATTCCCTGATTTCTAAATAAGTTACAAAAATCTCATTCCTAATGGACTTAGCCCTTAGTTGGTATTCGATGCAATAACCACTCGGTGTAGGTGCGAGCAGGTTTTGACGTATGCCCCTACAAACAATAATAAGTCAGCATTCAACACTTTTGAGTGACATTCGTTGAGTATCATTTCTGCATGAGGTTTTGCATCGAGTCCTTGTAAAATAAGCTGTTCACAATGGACTCAGCACATTTAAAATGTAGGGAAAAGTATAATGTCATTTGGCCGGACTAAGGACAGGACAGTGTCATAACTTCAATACATAATTAAGTAGTAAGTTTGAAAATAAACTAAAATGCTACGTACTGCATTCATGTTAGATTTCGTTTGATATGTGGCTAACCACCCATTCTGTGAAAAATGGTTCACTTTACCAATGTGGGCATGCATTTAACATGAATCGTACCTAAATGTTAGATAATTTTTTTTAGGTAAAACTTAGATTATAGTCAAATGCATACGTTTCACAATGCTGTTAACTAAAAAATATCACTGATGGAAGGAATTAATTTTTTATTTACTTTGGGGGGTGACTTCACATAGCCGAGGGATATTTTTATAGTGCCGAGTCCATCGAATGGTTGATTTAAATATGACACTAAGTACCACGCACGATAAACGACAATTCATACCAAAATGTGTGGGGAGTCTGGAGATGAGGGTGTTGTGTAAGGTACATAAACAAGGTATTCTGTTGATTGTTGTACAAAAAATTTATAAATATTTTCAGCATGACCGCGGTGGTATTGAGTGGCATTTTTAATACAACATTCAATTAAGTGAGTGTAACATGCAAATCTGTTGAATGTTGAATGATCATCGATGATCTTTTGAGGGGCAGTGTATTCGCTTGTTTAACACGGTTCCAGTGAACATTCAAAGCCTGCCGGTGGTGCGGTTTGGGGCAGTTATAAAGAGAAGGCTGTGCTCAGGGGAATATTATACCCTTAGCGAATATTTAGAAGATAAAGCGCCTTGGGAGAAATTGCCCCAGACTGTTTCACTGGATTGATTGATTGCTTGTTATTTATTTGTTTATGATATGTGACTATGTTTGTTTTATATTTATGATTGTGACGTCAAAAAGTTATGTAATGCATACAAATTTGAAAATAAATTATTTGATTTGATTTGATGAACATTTACATCGAAAAAACCGGATTTAGGGCTTTCTAAGGTTGCTGTTACCAAAACCAGTATGGTTACAAAACAGATAAACAACAATATCAATAAAAACAAATATTTAAAAATACCGCTATAAATTAGAATACGTTATCTGACTATTTTATATGTAAAGAGAACAAACCTACGGCGTTATTTTTTAATATTTTTTATGGTGTCTTATCGTTGCATATTTCATTGTACCAACTCCCACTAGCGACTTTCAGCTAGGTTAAAACAAGCTACACATATAGTGTAATGTCTAGCCGTATTATCCCCGAAGGGTGTCGCATGTGACGAGTGTAACCTATTTATTTTTACAGGTGAGGGGGCAGGCCTTACGCCAACCACTTCAGTTGAAGTAGGAGTTTCCCTGCAGTTCCCCCGGTATTTATTTTGGGCACCCTCGGTGGGATTCGAACCCGGACTCTCGGCATGGAATGCATGCACTCTAGCAACTGAGCTAGGAACCTATGTGTAAATGGACTAGAACATTTAATGAATTAAGCACTCATATTTTTTTTACAATTTTGGTGCCCCTATCTGTAACTCTTGCTGCCTTTTCCTGAAACAGGGCTAGAATTAGCAAAAGTGCACCAATTTTTACACAGCTTTATACTAACCTACGAGTTATAACTCAAGGAACAAAAAAAAGAACTTGGATTATAATATGTAGGGATGGGCACAGAATTTCAGACGCGGGATTTTTCCGGTTTCCATAAGAACATATATAAACTTATCGTAAAAAAAATGTGCTTGGAAATACTTAACTATAAATGTTCCTGTCAAAAACACAACACTCACAAACAAGCAAGACCCAGTTGCCGTAAGACTGGATAAACCATTGAGTACACTTTTGTGTCAGGTAAAGGTAGATGAAAATCTATATAATTTTTTTTTGTGCTCAGCCGGGAATCGAACTCACACCGTGCTGTTCACGAGTCTGCATCTAGACTACAAACTGATTACTTTCAAATATAAGTAATAAGGTAAATCTTAGGCATCTTCTTGTTTTCACATTTTTATCAAATTTTCAGGAAAGAGATGACAATTTTTTTGATGTAACATCCGGAATAAGGACTGGTTGGGAACTACTGAATGTGGAGTTTGACTAAAAATGTTCAAGTTATTTTTAACTCATTTAGGAAAGCGTAAAGGCATAATATCAACCTTTCTGATCATTACACATCAAATACCAGACTAACTAGTTTCTTCAAAATTGGCATATATGAGATATACGTAAAGTGGCCGGCCCAGTCCATAGCTCAGTTGGTAGAGCGCTAGCGTTCAATGCCAGGGGCTATAGTCTAATCTAATCTAATCTAAGTTGCAAAGATATGTTATATTGGAGATTCACATTACATGCATTCTCACAACCAGACACGTACAAATTCGCGCTTGCACATGCCTCATGTGAACCTACAACATAAAAACCAAATCTCAAATGGGCATACACCCTGCAACTCTTGCCGTCCTTCCCTGTAACAGGGGTGAAATTGGCAAAGTGAACCATTTTTTACAGCATGGGTGGTCAGCCGCATACCGAATGTCAGAAATAATTTGAAGTTTCGTAGTTTATCTCGAACCGGTCCGTAGTCCGTAGTGGCAACACTTCGGACTCGTAAATGGAAGGTTGTGGATTCGGATCCCGGCGGAGCACACAAAAATACCATTAATATTTCGAATGTGCTCTTCGCTGGGTTGAAGAATTCATAAGCCTTTACCAATGACCGGACACCAAGGGTCCATCCAGCCTTACAGCAACTGGGTCTTGCTTGAGTATTGGCGCTTTGTAGCGACGACCAAGCTCGTACACCTCTGCGGCACTACAACAAGTGTCATAGACCCCTAGAGTCTTCAGAATCTAGGGAGTCTCCCGTACAGGATTTTCTTAAAAAAAAAAAAAAAATTCAATCGCAAAAATAAAAATGCAAGGATCTGGATTACTCAGCCTTCACAAGAAATGAGAACCTTCACCTCGGGAGCAGGGAAACTTTTACTTCACGTAATTGCGATTTCTTACCAATGAAAATAAATAGGTTTCATTTGCCATAGGCGGCTCTTTTGAGGAACACACTATATGCGCAGCTTAGTCGCGCTTACATTCCGCCAAGTAAATTAAAAATTGAAATTCAAGGCAAGTTATTTTTTGTAACTAAATATCCAGTATTTTTGTTAGTTTTTATGTATCTAGGACTTTTTTAATGCCGTTTTCGAGTAGATAGCTATCGAACATTTTTATAAAATGAAAAAAAAAAAGTTAAACGAACTGTTATTGATAAGCTTTAGGTACTATTTTCAAGACCTTTTATCGATGTCAAAACCAACGTCTTTAGGAGACACCCTTGCTGTTTTCTGAGGACGTTTGTTAATAAACCTTGCCGGTTCTATGTTCCGTCAAACACATTCCGAATTTTTTTGAGTTCAGGTAAACTTTAAACCACATTTAAACAATAAATTGAATTAAAAAAAAAACTAAGCCTCTGTCTAAGCTGATTCTCACTCAGGTGGAAGATATCAACAGACGAGGAGATCTCATTGAGCCTAGCCATTGCGCTCCCCAGTGCTTGTTTAGCTTATCCATAATTTGATTCCAAGATGACCTTTCAATGAAATAGTCTCAACTCTCAAGATCACATTCTATATGTAGAGAGCTAAGAAAAAGCCTCAAACACGATAATGTGAGAGTTGTCTTAAATGTTGTAAAAATCAATTTCCAGTTTTCATAAGATACACTACCACCTAATGTGATGAAGGCAGAAACTGTTGATGTCTTTAAAAAGGACTAAAGACGCATCTTTACAACAACAAAAAACCGCGATTTGAGAGGGCCCTTGAGGTGTGACACACACAAAAATGGCGCTCTTTAATTATGTGTACCTTCTAAATAAATAATCCTTCTATATATGTATATTGTATATATATATTGGTCCAGTACCTTCACATAAAAACATTGCTCTTGTGAAATTACCTTTGATGGACATAAGACAAACAAGCACTATGGGGACGATTATTTGCCCTCCATACACTCATAACCTTTAGCTGGTTAGTTGTGCATCTTAGGAGTAACAATTTAGTCTATGGTCAACGGATAGAAGTGATAAGAGTAGGAAATAAAAACTGAAGGAAAAATAAGGTGATGCCAGCCCTGATTTAAATACTTGTGAATTCATAAACGACGATTAATGAGGCTGTCAATAATAAAGGAATAAATACTTTATGAAGTGGAATTGAACTCTGTAGATCGGCTGTTGGTAGGAGGTAGGTGCTCCCATTGTTACAATTGAAAACAACTCAAATTAATTTATTGCAAAACAGTCGACCGTCTAAGCGCATCAATACAGTTCAATTATGATGAACCAAATGTATTTTTATACAGATGAACATCAACAAATATAATACAAATGTACACGGCTTAAACCGAATTTAGATGCAAGCTAAAGGAGGGCGCTGGTATGACTTTACGGCCTTCAAACTCTATATAAGTATTTTTTTTAGTTTTTATTGAACAAAATATTGTTATGATTTGACTTGGGTATCTTATAATCAATTGCGATTTAAATTTATTTTTACAAGATTCATTTTTCACAAAATCGCTTTCAACATACTGTCCACTCTTCACTCTCTGCTTACAGGCATTCGCGTCACAATTGTCAAAGAGACTCTTCTGTCTGACCCACAGAATCTTTGCTTGTATTTAGGTATATGTGCGGCAGAGACGATTCTCAAGAGAAATGGTTGGCGTAAGGCCCCCTTAAATGTGAAAACAAATATATTGGACTCACCTGGTACGAAGTTGCACAATATGTTCAGCTTAGTTTCGTATTTTCTCAGATATTTCGTCTTGAATTGAATGATAAGGGTTTTCAACTGTAGGTATACCTACTAAGTACTCGGGTACACTTAACTCGACTTTAATAACTTTTTCTATGGGATTGTATATATTTTCAAGGCCTTTTGTCCATATAGCATATTAAATTATTGTTTTATTGTGTGATAAATAAAAATATTACAAAATTGCATACAATTATTTATAAAGGTATAGGTACCCGACGTCACACAATACTTTACCTATTTTTAATGTATAACAAGATACCACATCTCAGCTGCGCATTCAGTGCAGCTGCGTTTTCCCTGGTTTTCCCCTATTTATTTTTTCAGTTTAGCGGGTTACGCCAACCGTGGATTCAATGTTGAATTTTAGTAACATGGGTTTCTTAGATTAATGCATCTTTTTCCCTATTTTCTACGAGAAAACACATTGTGAACATCCTGTAGTATAGATGTTTTTCATGAGCACTTCTTTAAAATTAGTTCACTTACTTATGAGAAGTTACCCATAATAAAATGTTTCATCCACGATTTGTCGAATCAGTGAATCAGCATTAATTCAGTTTCACCTTCAAACATTTTTTAATATGGATTTTTTTTCTCGGCGAGCAACGTCAGCCTTGTATGTGACTGCCGTCATAAGCAACAAATAACATAATATTTATTTACCTTTTCCCTGACAAACCGGCGGGATGATGCCACAATATTTTCTATATCAAATCATGTGCTGAGTATATTGTGGCTTCATACGGTCGGGTTGTTAGACAAGAGGTTAACAAATATTTTCAGTTGATAGCTCAGTTGGTAGAATGCTTGCATTCTATTCCGAGAGGTTGGGATCGATTCCTACCGAAGCTGTCAGAAATAACTTGCTGTTTCGCTGTTAATTTCAAACCCAAAATAAAGTACCGGCAAGACTCACTCAGCCTTCACAAGAAATTAGTACCAGCCCTGTCCGGAGCCATAGACACTACAATTGTTACTTAATACGGATTGTAAGCGAAAAGGTTAACAAATATTCTGTTATTGATTGCTGAAGACTGCAGTCCCATATTCAAGGACATCGTGGCTGTAAAACCTGGGACAGTGGGTTGGAAAAAACACTAAGGCCCTGTTGCGAGCCGCAGCATCCAAACTGAAAATAGCAGTGATGTCCGCCGATCTTCGTTAAAAGTGGCACTGAAAGAAGAAATAGTCCCATGGACACGCGACGTTTGCTCTCCAAGAAAAGAAATATAAATTTAAATTCGTGCCGATTCCATCGGAAATGATTTGTTGAATGTTAGAATGAGTTGTAATAATGAAGAGAGGAATGCATTATTAGCGAATGGGGGGATTCGCTACAGACCTCAGTTATTTATAAATGCAGCCAGATGCTTTTCTCATTGCCGCCCATACAATGTGGAAACGATAATCAAATTTTATTATTATGCAATTAATACATATCTACCTACCGGAAATAAGTAAGAAAATTATCTTCATTGTCTATGACCGGAAGTTCTAAAATATCCACCATAAACAGCTCGTGAAATGTTACAATATTGGAATTTGAATGATTTATTTAATAATATATTATTTTATATGTTTTGACGCATGTCTATGTAACAAGGCCCTTAGCAACCATTAAAAATATTTATTCGCCTTTTTCCTAGCAACTCGACCGTTTGACGTCATTTTTTTCGCACGTCAATCGGCATAGGGCAGAGGTGCCCAAACAGTCGATCGCGATCGACCGGTCGATTGCGGGAGGTTTTAAGGTCGATCGCCGAGGATAGCTAAAATTTCAGTGATCGACCTTAAAACTGATTTGACATTTTGCACTCTATGTAATTTTACTTATGCTATTTTTTTCCTTATAACATTATGAATTATATTTGTTCGGCTAAGCCAGGCTTGTCCAACATACGGCCCGCGTAAGCCTGCCATCCGACCCGCGACGACATCAGCTAGTTATTGCGCAATATGTTCTTCATCTATTTAAGGGAGCGGTTTTTTTTCAGAATTATTATGTACAAAATTTATTTAAAAATTCATCCCAGTAGAACCCATCAAATGTCGATCTACTATTCATAAATTTTAATCGATCTCCTCAAGAAAAAGTATGGGTACCCCTGGCATAGGGAATATTGTGTCGTCACCAGTGTCCCGTACAAGACCGACGTTTGCTCGTCGTGAAAAAAGTTTCAAATTCAAAAATGTTCCGGCCTCATTTGTGTCTTGTTCGTTTATGTGCCCACAGCCATGGAAGTATATTCAATGGAAGGGCCGACAAAATGTGATTTAGTACCAATCAACATGATGCACCGTCTTTGACACCATACATTGTTAATAGTGCTGTCTCGCTCACGACATATGAAATGCTTAATTGTTATTATCTATGTAAGCAACGTGTCTCTACTCCGTCTTCAATCTATGTACATATCACCATGGAAACCCATAAAATCACTATGGTAACGTGTTTGTTACTAGTGTTGTTGAAAGTATGAAAATATCTGATAAATTCCGAATTCAAAAATGTTCCCACCTCATTATGTACGGGATGATTTTCACAAGTATCTATTACCGCGAGCATAGAAGTTACATACTTGAAGAAGCAAGTACCTACCTATATATTTGAACATCACTAGCTCTAGAAATGGCTGTCACTTTCGTGAACAAATATTTCGACAAATGAAAAATAAATTTTATCAACGTAATCATATAGAATAGTGGAAGTGAAATAATATTCCATGTTCTATAACACATATACTCTCTTTTGTTGGCACGTTTAGAAAATACCCAGTTTGGGATTTATATGGATTTTTTTTTCCAATTAGGTAACATACCTGTTGATAGTTGGAAGGTTACCGATAGACTGAATTTGGATTTTTGTATGATGAGTGGGGTAGCGTATTTCTAATTCTCAAAGGATTGATTTCTTAGCCCATCCAGTTCTATATATCGATGCCCACAGCTTTCTTCACTTTAATTTACGAAACAGTTATAGGTAGGTATTCAAAACATTTCTCGGGAATGTGATTATAATATGTAGATGTAGCAACACCAAATTTTAAATTGAATTCCTTTTTCAAAATTTCAAAATTCAGAAATAACTTAGTATTGCATGATGAAAAAAATATACGCATAAAATTTCAAGGTAGGCATTTTAGATTTTTTTTCAAAGCGGTCCTGTTAGTTTTTGAGCTTGATAATCTTTTTATGATTTGTCGGTAATAAAATCTTCAATGACGTACGTAAGAAAAAATATAATAATCCCGTCCAAGAAACGTATATATTTTTTATTATAGGTACATATTGTATACATACGAGTTAAAAAGACACATATTTTTACCCAGTGTTATTCACAATCAGTCTTACACCAAGCTGTCACTTACTTTATAACTTAAAAATGATTTGTTTTTCAGCAAATAAAGCTTTAGGTATATACATTGTGCATTGTGTAAGATCTATGTGATATAAACTTGAGATAAATTCGCTTAATGTTCTTTTTATTGAAGAAGACTAAAAAAACTGAAATATTTAAATTATTTAAATTTTCTAACTACAAGCGAGAGTGTAGTAAACAGCTGACTCTGCATAAGACTGCTAAGGGAGAGTGAGGAAATTGGGAACAACGCTAAAAAATAATGAAAATAAGTTCTCCTATTATTGATACAAAAAATATATATTTACGTATAGAAAAGAATATGAATCGAGAAAAAAAACTTCCGTTCCTTTTTACCCGATACCCTATGGAGTAATTGAGATCCATGTTAGAAATTTCATAATGAACGCGATGGCAAACTTTGTTTTTGTGTCCTATGACCAGTTTGCCGTACCAGCATCACTCGCAGCACCTGAGAAAAATGGGAAACAGTGTTATTGTGGCGTGAGCAATTAGCGCTCGGCATTTTTTGTCAACCAGTTAGCTTGTACACTATAAAATGACCTGAAAAAGGGATTGACGACAATTAACCGAAATTGTATAGTGCACACGATTTTTGATATCATCTCGCGAGCTGTTCTCAATTGAAGGCCTTGGCAGAAAAACAACACATGTTTAAAATCTTTTTTATGCCATAGTATCCTTTTCAATACCCGACTTTATTCTTTTTCTTCTCTCTTTAAGCACGAGTTTTAAGCTCATTGTTTAACACGATTTCAGGTTTATTGAATTTTACGTCACTCCAACGTTTTTTAATCTGACTAAATAGGTGAACAGTAATCCTGAATTTTCTAGGATGTTTAATAAATTACTAACCTTACTGTCGTTTTGATATATGATTAAGGTTAGAACTGCAACCATGGGTACACTAAATACTGAATTTAATAATATAATTAGCAAAGAAAATCATTATTCCTTATAAACTATTGAAAAGTTGTAATGCTCTTTTGGAGGTTGAGTGTGTGTGGTGTGAATTGAAAGCCCGTTTTTGAAAGTGTATATTTTTAATGCAGTCAGTACTGTTCAATCAAAGGTAATTCAAAATGTTGTATTGGTTGCAATCTTCCGGTCTTCAAGCTGCGTCCAGGCGGAAGTCCTCCTTCATCCGCCTTGCTTGTGAGGCGAGCAGGATGCTTGATGCTTGAAGTGGGGGAAGGAAAGGAAATATGGAAGTTGGCAAATAGGAAGTAACTTGAAACTTTTGAGGAAATTCGGATTGGCCCTAACAAGGACCTTTTGTTGTGAGCAGGAGAAAAACTGTAAACTTTTGAGGAAAATTAAAAGTGGCCCTAAGAAGGACCTTTTGTGTTGTGATGTGAGCAGTGTGCTGTAGGAGACGGTTGCCTCAAGTCTGTTCCTGGCGAGGTCTTGAGAATCTTCTAGGTAAAGATGTGGCGAAGCTGGAGATGTCCAGGTGAAGGTATGATGAAGCTGGAGATGTCCAGGCGAAGGCACGAGGTAAGATGTCGTCTCTGCTTGGAAATTGGCGGGAACGCGAGAGATGTCTTGAGATTTTGGCGGGAGATGTAGATGTCCGCTCGGTGGTCTCGAAGTTTCTCTGGTGATGATGTAGTGGTCTGCGGAGACGTCCAGGCGACGGTGCAAAGTAGTTTTGCGTCTCTGCTTGGAAATCGGCGGGAACGCGAGACGGCTTGCAATTTTGGCGGGAGCGCGGTAAGATGTTGCTCGTTCCGTGGTCTCAGTGTGTCTGCTGTTTGGAGCGCGGCGTACGCGTTTTATACTCCCGCTCGTTCTCGCGGGCCCACTACTAGGGGTGGGCACGCACAATTTTCGGATTATCTTCTTTTTATCTGATTTCAGATATCTGGTTTTCTTTCATCTTCTGTACTGATGCACCACAGAGGCCCCCTCCAGTGTCAATGACGTCTTGAAGTGAGCGTTATTGATGCGATGTTTTTGTGCAGAAGATGAAGGTACTACTCGTCGTAGCAGGGTAAGAGATTCTACGTTGTATCTGGTGTGTTCGCTGTTAGCTGAGTGTGCTTACGATCCTCCTAGGCGGATGCGGAGGCAGGATTGTGAAGTCAGCTGCAGCGGTCCTGATGAGGATCTTGAGGCGTCGTCAGGTTGTCTCCAGATTTATGGAGTTCCTCTGGTTTTTCCAGGCTGTTGTCCTGTGGTGAGGAATTGTACTACTTGTTGTAGCGGGGTTGGTTGTTTGTTGCTCAGCGGTTGCTGTTGTAGCAAGGATTGCTGTTGCTGCTTGTTGCAGGAAGGATGTTGGTGTGCCGTTGTTCGGCAGTTGCTGCTGGTTGCAGCAGTGTTTGCTTGAGCCGTAGTTCGGCGGTTGCTGTGCCATTGTCCGGCAGTGCAGCAGGGGTTGCTGTGCCGTTGTTCGGCAGTGCAGCATGGTGGTTGCTGTGCCGTTGTTCGGCAGTGCAGCAAGGTGCGGTTGCTGTGCCGTTGTTCGGCAGTGCAGCAAGGTGCGGTTGCTGTGCCGTTGTTCGGCAGTGCAGCAAGGTGCGGTTGCTGTGCCGTTGTTCGGCAGTGCAGCAAGGTGCGGTTGCTGTGCCGTTGTTCGGCAGTGCAGCAAGGTGCGGTTGCTGTGCCGTTGTTCGGCAGTGCAGCAAGGTGCGGTTGCTGTGCCGTTGTTCGGCAGTGCAGCAAGGTGCGGTTGCTGTGCCGTTGTTCGGCAGTGCAGCAAGGTGGTCCGCTGGGCAGCTATGGTGAACGACGTCCAATCCTCCAGTGCCTCGTTGCGCTGGGTGGAATTGGGGAGTCGGCTGCAGCGGGGTTGGTGAGAAACTTGTTGAGATGTAGAAGACTGCGCCATATCGAAGTTTGAAGGTCTCTGGAAAACTTCGATATTGCGGTCAACTATTGCGGCTACGGTGCTCCAGCGTGTGCGATCCACAGACCGACGTTGTGATGAAGGAATGGCGGCATTTTGATGCGTACTTTGGCTTCCATTGTTCTTGCACTTTGATTAAATGTTTAAAAATGTTACTGCACTTTGATTATTACGGGTCACCAAATTTTTTGTTTTAAATCACGTCGGGCGTCACCACTTTGGAGGTTGTGAGTGTGTGTGGTGTGCCGACGTGCTTGATAGGCTTGAAATTCGGATTGGCCCTAACAAGGACCTTTTGTTGTGAGCAGGAGAAAAACTGTAAACTTTTGAGGAAAATTAAAAGTGGCCCTAAGAAGGACCTTTTGTGTTGTGATGTGAGCAGTGTGCTGTAGGAGACGGTTGCCTCAAGTCTGTTCCTGGCGAGGTCTTGAGAATCTTCTAGGTAAAGATGTGGCGAAGCTGGAGATGTCCAGGTGAAGGTATGATGAAGCTGGAGATGTCCAGGCGAAGGCACGAGGTAAGATGTCGTCTCTGCTTGGAAATTGGCGGGAACGCGAGAGATGTCTTGAGATTTTGGCGGGAGATGTAGATGTCCGCTCGGTGGTCTCGAAGTTTCTCTGGTGATGATGTAGTGGTCTGCGGAGACGTCCAGGCGACGGTGCAAAGTAGTTTTGCGTCTCTGCTTGGAAATCGGCGGGAACGCGAGACGGCTTGCAATTTTGGCGGGAGCGCGGTAAGATGTTGCTCGTTCCGTGGTCTCAGTGTGTCTGCTGTTTGGAGCGCGGCGTACGCGTTTTATACTCCCGCTCGTTCTCGCGGGCCCACTACTAGGGGTGGGCACGCACAATTTTCGGATTATCTTCTTTTTATCTGATTTCAGATATCTGGTTTTCTTTCATCTTCTGTACTGATGCACCACAGAGGCCCCCTCCAGTGTCAATGACGTCTTGAAGTGAGCGTTATTGATGCGATGTTTTTGTGCAGAAGATGAAGGTACTACTCGTCGTAGCAGGGTAAGAGATTCTACGTTGTATCTGGTGTGTTCGCTGTTAGCTGAGTGTGCTTACGATCCTCCTAGGCGGATGCGGAGGCAGGATTGTGAAGTCAGCTGCAGCGGTCCTGATGAGGATCTTGAGGCGTCGTCAGGTTGTCTCCAGATTTATGGAGTTCCTCTGGTTTTTCCAGGCTGTTGTCCTGTGGTGAGGAATTGTACTACTTGTTGTAGCGGGGTTGGTTATTTGTTGCTCAGCGGTTGCTGTTTGTTGTAGCATTGATTGCTGTGCCGTAGTTCGGCGTTTGCTGCTTGGGCAGCGGGATTGTTGTTTGTTGCTACGCTGTGCAGCTATGGTGAGCGACGTCCAATCCTCCAGTGCCTCGTTGCGCTGGGTGAAATTGGGGAGTCGGCTGCAGCGGGGTGAGGAAATACTTTTACAAGTATCTTTTGGGGATGGTCACTCGTCTTCCTGACCTTGTTTTGGTGTTTTCTGCTTCGGGTTGATTTGAAGGTCCTGGGCTGAGTGGCCTTGGTGTTGCTGTGTTTGGTACATCTGCTTCGGGCCGTTGTGAATGTTCTGGTCCATGTGATGTGTATGTTTCATCTGGCATGTATGCTGGCTTCAGACGATCTATTGAGATTGTTTTGGTTTTCCCACTGAAGTCAACCATGAAGTATTTATCGTTTTTCTGAACGATTTTGAAAGGTCCTTCATATGGCGCTTGTAGAGGTGTTTTGTGTGAGTCAACACGCACAAATACATGTGTGCACTCTTGTAGGTGTTTGTGCACGAATGGTCGCTCCTTCTTGTGGTTTGAGGTGGGTACCGGTCTGATATTTTGTAGGGTTAGCTGTAGTTTATTTGCAAAGGTATCAGGTTCTGTTGGTGTGGAGTTCTCAAAGAAGTCACCTGGCATGCGTAGTGTTGTGCCGTAGGTGAGTTGAGCTGGTGAGTACGCAATGTCTTCCCGGATTGCGTTCCGCAGTCCTAAGAGGATCATTGGCAGGACTTCAGTCCATCTTGACGTTGTTTGGGAGCGTATGGCGGCTTTTAAGGTGCGGTGCCATCTCTCGATCAATCCATTTGACTGCGGATGATATGCGGTGGTGTGTATATGTTTGGCTCCAATGAGGCGTGTGACGTCTCTGAAAAGCTGCGACTCGAATTGGCGTCCTTGGTCAGTTACAATGTGGGACGGTACGCCAAATCTGGCGATCCAATTTGTCAACAATGCTTTTGCGACTGTCTCAGCGGTAATGTCCTTCAGTGGGACCGCTTCAGGCCATCTGGTGAATCTGTCAATCATTGTTAGGATGTATGTGTGTTCCTGTGATGACGGCAGTGGTCCTACAAGGTCTATGTGGATATAGCTGAACCTTGAGTCCGGTGTGGGGAGACTTTGTATCGGGCTTGTTGTGTGCCGTGTGATCTTGGTTTTCTGGCACGTGATGCACGTGCGTACGTATTGTGTGACATCACGTTGCAGTCCAGGCCATACAAATCTCGTTTTCAGAGTCCTGTACGTTGCTTTTGTACCGGTGTGTGCATTTTCATGGTACATCCTGATTATCTCGTGTCTCATGTCCTTGGGTATAAAAGGTCTCGACGTTCCCGTTGAGGTGTCTGTCCAGAGAGCAAGGGCTGTACCAGGTATTTCTTGGAGTTGCAATTTCAGAGATGATTCCTTCTTGAGTTTTTCTAGCTCTTGGTCGGTTGACTGCGCTTTAGCGATGTCTCCATAGTTGATTGTTGAAGGTATTGTTATGGCCTCTACTCTTGACAAGGCGTCTGCTACTACATTGTCCGGTCCAGGTATATACCTCACATCTGTCGTGAACTGTGAGATGTAGTCCAGTTGCCGTTCTTGTCTCGGTGTAGAGCAGTTCCTCTTGTTTCTGAACGCAAATGTCAATGGTTTATGATCGGTGAGGATGTGAAAAATGCGTCCTTCTATTAACTGCCGAAAATACTTGGTGGCTTCGTATATAGCTGACAGTTCTCGGTCGTACGTGCTGTATCTTCTCTGTGCGTCGCTGAATTTTCTTGAAAAAAATGCAAGTGGCTGCCATGATCCTTCTTGAAGTTGCTGCAGGGCTGCCCCCATGGCGAACTCTGATGCGTCTACCACAAGTGATAGCTCCGCGTCAGGTTTGGGGTGTGCTAGCATAGTGGCTTGGGCCAAGTCGGCCTTGCACTTTTCAAAGGAGTTTTCCAACTCGCTCGTCCATGTGATGGGTCTCTTGTCATTTTTCTTGTAGTTTGATGTAGCTTCAAATAGAACACGTTGCGCATTAATTGCGTGTGGTAAAAATCTTCGATAGAAATTGACCATGCCAAGGAATCTTCGGAGTGCTCTCACTTCTTGTGGTATGGGGAACTCGAGGATCTGCTGCACCTTTTCAGGCAGTGGCGAAGTTCCAGCTGCGGTAACCTTGTATCCCAGAAAGCTAACTTCTCGTTTTCCGAAGTTGCACTTTTCGGGGTTGATAACCAGTCCATACTCGCACAGCCTTTTGAAAATTGTCTTCAAATGTTCGGTGTGTTGTTCTTCGTTCTTGGACGCAATCAAAATGTCGTCAAGATAGGTGAAACAGAATCCCAGGTCTCTGGTAACTTCGTGAATAAATCTCTGGAATGTTTGAGCTGCGTTACAGAGACCAAATTGCATGGCTGTAAACTCGAACAATCCGAATGGTGTAATGATGGCAGTTTTGTTCACATCTTCAGGGTTGACCGGGATTTGATGGTACGCTCGTTCTAGGTCCAATGTACTGAATATCTTCGCATCATGCAGGCGGTGTGCGAAGTCGTGGATGTGCGGTATGGGATAGCAGTCCGGAGTGGTCTTGGCGTTTAATGCGCGGTAGTCTCCACATGGTCTCCAACCTCCATTGGGTTTTTTCACCATATGCAGCGGGCTGGACCAATTGCTTTTGGATGGGCGGCATATCCCTAGTTTCATCATCTTGGCAAATTCTTGTTGGGCGGCTTCCAGATGTCCAGGTGCTAATCTTCGTGCTTTGGCTGTGACAGGTTGTCCCTTGGTTTCGATGATGTGTGTCACTGTGTGTTTCGTTGCTTGTGGCGCTTCCTTTGCTTGACAGTGAATCAATGTGGGATACATGGAGATGATCTTGTGGTATGGGTCAAGATTGTTTATCATCGATAGCTTGGCCGATGGTCCTGGTGCTCTGTGTCCTCTTGAGATTAGCTGAGTTGTGCCATCGATAAGACATTGTCTACGTAGGTCCACTAATATGTTGTGCTGGTGGAGAAGATCAGCTCCAATAATGGGTTGTCCGACATCCGCGATGATAAAAGTCCACTCAAACTCACGGCGAAGTCCGAGACTGATCTTGATGTCTTGTGTACCATAAGTACGAATCCTGGTGCCATTTGCTGCGTAGATTTCCGGAAATGCTGTCTGTTGGGTGTTGGTTGCATTGTTGGAGAAGCGGCGGGGTGGTATGGCGGAAATGTCTGAGCCCGTGTCAATCAGAAACTTTTGAGATGACAGCGAGTCCCACACATGTAATCTGCAGCTTTGTGTTGGCGTCGGCGTCGAGCAAGCTGCTATTACTGAGCGCCTTTGAAGTTTTCCGCCATTTTGCATGGCTGTTGACATTTTCTGGCGTTGTTTCCGAAATTACTATGGTAGAAGCAAAGACCGTCAGCTGTTCTTGATGAGCTTGATGAGAAACGGTTCCCGGAGCGTCCGCGACTGTGACTTCTGCCTTGTCTCTGCAGTTTTGTTTCCAGCAGTTCTATTTTCTTCGTTAGCTCCCCTACTTGCGTGATGAGCTGTGTAACCAGTGGGCGTAGAGAGTCTTGGCTTGAAGTTGGTGTAGGTAACTGCGTCATACTGTAGATAGAAGGTCCCTGACAGACTTCTATAATGCGGTCAGCTATTGCGGCTTGTTGGTCCAGTGGCTGGTCAGGCGACACAGATAAAATCGTCTGGGCTTGTTGCGGCAGGTGCTGGAACCACAGGCTGCGAAGAATTGGGCTGTCTTGAAGTTTGTATCCTGCAAGCTGCTTCATTTGGAGGAGAAGCATTGAAGGTTTCTTGTCTCCCAAGGAGAGTCCATGTAACAGCTTTGCTAGGGATTTTTCCTCAGATTCCTTGAACCGGTCGATGAGAGCGTTCTTCAGCGTGTCGTACATCTTCTCCGCCGGAGGCGACATGATAACATCGGCGACACATTCAAGTGCTTCTTGATCCAAGCCACCGACGAGTATGAAGTATTTTGTGCTGTCCACGGTAACTCCAGCATGTTGAAATTGGGTCTCAGCTTGCGCGATCCACAGACCGACGTTCTTACGCCAGAATGGCGGCATCTTGATGCTCACTTTGGCGGCTTCCGTTGTTCTTGCACTTTGATTAAATGTTTAAAAATGTTACTGCACTTTGATTATTACGGGTCACCAAATTTTTTGTTTTAAATCACGTCGGGGTCACCACTTTGGAGGTTGAGTGTGTGTGGTGTGAATTGAAAGCCCGTTTTTGAAAGTGTATATTTTTAATGCAGTCAGTACTGTTCAATCAAAGGTAATTCAAAATGTTGTATTGGTTGCAATCTTCCGGTCTTCAAGCTGCGTCCAGGCGGAAGTCCTCCTTCATCCGCCTTGCTTGTGAGGCGAGCAGGATGCTTGATGCTTGAAGTGGGGGAAGGAAAGGAAATATGGAAGTTGGCAAATAGGAAGTAACTTGAAACTTTTGAGGAAATTCGGATTGGCCCTAACAAGGACCTTTTGTTGTGAGCAGGAGAAAAACTGTAAACTTTTGAGGAAAATTAAAAGTGGCCCTAAGAAGGACCTTTTGTGTTGTGATGTGAGCAGTGTGCTGTAGGAGACGGTTGCCTCAAGTCTGTTCCTGGCGAGGTCTTGAGAATCTTCTAGGTAAAGATGTGGCGAAGCTGGAGATGTCCAGGTGAAGGTATGATGAAGCTGGAGATGTCCAGGCGAAGGCACGAGGTAAGATGTCGTCTCTGCTTGGAAATTGGCGGGAACGCGAGAGATGTCTTGAGATTTTGGCGGGAGATGTAGATGTCCGCTCGGTGGTCTCGAAGTTTCTCTGGTGATGATGTAGTGGTCTGCGGAGACGTCCAGGCGACGGTGCAAAGTAGTTTTGCGTCTCTGCTTGGAAATCGGCGGGAACGCGAGACGGCTTGCAATTTTGGCGGGAGCGCGGTAAGATGTTGCTCGTTCCGTGGTCTCAGTGTGTCTGCTGTTTGGAGCGCGGCGTACGCGTTTTATACTCCCGCTCGTTCTCGCGGGCCCACTACTAGGGGTGGGCACGCACAATTTTCGGATTATCTTCTTTTTATCTGATTTCAGATATCTGGTTTTCTTTCATCTTCTGTACTGATGCACCACACTCTCTTGTATTTTTTTTTATGTTTGCGACATTTGTTGTTTTTCTGAAAAGACTTCCAATTACCCATCGTTTTCAATGACCCCACTCTCCCCTACTATTATCGCTGAAAGTTGACGTAGGCTGACGCACATGATTCCCAGCGTGGCTTTCTTGGCAAGTTTTCAGCGTTACTTGTCTGTACCCAAGCATACAACATAGCGTTCATACTCAACCACAGCGTTCACCAAATATAAACATTGCCTCTGGTGAACGATTCAGTTTTCGTACATGTTTTGGTGAATAAAGTTTCACGACCAATCGGGCAAAGATAAGCCGTCCACAGACAGTTTATCCATGGAAAAATTGGTCATAAAATAATTCGACTACATTTTTGGTCAACGACATTTCGATTGCATACAATATAGGTCGACAGACAACAAAATCACAGAAAACTTCTATAATCGAAGCTGCAAAGATATGTTGACATTTAAGTCTCGTATTAAACTCACGCCCACAGACAGGCACATGTATGTTTCGCGCCTTCACATTATGCATGTAAATAAATAAAACCTCACATGAACGTAAACCTTGCAACTTCTGCCGCCGCTCCCTGAAACCAGGGGGGGGGGGGGGTATTGGCAAACGTGAACCAATTTTTACAGCACGGGGGTCGCCTCATACCAACCTATCAGTATTGTTCTTCAAACTTGCTCTCCAAAAAACGTTGGTAATTACTGTAGTTTGAATTAATTGTTGTTTTTTTTTATCGTGTGACCGAAATATAGTCGAATGAGAAGTCATGCGGACGAACTCCTGTGTGATCAAATTGCCCGTGACCGATGTGTCTGTGGACGACTTATCTGTGGGCGAGTTGCCTGTGACCGAGATATAGTAGACCGAAAAGTCGTGTGGAAGAACTGTCGTGTGACCGATTTGTCAATTGCCGAGCTGTCTGTGGACGGGTTGTCTGTGACTAATGTGTCGTGGAACCGTGAATGCGTTGGTCGAGCTTAAACGCCAAGACGTGTTGTACTTGTCTGAAACGTAGGGCGGATGTCGTCGCTTCACAATGACACTACTCGGAAAAGAATGCCGCAAAATAATAAATTACCTCAAAGCTCAATAAACAGATAAAGAAATGTAGGTACAGTAGAGCGTCGATTATCTGAACGTCGATTAACGGAACGATCGATTAACCGAACAGCGAGTTCATGCTTGTTCGATTCGGCTTTCTCCTCCGCTGCATTCCAATGCATGCATCTCAAATCTCTAACACTCGTAGCATTTAAGATTTACAAGAGAACCAGCCCTCTCGGGAGCTGGGAAACCCCCACTTAAAATATAGTGGTTGGCGTAAAGGCAGCCACCTTATCCTTTAAAAATAAATAGGTTCCACAAGCCACATGTGAACCATTCGGGGACAACACAGCAAGAAGTTGCACTAGGTATACCTATATGCAGCCTAATTGCGTTTTTTTTATTGTATACCTATACGCGATAAATAATTTTAAATGCAGGAAAAGAGTTAGAATAAACGCCCTTGGGGTGGCTAGTGCCACTAAACGGCGCTTTATAAAAATTGATCAATTATTATTATTATTTAAGAAAAATTCCAAACAAGGGTCCAGTTTCAAATGCAGAAAAGATTCAGAATAAGAAATTTTCCTAACAATGATTTCCTCATTTTCTTGGGCTCGAACATGCCGCTGCTGCAAGTTCTCGGTGAGTGGCAGCCTCGGAAAAATTGGACTGGAATAATCGAGGTTCTACTGTTCTTGGAGGGAGAGGGAAATAACCGAAAAGTCAACGTGCTAGAGTGAGTCATGCTTTTCTTTGTGTGACGTCAGTGTTTTCCAATTAAATGTATTTGTATGACAAAATTACTGTTTGAAAAATAATCCATAAAAAGTGCATAAACGTGCAGCTGAGCCTAAAGTGAATAAAATATGGACGTCGTCCAAAACATGTACCTACAATAAATGTGATTTGGACCTATTCCCTGTTTATTTTTCTTAGTGGCAAAGTTTACTCGGCCTTCTCAACAAATGATGATTTATGTCTCTCTGTTTTTTTACCAATGTCTTCCAAACACTATATAAAAGATATAACTTATTTAATTCTCCTTATAATTGAAACGAAGAATGTTTACAATTAAATTAAACTAAATTAGTTTCTATTTACACCTGAAGATGGGAGGTACCGCTTTCCCGAAACTGGTCGTGTTAAACAAAAATAAAACTCGTGTGAATTAAAACAAAGTAATTTTTATTTTAATCTATTAAAATGAACTTTCACAAAGTTACTGCTGAAAATCTAGATAATTTAATATTGTTCTCTCAGCTTGCTCCTTCAGTCGGCGACTTGGTGGCGACTTGCTTTCAACCAAGTTACATCTTTCTGATTTATACTCCTTTCTTAATTCGGGATAGTAGTATTTTTCAATAAATGCGAACAATTTGTAAAAAAAGTTTAAGTTTTTTTTTTAAATAGTTTCTTTTTTTAAGTTGTACGTGCGTTTTATTTTACGTTTTTGTGAAAACTTCTACGTTTTCATACAATATTTATTTATGAATTATATTGAATAGCGGATGATTATGTAGGTACTTTTAATATCGAAATTTTATCTAGGTGTTTTTCAATCTTCATTACAAAATCTGAACAGCAGATCCCGGAGTAAGCATTACTGGTTCTATGATTTTTGGGTTTGAAATCAATAATAATCAAACAGTAGATCATTTGCGACACCCTTGGCGTGGATCGAACCCTTATTGTTCCTACTGAACCATTATATCTTCCGGACAAATATACACAATGAAACAGAGAATGATACATTGTCTAGGGACTCTATACCGGAAAGTGCCTTGTCTTTGTTGAACTGATTCCGACTGTGGTTTATTTTGATTTCTGGCATTCCTTTATGCACAGAAGAACTTACCTACTTATAATATGAAACCCTCTCTTGGCAGATGTACTCATTCGTAACAAAATACTTGCAAACAAGTGCCGTCTTGATATTTGTTATTTATATAAGTATATAATCTGTAATCTTAGTTACAAAGATATATTAAAACTTTAAAATCCATATTATAAATGCATGATCACCTTTCAAATACTGCATGTACCTACTAACAAATTAAATCCAAACTTCAAATGAACAACAAAAGCCCTGCAACTTTTTCCGACCTTTCCTGAAACAGGGGTGACATTGGCAATGTAAAACATTTTTTAAAGTATGGGTTGTCACGAGTCAGTCTCATACCAACTATAAATCAAGGAATAGAAATAGAGAGGATGTATCTTCAAAGATACGGAGAAATGTTTCACTCACGTGAATTTTTCAATAAAAGGTATTGTCGATTTTATCAATGAACAACTTTTCATGAAGAACGTTTTAATAGATTAAAATAAAAATTGCCTTGTTTTAATTCACATGAGTTTATTTTTGTACACGACCAGTTTCGGGAGAAGCAGTACCTCCCATCTTCAGGTTTCTATTTACACCTGAAGATGGGAGGTACTGCTTCTCTCAAAACTGGTCGTGTACAAAAATAAAATCATGTGAATTAAAACAAAGCAATTTTTATTTTAATCTATTAAAATGAACTTTCACGAAGTTACTGCTGAAAATCTTGATAAAATAAGAAGTTTTACTTTATTGTTAACACGACATAAAAAAATATAGGTATGTCATTAATATATATATTTTTTAAATTAGATTGACGTTCAAACTGTTTTTCTCAAATACATATTGTCAATACAAAGATACAATCAAATTTATATATGCACACAAATTTTCTCCGTGATATTAGGTACCTATAAAACATGCTCTGAATAAAATAAAAAACGTGCAATCAACCAATCGATACCTGAAAAGTAAAAACTGAATAAGTGACATATTAAAGTAACATGGGTTTCTCAGATAAATGCACCGTTTTCCTATTTTCTACGAGAGAAAACATTTAAAAAATTGGAATGGAATAAATCCTGCAGTGTAGAAGTTTTCCATGAGCACTTCTTTACAATTAGTTCATTTACTATGAGAAGTTACACCCAGTCGAAAATGTTATTTACGATTTCTCAAATCAGTGAATCAGCACTTATTCAGTTTTACATTTAAGGTAGCGATACAATGTTTTTCTCAGCGGGAAAACGTCACGCGTCTAAGTGACTAGAGTCCTTAGCAAACAACAACCTTTTCCTTAGCAATACGTGACGTGACACCACAATAATTTTGTTGTGGATTATGACGAGTCTATTGGATTGTTTAACAAAGATTCATTCAACTTGTTCTAGTTGCGTTCATTAAACAAAAAAGAGATATAACACTTATCATATTTTGTTATTGGTTGCTAAGGACCGTAGTTACATAGAGCTGTGACATTCTCCTGCCGAGAAGAAAAAAAACTCTTAGCTCTTTGGATAAAAAATCTTTTGCAGATACAATAGGATTCTTGGGAATGTTCAATATGATGTTTTTTCAACACTTTTCCAATCCTTATGGCCTTTTGCACCAACCTCCAATCAATATTTCATTGACACATACAATTTGATTGCTTAATTCTGGTAAGGACCTCGGTTAAATATTTCTCGAAAATGGGTAATGTTGATGGGATTTGAACAGGAAAAATGAGGTACATCAGCTGATTTTCCCCGAAACACAAGCTATGCTTACTTTGGGGAGTATTTATTGTAATAAGATTTTTGTAATTGTAATATTATTATGTACATATTGATAAAAACAATAAAGACCTTATTATTTATTTAATTTACGTATATGCATACTTTTGAATTGATGGGAGAAATCACACTTAATTGTGATTTTTGTCTAATTGGAGTTTGGTGTAACAGGCCCTTATAAAATGCATGTGATTGACTTTCACTCAGCCTTGTAAGTAAGTGCCAAAAAAGATAAAAAAAAGAAAAATACACATAAATTATAATTTAGTTTATTCATCACCTCTTTGGGTTAAGGGAGTTCTGGACCGCCACATTAGGTTGTTTCTAGACGCTTTAACATTAGTGTGTTATTTCCAAATAAGAAACAGGAGTAAAACTGCTTCAAATTCTAAAATCAATAAATCAAGAACATCGTCATTTTTGTGAGATTTAAAATGCCATGATGGTTGTGGCATCAGCTGATGATGTAAGGGTGCACGATGATGGTGGTGAATGTTTGCACATTGAGAAAGAGGAAACAACAAACTGTGATGTGAAAAAAGAGTTTGTGATACTCATTTTGGTTCACGAGTCATGAAAAATTCTAATAGTTGTAAGAATTATGATCCTCCTAAATCCTTTTTGTTCAAGAATCTGGATCTTTTCATGGTTCGCAAGTTAAAGAGTCATGAAACTCGTAATAGTTTTAAAAAGTTATGACCCTCCTGAGTCCTAATTGTTCAATAATCATGGATCTTTTCATGGTTCGCAGTTATGGAATAATGGAACTCCCAAAGGTACAAGAATCATGGAACTCTTAATGGTTCGTAAGTTATGGAACTCTCAAAGGTTCAAGAGTCATGGAACTCTTAATGGTTCATTAATTATGGAACTCCCAAAGGTTCAAGAGTCATGGAACTCTTAATGGTTCATTAATTATGGAACTCCCAAAGGTCCAAGAGTCATGGAACTCTTAATGGTTCATTAATTATGGAACTCCCAAAGGTTCAAGAGTCATGGAACTCTTAATGGTTCATTAATTATGGAACTCCCAAAGGTCCAAGAGTCATGGAACTCTTAATGGTTCATTAATTATGGAACTCCCAAAGGTTCAAGAGTCATGGAACTCTTAATGGTTCATAAATTATGGAACTCCCAAAGGTTCAAGAGTCATGGAACTCTTAATGGTTCGTAAATTATGGAACTCCGAATGGTTCCTAATTCATAAGACTCCTGATGGTACACGAGTTGATACCTCTAAAATGTTCACGATTCATGTCACTTTTATTTTAGTTTACTTTGACTCCTAATCGCTCACGAGACATGGAAATCTTAAAGGTTTACGAGTCATTTGACTCTTTTTTAGCTACTGCACTTCTAAAAGGTCATGAAACTCCTAATAGTCCAAGAGTCATGAAACCTTGAATGGTTCACGAGTCATGACACAGTTATGTTAATTGTTTTTTTAATAAACCATGTTTTTATAAATAATCAGAAGTTCGCCTCCTGAAGACTTTGGCTACGTCGTGACCGTAGCATCGAGAATAATATAAGTTCTCCCACAACGGTTCGTCTCATATGCGATAACTGTGATTATTAAAATTACTGATTGAAATATAGGACGCGAAAATAAACGTCGTCACCCGGGTTGCTGGCATAAAGGCATACAAATATTTTGATATTGGTTACTAAGGACGGCAGTCAGTCATGCAAGACTGACGTTTCCTCGCCGAGAAAAAAGTTCCAAATTCAAAAATATTAGCACCTCATTATAATTTGTCAATATGTCAAACAACTGTAACATCGGTTAAAATTTTACATCACGCATTCATATTGTGACACGTGCATTAGCTGAATAAATATTAAAAATAATCTAGTTTTAATGACAGATTGTAAAACTAAGATGGACGGCTTGATATCCGTCATTAAATTTGTAATATTTTAGCGATGCTTTTTGGAAAAATGCCAAGAAAAAGTTCAAGTAGGTAAAATGTTCTATTTGTGGGGATTTTTGCAAAGAGGAAAGCTATCGCAAAACAAAAACTGATTAAGCTAATATATTGTCTATGCCAGGTAAAAAATAGAAAAGTTTGAGACGATATTATAGAAATTCCTAGTCGTCAAAATACATCCAACCAGGGGCGAGCATCCGTAGAGGCGTAAGTCACGTAAACACCATAACCTATACTCTAAATTGCTAGTCAACATTTTTTTAAAGAAATAATGTGCGGGAGACTCCCTAGATTTCAGAGACTCTAGGGGTCTATGACACTTGTTGTAGTGCCGCAGAGGTGTTGTCTACGAGCTTGGTCGTCGCTACAAAGCGCAAGCAAGACCCAGTTGCTGTAAGGCTGGGACCTTTAGTGGCCGGTAGGCGTCTTTCCTTTCTACCCCCCGTTTCGACAGACGACACACACTAAAAATGTTTTTTACACTTTATGGTCTTTGTAAAGAAGTGACATTAATGGAAAAAATCACACGTGTTAATTGAATTTTTATCTAAATTTTAAAGTTAAAATATTTTATACAACTTAAAAAATGACGCTACAAAAAAATATTTTAAAAAACACGTTTTTGTTCACATTTTTTTCTTATGATTTTGTTGTTTAATATTTTGGACATATTTTTTTTCTTCATAATTATAGAATGATACAATGTCTAGAGAGTCTATGAAAAATATTTTAGGTAATGTGAACAGTTTTCGAGATAGTATCAAAAAACTGAAACTTGATAATTAATTTAATGTGCGCGGCAGTACTTCAGCGTGGATTGTCGCCGAACCCACAGTAAGAAGGGAAACGCGGCCGGTAGAACCAAATTATTTTCCATCAGCCGCTTCCCTTGAAGTTGGAGTTTCCCAGCTCCCAAGGGGGGAGGTTCTCGTTTCTTTTACAGCCTGAGTAAACCTTGCCGGTATTTTATTTTGAGTTTGAAATAAACACTGAGATCATTTCTGACTCTGCCAGATTTCTAAATTGGCAGATTTTAAAAAGGCTGAGTAAACCTCGCCGGTATTGAGACGTAAGCCAAAACTACTAAAAAAAACTGAACCAAAAAATTATAACACTCTCGGTTTCGAACCTTAGCCTTCCGCTCGAAAAGCAGGAACTCTCCCAATTGTGCTATCGATCGAAAAGCAATTGACTTCATATTATGAGGATAAAAAGGTTTTAAAAATAGTTTTTATTGCTTCCAAAATATAAACAATATTTAAAAAAAAAGTCTGGATTGTATCATGCTGCTTTATGAGGAAAACGCTGTAAACATTTTCGGCGATTTATTATATAAATAAAACTGTCATTTATATTAGTAACTTCAGTCAGTAACTTGACTTATAGGTTGGTATGAGGCTGACCACCATTCTGAAAATATTGATTCCCCTTGCTAATGTCCTCTTTCAGGGAACAGCGGCCAAAGTTGCCGAGTGTAAGCTCATTTGAGATTTGGGTTATATTCTGTATACATAGGTACATGCAGTATGTACTGTAACTGTAACTCTGTCACCATTCCGCTAGGGGTGGCCAGAGCCTCTGCAGAGTTGCCTCCATTTTTTCCTATCCTGACATACCTCTTTCAATTCCTTCATATCCATCACCTTTTTCATGCATTTTCTTCTTTTACGCTCACTTTGTATAACCCATTCTTTCACAATCTCCACAATCTGATCACTCCATACTTTTCTCGGTCATCCCTTCCCTCTTTTTCCTTTCACACTTTCTTTGTATACATACTTTGTCAGTTTATCATCATTCATTCTTTCCACATGCATAAGCATGTGTAAGCTCGAATTTGCGCATGCCTTCTTTTGGGCATGCATTGAATGAAATATGAATCTTAAATGTCGGCGCTATGGCCAAGGGAGTCAACAAGATAATCTCAGCTAGAGTGTTTGAAATAAAGCAATCATGGTTCGATTTCTGTCAGGGCCCTTGTCAATAACTTTAAAAACCGGTGTCATTAGGTACGTAATGATGAATTAAAAAATCATTAAAATAAAAATAAAATAATGCATCATTAATTTATAATGTTGACGTCACCAACCTGTTTGTAGCCAGACTAGGTTGGTAAATTGCATTCAGTGTTTCTTTCAGGTACTATTCCCGGAGTAAAATACCGTAAGCTGTCAATGGAGTCCAAATTTACATATAACTTCGTTTCATTTATTTACTCCGCCACCGCCAGATTTCTTATTTGCCCCCCTGGATAATTTTACCTGAAAGACACACTTGCATTCCTCTTCAAAAAAAATTCTTTTAAAAAATTGTCTAATTTTGAAAAGCTCACCATTACCTGAAGTGTAAAACATCGCATAGATTCCTTACCACTACGTAAATAGAAACCATTTATGAAAACTTATTCACGCTTCTGTACTTTGTATACACTTTCATATGTACGCGATGGTGGGGAAGGAATTTAGTACTAGGTGTAGAAAACAGGATTATGAAACTACAGAAACATCTGAAAGGAGGGTTCTCAGTAGGTCAACGACGTTAGCCATGTTGAAAGCACCGGTTCCCATTGATCACCGAAGTTAAGCAACATTGGGCGTGGTCAGTGCTTGGATGGGTAACCGCTCAGGTACACCGCGTGTCGTTGGCATCTTGGACCGGTCCGTAGTCCGTAGTGGCAACACTTCGGACTCGTAAATGGAAGGTTGTGGATTCGGATCCCGGCGGAGCACAAAAATATACCATTTATATTTCGAATGTGCACTGGGTTGAAAAATTCATAAACCTTTACCAATGACCGGTCACCAAAGGTCCATCCAGCCTTACAGCAACTGGGTCTTGCTTGAGTATTGGCGCTTTGTAGCGACGACCAAGCTCGTACACCTCTGCGGCACTACAACAAGTGTCATAGACCCCTAGAGTCTTTAGAATCTAGGGAGTCTCCCGCACAGGATTTCTTAAAAAAAATATATATATATATATATATATATTTCGAATGTGCTCTTCGCTGAGTTGAAAAATTCATAAACCTTTTCCAAAGACCGGTCACTGAAAGGTCCATCCAACCTTACAACAACTGGGTCTTGCTTGAGAATTGGCGCTTTCTACAGCGACGACCAAGCTCGCAGAGGGCTCTTGAGGTGTGATACACACAAAAACAGCGCTCACCAAATAAATCATCCTAATATTATTATTATTATTAGGTACTATTTACGGGTCGGTGAGAGATAGCAATGGTTGGCGTCGATGGTACCTACAACAAGAAGCTCTATTTAATAGTTGTATATATTCCTTGACTTATAGGTTTGTATGCGGCTGACCACCCATGCTGTAGAAAATGGTTCACTTTGCCAATGTCACCCCTGTTTCAGGGAAGGTCGACAAGAGCTGAAGGGTGTATGTCCATTTGAGATTTGGTTTTTGTATTGTAGGTTCACATGTGGCATGCGCAAGCGCGAACTTGAACGTGTAGAATGCATGTAATGTGAATCCCCAATGTTACATATCTTTGCAATTTAGATTAGATTAGATCTACGACTTTTACAAAGAGCCCGATGTGATCAGTTCCATTAAAGTAGGGTGCTTCAATGCGCTGATCACATCATTGGAATGGATGACGCTAACCCCATTAGCACCTAACACTCTCAGCACCAAAAAGCCTGAACGATAGGGGATAGAGAAGACTCATCTCGATTTTCCCCGAAAAAGGAATAAAGGTATTCTGCCTCACAATACCATTTATTGCTTTTTCTGGTAAAATCGAAATGAATCTACTCTATCCCCTATCGTGAATAGACACCCAGGAACGCCAAAAGTGCGATGGATTGTCGGCTTCAATGCAGATGCAGCCAAGGCAGACATCAGTAGCTGGAGAGCAAAGGCGATGCACAAGCGAGAGTGGAGGAGAATCCTGGATTCAGCCAAGGCTCACCCAGAGCTGTCGAGCTCATAATGATGATTAAAAAAAAAACATTTCCATGGAAATGTTATATATCAACTAAAATATACTTAATTATTCAGTAAGTCCATGTTATCTCAAAAATGTAGGTTGGCACTAAGACTCAGTAGGCACTGTATAACAAGTATTAAACTTCACGTTCAAAAATGCGTTCAAATCATAATATCAAAAACGAGCGGAAAACTGGAACGTCGCACATTGTATGGTGAAACGCTACGCTTGAGTTTGATGGATGTTTAGTACTGCGAACATTGACTGCGAAGCCACCTTCAGCGTTATTGACTGTCTGTCGAAATTATTTTTATTGCGACAATTAAACCAGATCTGCGTATTTGCTGCGCGGAGCTAATTTTTATGTTTTGTTTACGCTCCTAATATAAATATTGCCGCCTTCCATTACTGTATCAAGGTCCCCCCGAGCAAGATCAACAACTTGTGTATGGAAGTGGAATGTTGGGGAAATGAGGCACTCCAGTTTCGACTTTTAAGATTCATGTTATGGAATGCAGAATCATTTTTCGAATAAACTACGATGAACGTTTTACGAAGTTGTACAGAGGAAATGTCAGAAGAAAGCGTGGAAAGGGAAAATCGAGGAAGGAATGGATAGACCGAATATGTGAGATTGCGAAAGAATCTAACCTGCAGAGTGAGAATACGGGAAGAGTATGCACGAAAAAAGTGTTGAATGAAAAGATGAAAGAGATATGCAAGGACACAAAAAAAGTGGAGACGCATTGTCGAAGGTACCCTGTACTGACCACTCCTAGTGCAACGGTGATAGGATACAGTATCAGAAACAGTGCGGCGGACAACCGTGCTAACAGAAATTGAAAGAATCACCATGACTCCCTTTCGCACGGTCCAGATCCGGTAGTAAAACGAATGAGATCGCCGGACAACCCACGCCGGATCGTGTGAAATCTAACAAACATCTCCACACACTACACGGCATTAGATCAGACCTCGTGAAAAGACGCTAAAGGACGACAGTAAGATACGAGCATAGAAAACATGTGTAAGACCTAATTGACCTAAGGTGGTGAAGCTACAGTGTACAAAAGAAGAACCTAACGAATATTATCAAAGTTTTTAGAATGGAAGACCTCATAAAAGGTGGAAAGATAGCTGGACGTCCGCATCTCATGATCCATGAGCCAATATAAAGTTGTTTTTTGAATCACTAATCGAAAGATCTTAATCAAGAAAAATAAAAAGAGCAACGTAAAGGATCTGCACACAATGCGTATGCTAGCCAATACTAAAAATAAATTTCGAGCGCAATCGAAAAGACAAAAAAGTTATCAATATTTCTTATCTTTCAAAGCGGTAATAAATAATTAAGGCTTTGAAAATGTGAAAGAATGAAGTAAGGGTAAAAATCTAGATATCATGCACTATTAAAAAGCAAGCGATGATTGGAATGAAGAAGAGAAATGTCATCTTTCTTACCTACTTACCCTTTTTTGGACTGGGAGCCTTTCGGACATTTGTCATTGGCAACAGAGCGTCATGACATTCACTCGAGTGCAACAATCTGTTTATCTTTGCAGACTCTATTCTGTCCATGGTCATTGTGGTCGCCAGCTCATATGATGTTCGATTTCCAGACGACATCTTAGCAAGCTTATCTTCAACTCCTTGCGACATCTCTTTCAAGTCATCTACACCTTTTTCTAGTTCCATTTCTGATCGAATGTTCAGCTCATGCGACGCCCGATTTCCAGACGACATCTTAGCAAACTTGTCCTCGACTCCTTGTGACATCTCTTTTAAGTCAACGACATCTTTTTCTGGTTCCATTTCTGATTGAATGTCCGTCTCATCTGATGTCGGGTTCTCAGACGAAATCGTAGCAAACTTGTCCTCAACTCCTTTCAACATCTCTTTTAAGTTGTCGACATCTTTTCCTGGTTCAATTTCTGCTTCATTGTTAACGTTTTCTGTGGTTGTCTCTTTGGCTTCATCTTTTGTAATAATTTCTTGGTTTACAGTTTTGTTTTTTCTTGGCGATGCAATCACTACATCGCTGCTGTCATCTGACAACACGCTCAACAATTCTTCCCCTTCAGATTTTTTGTTGTAACTTTCAGAATTGCTGTCATCAATTGAGAGGTTGAAATTATCCTAAAAAATTTGAAATAAACATAAGATAGGCTAGTTCTTAAAGTAATGGAAAAAAACTGATAACCTGCATGCTAATACTGCAATAACGTATTGTTATCTATACAGTACACTGATGTATGGAAGAGAAGAATGGGCTATAAGTGATGTGAAATACATACAGAAATCAAGGAAAAAATAAGACATTTGAAAAATAGGACAGTACAAAAGATAGAGTTGAGAATGAATGGATAAAAAAGGAATGCAAGCTTTAAAAGGATGTAAAAGTTAAAATACCCAATAAGATGTTTTATGGAAAAACATGTGGGAAGAATGAATGATGAATAATTGTGGATGTAAAAGGAAAGGATTATCAGAAAAGTGTATTGCTTGATCAGATTAATGACATTGTGAATGTTGTAATGAATTGTATTGAAATTGTATTGTGAATGAATTGTATTAAAATTAAGGTACGTTATAAAAAAAATGTTCTTTTTATTTGTATAAATGTACTTGTATAAATGTAAAATGTACTTGTATAAATGTAAAATGTTCTTGTATTGTGAATGAATTGTATTGAAATTAAGGTACGTTATAAAAAAATGTTCTGGGAGAGCTGTGCGCAAGGATAGGAAGACGTGGAAGCTACTTTACAGAAGCTCTAGCGATTTCTAGAATTGCTACAAAGTTCCAGTTACAATTTGCAAAACTAAAGTAAAAAATACTTTTACATTTTTCCCTTTTAAGTCTCGTCCCTTTTTAGTTTTTGACTTTCCATTGTCCTTGTCATCTTTCAATATATCTGTCATGTAGCTCTTCATATTGGGTGTTATTTGTACAATCGGAGTATACATATTTGTCACAATCTCTGAAATAATGCTTTCTGCAAGATCTCCAATCGGTTCCTCATCATCACTATTTTTGCTGGCTTGCTTTGGAACTGGCGTTTCATCACTACTGAATGGAGATTGATGCTGAATGGCATCTTCTCGTCTCAAACGTTTACGTATATGGCTTGCCCGAGAAGATTCATCTACTCCATCTTTCAAATCAGCTGAATCTATATTTGCGACAGAATTCCTTGCAGATCTCTGTTCCAACTTTTCGAAATGCTCCAACTGTTCAATGATGATTGAAGACGTTGCAACAATAATTTTGTTGACCGTATCTTCTGCGTTGTGTCCATCTATAATGTTACCAGCATCATCTAACGACCTGCTATCTTCTCCAATGGATGGGGCAGTTGTGTCTGAAGAATTATTTGTTTTATTCTGCTGGAAATACTTCCTGGTTAAGAAACCCCGTACTCCAGCTTGTATTTTGGTAGCTGCACTTGAAAATGTGGATGATTCCTCTTCTGTAGAGTAGGAAGTGTTTTTCTCTTCTGGGACAGTGTAAAGAGCAGGCTCTAGCAAACCTTTCGGAGATATTTCTACTATTGGATCTCCACTGCTTAAAATGCTTTCATCAGTTACTTTTGATTCAGGTGGATCAGTTTTAGATATGACTGGAACTTGGTTGTTCTGCAAATATCATAAACATGAAAGTAGCGAGGGAGAAACCAACATTTTCGTTTTCATAGCCATAAACATTTTTAAAAACATTAACAGACATTTCACACAAAACGCATTCTGTCACCATTCTGCCCGGTTTGTTTCGGTTTGCGCCGGGTCATAAGTCAATAGGTAGTGTACGGAGATGCATGAAAGCTTTCACACAGTTTGTGCGGTAATCCATGGATAATTCGGGCAGAATGCGTTGTGTATGAAATGATCCTAAATGTAATGAAAAGCTGTAAAAGTAAAACAATATGGAAGTTACCTGAGACTCTTCGTCGTTAACATCGCTTATTCGTACGGTCTCAGCAGATTTCTTTCTCTGCAATTTACTTCTCACTAGAAAACCCCTGAAAACTCTTTGTATCAAAATAGTTGCCTTCACAAAAATGCCATTTTTCTCTTCTTCGCTTTTTGAACTTCCTTCATCTTCAGTTTTTGCTAAGTCGACTTCAGATATTGGAATTTCAGCTATTTGTTCTTTTTCTCCAGTTGCCAACAATCCTTCAATATTTTCTTTGACTTCGACAACGGTTTGTGTAAATTCTTCTTTTATCTGTCCGATCTCTTCAATCTCAGGTTGAAATCTTGCTTGAACCATTTCTTTGATTGTTTCTGGTTCATTTGAGGCTTCAATAACCATCGATTTCTCAATTCGATCATCTGGCAATTGCTCACAGTTTTCATTGTCAGTCGCATTGTCAGGGTCCAAAGTTTTATCAGAATTCTTCGACTCATCTGAAGACAAAATATTATCATGGTCTATTGTAGTATGGAACACTTGTATCATTTGAGAGTTCTTTATATTTTCCAACGAGACCAGTTCATCAATGGATGCTTTATCTTGCAAATCACTATCATCTGATTTCGTAATATCATCCATCAAGCTTTCTTTCAAGGAGTTAGAAGTGTTTTCCAATACTCCACGTAAGCTTTCAAGAGAAACAATATTCTTTGGACTGTCTCTTTCCGTCTGGTCACTTTCATTTTGAGGTCCAACAGTTTCAAGCAATCTTTCGCTCTCTGCTATTATTGACGATGCTTCTTTTTCCAGAAAGTCTTTGGTGTCATGGATGACACTGTTCAACACTTCTTTGGTGTCATCAACAACAGTTTTCACTAGTTCTTTAGATTCGTTGGCTGCCTCTTCTGCCGATATTAAATGATCGTCCTCTGGTTTTGATTCAGGAACACCCACATTGGATTCTTTCGTTTCACCATATTCACTTTCTTTAATTTCATTTTCAGGTTTGTTTCTTTCTTCAATTTCATTTGTAGTTTTGTCACTTTCTTCAATTCCACTCTCAGGTTTATCACTTTCAACAATGTCATCAATCTTCTCAATTGGATTTTCAATTCTTTCATGAATTTCTTTCTCAATTTTTAATTCCACTTTTTCTTCTTGATTTTTAAATTCTTCCACTTTTTTAATTTTATCTGATGGTGTATTTTCTAAAAATACTTCATCAACCATAGAATCATCTTCATTATCAATGTGGTCATCAACCACTTTATCGGGTGTTATATTTCTAGCCACACTCTTTTCTTCCACTGGGCTTTCTGGTACATCTTTCACTGATTCATTTTTGATAATTTCTTCTTTCTCTGGTGAAGGCGGTGACTTTTTAGAAGCAACGACTTCTTGTTCCGCATTTGGCTCAAAAACCCCCAGATTTTTATGGTTTTTGATTGCGCATTCTGTGATCTCTTTGTCAAAATCTTTCAAATCCATTTCAAGAAGATCGCTTATATCAAGGGTCTTCCCTGAAACCAAAAGATGATTCAATAATGTTTCCACTGCAGTATTTTGAAAACGACAGAATTTTCTTATGAATTATTCATTGACATTATTATGGTTTTACCAGTACCTACCTAACTACTCGAGTCCAGAAAAAACTAAAATGACTCTTTATAAAACTACAATTAAGACAAGAGTGACAAAATATGATTATGAGGTATGCACCATGAAAGAAAAATCTGCCGAATCATATTATATCCTATTGCATAGAAGGATACCAACACACATAATGAAAAAATCTAGGGATGGTTGGTTAAGCGCTGTTTTTGTGTGAATCACATCTCAAGACCCCTCCGTGAGCTTGATTACCACTTTAGAAAACGTCAATTCTCAACCTAGGTCCTAAACCCAGTCGCTGTAAGGCTGGATGGACCTTTGGTGACCGATCTTTGGTAAAAGCAGATGATTTTTTCAACCCAGCATACTTACAAGATTCTTGTGCTCCACCACGAATCGGACTCACGACCTTCCGATTACGATTACCTAGCAGGAACCACTATACCTACTACGGAACTGTCTATTCGCTGTGAGGATATAGGACATATTCTTACCTCGCATGATTGTAGTCTGATTTCTTATAAGCGTGAGTTTTTCGAAGAACTCTGCGGCAAAGTTGTAGATATCATTTGGTGTTTTCAGGAGGACCTCCTTGGCGAGTCCCTCCATTGCAGCACTCAGCCCCTTTGGCGGTACCATCCCCTCTGGAGGCACAAACTTCTCCCTCACTGACTCCATCGAATCATTCATGACGAATCTGCCAACAAACATTTCTTCAATAATCTAACATTCATTTTAAATATACAGAAAAACGTTTACATTTAAAAAATGATACAATGATTTTTTTTTACCCTATAATCTTTCTATAATCTAAGTTGCAAGGATATATTCATTCAAAGCTCTCAGATGTATGCCCACAAACAAACACGTGTAGTTCGCGCTTACAAATGCTGATTGTGTACTTACAAATAAAATCCAAACTCAAATGAACATAAGCCCTCCAACTCTTGCCGACATTCCCTGAAACAGGGGTGACATTGGCAAAGTGAACCATTTTTTACAGTATGGGTGGTCAGCCTCATACCAACCTATAAGTCAAGGAATACGAGTAATAAATAACAACAAAACCTTAAAAAATAAATCTATACAAAAAAAGTCAAAAATTTCTTATGCAAAAAATGTAGCAAACTAATAAACCAACATTACAAATCAGCATTGCAGATTAGCCGCCACTTCTTCCTGTCCTTGCATACTTCTTTCATTTCATCCAGAGTCACAACCTTTTTCATACAAGCTCTCCTTTTATTGTGACTCTGGATATCCCATTCACTCGCTATTTCAAAAATTTGGTCCATCCATACCTTTCTCGGTCTTCCTCTTCCACGACATCCATCAATTCTTGCAGCATATACTTTCTTCGTCAGTCTTTCCTCATTCATTCTCTCCAAATGTCCAAACCATCTAAGTATACTTCTTTTAATCTTTACTTTCACACTCATTTTATTTATTGACTTTTTTTGTATGGATTAATTTTTCAGGTTTTGTTATTACTTCTTTTTATATACCTGAATTTTATCTATTATTTGTCTTGTATTTATGTAATAATCTTAGTTGCAAGAATACATGAACATTTAAAATTCATATTAAATGCATGCTCACAAACAGACACGTGTATGTTCGCGCTTACAAATGCTAAATCCACAAACAAATTCAAATCCAAACTTCAAATGAAAAAAAACCCTGCAACTTTTGCCAACCTTCCTTGTAACAAGGGTGACATTGGCAAAGTCAGACATTTTTACAGAATGGATGGTCAGCCTCATACCAACCTATATGTGAAGTAAATTTGTTTCAATATATTTAAAAAAAAACATATTTCAACATATTTTGTTCTCAATTATTTTTCGTAATAATTTCAGCATTTTTCGGTTACGCAGTACAACCCACGTACGTTAAATAACTGCGTGAGCCGATAAATCACAAACTTTACACGTAATCATAATACATACACACTGCTCGCTCAGCCTTCAAGCTCGCGCCTGAAAAAATATACCTGACGAGTGACGAAGTATTGTATGTGAACTACGAGTATAGCTCGCAATATCCACAAACTATGCTAAGGGAATTACTGATCCTTTGAGAGCATTTTGTGCTTTCTGTTCTGGAATTATGCTTTCATAAATATGCAGTTAACATTCTATAGAGGTCAAGGAATCTATAATCTATTATCGTTGTAGAGATATATTAACATTTAAGGTTCTCACGTGAAGTTCGCGCTTACAAATGTTGAATGTGTACTTACAAAGAAAATCCAAACCTCAAATGAACATAAGCCCTACAACTTTTGCCGACCTTCCCTGACACAGGGGTGACATTGGCAAAGTGAACCATATTTTACAGTATAGGTGGTCAGCCTCATACCAACCTATAAGTCAAGGAATCGTAGACATTTTTCCAAATGAAGCTCGCACATGCAAAATTTCCCTCGGTTGGATGACGTCAACGGTTGTCGTCTATCTAATCTTTTTAATCTAATCTAAGTTGCAAAGATATGTAACATTGGAGATTCACATTATAAGCATTTTTCACAAGCAGAAACGTATGCGAATGTGGACAATATAAAAACCCAAATCTCAAATGAACACACACCCTGCAACTCTTGCCGACCTTCCTGAAACAGGAGTGACATTGGCCATTTTCTACAGCATGGTTGGTCAGCCGCATATCAACCTTTAAGTCAAGGAAGATACACAACAAATAACATTTTTAAAATCAACAAATGCTGTACAAACGTCTATAATAGTACATAAAATATTGGATTCCAGATACTCAGGGATATATTTTGTTTTCAGCATTATGAAACATATGCACGTAGTTTGACCCTTCGGAAAAATTAAACTACCTTATTCATTAGATCTGTTAAGCCAAAAATAAAACGACAACCTACATACTTTTCATATGAAAAAACTGCCTTTAAAAATAAAATTTAAAAACTATTCAGAATTCAATTAAATTATCTAAAATATCACGATCTTATTTTCACTACTTACGACAATTTTTTAATTCATTTACAAAAAACGTACCCTACCAGAATTTTGACCAACTTTTTACAGGAGAAACTTTTTTCAAACACTCATTTTCCACAATAACTTAACTCGACTCGTTCAGTTTACAGTTTTGCAGCTTCAATTATTCAATCCATTTTTCGTTGTTGCTTTATCAGAAAAGCCGTGAACTGTTTGGACTTGTAATCTGGAATGGTGGAAGGCTGTACATTGTACAAATAGGGTCATTGAATGTTTTGGTCTGTTGTTACCTAGACAACACCATTCCGTCATTCCTTTGTATAGAGGCGAAACCCTGCCAGAGGGTAGTTTAAGAAATAAGGGCTGTGTATCGCCTTCACTATTATTGTTACTGTATTGTTACGTATTCTGCTGGATTTTATTTTTTATTAAAATGCCAGACTTTATTATTCACAATGTAAAATTTATTTCACAATTTGACAGTCACTGGTTATATATGTGTTGCTTAGTGAACAGTTCTCTTGCGACTTCTGCTGTTCTACCATTTTGACCTTTTATACAGTAAACCGGAGAGACCACTCTCGCAATTTCTGGACTATTCCACCTCCAGAACATTTACGCACACACAATCACTAGAATGTCATTCCAATGCACGAATACTTCTAGATGTTTCTGTATTACGTGATCATTTTGATGTATGTGTGTATAAGCGCACGTATTTCAAGTTCGCAACAGTATTCTGTATCCTGCCGCTGTTCCACTAGGGGTGGCCGATACCTCCGCAGATGCGTCTCCACTTTTTTTGTCCTCGCATATCTCTTTCATCTCTTCAACATTCATCACTTTCTTCACACATACTCTTCTCTTATTCTCACTCTGCAGGTTCCATTATTTCGCAATCTCACCTATTTGGTATATATTCATTCCTTCCTCGGTCTCCCCCTTCCACGCTTTCCTCTGACATTTACTCTTTGCACTTTCTTCGTTAGTCGTTCATCATACATTCTTTCAAGATGTCTGAACCATCTTATTGTGCTTTTTTGTAAGTACTTTCATTCTCATATTCTCTTTTATACCACACTCATTCATCCCCCAATCATTACGGACTCATTCATATCATTCAGTGTCTTTCCAGTCATTGCTCTCAGGTAAGCCATTTCAACCGTAAGCCACCTTAAATTTAAGGTAAAACTGAAAAAGTGCTGATTCACTGATTTAAGAAATTGTGGATAAAGCATTTTATTGGGTGAAACTTCTCATAGCAAGTGGACTAATAATTATAAGGAAGAGCTCATGACAAACTTCTAAGCTTCAGGGTTTGTATATTTTTTTTAAAATGTTTTCTCTCGTAGAAAATAGGGAAAAATGTGCATTTATTTGAGAAGCCCTTGTTACCTTAATATGAGTATGTCACTTATTCAGTTTTACTTTTTAGCTAGCGATGTACATATTATTATTATTTTTAGTGTTATAATCTATAATCTATAATCTAAGTTGCAAGGATATATTCATTTAAAGCTCTCAGATGTATGCCCACAAACCAACAAGTGTAGTTCGCGCTTACAAATGCTGAATGTGTACTTACAAATAAAATCCAAACCTCAAATGAACATAAGCCCCACAACTTTTGCCGACCTTCCCTGAAACAGGGGTGACATTGGCAAAGTGAACCATTTTTTACAGTATGGGTGGTCAGCCTCATACCAACCTATAAGTCAAGGAATATGAATAATAAATTACATTTAAATATAAAAAAGAACAAAACCTTACAAAGAAATCTATACAAAAAAAGTCAAAAATTTCCTATGCAAAAAATGTAGCAAATGAATACACCAACATTAGAAATCAACATTGCAGATTAGCCGCCACTTCTTCCTGTCCTTGCATACTTCTTTCATTTCATCCAGAGTCATAACCTTTTTCATACAAGTCCTCCTTTTATTATGACTCTGGATATCCCAGTCATTCGCTATTTCAGAGATTTGATCCTTCCATACTTTTCTCGGTCTTCCTCTACCACGACATCCATCTATTCTAGCAACATATACTTTCTTCGTCAATCTTTCATCACTCATTCTCTCCAAATGCCCGAACCATCTTAACATACTTCTTTTAATCTTCACTTTCACACTTTCCCTTACACCACATTCTTCTCTTACAAAATCATTCCTCACCCTGTCACTTCGTTTTTTCCCAATCATACTTCTTAGATAGTCCATTTCTACTGTATGGACTTTACTAATTTCCCTTTCACTCACCGTCCAGGCTTCACTTCCATACATCAAGGTTGGCACTAGTATACCACCGTGCACCGCCAATCTAACATTTTTTGAGAGATTTTGGTTCCTGGCGATGCAAGCGGTCGCACCCAGTACACACCTGCCTTTCATTATTCTTCTTTCAAATTCACCGGCCATTCTTCCATCTTTTTCAAACTTACTTCCCAAATATACAAACTCATTTACAACATCAACATTCATTCCATTAATTTTAAATTCATAATTCATATTTTCATCATCTCTTTCAAAAATCAAAACTTTCGTCTTTCTTGCATTCAACTTCAAATTATTACCTTTCAAAGCTTCGTTCAATCTAGAGAGCATCATTTGCAATTCCACTGCTGAATCAGATACAAGGACTGCATCATCCGCATACAGTAGAATGCTTACTTTGCTCTCTCCTATCATTAATCCACAATCATCAAGTCTAGCATCTCGAACACACTTGTCCATGACTATGTTAAATAGCCATGGGCTCATCACACATCCTTGCCTTACACCCTTAAAAACTTCAAACCATTCACTATACTCACCATCAATACGAATGCAAGCCATACTATTCTCATAGTTCGCATGCGCCGCATTGAGTAGAGCTCCATTCACTCCGTATGCTTTCAAAACATCCCACAACATACCTCTGTCCACTGAGTCAAAAGCCTTTTCCAGATCCACAAAGGCCGTAAATAGTTTCCCCCTCACCGACAATTGTTTTTCAACAAGTTGTTGTAGAGTGAAAATCTGATCAACACAGCCTCTACCGGCCATAAAGCCGGACTGTATATCGGAAACCCTTTTGCTAGTAGTCAGAATCACATTTTTTATAATCACCTTACAGAAGACTTTTCCTGGTATACTGAGTAGACTGATTGGTCTGAAGTTCTGACAGTCTTTTTTGTCCCCTTTACCTTTGTAAATGGGAACAATGACTGCCTTCCTCCAATCCATCGGTACTACTCCTGCATTCACACAAAGCTTACATAATTCAAACATCCAATCTATCACACATTCACCTCCTGCTTTCAACATTTCACCATTTATACCATCAAACCCAGCAGACTTCCCATTCTTCAGACGTGAAATAGACACTTTCATTTCTTCTTTCAAAATCTTCAATTCATTCTCTTCATCTATCTGTTCATAAATTCTTCTTTCACCCTGGCCAAAAATTTCTTGAAAATAGTTCTTCCATCTCTTGCATACTTCTTCATTCTCCCATACCATCTCACCGGCAGCACTTTTGACTCCCGGAGTGGTCAATGCAGAAGATTTATTTCTATCCGCATTGATCCACCTCCAAAATTCCTTCAAATTAGTGTTCCTTATAAATATTTAATTTTATTACGCGTTTTTTTTTTTGGTATCGTTGTAGTATTCAGGCACATTTCTTTTGAGATATTTTATTGACTGATTTTTTCTTACACCATAGAGTCCCAGCGAACAAAAAGCCTTACAAATATTCTTTGGAGCCTCCATGACCAAGAGGCGACTGGGAAAAATAATTTTATTTTATTTTACTGAGTTTTTAGTCTCCGGGGCTTCCTGGACCCTGGTGTGGTCACAACACTCAAACCGCCCTTAGGTATAATAAAGGACTGAATAACGCTCAATTTGATTTTGATCAATTTTGAACCACCTTAAATTTCGACTGAGTGGCTGACTGAAAGGAAAATTTATGGAATAAATTATCTTGACAAGGCACTTTATTACATAGTGCTATATATTATAGGTACCTATATTTTAGTAGAAAGCTGATATCTAGTTACGTTACTGAATATTAATCGATAGAGCGCCGTTTCGTAAAAGCTACCACATCAAGGTCGTTCATCTGTAATGATGACCAAACTGAAGGGTAGAAGAAGATTGGGAAGGCCAAAACTGAGATGGAGGGATGAAGTGGAGAGGTATGCGACTCAAAAGAACGAGATCGGAAAACCGGCGGACTTGGGCTGTGGTGTCATTGATGAAGAAGATATTTTGTTTTTGTCTTATTACCGCACAGAAATCCAAAGAAGTAAAAAAATACATGGTTTTTAATTTCACGTAGAACATAAAAAAATATTTACAGCTTTTAATAGAACTGTAATATTCTTCTAAGGAATGAAAACGGTGTCAGACCGCAGCAGAAGAGCAAATTATTTTTTAATGGTGCACAAATGCAATACCTACTTAAACGGCAAAAATCTTCCATGAATATGGAAAATCTTTAAAAATTACTGAAAATACCTACATATTAAATTAATCACCTACCTTCCTTGACTTATAGGTTGGTATGAGGCTGACCACCCATACTGTAAAAAATGGTTCACTTTGCCAATGTCATCCCTGTTTCAGGGAAGGTCGGCAAAAGTTGTGGGGCTTATGTTCAGTTGAGATTTGGATTTTATTTGTAAGTACGCATTCAGCATTAATTGTAAGCGCGAACTACACGTGTTGGTTTGTGGGCATACATCTGAGAGCTTTAAATGAATACCTACCTATATCCTTGCAACTTAGATTATAGATTATAGACCTAGATTTTCATCAATCTTCTCAAATTTTCATCAAATCAATTTTCATCCAATTCATCGATTTTCATTCAATCAACTAGATTCTCCAGGGGAAAAGAAGAAAAGTTGCCAAAATGTGTTGACAATATTATGTTGACCGGTACGAAAATGGCTTCTTTTTTAAATTCAATGCTGTATACTAATTATTTTTCTTACATGTCGGGAAAATAAGAAACACAAATATTTTATATTATATAAACCAAACAAGCAAAATGTTAATTTTTACTGGATTTTTAATGAAACGACTCTAAAAAAATATAGTAGCTGCTGTTATTAAAAGAAATATTCACAGACATCACATTTTCCCTAATGCTTTTTTGAATTAGAGTTGGATTATTTTTAAAAGTCGGGAAATCTTAGTTTGTACAAGAGAAATTGTCAAACCAACTTTCTACAGGCGTTATTTTGAAGTAAAAATTATAACCTATAAATATTTGACATAATGTTCTTTCTCATCGGTTTAGGCCTTGGAGATGCCAAAGATGTCACAGTCAAAGGCCTGGAAATAATTAGAAAATGCGAAAGAGTCTACCTAGAAGCTTATACATCAATATTGACTGTCGGCAAGGAAGCGTTGGTATGTTGGTATTTTTATTTGGAAGTCATGTTTTTGAAGATACATATTTGTCTTTGTTAGCGCATATCAAATGCATTTTATATGTCTTATTTAAAGCTGTTCGTTGGTAGAATGCATTCCATGTCTCAACCAAGGGTGTCAGAAATGATTTTCCATTTCGATATTTATTTCAAAATACCAGCAAGGTTTACTCAGCCTATACAAGAAATGAGAACCAAATGCATTGGAAACTTGGGAAATCCAACTGGCCTGCCCTTTACTTGTGAAACAAATATGTTCCATATGCGAGGTTTACTCAGCCTTCACAAGAAATGAGTACCAGCCCCCTCGGGAGCTGGGTAACCCCCACTTCAACTGAAGTGGTTTGCGTAAGGCCAGCCCCCTTACCTGCAAAAATAAATAGGTTCCACTAGCCACATGCGAAACTCTTCGGGGATAGTGCGGCAAGAAGTTACTTGTAGTGTAAAGCTTAGTTGTGTTTGCCTCATGCAACTCCTTCGGGGACAACACAGTAAGAATTAGCAGTATATGTAATAAATATCCGATTTAAATTAAGTTTTAAAATTGTTCAGTTTTAAAAAAATTAATATAATTGTCAAAAAGTATATGTAGAGCTTAGTTGCGGTTCTTTTGACTACTGTTCTCCGAGTCATTGTGTACACTCCATGTGATTGTGTAAATTGAGAAGATGTATGAAAACTCAATCACTCACTAGGAGTGCCGTTTTGTATTCTATACATTTTCAATTTACACAGTCTAGGACAGTTTATGTAAATGTTTTATACTCAGGGCTCTGATCAAAAGGTACCAGGCTTTGAAGCTTCACTCTCTTACCAGTAGTGTCTGTGCACAAATGAGTGCATAGGAAATGTGTTTGTATTTTGTAACACTGTTAAACGTAATCGTTAAATAATTCAGGAAATATAAAACCTTCTTTTACCATCACTTAAGGCAGATTTATGCAGGGTCAGTAGCTGTCGTCAGTCCACTGTCGAGTCAGTGCTGACCGGGCACTGCCATTGTGTAAATTGATTCAAGTCAGTACTGCCGTGTCAGTAACTAACTTCAATATTGCCGCTTGATATTTTGTCATGTAAATGCCGAAGTTCAGTAACCACACTGCGTCGCACCGCATGACAAAATGACGCAAAAACTGAGCGACTCGATAAAGTTTTTAGCGTCATTCTCAAAGCCAATTTGTATTCCTCAGGATCTTCAATTCTCAACTAGGTTAACAACAGAGCACAATCTCCAGTTTTATTTCTGTCATCATCTAAGTTTTGATTTTTGAAAGAGATGATAAAAATATGAATTATGAATTTAAAATTAATGGAATGAATGTTGATGTTGTAAATGAGTTTGTATATTTGGGAAGTAAGTTTGAAAAAGATGGAAGAATGACCGGTGAATTTGAAAGAAGAATAATGAAAGGCAGGTGTGTACTAGGTGCGACCGCTTGCATCGCCAGGAACCAAAATCTCTCAAAAAATGTTAGATTGGCGGTGCACGGTGGTATACTAGTGCCAACCTTGATGTATGGAAGTGAAGCCTGGACAGTGAGTGAAAGGGAAGTTAGTAAAGTCCATACAGTAGAAATGGACTATCTAAGAAGTATGATTGGGAAAAAACGAAGTGACAGGGTGAGGAATGATTTTGCAAGAGAAAAATGTGGTGTAAGGGAAAGTGTGAAAGTGAAGATTAAAAGAAGTATGTTAAGATGGTTTGGGCATTTGGAGAGAATGAGTGATGAAAGATTGACGAAGAAAGTATATGTTGCTAGAATAGATGGATGTCGTGGTAGAGGAAGACCGAGAAAAGTATGGAAGGATCAAATCTCTGAAATAGCGAATGAATGGGATATCCAGAGTCATAATAAAAGGAGGACTTGTATGAAAAAGGTTATGACTCTGGATGAAATGAAAGAAGTATGCAAGGACAGGAAGAAGTAGCGGCTAATCTGCAATGTTGATTTCTAATGTTGGTGTATTCATTTGCTACGTTTTTTGCATAGGAAATTTTTGACTTTTTTTGTATAGATTTCTTTGTAAGGTTTTGTTCTTTTTTATATTTAAATGTAATTTATTATTCATATTCCTTGACTTATAGGTTGGTATGAGGCTGACCACCCATACTGTAAAAAATGGTTCACTTTGCCAATGTCACCCCTGTTTCAGGGAAGGTCGGCAAAAGTTGTGGGGCTTATGTTCATTTGAGGTTTGGATTTTATTTGTAAGTACACATTCAGCATTTGTAAGCGCGAACTACACTTGTTGGTTTGTGGGCATACATCTGAGAGCTTTAAATGAATATATCCTTGCAACTTAGATTATAGATTATCCATTTTTTTACCCAAATTCGTTTCTGTTTCTCTTCTTCTAACATACCAGTTAGTTCTTGCATGATCACAAATGTAAATTTTATCAACAAATTATTAACTTTGTTTTTTTGCTGTTTTCGAGAATTAATTTTTCCGCTCTGACTTTACGAATGTGTGTGCACCCTAAGAAATATCCTCAACTACTGACTCCGTGTAAATAGTAAGTTTTCGAGTCAGTTTTTGGCGCCAGTACTGACGACAGCTACTGACCCTGTATAAATCTGCCTGTAGGCTCAATGGACAAAACACATATTCTATTATGAAGCAATTCTTATTTTATGTCAACCATATTACTTTATTGTCACCTTTTTGGAAAGAGATATTTTTTTGTCTGGGAAAAGTATTTTTAACTGACAACTGAAATATAATATTGAATGATAAAAGTATTGTTACATAAAAAAAAATATAAAACTTGTATAATATTTGTTCTTGTTGCATAAATGAGCATAGACAATATTGTGCTTCACCCGGCTAGGTTGCTAGGGAAAAGACTAACAAATATTTTGTTATTGGTCGCTTTTGTTATTGGCAGTCCCATACAATACTGATGTTTGCTTACCAAGAAAAAAGCTCCAAATACAAAAATGTTCCAACCTCATTATCCTTCTTTTGCCCAAAATTCCAGCATCTAATTCCATCCAAAATATACTAAGCAACAGGGCCTTGCTAATCTGGACAAGGAAAAATAAACCTTGGCGGATCATCAAGGTGTTTGGATCGCAGCCTGTAAAAGAATATCTATAAAACTTGAATACATGAATGTCTCATTTCTTCCAGGAAGAGTTCTATGGCAGGCAGCTGATCCTGGCTGACAGAGACATGTGCGAGATTGGCACCAATGACTTGTTAGCCGGAGCTAAGGAATCTGATGTCGCCCTACTCGTGGTTGGAGATCCCCTGGGAGCTACAACTCACACCGATATGCTGCTGAGAGCAAAACAGATGGACATATCTTATCAGGTACACATAATCTGTATTTAATCTTTTAGAATACGTAATAATAATGCCAGTATTCCATAATCAACACATTTTTCTTGTGCCAAAACGCTGGGGGGTCACGTGGCTTTTTCTTTATTTTTACTACTTAAAAAATGTATTATACACAATAATTAATTTTATTTACCTCGAGTACTTTCGACCTTCAAGTTTCAGGTTGAAAAACTCCTGAAAATGACCTGAAACTTGAAGGTCGAAAGTACTTGAGGCTAATAAAATTAATTATTGTGAAAATAAAACTAAAAATATTTTTATTTTGAAATGAAAAGAAACAGTGTTCAAATAGAATTTTGTTTCTAAAATATATAAAAAATCTATGGTTATGATCCTTGAGATGTACTCTACACAACCATAGCATTATCAACGGTATTCCCCACTACTGCAATTATCCTATTGTGTTATATTGTGTTTTTAGGTTGTTCACAATGCATCTATAATGAATGCAGTTGGTTGTTGTGGTCTGCAACTGTACAGCTTTGGGGAGACAGTCTCTATTCCTTATTGGACAGAGAGTTGGAAGCCAGACAGCTTCATGAGCAAAATGCTGGCCAACTTCAAAAATGGACTGCACACTTTATGCTTATTAGGTAAATATTAATGCTTACATTATTTATTATCTGCACCCTAAGTATAAAACCAACTGAGTTAACCTTGCCTCAGGCGTGTGCATAGGGTATAGGCAAATTTATTTCAAAATTAATATTTTCTCCCATTCCTTTAAAATAACTTATTTGAAATTGATTGTAGTGCTAACGATGGCTCCAATCGAACTTGAATCTAAATATCAAGCTTAAATGGTTTTTTACCATATATTTCCTGCCTATCATGTGCCTCTATGGGATGCACACTCCTGTATTTTGATTGCCGCACCTGTATTTTGATTTTGGGTTTGATACAAACACTGAAATGGGAATTTTCATTTTTCATAGTTTGGTGGGTTACAAAATCTATCCCTCTGGTATAGAATGCAAACATTGACATATTAGTGTCACATCTTACCGTTGCCGAGGGTCCGAGTGAGGATCAAATTTAAACTGTGTCTCACGGTGGCCTGAATGGGAATGGCAGCCCCATGCCTTGACGAGCTACGTCGTTGACGCTTCTAAATGACCTCTGCGCTCTGCCTCCACTTTTGTCAACAAGGTCATAGAACCCAAAAAGGGGAACACTTCTAAATTCCCCGACAGGAGCTTTGGGCCAGTTGCCTGGAACAAGCTACCTGTTAACCTGCGAAGAATTACTTTGATGCTGGAGAGAAGTTTTCCGGGATCTGTTGCCATGGTCTATGAAAGCTCCCATAGACCCAACAACAGATACTGGAATACATCTCTCCAGCATCATTAGCCTGCCATGTAAGTTTAAAACTCTTATTCAAGAATTACTTTATTTTGATCTTTTCAGATATAAAAGTAAAGGAGCCAACTGAGGAGAGTTTGACAAGGAAAGTGAAGGTTTATATGGAGCCAAAGTTCATGTCTGTGAAGGAAGCCGCGCAACAAATACTAGCTGCTGTCAACACTAGGAGAGAAAGAGGAGACACAGTCGGTATGTAATCTAAGTTGCAGACACTTTTACATTTGTAGGTCATCGATTGTTTAAACCCAACTAAGCTACCCATATAGTGTAACTTCTCGCCTGTGTTATCTTGGTCGCCGCTATAGAATGTGCCAATACTCAAGCAAGACCCCAGTTCCTGTAAAGCTGGATGGTCCTTTGGTGACCGGTCTATGTTAAAGGTATATGAATTTTTCATTTGTTAAACCAGCATTATCAAGCATCATCATCATCAACAAGCATATTTGAAAATATAAATTGTATATTTTTTGTGTTCCGCAGGGATTCTAACCCACGACCTTCCGTTCATGAATCTGAAGCATTACCACTAGACTATGGACTGGTTTTATTAAGATACTGGATCTATCTATAATCTAAGTTGCAAAGATATATTAACATTTAAAGCTCATATCAAATTCATGCCCACAAACAAACACGTGTAGTTCGCGCTTACAAATGCTGAATGTGTAGGTACATACAATTTAAAAACCAAATCTCAAATGAACAAACACCCTGCAACTTTTGCCGACCTTCCCTGAAACAGGGGTGACATTGGCAAAGTGAACCTTTTTTTATGATAAATTTGTTTCTAAAAAATATAAAAATATTTTATAGAATGAAAAAAACGGATTTTACTGACCGTGCAAAAGAGAAGAACGATTTTCTCTGCGTTTCATCATAATTTAAAATATGAAAATAATTTTAAAAAATGTTTTGAATCTTTTTGTTGTAGTTTTTGTTTACAGATGTATTTTAAATTTGTTTTCAGATATTGATTCCAACACCCTGCTGATTGGATTGTCGCGGGTGGGTTCACCACAGCAGCGCATAACAGCCTGCTCTCTGGAGGAAATGTGTGCTTGTGACCTGGGGGCTCCTCTGCACAGCCTCGTGCTGCCAGCTAAAGCACTGCATCCCCTTGAGGAAGACTTCGTGGCACAATTCAGGACGGAACATAGCTGATTCAAATCAAGAATATCTAATAAAATAAGGCTCAGTTGGTAGAACACGAGAGAGTTGCTTTGCAGGAGCTTCGGGACGTTTCACTCATGTCTGATGGGATTCTTCAGCCGCGTGCATAGGGTATAGGCTAATACATTTCAGAATAAATATTTCCTCCCATTCCTTTAAAACATATCATTCAGAAGTGGCTATGGCTCATATTTAACTTAAATTTTGAATTTTAAATCTCAATATCAAGCTGAAATGCGTTTTTTTCCATATATTGCCTACCTATTAGGCGCATGTGTCTGTATGGGATGCACTCCTCTGCTTTCCGGGATCTGTTGTAAATGGAGCTTCGGGACGTTTCACTCATGTCTGTGATGGGATCCTTCAGTTTATGAAACTGTTCTTGGTCCTTGTTACTGTTATATTAGTTGATAGGACGTCGGTGTTGAAGACCAGTACCCTTAGTGCGAGTTCCAAAACTTGAGAAAAGTAAAGTTTACGGAAAATATTAGAGAGTGATTTCTCCCAAAATCTGCCATTTTTGTTTCTAACACTTTATGGTCATAGCAAAAGAGGTTACAGTGATGAAGAAAATCAAGTTCAAACAAACAAAAATGGCAGATTTTGGGGGAAATCACTCTTTAATAATTACCGTAAACTTTACATTATTCAAGTTTTGCAACTCGTACTAAGGGTACAGATGGCTTCAGATGGCACTACAGGTGTCAGGAAATCTATAATCTAAGTTGCAAAGATATATTAACGTTCAAAGCTCATATCAAATGCATGCCCACAGGCACGTGTAAGTTCATACATAAACCCTGCAAATTTTGCCGACCTTTTCTGGAATGGGGTGACTTTGGCAAAGTGAACCATTTTTTACAGTGTGGGTGGTCAGACTTATACCAACCTTTAAGTCAAGGAAATGATTTCCTGTTTCAGTATTTTCTTCCAGTACCAGCAAGTTATACAGTCTTCACAAAATAATAATGTACTCCTTTTTACCTAACAAGAAATGAAACCCCTGCTTTTAGTCAGTTGCAAGAGGGCAGCCTTTGTTGAAGATGGTTTTCCTTTTCTATTTTCTTGTGAAGGCTGAGTAAACCTTGCAGGATGTATGTTTTTGTTCAAAATTAACACTGGTTTTACTGACCGTGCAAAAGAGAAGAACGATTTTCTCTACGTTTCGTCGGAGTCATATCCGACGTCCTCAGGAGAAGTGTGTCCTCTATAAGGAGGAACCACGAACTATCAGTAAAATCCGTTTTTTTTTTCATTCTTTAAAATGTCGACCGTAATCATCATTTAAAATCTTTAAAAATTAACACTGAATCAGGAAATTATTTCAGACACCCTTGGTGGCGATCATACCTTTGCAATCTGGCTTTGAATGCAAGAGTTCTACCAACTAAGCAATTGACTAGATAATTAATAATCCATATTTTTTTATTGAATACATTATTAATTAATTACTACCCAATGATTTATCGTCAAGAGTGTCTGAAGAGAATTGAACTGGTGATGTTTTATTTCAAACATAATTATCATTGCATTGCCTGCTCAGCCATAGCACCATTTGTTTTACAATTTTTATATTTTTACACTAAATCTTAAATGTACAAAAAGATTGATACTTTGAATCAGCTGCTTGGAAAATATTGAATGGTGAAATAAAAAACACATGTATTTTTACAGATAGAATCTTTTATTTCATAAATACTTTTCTTTTAATATATACCTACTAGAAACATATTTATTTTACATACAAAAAATTACAGTCTGGGAAATGGGGTGACGACAGTTATATGCGCAGGTCTAGATACTCGAGGTGCCATGGGACAAAATACTTACAATCTAAAATGCTTCCAATTTACAATTTGAGATTCTTACCGACACAAACATACACACACACATTTAAAATTTTCTCCCCATTACTTTATTTATGAATATCAAGATTTGAAAATCAATCAAAAATTCATTATGATCTCTCCTATGCAAACAAAATATTGAATCTGCAAAGCTTTACAGTTGAAAGAGCATATTAACCGCCTCATCCGTACAAACACATGTGATACGTTAACAAAATATCGCCAGAGCGCTACACGCCGTATCCCGAATGTTAAGGCAGAAAAGAATAAGGTCAGGTTTAAGATTGAATTACGGACGTTTGACATATTTACAATTATGTTCATCCTCAGTCATCATTCAGAGAGGGTGTCTCCTGAAGGCGTTAGCTACATTGCTAACGAAAAATTGAGAATAATGTAAGTTCTCTTATAACGGTTCGTCTAATATCCAAGTATTTTTTTTAACTGTGTGGTTATTATAATTGTAAAAAGAAAGAATATGTAGGTACCCAAAACCTCCGTTGTGTCAAATTTGATCAAAAAACATTCTCAAGTACATCATCTCGTTTAGTTTCGAGGTTAACAGATATTTGTGTATTTTTTTTAAATAGTAACCCAACGAGGTTATTATTTTCTATGTTAAATTCATATGTTACTTCAATCAGAAAATAAATAAATTTCAAGCTTGTTTTTATTAATTTAGATCTTTCCAGGGGTGCTAGAAGTGAAAGTCTTGACGGACATGGCAGCGTATCAACAGCTGATCCATCTGAACAACGATCAGCTGTTCAGGCACCTCCATGTTTGTTCCGTCCTATCTTCAAATAGGTACAGTAAGATCTACCGACGGTCGTTGAGACTTCCATGCCATCTTTCCACTTTTTGGCATTCCAGCTAGACTAATCTACTTAATCTACTGGCATATCGTTAGCTCATGCTTGCAAGCTTAAATGTCTCTTTCTAAAGACATGACCTCTCTGAAATCACCTGGATCTGCTCCATCTACCTCAAAGGCTTTTCGTATGTGGTAATTGAGCAGTGCTTCGGTTCTCTCTGCGCCCGCCACAGCTTCTACAACGAATGCCATAATAATTGTCAACCAATGTAGTGCCATAAAACTTAACTCCTTTAAAATTTGATTTTAAAGAATATTTACTATGATTTTTCAACAGTATAACTCATACAGATAGAATATTAAATAAGAGGGATCAATTTAAATGTCATTTGGGAACCTCCGTTTCATTTTTTTTTCAGCTCCTACCAGCTTAAAACAATGTTCAAGGTCAAATTCATATGAAAATTTCCATCTGTTAGAAAAACTTTAAAGTTAATAAACTCTTTCATTACTTTAACAGATGGCATTATTTAGCCTTGATAAGAGATTTTTGAAACAATATGATACATAAATGTAAGTATTTTTATTATTACATTTTTCCAATTGCTTTTAATGTATTTTATAAAATACATAAAGTATAATAGAATATAGATACTTATTGAATAAATTCAGCATTTAAAAAAATATATAAATTAAATGCTACTAAAAAGCAAAATGCCAAAAATGTCTTCAATGAGTAACAATATTAACATAAAGCCAATCAAGTTCTAAAAATATATATATCTATCACTCATTCATATGATCTGAACCATTACATTTTATTTTGAAACACATTCCAAAGAGTCATAATCTTACAAAAAATATAATATTTACAGCATAAAAAAATAAAAAACCTAGCCAACTGAAATTAACTTAAATAAAAATTTGTTCATCTGTTAACCCTGCTGGATACCAATATAATATATGACATACCGGCAACATTATGAGCATTCCTAAACATCAATCACCATACTCAAATTTAATTAAGTCTGAACCCCATTACAATATTTAGCATTTTCCCTAGCAACCTGGCAATGTGATGTCACATTTTATTTGTTCATATTAAATGTGCAGGCTTCATTCATCCTGAATTGAGTCAACACAAATTCCATAGACAAAAAGATTGTGATGTCACACGGCTGGATTGTTAGGGACCCAGCTAACTAATATTGTTATTTTATTTTTATAAAAAAAAAACACAGTTTTAATTCACTTTTTATTTTTTATTTTATAAGCTTAAATGGTTTCGCCTCAAAAGTCATCATCAGAAGCGATGATTTTTGTCATTGAGTCATTGAATGTCAAAAATCACTGCTTCTGATGATGCTTTTTGAGGCGAAAACGTTAAAGCATATAAAATAAAAAGCGAATTAAAACTGTGTTTTTTTTTATAAAAACAAATACAATGGACTTTCACAGTGAACCACCAAGCCCTAACAAATATAATATCGTTATTTGTTGCTTAGGACCTTAGTTACATAGATGTGTGATGTTTGCTTCCTGAGAAATGGAATTCCCCGTTCTGAATTCATTTAAATGTAGCTTGAATGGAATCTGATGATTATGAATGCTAATGACATTAAACATTCTAAGCTACACATTTCAATGGAAAACATATTTTTTTTACATCAAACGTCAAAAGGTAATGAATCAATTTTCGTCTTATCTTTGCTTTTATTATAACTTATAACATTTAAGTATTTGTTATATTAATATTTCATCGTGAATTCTGAAAAGGTGACATAAATTGAATGGATTTATTTGTGCTGTTGGTTTTTCCCAAAAAGAAGTATTCAAGTTTAAAATTAACCAGAAATGACAGTCAATAACAGTAGTACACAGATTATAAGGTTTAAAATCAAGGTGGATATATAGGCGTGGAAACTCATATGAAGGGTAATGGTGATTGTTGATTGCCTGTGTATCCCACTAGCATAGTTTATTATCTGCATCTGTGCGCAGCAAAAGGGGAAAACAGCTAATCTTTGTTATTATGGCGTTGACCAATGAGGGCATGGTTGTTTTTTGGCAACCAATAAGCTTGCTCAAACACCTCCCTGTTAACAACACCTGGTGTGCAATCAACCAAAACTGCCAGTTTACACACCTTAATTGTATTCACCTTTTTAAAATTGGAACAACCAGCGCCATTTTGTAGAACATTACTTTAGACAGTTAACATTGAAGTTAGCTGTGTTCATTAGATCATTTTTGGTTGGTTGGTCATGGTATTTTTTTTTGGTTACTATGTTTTGCACTATTGACTTGTCTAAAGTTGAAAGTCAGGAAGGTTGTGTTATATACATAAATAGAAAACAGTATCCTGTTAATAGAAGTACAAAATGATTAATTTTATCAGTTGGTAGCCTGTAACAGCAAAGCACAACTGTCACCTACTTTCACATCTATGTATCTGTGTATCACAATAAAGGGTGAATGGATTGCATCCCAAATACCTCACATTTATAAGTTGGGGAATTCACAGGATTTTTCCTGCGTGTGGGGAAAATTTACACACCGTAACATAAACAATGATTAAAAATGAAAAACTTGAATAGTGGATATTTAGTTCTCTATCTCACAATAATAGTGACAACACCAAGGGATGGTTGTTTTAGCTTACGCAACATTTACAAACCAAAATATTTTTTTGAGTAATTAAATAAAGATAAAATAGACAAACAATACTAACTTTCATTTCCAGATTGTTCAAATTTCATTCAAATATTATTCAAATAGTATGAAAATTCCATGCCTTTGGTTTGATTCAATCCGTATTCGAAAATAAATGTAATTTGTAAACTAAGCATAGCATTGTTTGTGGATATCGGTATAAGCATATTGGTAGGTTAACAGGGTAACAGATCATACTTCTACCATTTAATATGTACAGTTATTCTTTGGAATCTCCCCTCCCTCACTTCACCCAGGGGTCTCTTAACATTATTCTTCTTATCAGTTAAATGCTGTGGAAAACATAACCCAGCTAAATCAAATCTCATGTTACACCTTAACCAATTAATCAAATGTATAAGTGATGGTAAAATTCAAATGTAGCCATCTAAAGAACAAATATGCATTCCCAGAAAATGTGATTTTCCGTATGCCACCGTTGAATAATCTTTGATACGAATCATAGAATAAAAGAAAGAATGCAACTAAGCTACACATGTGGTGTAACTTCTTGCATGTATTATCGCAGGTGGCAATTCAGGACCTATTTATTTTTATGGATAAGGGGGCCGGCCTCACGCTATAACCACTTCAGTTGAAGTGGGGGTAGAAAATGTAGGATTTTTCTGAAATGGGAAAATTAAAAACAAAATACGAAGGCCATTACTTTAAAGACCAGTGCTATGGCAAAGAGGTTTATGTCACTAATCTCAACTAGCGCATTTGAAAATTTACCCCTTGAACCTGGTTCAACAGATGTCATTGAGTAATAATAATTAATAATTCATTAAAATAAAAATAAAAACAACAAATGATAATTGATGAGGTGAATACCTGTTTCTGGCCAGGCAAAATAGGTTGGTGCATCGCATTCCACAAATCAAGTTAAAAAAGAACATGTTTACATTGAATTTTACCGTCACATAGCAACACCACAAGTCATATCGATTAAAAACTAACTTATACAAATGTGCGGAGACATTGACAACATAAAATGGTTTGGATCGTTCTATTGCAAGATGAGTAAATCTTTGAGGACAGTTTTGTATGGAGAACTAGGTAAGTCTACATGTATATACACACTTATTTAATGAGATTTTAATTAATTTTACTTAAAAATTTATTATGATCATAAGAATAGGTGTTTTTAAAGGAGTTTAAAAACATTTTTGTCAGCCAATATCGAATCGAGCCAATCAACTTGAACCAGGGTTTTATATTTCAATATAAAGGCCGTGTTCGGGGAGCTCGTTTGAGTTCTGTGAGCGCTTACAGTAAAAATCATAAGCAAACTTCATCCGCCAACCAGACAGCAGCTCTAAAGCTCCACAGAATGGATGCAGATGTATCTCAAAATGCATTATTGAGTCACGATTCTGATATTTACAGCAGAATTTTTAATTATAGAAGTGCTTTTGATAGCTCTTATCCATTAATTAAAATGAATAATTGTGGCTAATATTTGTGTTATTGAGGTTAGCTGTCAACTGTCACTTCAACAGTATGAACCATTGGTGTGAAGTTAGGAAGGCTCACACCAACCCACCTTTGCAAATGAACAAGCTTAGCAAATGGCCGAGCTATCGTGCATGACGACATTGCTCATATTTGCTCACGGTAAACTCCCTGAACGATTTGTAAACGCTCAAAGTGCTTGAAGCGTGCTCCCCGAACACGACCATAGAGTACAGTGTCGTTTACTTTCAAAGGCGGTAATCTAGGATTTTTTTAAAAAGAAACTAAATTATAGATTGCTGCCTTTGATTCTACACAATTAATATTCTAGATCAATATTTTGTTTTCACATTAATGTTTTTAAAGTTAAGTATATTAATTTTGAATAGTAGCCGGAGTAAAAGAGATTGTGTGAATTCCCATCGATTGCGTAAATAGAAAAATGTATTAAAAATACAGCAGCACCCCTGATGAGTGCATGAGTTGTCATACATTTTGATAATTACACATTTGGGGGGAGTTTACACAATGTTTTCTACTCGAGGTATGGTTCTTAAGAAGAGATATTTGTTTTTTAAGTAGTAGAATTCTAGAAGCAATTGCTTTGGCAGTAAGATTACAATACAAATGCTACCTCTGTGTGAATAAGTCCTATAGAAAATACATATCCAGTATAAAAAGTACCAGGGGTCCATCCCTCTGATATCTTCACAATTGGGATGACGTTGCTTTGAATTCTAGTTTTTATTTTTGAGAAAGAGAGCTACTGAAAATTATTTGTTTTGAATAAACCAATGTAAGGCACTTGCTTCCAGAAAATGTGTATAGTTTATCCTATTAGAAAAATGGTGACAATGTGAGGTTATGGAAAATGAGGTAAAGAATTATGTAAGCAAAAGTGCAACTAAGCCGTACATATTGTGCAACTTCTTCCTGCGTTGTCCCCGGATGAGTTGTATGTGGCGTGTCAAAACTATTTAAACCTATTTATAATCACATGTAATCACATCGGCCTTACGTCAACCCGTTCACTTGAAGTGGAGGTTTCCCAGTTTCTGATGAGGCTGGTTCTCATATCTTGTGAAGGCTGAGTAAAACTTGCAGGGATTTCTATTTAGAGTTTGAAATAAACACTGAAATGAGAAGTCATTTCTGACGCCCTTGGAGGAGATCAAACCCTAGCCCTCTGGGATGGAACCTATTAGAGTTTTTGTTGGAATTTTCTTCAAGCCCAGATCATAGCACTGCATGAAGTTTACTTAGCCTTCACAATAAACGTGGTCCTGATTCCTATGAAACAGGGGAAACCCTTATTTTAAGTTATGTGGTTTGCGTAAAGCTGCCCTCATTACCTGTGAAAATATATTCCACTAGCCGCACGCGACCCTTTTGGTGGCGAAATCGCAAGGAGTTGTTCTATGCGAGCAGCTTAGTTGCGTTGAACAGTATAAGTATAATTTTTTTTAGAGTTACTATCGCAGGTTACCAAAAAATTTCAACAATCAATTTAACACAAATGTGTTGATTAAAAATTTAGACAGGTCAATGTTCAAATTTGGATTGAACAATCAGAAAGCTGAGTTAAAAATTCAAATGCACATATTTTCTCTTAAATTTTAATTCAATAAATGATCTGAAAGTGAATGATTGAGGAAATGTGCAAAATAAAGTTGCCGAATGATAAACGTGCGATTTGAAAATGTTCAACGATTATTGCTGACACAAAGTTAACATTAAATAACGCACACACCTACGTGAAACATCCCAACACTACATTATCGCCTACCTATACTAATAATTTAAAAGCTCGTAGTCATCAATTTAACAACAAAAACGTGCTTAAACATTAAATTATTTTTTTTAAATACGGGAATGTTGTTTTTTGAGAAAAATCTTATACAACAAAGTGTAAACTATCTAAAATGATAGGGTATCCTTGCATACGTCATGAAGTGAAAAGTGCACTCGCCTATTTGAGTATTTACGAATGTCTCAATTCCATTGCCGGATTGTATCCTCACTTTACAGTTATCAAGAGTCAAATCTTGAATCAAATTACTCAATTTAAAATTATCAAAGTCATAACCTAAACTGGTTTTCATTTATTTGAGTTTAACAAGCGATCACTTAACTTTCAACATTCTTGCAGCAGGGCACACTCCGAAGAGAAGATAAGCTCTTGAGGTGTGATTCGCACAATGACAGCTCTCACCAAACAAATTGGCATGTCAATGAAATTTTGAACTAAGCTCAGATATGTAAGCCATCCTTAGACTGTTCTGATAAAGTTAATATAACTCAAAATGGACTCAGCATCAATTTCAAAGACAACAAAATTATGAGTTACACAGCCAGATTGCTAAAGATAAAAAAGGCTAACCAATATATTTTTATTCCCTGACTTATAGGTTGGTATGAGGCTAACCATCCTGTAAAAAATGGTTCACTTTGCCAATGTCACCCCTGTTTCAGGGAAGGTCAGCAAGTTTCAGGGTTTTGGATTTTAATTTGTAAGTACACATGCAGCCTTTGTAAGTGCGAACTTGCACGTGTCTGTTTGTGGGTACGCATTCCATATGAATTTTATCTTTGCAACTTAGATTATAGATTCCATATGGTATGCTAGCTAGACTTAAGTCACATAGACCTGTGTTTGCCTACCGAGAAAATAATCTAATTTCAAAATTTGCACTAAGTCTGTTAATGACATTAAAATTTGATTAAAACATCATTTATTTCATATTTGCAAATAGTTATACCTTCTGGCAAAAAATTCCACAAAGATTAAATTATCAAACAAGTACTGATTGTAGAGAATCATTATTGCATGTACGTTATGTGATAATGCAAATTATCTCTGTGATGCATACCCGCTCAGTGAGCTAAAAATCAGCTCAATTTTATGTATGCAGACATTGTGTATTTCAGAATCAGCTGAATCCTTTGCTTCTTTATTTTAAACTCTGATCCAGCGTGGCTGGCTTGTTTGCCGATCCCATAAATTTCCCCGGACTATGTGAAAAGGGTTTAAACACAAATAAGTGAAAGAGAGTTTAGTCTATGATTGACTTGCATACAACACAGATTCAAACTACGTTTTTTAATTAGTTTACGAATAAGATTTCATAAGATTTTACTGTAGTAATTTCACCATACCCTAGAGACCACAAGAAATGCATTGAATATCATATTTGTTTAAAAAATAAACACACAATATTGCAGAATTTCATCATTTTGGTATACCTATACAATTTGAACTTACGCCTTCTATCCAAATACACAAAACGAGTCTTTTAAATGTTGTCAGCGATAAATTCATTTTGATAAAATGTTGGTATACCAAAATATTCATTTTGCCAACATTTTATCAAAATGGATGTATCGCAGATGACTCTTATAATTCATATTATCAAAATCAAAATTTAACATTACATTTTGAACTTAATGAGAAAACATTATTTATAAAGTAAATACTCTCTTTTTATTATATTTAAACATTATATTTACATTGTTTTGAGATGTTATATTTCAGTTTTTTATCTTTTCATTGATAAAACAGAAACTTGCAAGCAGGTGAGTTCAATAAATACAGGTAAGGTACAAAGTTAAAAGCAAAGAGTAAATAATTTTGAAATGCAAATTCTTCCATGGTTTGTTATGGTTGCGACATATGTTCCGGAAACATTGGTCAGAATAAAAATCAACAGACAGTGCTAGGACTTTCCATCTTGCTTACATTCCATCCGCATTGACTCAACAGCTTCCTGTACTAAAATGATTGGTCATCATTGATCAAAATAAAATAAATAGATGGTGTTAGTCAGTTTCTTTCCAGAGTAATGCACGTGCCATGTAAGGCAAGTAGGCAGACAATGAAAAAAAGAGACAGACAGGATCATACGACAAAAAAGAGACATAAAATAACAAGATTTTTTTGACAGTTCTCATATACCTCACCATCCTGCGAGTACGCCTGGAGTAAAACAGCTCTGATGCACCATGTATTTATTTTATGTTGATAGATATTGTTCAAAAAAAGAGCAAACTTCCAAGCAACATTTTGGAATGTTCAGGATATGGGTCAGATTGCATAAAAACAAAGCAAGAGGCTTGCACGGTAAAAAAGGAAGTGAAAAGTTGTACAGTATTTTTAAGGTGTTGATTTTCAAGTCCAGGTAGTCATAGAGCATAATTATCTGATGGCAAACATTGTTCTATGAATTATTTAGTCACATTGCATGGAGAGCCGTAAGTCTCAACATATCTAACTATTGTATCGGTAGATAGGAAGTAATTAATTTGCAGTTACTGTTCCTCTGGCCTGGAACCGCCTGCCTCGTTATGTGAGAGAGCTAGAGGACCATGGAAAGTTCCGAAATGCGCCGTTGGAGTGACTATATCACGAAGCGGCGCTATAAAGAAATCAGAAACTCATCATCAATACACATGGCTGTGCGTTAACAGCTGATCAGATAGTGAAATGTTTTTCATACAAATGTCGTTGACCGCCCAATCAGCTGTTCATTCGGGGCCATGTTTTATCACTTGCTATCTACTGATAGGTTATATTAGTATGCAGGGTTGGATAACCTGTGATTGCAGAAAGCCTGAAAAGTCAGATAACACAGGTTAGATCTCCAAATCAAAAGGTTGACTAAAAAGTCAAGGGAGCTTTTGAAGGTTCACTGCACGGACCAATAATGAAATATTATCTAAGGTCTAGGAGGAAATCCAGTAGAAAGATTTCACAATCTTCAATAATCAGGCAAGAGACTGGAGAAGTTGTTCAATGGATCACCACAAATATGCTTGGTTTACACAATATTGTCCAAATTGCAGCAAGTAACACTCACCTTCTGTCTCACTAGCGCTTAGATTGGTCTTTATTTATGCAGCATTCGCATGAATAAAAAACAATTTAAGCTTTAGTAGGATCGGTGAATATATGGGTAAGACTACGCTTAAACTGAACTATAGCGTTTTGTTAAATATGTATGGTAAATAAAACGCTCCCTAGAGGCATTGTTTTAGTTACCATCCATTTTTTTGATAAATGCTACATTTGAGTTTATAGCTTTATATTTTGGGTACTGGTTTAAAGTGGAAGAGTGAAACAACATAACTGCTCTGGAGGGAAGATAGAAGTAAAAATTGAATAAGTTAATATTTGCCTAGACAGCAGAGACCTGCTGGTCTTCATCGTCGTCTTCAGGCGGGCCGTGGTAATAACCGTCGTACGGCCGCAGCACTCCCTCGTGGCTGTGAGCGCGGCCCAGGCGCTCCATACGCGCCAGCTGAGCCGCCAGACCATATGGGGGCGGAAGACGCGGAGGCTGGAGGGGCGCAGGGGCAGGGGGCGCTCTCACATACCCCGGCGCACAAGAGCTATGACCACTGTCGCTGCTCGTCACCGAACCTGTCTTTCTCAGCGGCAGATTGACGAGCGATGTCACACTGCTGCTCTCCGCAGACAAATCCACTGATGGAAGCGGCGTAGGAGTGTCAGAGTGCGAGCGTTCGTGCACAGCTCTGCCTCCAGGATGGTAGCAACTCGAGCCGGAACTGCTTGTAGATCCTACGCGTCGGTGCGCACAAGGAGACGGACCCGAAGGTGGAGGACCTCGCGGTTGATGAGGTCGCGTTTTGGCTGGTTCCGATAACGCCAGCAACTTCCGTACGGCTTGTGGGGATGCGGCTCCGAACTTGTTCCCCCCGAAGCCTTTCTTTCCTTCACTAGCCGAGCTCGCGCTGCTTGTAGTGGATAGAGAAGGTGAAGGATGCCTCTTTCTCTGAGGTCCTGGAGCTAATCCGCTTCCTTCACATTCAGCTGATAGTGCGTGCAGTCTCTCTTCATCAGTTTCAACTTGCATTTTGTTGAGGTAAGCTTTCACGCGTCTCACCATCTGCGCTTCCTCAAACATCTTCTTAGGGTTGGGTGCCGCGGTTGACTTCTTCCGTCTCTTCACAGTGACCTGTCCTTGCTGCACGCCGCCTGCAGTCATCTGGTTAAGCGCTGCCATGGCTGTAGAAGACGTCTGCTTGCTCAACTCCAGAAGAGTGAGCCAGTTGTAAGGAGCACTGCACATATTGGTCAGAGACCTCACCTCTTTGGCAATCATTCTTAACTTTTCAAAGTTCACTAAGCACTCTACCCGGGAATCATTCCCGAGATGAATAAAAGTCAAGTCTTTCTTAACAACTGGATAAAATGGAATGACGGGAGACTTGCCTTGCTCGCAAGTGACAAGTTGTCGATATTTAGACATGTTTCTTGATGGGTCCATGAGTTCTTGCAAGTCTGAGAACAGTTTCTGGTATTTTGTCGGCAGTTTTTCCCAAGAGAGCCGTAATCTAGACACAGCTCCATGGCCCAAACCAGAAATTATTGCAAACATAGAATTGAAGTTTTTACATTCTTTGCACTGGCGCGCCACTTTAATAAACTGCTTGATAATCTTTGATCTCCTCACAATGTTCTGTTCCTTAACCACCTCAGTAACAACCCAGAACATTTCTTTATTCACAAGCTCAGCAAATTGTGCCAACATGGGAGTCCCGTATCTGCTTTTCAACTCAAACAAGTCATCAACAAACTCAGTGCTTTCAATCTGCCTGAAGATGGTGAAGTCTTGCAGAGTCAACTGGATGGCAACTTCAACAGCATTGAGCTGCAGAAAGTGAACTACACTCTCTCTCAACAATTCCGGGGTCATCTCGTCAGGTACCAATGTTTCCGTGACACCGTTTGTCTTTAAATAATACCGAGAACTGAGACCAATTCTCTCGGCTAAATTCTGAAGCTGATCCGGCAAGGTGTGCTGCTTGATGATCCCACCATCAGAGACCGACACTTCACACAAGGAGAAATGAGAGCTGAGATCTGTTATACCAAACTCTCTGAGAGTCAGCATGACTACTTCATGTGCGGTGGTTTCCTTGTGAACCAACAGATACTTGCAAGTCTGGTCAGCTTTGTAAACCTTCAGCACGTGTTCAGGACAATCGGAGGATTGCAGTTCATCATAGCATATGGATATGAGATCTGGGTTGCTGTGGGAATTATAAAATGTGTTGTTTGTCTTGCTCAAAGACTCGGTACTCTGTAAGCAGCTATCATCCGTATGCAAGCCATCCGTTATCGTATTCTTTGGAAGTATATTCATCTTCATCAAAGCCTTTTGCAAACGTTTCTTGGGACCCAACGTCATGAAGCTTTTAGGAGGCTCCTTCTTTATAGCTGCTTGAGATTTCTTGTTGGGTGATTGGAATGATGCCACGTAGGGATGATCGTCTCCCAGGAGTTCCACAGTAGACAGTCTTGTCCTAGGATTAGCTGACCATTGCATCACATCGGCAACTTTATACCCTCGCTGACGAGGCGAGTTTTCCGGTAATAGAAGCATCTGCTTGAAAGCTAGAAGATTGCTCTTGACGGTTATGCACAAATGTGTAGATCCCACAATGATTTCCATGGCTTTAGCATGGCTCACATGTTTAAAGGACTGTCCGTTCACATCCAATATTTGGTCACCTCTCTTCAAACCGACATCCTCAGCTTTTGTCTGCTTGTCTACTTTTAAGATGAATATTCCAAAGCCTCTTTCATAGCCTCCGAGGATGGTAAAATGCAGGGGTTCATCTCGCGACGACCTCGAAAGGGTGACACTTCTGGACCTAGCTTTGGCAGAACATGAAAAGTTGAGCAATCTCAACTGGGTATCCATTTTCTCACGTTCAAGGTGAGTTTCAAAATCTTCCAAGAAGTCCATCATGTGCGGATCCATTTCAAAGTCAGTGAAATGTCCCGAAGCCCAAAGGCTGACTACACGAGTTACTCTATCTCTCACTGATGGTTCATCGAACCAAGCTAAGAGCTGGTTTGCCAGGATGAGAGGGCTTTCAATGAAGGTTCTATGAGTGAGCAGGAAGTCTTCTATGTAAGTTGGATCACAGGAATTCTCTTCAATGAGTTGGAGCATCAATTGTGCTGGTGTGCCTCTGATGACAACATGCCCTTGCCTCACAGGGTCCTGCGGATCCACCCTCACTTCTGTAATCATGACCAGCTGTCCTCCTTCTTCATGTCTTCGCGTATTCTCTTCCCCTTGATGCTGGATGCGGTAGTAATCAGTCTGTGTGATACAAACAAACTGACAATCATCTAGTCGAGTAGTCATGATGCCTCGGTGGTACAACTTCTCCAGCGTAGCTTCCGCCATCCCAAAACTATCCCCGACACTCAAATGCTCAATCTCTCCATTGGGATGCTCAACTTCCACATGTCCATTGATCAACACGGACCATGAATCATGCTCTTCCCCATCATTCATAACAATAGTTCCAGTTTTTTCCACGACAGCGAAAACCATCACCGAGCAAAGCGCTCGCCGCACATTCAACGTCATATTAGTGAAAGCTTTCAAGTGCTGCGTGAATTCTAAGAGGATTTCTAAATCGTCTTCTGTGCGTTCCGACGGGTCCTTTTCGAGGCATTCTCGGACGGCGTCTCGGACCGTGAGACTGTCCATGCTCTCCTCGAGGTCCTCCTCCTCGTCCGAGTCCACGATGGACTCAAGCAGGCCGGACAGGTCCACCTCGTGGTCCAGCTCCATGTCAAGGGAGCTGTGCACGGAGGTCATGGTGTCGCTGCCGCTGTAAGCGGAGCTCGTGTCGCTGGCGCACTTGTGTGCGTGCGCGCCTGCGGCCAGACCGGGCCCGTGGCACAGGTGCTGCTGGTAGTACAGCTCAGGACTGTGCCTGCCCCTGAACATCGTGCCAGCCGCCTCCCGAGTGACAGGCGTCCAGCTCCCCCTCAGCACACAATGCTCATGGACATTGTTGGGATGCGCTGCTCATAAAACGCTCCTTCAGTTTTCTACTGTTTGAATTTCAGTCGATTTGTAGTTTTGCCTTTTAATCTTCTCAAGATAACTGCAACAAAAGAAATGATCTTTTTATTTGGATAAGGAGGGGTCTTACGGTGTGATTCAGATAAAATCAGCGCTCACCAAATAAATCATCCTAATTTATTATTTATGGATTAATATTAAGGAGACCTGTAACCTCAGGATGAAACATTAAGTTTGTAAATTTCCCTCGATTGAGTCACCAGAAAAATGTATAGAAGATACGACAGCACTCTAAGTGATGGATTTACTTTTCATTCATTTGTTCTATTTACACAATCTAAGGGGAATTGACACAGTGTTTTATAGTCGGAGTAAAGGAATGATCTTTTGACAAGGCTGGCTGATGGTTGTGTCTCATACTATGCTTCAATGCTGTAAGTTACTTTCGGGTCCATTACATTATACGTCAATCGCTTCAACTTCACTGTCATATGCTTCACTTTCATACATTGTTATTTTTATTAACTTACCAACACGTATAGGATATAAATGCAGAGTAAATATGCGACTAGGTATTGATAGTAAAGCATCCATTCAACATGGCCTCGTTTGAAAAGATTAAGAATGCACAGAGCAAGAATGGGAAGGAGCTGCTATCTGCAGCAATGCAAGGAAATACACAGTCAGTTAAATACCGGTGTATGGATTTCCTAGAAAGCAGTTCCTGAATCAGATTATGTCTTGAGGTTGATTATAAAAAGAACAAAACAATGATTGGGGTTACTTACATTGTTCTACTTAAGTAAAATAATATGAATGAGAAATAAACTCGGCACAACTTTTAATTTTTTTTCTCAGCGTGCAAACTTCACACTTGTATAGGACCATGCACAAACTACTAACAAAATGTTTTTTTGCCTTTTCCCTAGCAACCCAGCCGTGTGACATCACAATTTTGTCTATATCAATTCACATGCGGACCTCATTGAAAAGATGGAGTCAGAACTGAGTATGAATTTTGATTTTTTATTAGTGGGATAGCATTCAATCAATAGCTCAAGTGGGCTAGGGTTCGATCCCCACCAAGGCTGTCAGAAATGACTTTTTGTGTTTATTTTAAACCCGAAATCCAAATACTGAATAATAAGGCTTACTCAGCTTTCCCAAAAAATGAGAACCTAAGTTGCAAAGATATATTAACATCATAGATTCATATTTAATGCACGCCCACAAGCTAAAACAAAATAAAACCCAATCTTCAAACAAACTCTTGCATTTCCCAGAAACAGAGGTGACATTCATAAAAATGAACCAATTTTTACGGAATGGGTGGTCAGTCTCATACCAACATATAAATATTATTTATTTTCATGAATACAATAAGATAATAAAGAATTTAAAAAATGCGAGCATAAAAATGCTAATTGGAATACTTGTGCTGCATAAATAAACATTGTGAAAAAATGAATGGAATTTGGTGAAACATTTGTTAGACAACGAAAACATTTTTTACGCAAAAATACTTGTAGTGATTAAAAATGATAAGGTTATATACGTGTTATTTAACGATAAAAAGATAGTAGATATTGTAAAAATATGTGTAGAAATAAATAGTCAACAAGCGTGAATATTATTAACAGCTTTCCAATCGAAAATGTAATCAGTAAGGCACAAAATATTGCGCTGTGTTAAACCTGGCGGACATTTTTGTTTGGGTTCCATTTTTCCCGACACAATTATTGAATAAACTTAGATAACCACATTTAAATTGTATTAAAATGGGTTTGTAGGCTTTTTATTTACCTGAAGTCATTATATTAGCATTCATGGCTCAACTGTCAGAACATCCATGTTGCTTTCTAATCAACAATTTTCACCCATACATAATCACAGGAAGCGAAGGGGCAACGCTCCAAATTCCTCGCTGGTTCGTTGTTGTGATGATTTTAGTGGATAATTTTCCTTTTATTGAAGTGGAATGGCCAATTTGATTCAAATATTGTTCACTTATACATTTAATTTATCACCCACGAACTACAAAGCCCACGTTAAACCGTTTTCGATCAACACAAGCAACAGTGGGGTGTTGTGGTTTTTTTCGCGAAACTCAGAATTCCCTTATTTTGTTTTTATTTGTTCCCATTATAAATTATTCACTGCAATGATTTTAACAGTTTGTAGACGTAAACATCATGCATCGTACTGCCCACAGACTGCCTTAACTGCTACCTACGATCATTGTAATTCGTGTATCACTCAACTGTTCCTAAATGGATGATCACACGGCTCGACAGTGAGAGCATTAGTAGGTGGATGTGTTTCAGGAAGCTGGAATCTTGAGAAAATAACTTAACTTAAAAAAAATATTACAAAAACGGCACTATGTTCCATAAAAATAAAATATTTATGATCATTACGTTTTCAAGTGGCAAGACTGCAAACATTTGATAAACCACACAAACAAGCCAAGAAAAGGTAAGAGTCAATTTTGTGGATGTATATTAAAATCACAGGTTTCCTTCAAGCGAAGATCGTCAACGGAGAATAGGGGGGTCATTTATCAATAAAAATAAAGAAGTGATCATATAACAAAAAAAACTGTCAATTCTATTTTATTTTCCATTATATCTAGGAAAAATATTTATTCTCACGCTGGCAACATTTCAATAACAAAAAATAGGGTGGTCAGCATCTATCAAAAAATATTAAATCCCACTTTTTATTCCAGACCGGTAGGTATAATACTTTCTCAAAATAAAATGATAAATTTCAAAGTATTTTTAATGTAATAAGCAAAAAAAAATGTATTTATTAGAATATGATTTTTTATTTCCTCTGCATATCTGTACATTAAAAAAATATATTTATTATTGTTGCAGTAAAAATAAATATTTCCCTACAAATCTGTCATTATTTTGACAGTTGTCCCACTTCCATCTGTTCGAATCGCAATCGCTCGTCCGTGGTGTGGGTAGTTGTGTAATTTTTAAAAATAAATATGTCCAAAAAAATTGCTCTGTTATTATAAAAGTACATCATAATCAAGATGCAGGCGAAACGAACTCTATCCGATGAAATAATCGCAACTTTAGAACAAAACACGCGCGGCGTTCAGGTGACACCAACTTTTATTTGTACCGTCAATTAGTAAGATTATTTTTTATTAGTTAGCCTATAACTTGGAAGTCAATAATGTTTTTTTTATCTTTTAAAGAATTGCATAACAGTATCTGAACGTTATCAGGACTGGGAAGTGTGTATTTTTTCTTATAACATGTCTGACATTTGAATACATATGATTACTGTTTGTTTTTAGATCGGAATCTACACATTGGCAGGCTTGGGACTGGCTGTTGCAATCCATAAAGTCAGACCGGTAAATATGAAGTTGAAATACACTACAATTGTGATCGGCCCGTAGTCTAGTGGCAAGGCTTCGGACTCGTAAATGGAAGGTTGTGCGTTCGATGGAGCACTATAATATACCATTTATATTTTCAAATATGCTTGTTACTGGGTTAAAAATTTCATAAACCTTTACCAAAGACCGGTCACTTAAGGTCCATCCAGCCTGACAGCAACTGGGTCTTGCTTGAAAATTGATGCTTTCTATAGTGACTACCAAGCTCGCAGAGGGCTCATATATATATACAAGGATAATTTATTTATAAGGTACACATAATTGAAGAGCGCCGTTTTTGTGTGTGTCACACCTCAAGGGCCCTCTCAAATCACGGATAAGATTTTTTGTAAAGATGCGTCTTTAGTGCTCCTTTAAAGACACCAACAGTTTCTGCCTTCCTCACATTAGGTGGTAGTCTGTTCCACTCCATTGGGCCCGCAAACCGGAAAGCACGGTCCCCAAAATTAGTGCGTGTCTGACGTGACGGCTGGACTAAGTCAACCACCCCACACCCTGCAGATCTGAGAGTTTGGCGTCTCAAATCTATCTCAATAGGTGAGAACATGTCAGACAGGTATGAAGGAGCCGTACCATTGACAGCTTTGTAAACCATCAAACAAACACGGTAGACCACCCTCTCCGGAAAACGAAGCCAATGCAGTTCTTTCAACAATGGAGTAATATGATTAAATTTGGACATCCCGAAAATGAGTCTTGCTGCAGAGTTCAGCACAGATTGTAGTCGGCTGAACTGTTTTTTCGGCTGACCTATATACAGCGTTGAGCAATAGTCAACCCGAGACATCACAAAAGCGTTAACCAGGGTCCTGACCGCCCCTGATGGTAAACATCTCCTGATTGCCTTAATCTGGCGAAGTTCAAAAAACGAGGAGGATACCGTGTTATTCAACTGCTCTCCCATTGTGAGGTTCCGATCCAGTGTGACTCCTAGAAGTCTCACTGAATCTGACGGCTGAATCAGCTGTCCCCCAATGGAGAGTGGTACGCGAGTTGTCAGGAGATGATCACGCCTGGACGTAGCCGCCCACATAATTTCCGTCTTACCCATGTTAAGGATTAGGCCATTGCTTGTCATCCATTCACCGATCTCCGCAATGCAAGCTGCCATTCTGTTACTGAGAGCTCCCGCCATGTGTGGTCGACACTGAGAGTAAATCTGCCAGTCATCTGCATATGCATGTGTAGTAAGGCTCCATTTCTCGACTATGCTCTCAATGTCGGCCGTGTATAAAATAAATAGGATCGGTAAATGGTGTGATTCACACAAAAACAGCGCTCACCAAATAAATCATTCTAATATTATTATTGTTAATAGAACTTTAATAGAGTTAGCACAATGAGGTCCAAACATTTTTTTAATTTGAAACTTTATTCTCGGCGAGCAAACGTCAGTGTTGTATGGAACTGCAGTCCTTAGCAATCATTAAAAAATATATGTATACATTTTCCCTAGCAAACTGGAGGTGTAAAGACACAATTTTGTCTATGCCAATTCAGGTGCGGACCTCACTAAAACGTGTGGAAAATTGTGACGTCACTTGGTGGGCTAAAGAACAGTCGGTCATAGCTGCAATATGATATTATTTGTTAGCTTGAAAATACGCCAAAGTGCTATTCTGCATTTAATACAACTATTGTTGTATGAGGCTGACCCCTCTTCTGTACAAACTTGATTCACTTTTGCCTATGCCTCCAGGGTTTCAGGGAAAGGCAGCGGGAATTCAAGGTATATGTTCATGTGAGGTTTGGTTTATTTTGTAAGTACACATGCAGATGGCGTAAGCGGGATCTTACACGTGCCTACTTGTGGGCATGCATAAATTATAAGCCTTATATGTTAATATAACTTTGCAACTCAGATTATTGATTAAAGCAGCGCTTCCCAAATTTGTTTATTTGTACTGTGACGCCCCTGGGGCTTTGCTATTTTTTTACGCGCCCCTCAACCCAGCCCTCAAAATACTAATCAATTCCAGTACTAGCCTAGTAACAGGTTGTCAGAAAAACACTATTTGAACATTTATAATTTTTCTTAGAAAATAAGAGCAATATGAAAACTTGCAGTTAAGAAGAATAACCCGAACAAGTCTGTTATTTGTGAACATTCACAGAAAGGGGTGAATCATCTTATCAGATTTGATAAAACAAAGATTCTATCTAAAGAAAGATTTCTCATCCCCCGACTTGTGAAGGAAGCAATCGAAATACACAGGCACCCCAACTTCAACAGAGATGACAGCTACAAACTTTCCAGTATATGGAGGCCAGTACTAACTTCAATGATCCACCCTTTCATTAATCGGACGATTTCACAAGAAGACATAATATCGTCCTTCTGTACAACTGGAGCTATAGCGACAACTATGGATGTATCACCGAAGGTTAATAAAAATACCTACAACCTTCGGCAACAAACAACAATAATTCAACAGTTTGTGGTTCCTCTTTGTAGAGGACACACGTCTCCTGAAGACGTCGGATATGACTCCGATGAAACGTAGAGAAAATCGTTCTTCTCTTTTGCACGGTCAGTAAAATCCGTTTTTTTCATTCTTTAATATGAAAACTTGTTCGAGAAGCCCTTGATTATAGATAGATTATGATTTTACAGTATTTTAATGTGTATTTAATATGAATAAAATGAAATGTTTCAGATCAGCAAGTTCTCCCGTGCGCTAGACGTTCCTGATCACTTCATCAGGAGTGGGGAGGTGCTGCGGGGGCGCGTGGTTGGCTGCGAGCCTTCTAGTAGCGGCCCCCGCCTGCTGGTGGACCACAGGCCTCCCCTGCGCCTCCCCCTGTGGCACTCCAGCAAGCCCCCGCTACCTGTGCAGGTAATGAGTGGTGCACAGATGCCAGCTCGTAGCTATGACAATAATAATGTATTAAGATAGTTTCACTAGGGATGCCGGTACCTCCGCAGGTGCGTCTTCACTTTTTTCTGTCCTTGCAAACCTCTTTCATCTCTTCAACATTCATCACTTTCTTCATACATACTCTTCTCTTATTCTCACTCTGCAGGTACCATTCGTACCCAATCTCACCTATTTGGTCTATCCATTCCTTCCTCGGTCTCCCCTTCCACGCTTTCGTCTGAGATTGCCTCTGTACACTTTCTTCATTAGTCGTTCATCATCCATTCTTTCGCGATGTCCTAACCATCTCATTGTGCGTTTATGTACTTTCATTCTTAAATTCCCATTTATACCACACTCGTTCATCACCCAACCATTGCAGACATTCCTCCTAAGCAAGCAACACACAACTGAATTTAGGCTTACACTTACCATCACAGTTTCATCATGATCATCTTCATCGTTTCACTTTCACGTTGAAGAAGCCCATTGTAGACATGGGCGAAACGTCTGAAAGCTCCAGCTCACGCAGACCATGGCAACAGATCCTGGAATACAACTCTTCAACGCGCAACTATTGTAGAAGAGCCGGCCTCCCTTTAGCCTCCCCCGGTGGCACTCCAGCATGTCCCCTCCACTATAATCTAAGTTACAAAGATATATTACATTTGAGATTTATATTAAATGCTTTCCCACAAGCAGACTCATAAAAGTTCACGCTTACACATGCTGCATGTGGACCTACAATATAAAAACCCAATCTCAAATGAACATAAGCCCTTCAACTCTTGCCGACCTTTCCTGAAACAGGTGTGAAATTGGCAAAGTGAACCATCTTTTTACAGTATGGGTGGTCAGCCTCATACCAACCTATAAGTCAAGGAAGTTGAATATACTCAATGTAATCTAAAACAAAGTTGGTAACAATAGTTTATTAATTACCATAATTTGACTGTATTCTTTATTTGTGGGTATGTGTACAGGTGTGGGGCGTTAAACTGGCCGGGGGCAACGGTGTGAGCTGGCTGCAGTGTGTGGCGGGGGGGCAGGAGGTCAAGTTCATTCCCCTGGGCCGCACCGAGGATGCCCTGCTCGCCAACGTCACCCTGGAACTGCCTGTAGTGCCCCCAATCACAAAACACAAGGTATTACTGCTTATCCTGATCATTCTAAGATAAATAGAAATAATCCTAGATTGATTTGAGTATTAGTGTACATGGTGATGTACCAACAGGTGTGTTGCCAGATACTGTTTATTGTGCTTAAAATGATTTATATCTAATCTAAGATGATCTAAGTTGCAAAGATATGAAACATTGGGGATTCACATTATATGCATTCTCACAAGCAGACACGTACAAGTTCACGCTTGCGCATGCCCCATGTGGACTTACAATACAAAAACCCAACATAATCATATCAATCTGGCCTTTTCAATTTAATTTTTTTTTTTTTTTTAACCTCCATCCGTCTCTGTCCTCGGCCACCGTCCTCCAGCTTGCCTCTTGCAATCACCACGCCGCATCCCCCCTGACCAATTTAACCGTCATTCTTTTAAATCCAACTTTGCATCTCCTCTTGTTGACAATTTTCAAGTGATGGAAATTTTTGGCGTTCAGTCTTTTGCAGTCCCCACCTTGATCAATATCATAAATGAGTTTAACATGTTTGGCGTACAGGATTCACAAAACGTCTTTTGTGTTAGAGTTTAATTCCAAAAGAACTTGCTCAAGTGACTGGACGATGAGACGGGTCTTAAGACATATTTTAAATTAAATCCCAGTGAAAGGCTAATGTCCACTTTACACTAAGATACCATGGTGGTGAGTTCATTGTATCTGTACCTGTAGTTACACAGTAACTGCGTGTTAAGGTACGATTACGTCATAAAACAGTACCTGTAGTTGGCATACACCTTTTGTGAAAGAATGTGAGGTACGCTAAATAGAAATGTACGCATATGGTTGCTACACAACCAAAATGTACATTTCAACTCCCAGCATGTTCAGCAAAACAAAAACACTGATTAAACCTTAGTCTCATTGTTACAATAAGTACAATTTATAAACTATTCTAAAGTATTCCACGCTGTTTTATATTTTTTATAATCTAAGTTGCAAGGATATATTCATTTAAAGCTCTCAGATGTATGCCCACAAACCAACACGTGTAGTTCGCGCTTACAAATGCTGAATGTGTACTTACAAATAAAATCCAAACCTCAAATGAACATAAGCCCCACAACTTTTGCCGACCTTCCCTGACACAGGGGTGACATTGGCAAAGTGAACCATTTTTTACAGTATGGGTGGTCAGCTTCATACCAACCTATAAGTCAAGAAATACGAATAATAAATTACATTTAAATATAAAAAGAACAAAACCTTAAAAATAAATCTATACAAAAAAAAAAAAAATGTGATGTTCTGTAATGTGTCAGGTTTTGTTCTGTCATACGTCGTAATGTCACTGTGTCGTTCTATCATGGAACCAACACAAACTGCACTGTCATCAAACATCACAAGTTGTCAACAGCAGTCGCTTCCGAGGATCCGCTGTCATGGTTCATATCTTCATACAATGTTTGTTAGAAGATATGAAGTGAGGTGAACGGAGAGTACAGAGATGTTCCCTTAGAACAATATGATGACACAGACATACACACCGTACATTTATACACACGCACACATACAGATCTAAGTTTGCTCTTTTCTATAAAAATCACAGAAACATAAAATATTTGAAGAAAAGAGCAATAAATATAAATGAAAATAGCTAGAAAGAGTGTTTGGCAGCTACTTTAATCGTACCCTTATATAGTGCTTGTTTGTCTTATGCCCATCAGAAGTAATTTAACATGAGCAATGTTTGTGCTTGTATTGGACCAATGTGTTCAATCTAATCTAATCTAAGCTGCTGTAATTTATTATTTTCAATTTTCAGTTGGACAATAAAACAAAACCAAGCAAGAGCAAGCTTCCACAATTGGAAGAAATCAAAGTCGGCGAGAGGCTTGTCGAGCTGGGACTCGGCTACGTCAATGCCGAAACAGCCGTCAAACCAAAGCCTGACAAGCGGTACTACTGGATGGGGCTGGTGAGGCCCAACGGGGGACAGGCAGACGCCTTGTGGAAGGCTCAGAGCAGGGCGGAGTCCCGGAGAGAAGGTCTATGGAGAGACAAGGAGCGCCCCTCCAGACTGGCAGCTATCACACCATACTTACAGTCACTCCTTCCTCCGTACAAAACGACAAAGAAAGCTGCCACTCCGTCAGTTTTATAATTTAGTTAGATTGTAAGTGAAGACAATAACTACATAGGCTGCAGATCAACAGAGCAATCGATTGGAGTGGAAACAAACTTTGTTTTCTGATTAAGATGATTAAAATTACATATTTATGACAGGTTTTGCAAACATACCGTTTGCGTCGTCAGATGAGCAATTTATTTCTACCTCGCCAGAGACTGTTACTAACATTATCAATCAATTAAGCATCAATTTTATTAATAAATTATGATTTCACAATATCCCAATTACATCTGTTTACTCAGGGTCAAAGTTTTGGTCCTGCAGGCCAGATAAGGATCGAACTGTCGCTCAGTTATTGAAAAAATATGCCAGACAACTGCCTTAACCAGTCGACCATAGCATGGGTAAATGTTTTCATATTGAGGTATTATGTTTTAAGCTTCTTTTCTTTTTATATTGTTTGTTTTAATGCTAAAAGCTTCTTTGTTTCCAGCACTTTTGTGTATCTTGAAAGTACAGAAAACTATCTGCAGAGAATCAAAATGTTTTCAGGTACAATATTGCTCTATATCTTTATGAGATTGGAAGAAGAAATTTTTGAATTTGGAACATTTTTCTTGGAGAACAAACGTCAGTCTTGTACAGGACTGCCGTCCTTAGCAACCAATAAAAATAAAATTGTATTCATTTTCCCTAGCACTCGGCCGAGTGACATAACAAAATCGCCTATGCCAATTCATGGGCGGGGCTCATTCATTACAATATAATTGTGTAAGAGACAAATAAATGAAGTCAAAACTTTTTTTATACATAAGTCACCCGATCATTGTGGAAAAGATAAAATAATATTTTTTTATTGTTTGCTTAGGACCGTATTCACAAAGACCTGTGACATTCACCCGCCCAGAAAAAAATCTCATTTCAAATTGTGTTCCTAGTCCATTATGGAGTCTGCATATTCAAAATATCCCTCGACTGTGTGGTGGATACTCTTATTAAATAAGAAATGGATTCCCAGTAAGTGGGGGCTTTATTTTTATTTGACGCCATTGAGAAATATTGTACTAAACTACACTGCATTAAATGTACACTTGTACTTAATGCATTACATAGCACGTTAGTGTCTTCAACCTGCCTAAATAATATTGTATTGAATTTATGACGTTTTGTCCTGCCTCTGTCCCAGACAACTGTCTTTGCACTTTTATCTTTTGAAACTTAAGAAATAGAGCCTCGGTGTCTCGGCCTATGCATCTTTATATTCACATTGTTTTAATAAAATCTGAAATTTCTGATTCGACCATATCTGCTTTGGACGTTTCAGTAACTGAAATACTTAAAGCATTTTTAAATTAATTTAAAAATGCTTTAAGTATTTAGTAACTGAAAGTTACTTTTTAGCTTAAGTTAGCATTTTTAAATTCATTTAAAAATGATGGGCCTTCGATTGCTGGTGATAATATTGGACAGAGATGTTGCCATGTCTATAATAGGACCTCAAGCTGAAAGCGCTAACTGTCAGTCATACACGGATCGTAATAAATGTATGTGACATTTGAGTGATGGATATTCGGCGAAACCAACTAATAAAATGAATGATTATCTTTTATTTTGTCAAACAATTTTTTATTTATAAAAAGATCTCCCTGAGAGTACTATTTTTAACTTTAGGCATGTAAACCGTGCTTTTTAATCAAAATATAAAATATGAACCACGAGCAAAACAGCATGGCTTCCTTCATGGTTAACTGTCAAATGTTATGTTAGTAGTTCTGTTGGTTCTTTATGATCTATTTACCTCAATATTGATCATTGAAACCCTTATTGAGTCTTTCTAGAAATTTTATTTTTTTAGCAAATCGGTAAAGGAATGTAATGTTGAAAACTGTTGAATTCTATTTGTACATAAAAAATATATTCTAATAAAAATAAAACGTTACAATTGTTGTTTTATTTTGAACATTATCTGAGTGTGTCTTTAATGTTTTATCGCAGTACTCAATTGGAAGAAAGTTATCTAAGGTGATACACATGAGATGATAATAGAGTTTGAACAGTGATAAAATCCTTCATAACAAATGTACTTGGATATTAACCCGTAACAGACCAAATGTGGTTTTATTAGTTATTTTATTTACTAAGTACGAATTGCAAAAATGTAGTATGGAGGAACAACGGGCTACAGTTAGGAGAACATCCTGATTGGAAAACTTGAAGTTGTGGTTTGAACGAAGCACAAGATCGCCCTTTCTTACGGCAGTTTTGAAAGTGCATATTGTCCATCTTCACAAAGAGAAAAAGAATAAGTATGATGCCATATTAAGCCTATATCGATACCTTAAAGGCAAAACTGAATAAGTGATAGATTGACATATTACGCTAACATGGGTTTCTTACTTTTCCTATTTTCTACAAGAGATACACAAAAAAGTGTGAAAATCCTGTTGTTTAAGACTTTCATGTGCACTTCCTTATAATTAGTTCACTTACTATGAGAAGTTTCATCCACAATTTCTCAAAAAAAAATACTCGGCACTTATTCAATTGTACCTTTTAGGAGGTGATATATAAGTGAAACAATTAAATTGTTGACTGGATTCCCAAGAGAAAGTAGATTGGAGGGGAAGCAACTTATATTTTATATTATGCAGGTAGGTATGAATAATATTACTCAATTGTATATTGCATGGTCCGCAGAGGGTTATCTGCAATTAATTTATTTCATTATAAAGCATAATATTACTGAAAAGTTAATAAAACGGAAGAACAAGTTGAAAATAAACTCAACTCTATATTGCCCCTGAGGATAGCAGCAATGGTGAGAATTATAATAATATCTCTAGGCTCAGGTGTTTCATACTTAGCGTAGTGAGTGCTGAATATTTTTATAATGAAGATGGCTAACTATGAGAATTGTGCAGTTTGAATTATTTTTCAGTTTAAATTCATATGAACAAGTTTGAAACACACGGGCTCGAGAAATAATTATTTATTTCTAATGACTTTACTAGAATGGACACAACATACATTTGAAAACATGATGTTTTTCTTAGTAGGCAAACGTCACACGTTTTTATGCTAATTGAATTTATCAAGGAATAACAAAATATTTGTTTGACTTTTCCCGAGCTATGGAATTGGTTTTGAGCTCTGCACTGCCTCTGACTGGTCGGTGTTCTTGTCTTTAATGCTACAGTCTTGTAATTGAAAGATTGTGAGTTTACCTGCTGAGTCCTAAAAAATATTTATACTGTTACGATTTTAGGGTTCCAAAAGTCTTTCAATTAAAAATACTGGTCTTCTTATACAGTTGTTTATTTTGCACTTTTAATAATTTATTTTCACAAAGATAGTCTCGATTATTCCATTACACTTGGTTTCTGTTCACTGATCAAGTTGGTTCAATGTAGTTGTAAAGCTCGTAGGATACTGGCTCTGCAAGCAACTTGCACCCTTTTTATATTCTTCAAAACAGTAGGTACAATCTAGAACTATATTCGCTAGACAGTTCCAGATTCAAGTAGGTACGTAGTAATCATTATTTCTCTATGCTTCAAGTATTTTATTCAATGATTCCTACCCACACATATTTATGAGGATTCTTATTGCATAGTTATAGCTAATACCTATTCTAATATTTACATAACAATACTTACTTTCCAATAGGTATGCTCTTAGCTGGATTACAAAAAAACATTTACTTTTACCAGCAACTGGTCACCAAAGGTTCATCCAGCCTTTCAGTAATTGAGTTTTGCTGGAGGATTTGTGGTTTCTATATTAACAACCAAAGCTGAAGATGGCTCTTAAGGTGTGATTCAAACAAAAACAGCGCTTACCAAATAAAATATGCTAATACTATTTTAACATTGAAAAAAATATCTGTCTTCACCAAAAGTCGGTCCCCCAATGTCCATTCAGCTTTACAGCAACTACTTAGGTCTTGCTTAAGAATTAGTGCTTTTTATAATTAAATAACCAATGTAAATACCCTAGCTCAAATAAAAATTAGCGACCCTAGTCGCTTTTTTTTAAAGGGGGTTGATATTGGCAGTTATTCCATAAAATTGTTTATAGCTATGAAATATAGATGGCTGTGATTATATAGTTTACTTTAATTCGACTCCTTATAATGCTTATAACGAACCTTATTGAATCTCTCCCAATACCTAACTTGACACTGGCGCCCCTGCTTTTGCAGGGAATTCGTTGCAAAGAAGAAGAAGAAACGTAAATCATAATATAAGTAGGCAAAACGTCAACTTTCGACTTTGTTATGAAGTTTGAAATTAATAATGAAGAAATAACTTGACATTCATACACAGTGCTCGTAAGTTTTAAATTAATTGAAAGAATTTAAAAAAAATAAGAATTGAGAAAGTCTCACTGTGTTTCCGTGTTTATTTCAAACCCAAAAAATACCGACAAGGTGAACTCAGCTTTCACAAGAAATGAGAACCAGCCCCCTCGGGAGCTGGGAAACTCCCACTTTAACTGGCGTAAGGCCGGCCTCCTTATCTGTAAAACTAAATAGGTTCCATTTATGAAAACTCATATTAAATGCATGCCCAAAGACACGGGTAAGTTTACGCTTAAAAATGCAGCATGTGTACCTACTCTCAAATTAAAATCCAAACCTCAAATAAATGTAAGCCCTGCAACTTTGCCGACCTTCCCTAAAAGAGGTATGACGTTGGTAAAGTATACAGGACGGGTGGTCAGCCTCATACCAACCTATAAGTCAAGGAAGTTGCTCGTTACTAATCACTATCTTCTAATCTATAGGTAATCAATGTACTTATACCTACCTATTTTGTCCTGTGGCACATATGGGAAAAATCATCCATACATCATCTATTTCTCTTACTTATATTGATCCATGATTCCAACTATTTTACTTGAATGTACTATGATTCTGTTAAATAATAAAAAAATTAAATCTTTGCTGGTTTTTGAAATTGTATAGCTATGTTGTTTATCCCATATATTACATGTAAAGGGTGATTTTTTTGAGGTTAGGATTTTCATGCATTAGTATTTGACAGATCACGCGGGATTTCAGACATGGTGTCAAAGAGAAAGATGCTCAGTATGCTTTGACATTTCATCATGAATAGACTTACTAACGAGCAACGCTTGCAAATCATTGAATTTTATTACCAAAATCAGTGTTCGGTTCGAAATGTGTTTCGCGCTTTACGTCCGATTTATGGTCTACATAATCGACCAAGTGAGCAAACAATTAATGCGATTGTGACCAAGTTTCGCACTCAGTTTACTTTATTGGACATTACACCAACCACACGAATGCGTACAGTGCGTACAGAAGAGAATATTGTGTCTGTTTCTGAGAGTGTTGCTGAAGACCGTGAAATGTCGATTCGTCGCCGTTCGCAGCAATTGGGTTTGTGTTATTCGACCACATGGAAGATTTTACGCAAAGATCTTGGTGTAAAACCGTATAAAATACAGCTCGTGCAAGAACTGAAGCCGAACGATCTGCCACAACGTCGAATTTTCAGTGAATGGGCCCTAGAAAAGTTGGCAGAAAATCCGCTTTTTTATCGCCAAATTTTGTTCACCGATGAGGCTCATTTCTGGTTGAATGGCTACGTAAATAAGCAAAATTGCCGCATTTGGGGTGAAGAGCAACCAGAAGCCGTTCAAGAACTGCCCATGCATCCCGAAAAATGCACTGTTTGGTGTGGTTTGTACGCTGGTGGAATCATTGGACCGTATTTTTTCAAAGATGCTGTTGGACGCAACGTTACGGTGAATGGCGATCGCTATCGTTCGATGCTAACAAACTTTTTGTTGCCAAAAATGGAAGAACTGAACTTGGTTGACATGTGGTTTCAACAAGATGGCGCTACATGCCACACAGCTCGCGATTCTATGGCCATTTTGAGGGAAAACTTCGGAGAACAATTCATCTCAAGAAATGGACCGGTAAGTTGGCCACCAAGATCATGCGATTTGACGCCTTTAGACTATTTTTTGTGGGGCTACGTCAAGTCTAAAGTCTACAGAAATAAGCCAGCAACTATTCCAGCTTTGGAAGACAACATTTCCGAAGAAATTCGGGCTATTCCGGCCGAAATGCTCGAAAAAGTTGCCCAAAATTGGACTTCCCGAATGGACCACCTAAGACGCAGCCGCGGTCAACATTTAAATGAAATTATCTTCAAAAAGTAAATGTCATGGACCAATCTAACGTTTCAAATAAAGAACCGATGAGATTTTGCAAATTTTATGCGTTTTTTTTTTAAAAAAAGTTCTCAAGCTCTTAAAAAATCACCCTTTATAACTGTTTGTTTGTCTAATAAAAAAAAAAATAAAAAAAAAAATAAGGGACTCGGAACATTTTTAAATTTGGAACTTTTTTTCGGCGAGCCAACATCAGTCTTGTGTGGGACTGCTGTCCTTAGCAACCAATAAAATGTTTTTTTTTGCTTTTCCCTAGCAACCCGGCCGGGTAACGACATAACTTTGTCTATGCCAGTTCACATAATACGGATCTCATTGTCATAGGTTCTTCAGCCAAGTGTAATAATGTCATCAACATGACAAAGAAAGCTACCTGGCTGGCTTAGGAGGGGACTTTCTGTAAATGGAGGGCTTCTAATCCCTGATAGCTATTACTTCAAGACACATTTATGATTTTGTTTGACTGCAGCACGCCTATAAATTATATCTGGTTTGATTCCCAATTTCAATGCCTTATAACAGGCTAGCTTTCATACACTGTTGTTAATAGCAAGATTAGGTGTATTTCCATATTCAATTTATAACAAGTAACAGCTAATGTGAAGTGAACAAAATTGCCCCCTTCGTGCTTTTTTATCGGCAAGTTTGACTGTATGTATTTTTGTTTGTAGGTGATGTTTTCGTTCCGTGGACTGATGCCCCCGGTGTTTACACCATTCAATGAAGATTCCTCCATCAACCTGGATGTGATCCCCAAATATGTGAAGTACCTCACTGATAACAAGATAAAAGGAATTCTAGGTAATGTTCTTGTACATTTCTTACACTTTTTGCTAAAAGTTTGCCGGTGTTACGACAGAGGGATGTTTGAAAAAAAAAAGCACATGTTTGATTCTCCATAGGCCCTATGGATGATAACTTTGACAATGAATTTGCAATATCATCATCACCTTCTTCTAAAGGCAGTGCCTTGTTATGCCAGACATCCGTCTCTTTTGGTTGCCATCCTCTTGAGCTGCAAATAGGAGACATTCATGAGCCGCTTCAAATCCTGGAAGTATGAAAAAAACAAATATCGGAGCTGCAAGTTGTGCAAAACAGAGCTTTGAGAAACATTCTTGGCATACCATGGGATACATGCGTGAAGGATATTTATCGACAGAGCAATGTTCTTCCATTCAAGGTCCTACCATTGTACGACATCACTGTCACCATTATTAAAATTCTAAAATCCTCAATTCACACAAATTTAGAGTACCATTATAATAATGATTTTCATAATTATAATACTCGAAGCTCAGAAAATCCACATATTAAAGGTTTTCGATCGACAAAGTTTGGAAGGAGGTCTCTTTCAAATGTTGCACAGTCCCTATACAATGGACTTCTGATAAAAATAAAGAGGGATATGAAAAATAAACAACAAAATGATGCAATAAAGGCTTTTTTCTTAGATTCCTTTTACAATGATGCTGTACCAGTGCGATGATTTTGTTTTATTTTGGGTATGAGACGCTAATTCTCTTCTGTCTTTGTTTGTTTCATAATTGTTATTTTATTAATATTTGTTGAATTATATTGTATGGCTAGTTTTAAGTATTATGTAAGAGTATAAGTCCAAAGTCCCAAATGAGTTTATGTAACTCCTGGGAAATATAATTTGTTATATTATTTCAATAAAGAACTTAAAAAAAAAAAAAAATGTTCTTGGGAGACCTCTTGGCTCTTGAACACAAAGACTGTTGCCTAGTTAATAATAAGTAATTCATAAAAATAGTAGCAGATTGTCCGGCGCATAGTGGAGGAGTACCCCATCAGAAGACACCCTCCTGGCCTGAAGTACCTCCATGAAACCATGCCAGCAGCAGGGAAGTGGATGGAGAGTTAACTTCTCCAGCTGTGACGCGGCGTAATGGTTAAGAAATTGTTCACTCTTACCAGTCATATGCAAAGTAAAGTAGTATAAAAATTCATTAACAATTCTGAGTAGGTACCTATTTTTTAGCAACACCAAAATAAATTTGTGAATCGCATCGGCTCTTGCCTCAAACTGAAAGAATCAACCACGTATGATTGTCTATACCTATATATTTATTTTAAAATAATTGGCTTTTCACTCATTTTTCAATTGCTTTTGAATAGGGTATTTGCAATAGTGAGGAATTTGGTAAAAAGTGTATAATTTTGTTAGATTACGATAAGCATATAAACAATGGCCTAATTTCAAGTCCAAAATAAATTTATATAATTTTAAATTTGAAAAAGATCTATTGAAAATTTTGACCGGTTTTGAAACGGATGTGCGATCCGTCAACGAAGTTTGTAGCCCCCGTGACGTCATTTTCTTGTATCGACAACGCTGCTGGTATTGCGATGGCTATAAAAAGTCAAAGAAAATGACGTCACAGCCGAAAATTCAATCCAAGGAGCGTTTTGGCGCGTAAATTCAAACTTCATTTTTTGAACATGAATAACTTTGTAAAAAAAGCAAGTAAAAATAAAATTCAAGAAGTTTTATGATAAGCAAATATAAAGGAATTTAAATCCGTAAGAATTTTTTTTTGTGAAATTTCCCTATTCAGGAACACGTGTTATAATATAATGAGGCATTTCAGAAAAGCCGCCGACTAGGTATTCTAAAAAATCAAAAGATTTTCAAATTTACCTGTAACTGGTAACATTATTATTAATTTCAGATATTTCTTTTAATTATGAATGCATTTTTTTCCGTACATTACTTACCTTTAGTGGTAGGAAATACTTACTTCCCCTGAAAAATTTAAATTTTGAAAGAAAAAAGAAGTGTGAATTCATGGAATGTTTTATGTATAACTTACTTTTTCTTGTGCATCTTCAGTCAATGGAACCACCGGGGAAGGAATGTCCATGACTGTGCAAGAGAGGAAGAAGGTGGCCGAAGTCTGGATGAAGGAGGCCCACAAGGAGGGCCTGCATGTCATGGTGCAAGTGGGAGGAACTGCACTGCCATCTGTGATTGATCTGGTAAAATATTATGCCTAAGCACCTTGTAATTATTCAACAAGAGGCCTCCGACAAAGGAAATCCATGTGCCGTGTAGATAACAACACACTGCTATTTTTGCTCTGTATAAAACATCACTTACTGCTCCGGTCCGTAGTCCAGTGGCAACACTTTGAGCTATTAAATGGAAGATTATGGGTTGGAATCCCGGCGGAGCACAAAAAATATACCATTTATAATTTTAATGCTCTTCCCTGGTTTATAATTTTTATAAACCTCTACCAAAGACCGGTCACCAAAGGTACATCCAGCAACAGGGTCTTGGTTGAGAATTGGCGCTTTGTAGCAATGAGCAAGCTCTTAAAAAGTCTGGTATTATAGCTCAGCTGGTAAAATGCTTGTATTCCATGCCAGGAGCAAGGTTTCGATCCCCACTGAGGGTGTCAGAAATGATTTCCCATTTCGGTGTTTATTTCAAACCCAAAATAAATACCGGCAAGGTTTACTCAGCCTTCAGAAGAAATAAGAACCAGTCCTCTTGGGAGCAGACTTTCTATTGATTCTCTTTAAAAAAAAAAACCCATTGACCTGATCATGGCATGTGAATGTTTAGGCGCAGCATGCTGTGTCAATAGGAGCAGACTCCCTGCTGCTGCTGCCAGAGTTGTTCTACAAGCCCGGCAGTGTGCCAGCTCTGGTGGACTACCTGAAGACAGTGGCTGATGCGGCGCCCACCACTCCACTTCTCTACTACCACAACCCAGAATATACCGGAGTCAGTCGTAAGGACAACCTTTTACCGTTCTTTTCTTTCAAGTCTCTCAATTTTAAAAATATGTTTTTAATGTACATAGTAATTGTTTTTAATACAGTCCTGTCGATGGCCCAGTTGGTAGAGTGCTCGCATTGCATGCTGAGAGCCTGGGTTCGAATCCCACTGAGGGTGTCCGAAATGATTTCCCGTTTTGGTGTTTATTTAAAAAAAAACAAAATTATACACCGGCAAGGCTTACTCAGCCTGCACTAGAAATGAGTAGGATTTTACATAATATTAAGTATTCTGTGGTGTTTAACAGGTCTGTAGTTGACAGGTTTGTCTCGTAGCATGTTTCAATGCCATAAGCTAGTTTTGTCTGCACTAATATTATAACGTAATGGAATCTGCCATGACTGATTGCCATAGTGAACACGTCTGCATGCCACTATTTCAGAGCAACTTCAAATGTTGTATCCATGGGTAAAGGTTGTGTTGAATTTTGAGTGACAGGTAAGTAGGCCCACTTTATGCCAAATACTTCAGGTGAAGTGGGTGTTCCCCATCTCCCGAGGGGTCTGTTTCACATTTGTGTGAAGGCTGATAGCTCAGTTGGTAGAGTGCTTGCATTCCATGCCGTGAGCTCGGGTTCGAATCCCACCGAGGTGAGGGTGTCAAAAACGATTTCCCTTTTCGGTGCTTATTTCAAACCCCAAAATAAAATACTGGCAAGGCTTACTCAGCCTTCACAAGAAATGAGTGCCAGCCTTCTCAGGAGCTGGGAAACCCCCAGTTCAACTGAAGTGGTTGGTGTAAGGCCGGCCCTCTTACCTGTAAAAATAAATAGGTTTCACTGGCCACATGCAAAGCCCTTCGGGGATAACGCAGCAAGAAGTTGCACTATATGTGTAGCTTAGTTGTGTTGCACTAAACTTTGTCGGTAATTTAATTTTGATCTTGAAATAAACACCAAGAAAGGAAAAAAATTCTGACACTGTTGGTGGGGATGTGCACCCTAGCTCTCTGCCATGAAACGCAGACAATCTATGATCAACCGGACTATGAGAGGGAAATGAATTGAAAGGAAGATGAGATTATTTTGGATTTCTATATCTCGCTTTTGTGATTTTCAGTCGACATGGTGGAGATGGTGAAATCGGCAAAGACTAGAATTCCTACGTTCTGTGGTCTCAAATTCACATCCATCAACCTAAAGGAGGGAGCTGCCCTGGTTCAGGAGTGCGGACCTGGAAGGAAGGTGTTCTTGGGAGCTGATCCGGTAAGAATCTATAAGATATTGCATTCAATGGGCAATATAGACCGGTCCATAGTCTAGTGGTTAACACTTCTGACTCGTAAATGGAAGGTTGTGGGTTCAAATACCGGCGGAGCGCAAAAAATAAACCATTTATATTTTCAAATATGCTCTTCGATGGGTGAAAAATTCTTATACCTTTACCAAAGACCGGTCACCAAAGGTCCATCCAGCATTGCAGCAACTGGGTTGTGCTTGAGAATTGGTGCTTTCTACAGCGACAATCAAGCTCGCAGAGGGTGCTTGAGTTGTGATTCACACAAAAAAAGCGCTCACCAAATAAATCATCCTAATTTTATTATTAACCGTCCTATGCATATGAACATACGCGATACGTAAACTTTGAGTGTACCATTCTGCAACATCCCATATCGCGTACGTGCTTGAGAACAAATTATATATTTGAAAACTACAAACCGCCTGGCGTCCGCCTGAGTTCCAAAGTCGCATCATTACAAGTCTAGACAAGTTATTTCCCCAAGTTCCCCAAGGGAAGGCTAAGCGTTCAGTTGTTTGTTGATGTTTTGTAATTTTTCATACATCCTCTTTAAAAGTCAGGGGGTACTTACCTACATTGTGGACTGTGGTTTAAATTCCTGATTATTTTTTGCATATTTCTCGGAAAATAATATAGGGGGGTTAATATAATGAAGCCATATTTTTCTCACTTCTCCCTTTTCTCATAGTCTTCTTTTCTTTAATTTTGTCAATTTTTCATCATCCATTCTTTCCACGTGTCCAAACCTTTTCAAATTCTTTCAAAATTAAAAAAGCTAGGCTTCATGGAGCTTTATATAGATTGAAGTTGTGCATTGTTGTTTCAGATTCTTGCCGGTGCGGCAGCTCTGGGATTTGATTCCAGCATTGGCACCACCTACAACATGATGTCGCACTTTCCTCTGCAAATCCTGAAACTGACTGAAGATGACACCATCAAAGCCAAGGACGCTTCCACCAGGATACTCAAGATACAGACAGACTTCAATGCTGCCATCACTGCAATCGCTAGCGAAGGTAACATCTCTTACTCTCTTGTCATTTGTGCTGCAGTTTGACCTTTCATAGGCCTCCCATATGTTGTGCATCCCATTTCGCTTGTTCTTTACTGTTGTGGTTCAATTCACTAAATAGAGTAGCTGTAAATGCTCACTTGATTAGGCAAAGAGGTGGATCTCAAGACACTTCTTTAAGACGCAACACTGCTAAACTACAGATGGTGTAACTTCTCGTCGTGTTATTTCCAAAGGAGACGCATGTGGCGAGTGCAACTTGTTTATTTTAACACGTAAGAGAGCTGGCATTAAGCTAATCACTTCAGTTGAATTTCGGCTTTCCCAGCTCCAGAGAAGGCTGGTACTCATTTCTTGTGGAGGCTGAGTAAACATTACTGGTATTTCATATTGAGTTTGAAATCAACACTGAATTTTTTTTTTTTTTTTTTTTTTTTTTTATTAACAAAATATAAATACAAATTTTATTTTAAAACAAGTAATATTTCTAAATAATAATAAAAACTTAATTGTTATTTCCTCACCGATTGAAGAGCCAAGCTCTTGTGCTTCGTGAGGGAATCGCAGCTATCTTAAATAAATTATGTTCTTAAATTATATTCTATATAATATAATGAGATAAAAACTTAATATAATACTTAAAGGAAAAAAATATAGGTAATACACAAGAATAAACCAAAAAATAAATTAACAATATAAAAAATGAAAAAAACCAAAAATTAGAAACAACCAATCAATAAGTAGAACTATGAATATATATTTTTTTTTATTTTAAACTTAATTTTTTTAACATCCTTAATTATTTTGATTTCATTTGGCAATATGTTATAGTATTTTATTCCCCTACAGATAAAATTATTCTCGAATTGTTTTGTTTTAAATTTAGGAATTGTTATAAAATTTTGTCTTCTCCTTGATATAGCTCTTTCAAATTGTTTTGCTTTGTCAATTTTTATTATTTCCAGAATAGAGTACAGTTTGAAAATTTGTTCTATAGTTGGTACCTTAAAAATTTTGAATAAAGATTCTGTTGAAAATGTTGGTGGCTTTTTTAGAATTACTTTAATAATTAATCTCTGAGCTATTTTAACTGAATTTAAAATATTATCATATGATCCCCCCCATCCAATTATGCCATATTGTAACATTGATTGTACAATTGAGTAGTATACCATTTTTAATTGTTCGATTTTAAGAATGTTTCTGAGTCTTATGAATATGTATATACATTTTCGTATTCGTTTGACCAGTTCCATTATGTGATTTTTCCACTTCATATTTTGATCTATAATAATGCCTAGGTATTTTATATTTTTAGTTGAAGTTAGTGTTGAACATGTGTTTTCACAGTTTTTAGTTTCATTGCAATTCTGACTGTGTATGATGATTTTAATTGGCGGCTCTGAATTAAATTTATTTATTGCGAAAGAAATTAATTGAGTTTTTTTAATATTTAGTGATAATATATTACTATCGAACCACCCCTTCAGTATATTCATGTCAAGATTTGCTCGTTCATTAATAGAGCGCCAATCTTGTCCCTCCAATATAATGGCAGTATCATCTGCATAAGATATTATTTTTCCATTGAGTTTTAGAGTGAAAATATCATTTGTGTATAAGATGAATAGTAATGGACCCAGTACAGTACCTTGTGGGATACCAAATTCACCGGTTGATGGTTGACTATAAGAACTATTAATTTTAACTATTTGAGATCTCTGATATAAGTAACTTTTTATCCATTGTAACGCTTTTAATTTTATCCCAATTGAATTCAGTTTTACAATTAGTTTTTCGTGAGAGATGCTATCAAATGCTTTTTTTAAATCAATGAAAATTCCGATACATTTAAAAGATTGGTCAAGTGAGCTATGAATTAAGTTCGTTATTTTCGCGATGGCATCTTGAGTACTTCTATTTTCCATGAATCCGAATTGGTTATCGTGTATTATATTGTTGGCTTTTATAAATTTAATTAACCTAATTTTTGCTAATTTTTCAAAAATTTTTGCTATGTTAGATATAACAGAAATGGGTCGGTAATTGTTTACTTTTTCCCGATTTCCTGTCTTAAATATGGGTGTTATTATTGTTTTTTTGTAATTTGAAGGAAACATTCCACTTTCAAAACTCAAATTAATTATATGTTGTAGTGGTTTCGATATTTGTTCTTTAATATGTTTTAAAGTTTCAGCAGAAAGAGCATCATATCCAGGCGCCGTACCGTTTTTCAGATTGCTAATTACTGTCTCTATTTCTTCCCTTGTTGTGGGTTGAAATATATATATCATGTGTTTCTCTTCTATATTGCACTTTAATTCGGGAGAAGTACTTTTACCAGGTATTTGCTGAGCTAAATTTTTTCCAACACTTGAAAAGAAATTGTTGAAAATATTAGCAGCTTTTGAGGGATTTTCTCTACAGCACGTGGTTTCGTTTTCATGATTAATGGCTATTATTTCATTTTTCATGTTTTTGTTTTTTTCAAGAAAATCGTTTATAACAGACCATACATTTTTAGGGTTATTTTTGGTTTGTTCTAATTTATGTTTGTAATAATTTTCTTTTGTGGATTTTATTAAATATGTAAGCTTTTTTTAAAATTTTTCAAAATATTTGAGCAATTTTAGATTGTTCGGTTGTTGACGGGTTTGTTTATACAGAGTTTCTTTATGTCGGATTGATACTACTAGCCCATGTGTGATCCATGGTTTAATCGGCTTATATTTGTGTTTTATGTTATGTTGCACACTTGTTGATTCTTCAACAAGTTTTTTCATTGTATTTTCAAACATTATACAACATTCATTTACATTATTCATTAGATAAAAATCGGACCAGTTTACAACATTTAATTTATCTTTTAAACTATCTAGGTTTATTTTATTATATTTTGATACTTTATTTGTTTTTTTTGTCTCTATCTGTGGAGTATTATATTTATAGTTAAATATACATGAGAAGTGATCTGTTATAGATGTGTGAATGACTGCGGAAGTAATATTATAAAAGTCGGGGATGTTTGTAAATATATGATCCAAACATGATGGCTGTTGTCCTCTAATATTTCTTGTAAATGAATTAATGCAGGAGAAATAATTCAATTCTGCCAGCATATTTAGGTAGATATCTTTATCGTTTGTGTAATTATTATCAGCAATATTTAAATTCATGTCACCAACCAAAATGTTTTTTTTACTTGTGCAAGTTACGAGTATATTTTTTAATCCTTCTATAAATTGTGATATAATTGATGTATGAGTACGATAGATTGCAAATATATTATAATTTTTATTGTTATTATTAATTTCAAGATTTAATATATTTACGTAAGGTACAGTGTTAATTTCATTTACGTTTATCATAATATTACGATCCGAAATAAATATAGCCACACCGCTATTCTTGTTAATTTTGGTACTTGCAGCTAAATAAGTGAACCCAGGAATATTATACTCTATTTGTCCGGCAGAGTGGGTTTCACTTAACACAATAATGTCCGGTAAATAATTTAATAATTTTATTGAAATAACAAATTCATCAAAATTTTTTTGTATACTCCGTATGTTATTATGTAGGATTGTTAAACTGTTTTCACACTTCACTAATATTTGATTTGCTTCATAGAATGAGTCGAATATTAGTTCATTTATATTTAGTTTAGAATCTATGTAGCTTATGTTTATGTCAGTCATAAATATGTAAATTTAGTCGTAGTCAATTCGATCTATGGCAATTTTATACATTTTTTGTCTGTAAATACATTGAGGGCTAGTTGTCTTGTGGGTAGTGTCGTTTTTTGTTTTGTATTTAATATTTAAAAAGTGACAGTTACTGCAAATCGCATCTTTTTCTAAGTTGTTACATTTCGCGTAGGTATGTTCTTGAGCGCAGTGTGGACAATTTGGTGGTTGTGTTCTTCCTAGGCATCTTTGTGCTGTATGTCCATATTTTAAGCAGTGATAGCACTGTACTAATGGGTTGCAGTCTTCTACGTATGCTCTATTATATTTTATATTAATTTTGCCTTTTTCTAAAAGAATTTTTCGAAGTCTCCCTGTTGTTTGTATGATATAGTTGGTAGTTTCTCTTGGGTTAATACTTTTCAGTTCTTTTATAAGTTTTATGTTCTCTTTTTCTTTTTCTTCAATACCCTCATTTTGGTTTACGATGCCCATGATGATTTCTTTTTCTGTGAGGTTTTTTTCTAGTCCCTTTAGTATGATGTAAGGTTTTTTCTTTTTCATTTCTTCTGTCGTCAGTTCCTTTCCAAGTGTATTGGAAATTTCTTTTTTCAATTTTTCTGCGCTTGTTTTCTCAGTACATGTAATTGTTATCTTTTTTTCACCAGTCTTTTTTATACCCGATATACCAATTTTTAGTTCAGTAGGGTTGATTTGTTGAATGCAATATCATTTTTGGTACCCTCGTTGTGTCTTTCTGGTATTCTTAAAATGTTGATATTTTTAAATATTCTTTTCAAAATGTCAATTTCCTGATACATTTCATTATCGATATTGAGGTTCTAGAGAGCAAATTTAGAAAATGGTGAAGACCTACCTGTTCATGTGCTCGTTATGAACAAGCAAGCACTTTTGGGATGACCATGTCTCGTTAAAAGGGATATACATTATGTAGATATCAAGCATCATTATGACTACATGTATGAAATTTATACTCTTCTTCGATGGCCCTACAGCTCATATCGAGCCTTGGCCTCCATCAGCCTTCGCCCCCAACTCCTCCTGTCTACCGCTGCGGCTTTTCAGTTTGCCAGCTGTAGTAGTTGGCTTGCATCCTTCCTCACCTCATCCTCCCATCTCAGCCTAGGTCTGCCAACTCTTCTTTTCCCACCCGGATGTCCCTCAAGGATCCTTTTTGGTATCCATGAAGACGGCATTCTCTGCACATGTCCGGCCCATGGGCGTATTTAGGAAGGGGCAGCTGCCCCCCACTAGAAGAGAGAAATTAACCTAAATAATCCAAAATCGTTATTAAATTGTATTGCAATTACTAAAATTACCATTATTTGATCATGACTTGCCCCCCCACTAGAGGAAATTGCGTGCTTACCCCCCCCCCCCCTTCTGATATATTTTGGTGATGATGATCTTCAATTTTCCAAAACCTGCCCCCCCCTAAATTTGATCCTGAGTACGCCCTTGGTCCGGCCCATCTTAGCCTGTTTAATTTAGCATGTACCGAGAGCCTTGGAGTCTCATAGATGTTATGTAGCTCTTCGTTGTGTCTTATTCTCCAGGTTTCATTATCATTCACGGGTCCCAGGATTTTCCTTAGCACTCTCCTCTCAAATCTATCCAGCATTTCTGCAGACTTTGCTGACATTGTCCACGCTAAGAAATTTATACTCAACGTATTACATTTTCAGGTCATTGGGTTTCTACGATGAAGGTCGCCATGGAACTTTTGTCAGGCTTGAAGATGGGACCCTGCAGGAAACCTCTGTGCAGCATCTCCCCACAGCAAAGACAGAGCATTGCCAATAAGCTGAAGCAACTCAACCTCACTGTCCACAACATCTAAGAATGTCACTCCACATTCCTCTAGTTTTGACAATTTGACAATTTTTTATGCATCGAGTAATAACATAGAGGAGCAGAAACTAACTTACTGCATTGATACATACTGTTAACCACTTTTGTCTCAGTCCTGTCAAACGTTGCAGTTGTGTAGTCATACAAAACATGTTTTTACGTGTCTAATTTTATGTTATCTTGCTTTCTCCATTTTGTGTTTTGACACCCAATTACAACACATGCCATAATGTCTTAAAATAATGCCTTTTTCCTATAAAATTTGTCAATTTTATTGATCACAAGATTTATACCGCATGCGTCTATGTTCGGACTGCTCTGGGCAAAGTACGCACGCGGCAATGCTGCCACCTTTTATGAAACATTTTTACATTCGCCCGAGTTTTTTTGTACACATGGAAATGCAACTGTGAAGTTCTTTGTTCTCTTTCTTACTAATGACCATTTTCGTGAGTAGGTTGAAACAGATTTATAATGTCTATTTTTGTTAAAATAATTTCTAGTCCACAGCTATCATAAGTCAATGATATAATGCCTCTTTTTGATGTATGACGCTGATATCTCGTGTCTTATTTTACATTGAATACCTATTGTTTCCTGTTTCATGGCACGTTTGTTACTATGAGAAGAAACAGACGTACACCATTTATGTCTTTTATATTGATCAATGGTATGGTATGCGGCTGACCACCCATGCTCTAAAAATGGTTCACTTTGCCAATGTCACCGCTGTCTCAGGGAAGGACGGCAAGAGTTGCAGGGTGTATGTCCATTTGAGATTTGGTTTTTATGTTGTAGGTTCACATGCGGAATGTGCAAGCGCAAACTTGTATGTGTCTGGTTGTGAAAATGCATGTAATGTGAATCTCCAATGTAACATATCTTTGCAACTCAGATTAGATTAGAATGTTTGTATGTTAGAAGAGCTTCTTGTGGAAATAAAATAAACATTTTTAATCTTGTAAAAAATCTTTTTTTATTTAAATGAAATACTTTTCCATAAAGTAATAAAATTAAATATAGGTACTATTAATTTATGTATGAGAGTAACAGAATAAACATAATGAATTTTTCAATAATTAACTTTTTAGATACCTTTTACAATAAGGTATCATTAAACTCAAAGAAACAAAAATAATTTTTTAAAAAATTATGCAGATGACAAGTAGTATTTTTACTGAAATAAATTGGAAAAATTTAGTACATATTTTAAGTTAAAAGTAAGTATTTTTAAAAGATAATATGTTTAGAGCCTGCTCAGGTGAGGGCAGTTGAAATTTTTAGGTTTAATACAAAATATTTTGTCGCTATTGTAGATTTATGTTTCAGAGCTTTGTGTGATAGAAGACAGGCAGTAGAGGAGGGAAGAAACATTGGGTCTTTTTTATGCTCAAACCTTTCTTGTACTGGTCTCGTATGTATGTGTTAGAAGGACCCACAGCACATGCACGCTCATACATTTTTTTTTTAAATGGCGTAAGACTCCCATCAAGTTAAAAGCAGTAACACAAGAAAACATGGTGAACAGAGGTGTACCTACCCATGACATGAAGAAAGTGGTACAATGTTACTGAAGCTAAATAGCATACCTCAGGTGGCACTCCTTGTGGAATTGTAGCTAGATCACGAGTATTGTGAGGAATAAAAACATACGCTACTGTACAGGTGCAACACAGTCGATCACTTGGATTGTGAGTTTTGCATTGCCGCCCTCTATTGTGGAATGCCTTACTGCATAAGCTGAGAGCTTTGGAGAGTGAGAATACAAGTATATTTGAGGCAAGTCTACAAAAGTTTCCGATCAGGGATTTTATGGTTCTGCGGTGCCTTTTCATTGATTCTTCATAAACGGCACTTCAAAGATTGTCATAATATTATTACTATTAAAAAAGTACTGTCTGTATATGCTTGGAAACTTACCCAATCCTTCTTACTGTCCTCCTCTGTAGTGGCCTTTATATTGAAGCACAAAGTTAAATGAGTAAATATACAGGTCACAAAAACCAGAAGATAAAAAACAATATTTTCAACATGGTTTATACAGAAGTTCTCCGTAGCCCTTTAAAGAGTACAAGAAGAAATGAAATAGATTGATCAAGTATTATATAATATTGCTATCAAAAGAGTATATATATGTATCTATTATACATGATAAAAAAATTTACACTAACACATTTTATGGTAAAAAGAAATGACAGTGATAGTACGATGCCCGATATAGATGGTCATTGGTGAGTGTCATTTTTGCATGTATGCCATAGAAAGGTATTTTTCTTTTAGTATATATGAGTTGTCTGTTTTCATAGTCTACAGATCTCAACACGCAACCGATTTTGAGAAAGCTTCATTTTTAATGTCGGCGATGGTGGAATTTGTGAGTAACCATAGACTAACTTATTATTTTAAGTCAAGATATAGTGGACATGGTACAAAAATAATACACATGGGTAGGTACTTATCATGGATTTTCAAATATTTTACATTTGCACTTTCTGATTCCTCACATACAAAATCAGAAGTATTTTTCCAAAATAATATAAATTATATGGCAACACAGATATTGTAATTTTTTGTTTCCATATTTATTTAAGCCCGAACACGACTTTCACTGAATGTCGCTGACAGCAAAAGGAGAGCGCTGTTATGGTTTTAGAACACGCTAAAATCAATCAGTATTATTTAGATTTTCTTCTTCTGGTTTTCAACAATGTGTTTGAATAAGTATTCCGTACTGGTTCATTCATACAGCCAGAATATTCAGAAGCGAAAAGGTTAATGGAAAAATGACATTCAGGAATGACAGTCTCTAGCTGAGCATTTGTTATGTTTTTAATAAGTTGAAGTGATCGATCGATCGTTTATTCCTAGGTGTGGTATAAAATCTATAATTAGTATTCTCTTGGACACTTATTTTTGAATTCAGAGACAGAAATTGTTGTTGTTTTTTTAAAGCCTTGTACTCGGACAGTGGTGAGGCCAATGCCTAGCAGTGGACGAGCCAAGTATACATGTATATAAAAAGCTACAGACAAGTATAAATACTGGGTACCTTTAGCGCCATTGACGTACTAAACATACATTATTCCAAATTCACCGCAGTTTTAAACAAGTCCAATATTCGATGGTAAAATTAAAATATACCCATCTCCAACAACTGATTTGTATATTTTTATGTTTTATTATAATCCAAATCGTTATGTGAGATCAGAACTGGCTAATCTTATCACGGGAAATCTTTAATGTGCACTGTGGCACTCACAGCGGTAAACGGAAAATCACATTTCACGCAAATAGGATTTTTGGAGATGGGTACATTTGATTAAAATCATCAAAACTTCTCATGAAAGCATAAAAAGTTGTTACAATATTTTTATAAAATGTTGATACAATTATTTTTTCGTTGATTACAAATTAATATTAAATTACAAAATGAGGCATTTTTTTTAGATTCTTAATCAGTAGAGCTTCATTTGAAAGCAGCAGTGTCAGTTAGACAGAAGAAAAAGTTTATACAATAATTCGAAATTATATCGGTTGTAAAATTTAATGTAACCAAGGTTCTTTTAATTTGACCTTCCCTTATAATATATCTTCTGACTTCCTAAACACAGATTATTCTATATAATATGTAGGGACAGAAAGTAATTTCAAATTATACATTCCAAAATCAAACTTAAAGAAGTGTCGGTCCTTCAGACCAAAAAGTTCTCAACAAATGTCAACATTGTGAGTTTTTAAATAATTATATTTTTATAGCTGTCTTCACTCTCTGTTGCAAGAACAAAACCAAATGAGTTGTACCTGGTTCTTTTGTTAATTGTTTTTGATGAAAACACTAAAATGGGAAATCTCTTCTGACACCAGTGGCAATTGACTGATAGGTTGGTATGAGGTTGACCACCCATACTGTAAAAATGGTTCACTTTGCCAATGTCACCCCTGTTTCAGGGAAGGTCGGCAAGAGTTGCAGGGCTTATGTTCATTCGAGATTGGGTTTTTTATATTGTAGGTCCACATGCGGCATGTGTGAGCGCGAAATTATGCATGTCTGCTTGTGGGAATGCATTTAATATGAATCTCAAATGATACATATCTTTGCAGCTTAGATTTAGATTAGATTGCCTGTCACAAAGAACCGGAAATACCCCCATAAACTGTGATAGTGACTGTTGTTGCATTACAAAGTTTGCAGAGCTTTAGATACACACAGATGCCACTAGATGGCATTAGTAGATTATATTATTATTTTTGTTGACATTCCCCAGTAGTCTTCGTATGGAAACACAGAAACTCGCATCATTTGTGATTGCAGATATTGTCATATTTTTTAAACAATCCTAGTTTCAGCATTCATTTCTACATGTATTATTTTTTTTTAAATAGCAGGTTTGGTTTTACTGAAAGAGAAGGCAGCAAAGTCATGCTACACATTGATTGGGTATTGTTGAATGTGGCAGCTTGCACCGGCAGGCTTCTGACGCAGGCGGCTGGGGGGGATGCGGTTGTGACGATGCAGTGGACGGTGTCAGAGGATGGAGCAGCGAGACAGCCATGCGGGAGGACGGCGCGGCGGCTCTGAGCGCAGCTGCTGAGCCCCACCCGCGCCCCCTTTGCCACCACTGGGATTGCTCGCCTCCTAATCACACAACACACAGTAGTTGTAACAGTGAAAAGATATCTATCATTAACTAGTATTATAGGAGATGGGCCTGCTATTTGATATGAAACGCACAGGAGCAGACAATTCCTGGCGGATCAATAAACAATGGGGAACTGCATAGCATTGTGTAAGGCTCCTGGTAGGGAATGCAATCTTGATTTTGTGATCTGGAATCTTAAGATACCTTTTATATTTCACGGAATTATTTGTGAAATACAGGAGATGGGCATGGTATGTTATATCAGGCGCACAGGGGCTGACAATTTTGAGCATCAAAAAACAATGAGGAATTGCATATCGACAGTTAAAAGTAATAGGGCATGAGCCACATTTTGGTCAAAATGAGTTATGAATGCTATCCTACTTTAAAAAAATCCGCTCTTTCTAATGCGATCACTCCCATGGCTCTACATGACTTTTTGTTGTTTATGCTCAAGCAAAAAACTGCATTTTCAAAGTATGGTTTTGGTGTAACCGACAAAATTTTCTGCCTTTTTTGTCCTGAAGGCGCTTATGATGTAAAACTTTGTAAAACAATGTAAAATCACATTAACACATTTTTTGCGGGAGGTTTATATTATTAATCCACGCCGTTTAAGCGGGCAATTTTGTCAGATTCGCGCGTCAAATTACGTTTCACGTAAAACAGCTATAACTTCTGAACTATTGATCATATTTTAATAAAATTTTGAGTACTTTACCATAAATGAAATTTTCTAATATTATCTGGTCACAAATATTTATATTTTTGGATAAAAAATTATAATATTCAAGGTCAAATATAAAACATTGGAAAAAACTGCACTTTTGTCGTATTGTCGATTTAGTCATTTTATGCACGGTCAACATAATATATATTTTGTAAAATACAAAGCAATAAACACTAATATTGTTTCAAAGTATGAGATCATTGGAAACACTTCCCTTTATGTAGTGGTACAAAAAAAGTCTGGGGACGCACTGTACTCGTAACTCCATCATCACTAAATTCAAATTCATCATCTGTATGTTTCTCAACGTCACTATCACAAGAATAATTTGATAAATTATCAGCACACAATTCTCAATCACTCTCATCCATTGTTATTAGATATTTTTTTATAAAAAAAATATGTAACAAATAACTTTAAACACAACAGCGATCGATTACGAATATATCATACAATGATATGTATTTTATAGGAAATTCTTAAAGCGGAATATAGACAGAAACGAAAATGAAAAACATCTTGAACGAAACAGTATCGCTATAACACTGAAGAAATGTAAACACAAAAACGAAATATTTATCTTACAGCTTTCAAGCGAATGTTTTATGACCACAGTCGGCCACCCGACCCTAATTCCACGAATTGCCGGGTTTAGGTACCCGGTACAGGTACCTATTACACGTCTCAAAGGAGCTGGCGCCTAAGAATCACACGTTTCTCGTAATATGTTGTTACTCTAAGTGTCAACGCGTTTAGGCGTCTCCCGCGCTCTACCAATAGTAGACAAATAAAAAAAACGCTTTTAAGCGTCTCCCGCTTTCTACCAACAGTATGGAAAAGACGCCTTTAAGCGTCTCCCGCAAACGATGTGTTAATAGAAATGCCTATATTTCTTTAATTCTAGAGATGTTTTGATTTTAATGATGTGATAAAAAAAAAATGTCCATTTTTCTGCAATCTCAAACTTTAAACTGCTCTCCTGAAAAATTAAGGTTTTGTTGCTTTTGCCCTATATCCTTTTAACCGTCAATATAATTTGTCAGGCTCCTAGTATCTCTACATGATAAGTGTAATTACTTAGATTGAGATGGGCTAGGTATATAATAAGGCGCGCAGGGGGTTGACAACTCCTGACGCATAAAAAACAATGAGGACTGCCCAACTGCCTTGCTGTCCCATAACACGCAACTCTAAACCTAGGCTGAGGTGTTTTATATAAGGAATATATAAAGCAACTCAGCCTAGGTGTTCTACACAATATATATTCCTTTAGTGACATATTGATCGCCAATCTCTTCAGGGCTGAAAGTCTCATCACCACGGTAATTCTTACCTACCGAATATCGGTAATATTTGGATGATGACCTGTCAATCCAAGATGGCCACAAGTGAACAGCTGATTAGTCTTCATACAAATATTACCGATATTCGGTAGGTAACAATTACCGTGGTGATGAGACTTCTAGCCCAGGTCCAGTCCATCTTAAATTCTATCAAAAAATTGGAATGGAGCATCAAAACAATGAGGAACTGCACAGCATATCCGTCTACATCTTTGAATTAAAAGAGTAGCTCAAATGAAGACAACAGGTGAAGAACATTTTGAGTAAATCTAAATTTGAAAGTCTGTATTTCTCATGACAGGCAAAAGCCTGTCACAAAGAACCGGAAATACCGCCATAAACTGTGATAGTGACTGTTGTTGCATTACAAATTTTGCAGAGCTTTAGATACACACAGATGCCACTAGATGGTATCAGTAGATTATTTTCTTATTTTTGCTGACTTTCCTTGTTTTTCCCCTGTAGTCTTCAAATAAAAACGTCACCTAAACTATTTTTATATTGGCATGCCCCGACTTTCATTGTGGCAAGAGGATTATAAAATAATGAAGTGCACTAGTTAATCACGTATTGTTTGTGCATTTGAAGCCAAGACAAGTTTCCAACAGATAGAAAAACATGAATTCTAATTTATATTATTGTAAAGATTTAGACTGTAAACACTGTCTTTTGTAGTCAAAGTAGTTAAATCCCATAATATTTTTTTTTAGCATGCATCATTGTGGATTTATAAAATGTTGACTTTAATTAGAAAAGTAAGAAAGAGTACATTTGCAGCTATTTGTATGCAGTGTCATAATAACTCAAATGCATCTCTCGCCCAAACTTCATCGCACATTGTTAAAAAATGTTTGAACAGATTTTTGCACGGTCACAAGTTATCAATAGCTAAAGGCAACACACATACAGTAGCTAAAAGTTTAAATGATACAAGCGAAATTTTTGAAGCATTAAAATGGTAGAGGAACAGTCTCATTTGCAAGGATACTAACAAAGTTTCATCAAGTCCATAAAATAACACGTCTAGAATTTTGTGATAAATTTAAATTCTGGAATTATTCTTTTTTTTAGTTTAGATCGGTTGATATATGTATTTGGGGCTCCCTCTTGTGATGAAGAAGACTAGTTGTTCTTCCAACTTTTGGATGGTTGGCCTGGTAGACGCTGGCTGTTTGGTATCTCCACGTTGTCCTACTTTCATTCACGCGGTCTACGCAGTCCCCTCAAAACCATCTTCTTTTTCTTCTCCAACTGACAATGTTGTCAGTGTGCCACATGCTTTGGCTTGGATTTCTAAAAGAATAATGGCCGGCAATCCAGAAGGAAGAAGTTGAGTGAGAAGATGAAGAGGAAGAAGAGACTAAGATGAAGGAATGAAGTAAGGAAAGATGCAATGGAGCTTCTGCAGATTACAAACTGGAAAACGACGTTCAAGGACAGGGAGAGTTTGAGAAAAAAGTTGGACGAGGCTATGACTAAAGTTGGGCTGTAGAGCCATCGAAGAAGAGGAAGCTTTTTTAGTTTCAGTGCAAGGTGGATATAGATAGATGTGAAAGCTCATACAAAACATAATGGCGACCGGCATTGCCTGTGTTTCCTCCGGTCATACTTGCTTTGCGGGATGATCCACAGCTACTGGATATCCAGGGATCCAGTACACCCAAAGGATATACAGGAGAGAGGACTGACGGCTCCAAAAAATTGGTGAGCGAGTCAACCAGGAGATTAACCACTGTGTTGGGCAATCGTGCGTTTGCTGTTGCGGGCCCCTCTTCGTGGAACCAGCTGCCACCGGAAGTGCAAGTATCGAAATCCAGGGAAAACTTCAAAAATATCCCTCAAGACACACTACTTCGCCGCGATAGCACAGCAAGTGCGCTTGGAGTGACAATCTTCCCGAAACGGTGCTATATTGAATTATCATCATCATCATCATACTGAGGAAATCAGCTGATCTTTGTTTTTATGGCGTGGACTAATGGGCGCATGGTCGTCTTTTAGCAGCCAATAAGCTTACTTGAATGACAACACTATGCTTTTTAACCGAGGGACAGGCGGCAATCAACTATATCTGTCAGTTTTCACACCTATGTATATCCATAACACATTGTATCAATGCAAATGAGACTGTTCTCTATTTAGGCCGTTCTCTTCATGGTAGTTTCCTTCTATTTAGTTGCAAGGAGAGTACGAAGAGAAATAATATTAAAACTGAGAAAATTAAAAATATCTGGCAGCCATCACAAACAAGACATAGTGGTTAGTTTAGTAAAATTTACCTTCTTCACAGACAGGAGCGTTCCCATTAACAAACAATACAGAAATATTAATATACATCATACATACATAAACAGTAATACATGATATTTATATAGAATACAAAATTATGGATATCAGTACACATTACGGGAAATGGGTTTATAAGTCGTATAAATCAAAGATGATGATCTAGGATTTTTTCCAAAAATACTAAAAATGTATGCAAACATAGTCTATGACATTTTGTGTGTTTCCATAAATTTATCTCACATAATATGAGCCTTCTACTCCTATCTAAGTCCACTTAGGCCCGGTATATTCAAGTTTAGTAATATTTTAGTTAGCTATTACTTGAACTTTCATTCAAAATACTCCAGTTCGAGTTAACTAAAACCGAGAATTACCGAAGTGAGAAGCCCCGCCCCAAAATCTTGAAAATAATTACAATACCATTCAAAAGCTTTAAAAAAAACAACCGGTTATAAAAAACAAATGCCTAACCTTTATTCAGCTGAAAAACGATACAAAAAATGTTCAGTTTGCAACAACTTTGATGTCTCCTTACATTAAAAAAGAACAGCTGCTGTTAGTGAACACGACGCCATCTTGAAAATCGTTAGTTAAGTAACTAAATATTTACTGGCAAAATTTGGTGAGTAAAATATTATGAAAATTTAACTAAAATTGCATTTTAGTTAACTTTACTATACGTGAAAATACCGGGCCTATGACAAAATGTTAGTTCAACCAATATTTTGCTAAGGCTAGGATGGTAGACATGATTTGTGTCATGTCTACCATCTCAAAGTACCGGCAAGGTTTACTGAGCCTTCACCAGAAATGAAAACCTGCTTCCTTGAAAACCCCACTTCAAGTTAAGTGGTTGGCATATAAGGCTAACCCCCTATCTGTAAAAAAAATAGGTTCTACTCGCCATATGCAACCCCTCCCTTCAGGAAGTTGCACTAAATGTACAATTTTAATGTGTCATTGTAATCAGGCATTATGGTAATGAATTATTATAGTCTATAGTTAGATGGATTTGCCAACGTTGCTCTGCAACACAGATAGAGAATTCAGTTGGTAGAACACTCCTTCAAAAGTAACATGTACCCGCTGTAGTAGCTAAAACCCGCAAATGAATAAAAAGAATTTAGAAAAACCCAATGTTATCGATACAGAATACCGACCAACTTTCCCTCCCTATAGGATATCACCACAGCTTCATTGTGTTGTATTTCAAAAGTGAGGAAGAATACTATTAGTGGAGAAAAGAATGGAGCTCTGGAACTTACCAATTTCTTTTCGACCTTGGCTTTGATGTCCTTGGCCAGGGTGTAGAAGGCATCTTCAACGTTTGTGGAGGACTTGGCAGAGGTTTCCACAAATTTGATTCCATATTCTACGGCTAACTGCTCTCCTCGTTCTCTTGAAACCTTCAAATTAATAAAAGCATGTCAGATTTAATTCATTTGAGAGTGATCGAACATGATTCTCATTATTTTCTCTTACAAAACATGCTCAAAAATTAGTCAAATAGTCGAAAAGTTAGAAAAGCTTAAAAATATTTAAATCTTTTATATTTGAATTGCTATGCGTTCTTGGCAGATTCCTGACAAAATTCCCGGTTTTACTTTCTGTAGTAATTATAATATTGAGCATATGAGTAAGCGTACGAGTTCTCCTGATCCAGTCATTGATTTGTAGCTAGTTATGTTAACATTACCTCACACTTGTTATCAAGTGGAATCTTCTCCATATAAGCACTGACGTTCTCCTAGATGTCCCTGATCCAGTCGTTGATGTTTTGCTAGTGATGTTTACATTACCTGTCGTTTATCAGTGATGTCACACTTGTTGCCCAGTAGCATCTTCTCTACATCAGCACTGGCATTCTCTTCGATGTTCCTGATCCAGTTCTTGATGTTCTCGAAGCTCTTCTCGTTGGTCACGTCGTACACCAGCATGATGCCCATGGCGCCGCGGTAGTATGCCGTCGTTATTGTGCGGAAGCGCTCTTGGCCCGCCGTGTCCCTGAAAACATACACATTACGTCAACACAACAGTAATACAAAAAAAAAACACATCTAAGTTACTTACACATTTTTAGGTAATAGTGGCGAAGGGTGCCGTACAAGCCGATTCCCATCGGGTTCCCTTTTAAAATGAGGTAAGAAAGTAGTTCAAAAATAAAGGCACAAAGTAAAAAAATACATTTAAAACCAAAGAAACAATACATATTTTTTCCCCATTGAAACCATGCAGTCTACTTAATTATCATTTTTGCCTCATTTTAAACGGGAAACCGATGGGAATCGGCTTGTATGGCACCCTTCGCCACTATTAGGTACCAAACACCAGATGTGTTTATAGTAAAATGGCTTTCCTCTTTATCAATGAAGCCACAGCCTGACACTGAAGAACCGATAAGAATAGTTATACCATGTTTGAAGATGCGCATTTACAGTTGCTGGTTCTCTGGTCTGGAACCACCTGTCTCATCGTGTGAGAGAGATATAGGACTATGGGAAGTTCCAAAATGCACTGAAGACAAGCAAATTTGGAGTGGCTATGTCACGAAAGGCCTTGTCCTCCTTCAACCTCTGCCTCCAGCCCGTCTGCTTTCTGATGTCACAATTTAATTAGATTGTGAGGTGAATGGCTTATACACACGCATTTACGTGCTGTTTTTATTTTACATACATTTTGATTTACGCAGTCTGGGTGAGATTTACAAATCTTGTATACTTGGGGTACTGCAGTTTAGTGGCTAAAGCTACAGACTTGTAAACTGAAGGTCAGAGTTTGATTCCCGGTGGAGCACAAAAAAATGATCCTTCTAAATCTAAATCTAAATCTAAGCCGCAAAGATATGTCTCATTAGAGATTAATATTAAATGCATTCCCACAAGCAGGCACGCATAATTTCACGCTCACACATGCCGCATGTGGACCTACAATATAAAAAACCCAATCTCAAATGAACATAAGTCCTGCAACTCTTGCCGACCTTCCCTGAAACACGGGTGACATTGGCAAAGTGAACCATTTTTTAAAGTGTGGGTGGTCAGCCTCTTATGGGGCTTCCACACGCTTGCCAACCCATCACAAGTCAAGCGCACAGTGTGTCGTCTAGAACATGCTAGCTGGACAAAATTTTGTCTAATGGACTAATTTTGTCCAGCTAGCATGTTCTAGACGACACACTGCACACTTGGCTTGTAGCTAAGCGCACAGTGTGTCGTCTAGAACATGCTAGCTGGACAAAATTAGTCCATTAGACAAAATTTTGTCCAGCTAGCATGTTCTAGACGACATACTGTGCGCTTGACTTGTGATGGGTTGGCAAGCGTGTGGAAGCCCCATTACCAACCTATAAGTCAAGGAATGAAATATGAAACTCATAATATCTGAAGATCCATAGACGTCACATCCGCCTAGATAAAAAAATGACTTGTTTTACTGGAAATCAAAAATGCGAAAATTTTAAAGAGCTATAATTTTAAAACTACGCCAGATATTATTTGTTTTAAACGCCGATGCATTTTTATAAAATATGTAGTCTACATTTTATGAAACAAAAAGAATATGTGAACTTACCCTATTCATAAACAACTCAATTTAAACATAATATGAAGATTTCAACTCACCATATTTGCAATTTTATCTTTTTTCCATCTAGGTCTATTGTACGGATTTTAAAATCTATCCCTGAAAACAGAAACACGTAAGGATTATTAGTGAGTCATTAATTACAGCTCATAATACAAAATACAGTACCATGATTAGCAAAGACAGTGGTCAGAAAACTTTTTTCAAGAATTTAGTCGGGTCGATAGCTCAGTTGGTAGAGTGCTTGCATTACATGCCGAGAGCTCGCGCTCGAATCCCACCGAGGGTGTCAAAAATGATTACCCGTTTTGGTGTTTATTTCAAAACCCAAATCATAGTACCGGCAAGGTTTACTCAGCCATCACAAAAAATGAGTACCAGACCTCTCGGAAGCTGGAAAACACCCACTTTATCTAAAGTGGTTGGCATAAGGCCGGACCCTTACCTGTACAAATAAATAGGTTCCACTCCCTACATTTGAAACCTTTCGGGGATACGCAGCAAGTAGTTGCACTGTATGTGTAGCTTAGTTGTGTTGCATTAGTTTATTCTCAACATTTTATTGGTGTTGTGATCAACTTCCAACGACATCTTTGTCCACGGCACAACAAAGGTGTTTCCCGAGGACGTTGGTTAAGACACCAACGAAACGTCAAGAATAATGTAAGTTTTTCAAAAATGGTTCATCAACTATCCAATTTTTATTTGTAAATAAGTTTACATTTTTTTCTTTTCCGTAGTTTAGAGACGCACTTGAGGTGCCAAACAGCCACATTCGGCTCCGGAGTCCTTCATTGTCGACCACTGAGCTAGGCCAAGACCCTGTTGTACTACCTTATAATATGAAATATTGAACAAGTGTCAAAAATAACTGTCAATTGTTTTTATTCACAATTTTAATAGAGTTCACCACAAAATGCGGAAATGCGATTTGCTGGGAAGTTAGTTGTATTCAAGGCTATGATTAGCAATGAAATACCATCGTCTATGTAAATTGATTAACCTCTGTAAAATGTTTTCGTCGATGTTCCCCAAAAAATAGTGACTCACCGATGGTGGATATGAATGTGGTATTAAAAGCATCTTCTGAAAATCTAAATAATATGCACGTCTTGCCCACACCGGAATCACCAATTAATAATAATTTAAACAAATAATCATAAGTTTTTGCCATTTTCTATGGAAATTGATTTATCGAATGTCGGATTTAATTCTTCTGGCATATTTTGAGTGATCACCGTAATCACATCGGGGAGGTCACTGCTAAAAAATCATTCCTTTCTCTTTTTCATCTAATCCAAAACACATCTAAAACTACTTTTATTCCTTCAAAAAACATTTATATATTTAATTCAATATTTAATGACATTAAATTGTTTATTTTTTATTGATTAGATAAACTTTCAGTCTGTTTTTTGTGTTGGAAGTCTCGCTTGGTAGGTACAATAATTTAATCGGTTGGCTGCCATTTATTCAAGGTTCAAAGTGCAAGGCAAACATCAGCGATCTCAATTTACTATGGAGCGGCCATTCGGTAATAATCCGTAGGAAATCCGAAACCAGTTTCTGGCTTGGCGATATTATTAGCTATGATCAAGTGAATAAAAGCCTTATTGGCCTGGACAAGCAGAAGGCTCTTACGCTGTTTTGGTTTCACTTGTTTACTTGTAAAATTTCTGTGCTGTCACATTCGTGCTCTCTTCGATTTGTATCAAACGCTGCACTGGGAAACCGAAGTGGATTTCAACACACAAAAATATCTAAAAAGTAAGAGTGCCTTTCTTTGATATTTGAATTCAAACTTACAAAATTCATGCCGGTGCAGGTTTATTTACGACAACGCGTGGGGCAGCGCCTATTGTTTGTTTTTGTATGAAAAAGTCACGTAGGTACTCATGAGATTGCGAAATGGCAGATTGACTATTTTCGTTTTGTCTTTTTTCAGATATTCACATCGTTTGACATGAATTTTTAAAGTATACATTTGATAAACAAACGCCTGGAGAGCAGTTCTACACTAAATTGAGTTGTCCAAATACGGCATTTTTATCAAAATGGCTAAATACTATGAACACACCATACTGTTTAATTTTAGCTGGGATCAAGTCGTTTCGGCTTATTGGAAGAGATATCCTAATCCGCAGAGGTAAGCCAATCATAAATTTAAAAAAATATATATCGTATGGAAAAATGTTAATTTTGATAGGTAGATATATAAAGACATTTTAAGGCTTTGTCAATATAAGTAGATATTATGTACTTATGTACAAAGAAAATTCTGGATGTATATATATTTTTTATGAATTTATCGTTGAGTGATGAGAATTTCATGTGGAGAGCAAGGGTTCGAGCCCTACCGAGGGTGTCAGAAATGATTTCGCGTTTCGGTGTCTATTTCAAACCCAAAAGAAATACCGGCAATGTGTAGTTTGCTAAGATGGTTCGGGCATATGGAGAGAATGCTTGTATATCGATCGATTCATCTATGATATTCTTTTACATTGTTTTTTTTTATCAAAACCATTTTTTTCAATCACTTAGGATTGTTTATAATCTCTATGGCATGTTTACTATATTAATGCTTTATTTTTTCAGCACCCACGTTCTTTCTGAAGATGTAGTTAGTAGGGAAATGAAAGAAGGTCGCCTGCACACAAAAAGGTTGCTCACAAAAACAAACAGAGTTCCAAAATGGGGAGAGCGGTAACACTATATTTTATTCTAGATTTAAAATTTGAAAAACTCTTGATGACCTTTTAAAATATGCACCTTTTTGTTCTGTTTGATTCTTTAGATTTGAAAAATATTTATTTGACTTCTAAAACTTGGGCCTACTTATTCTGTTCTATTTTGAAATTTGAAATTTAAATTTATTGAACTTCTAAAATGCCTATGATCTCATCTATTTTTAAATTGGAAAAAACATTTTATTGAACTTCTAAAATACCTGACTTCCTATTCTGTTCTATTTTTAAATTATTCTTAAAACATTTATTATTATTATGCTGTTAGATAAGCCTTTTAAATACTTACTAACCAACCAAGTTAATGTAGAGTTTTTTGTACAATTATTTTTCAACATAAGTATTTGTCAAGGACATTTGTGTTAGATAAGATAAATCTTAATTCACCTGTTAGGTAACGAAATATTAATATTGTGTTTTTTATTCATTTAAAGTAATGTTTTTAATCAAAGTTGCACAGATATACCAACACTTGAGAATCACTTCCTATGCACACATAGAACCAGGCATCTTACACGTAGATATGAGTTGTATAGAACCAAAGGTGACTATCTAAGATGTTTTCAAAATAGGAGGAATATTTAAAAAAACAAGAAAATGTTATTTCTTGTGTTGCCATGTTTATAAAATTTTTGAAACAAACCTACATTTCCGCTTGGAGTTCGATTCAATACACGTATTTGTGTTTTTTTAAAATGCTGGTATATCTTGTTATATTTTTAATGGTCAATTCCCTTTTGAAACTTTTTTTAATCTTTTAAGTTTCTATGAGAAAACAAGTTGTTTAGCCTGCAAAGCAAAACAATACTCTGTACTTCCATTACAATTACTCTTACTTCTAATGGTGGTATTCACCATTGCCATCTGAACGCTTAACTTTTGCTAAGGAAAAATTCCTAGTAAGTATCCAAATAGATTACTACTATTTCGATACTTACTAGAAATTTTTCCTTAGCAAAACTTAAGCATTCAGGCAATGGTGAATACCGCCATAAGAAGCTTAAAGTGGCAAAGGAATGAGTTGGTTCAAATAATAGCTGATTGTAAATATGTTTTTTTAGATTTTTCAACGCAAAGTCAGTCAAAATCCTGGAAGAAAGTATTGTGGACACAAAGAAGAAATCACTAGTAACCTACACCAGGAATCTTGGATACGCCAAAGTCATGGTAAGTAATGTCACATCTACTTGCATGGCTATCTTACCGTTTGTACTCCTCTGTCCAAGGAGGAATTAAAAAGGAGTGTAAACTAGAAAGTCTCGCCTTTTTGTCGCCAAATTGTTTGCCTTCTGTCCCTCTTTAAAGGGCTCTAGTGTGACTTGTTCCTTGACTTATAGATTGGTATGCGGCTGTCCACCCATGCTGTAGAAAATGGTTCACTTTGCCAATGTCACCACTGTCTCAGGGAAGGTCAGCAAGAGTTGCAGGGCTTATGTTCATTTGAGATTGGGTTTTTATATTGTAGGTCCTCATGCGGCATGTGTTAGCGCGATTTTATACATGTCTGCTTGTAGGAATGCGTTAAATATGAATCTTAAATTATATAATATATCTTTGCAGCATTGATTAGATTAGATAGTGTGCAGGCTGTATTTGAATGAAGCTGAGGTCAACCCTAGTGGGAGAGAAGCAAGGAGAATATACCAAGGAGTGAAAACTAGTAGAAAGCACAATGGCAATTATTTATTAATTTTCTGTGTGTTTCACAATCACCGTTTGCCGCTTGCAGCACTTGAACAAAATGGGAAACAGCTGATCTATGTTATTTTGGGGTGAACCAATAGGGGTGCGGCATTTTTGGGCAGCCAATCAATATATGGCAAAGAATTTGCGCTTACACATGCTGCATGTGTACATACAAAATATTCCAAACCTCACATAAACCTTGAAACTCCTGCCGCCTTTCCTTTAGCATGGGGGGTCAGCTTTATACCAACCTTCATACCAACCATAGTCATGGAACGATTAATTATCAAAGGAATATTTCTTCTTCTTCGATGGCCCTACAGCTCATATCTCCCCTTGGCCTCCATCAGCCTTCGCCTCCAACTCCTCCTGTCTACCGCTGCGGCTTTTCAGTTTGCCAGCTGTAGTAGTTGGCTTGTATCCTTCCTCACCTCATCCTCCCATCTCAGCCTAGGTCTGCCAACTCTTCTTTTCCCACCCGGATGTCCCTCAAGGATCCTTTTTGTACCCGTGAAGACGGCATTCTCGGCACATGTCAGGTCCATCTTAGCCTGTTTAATTTAGCATGTACCGAGAGCCTGGGAGCCTCATTGATGTTGTATAGCTCTTCGTTGTATCTTATTCTCCATGTTTCGCCATCATTCACAAGTCCCAGGATTTTCCTTAGCTAAGGAATACAAAAACTTTTTTTTTATGTGTGAATAGGGTAATTTCACATATTATTTTATTTCATAAAATGATAGACTACATTTTTAGAAATGCATCTGCGTTTTAAAAAAAATAATCTCTGGCTTAGGTTTTAAATTATAGCTCTTTAAAATTCGCGCAATTTTGATTTCCGCTAAAACAGGACATTTTTTATTTAAGCGGATGTGACGTTGATGGATCTTCGGATCTTTGGAGTGTACCGTTAGGCCCTGGAAGACTGTCCGATCCATCTACGTCATTTTGACGTCACAGCGTTGCTAGCCAGCCGTGCTGCGTTTTCTCGATAATTTTATTTTTGAAAATCATCATTGGTGTCTTTATTTTTACTACTTAAAAAATATATGGTTGTGATTCTTGAAATGTATTCTACACAACCTTAAAACCATTTTCCCCACCACTGCAATTACCCTATTGACTGTTATTCCTTGTTGTGCAGAGTGTGGTGGAGCGGGTGGAGTACCGCGAGGCGCACGGGGGCAAGTGTGAGGCCAGGCGCTCCGCCTGGGTGGACTCCCAGGTGCTGGGCTTCTCCCGGGCCATACGCGCCTTCGGCATTGACCGGTTCCGCAAGAACTGCAACCAAATGGTGAGAAATTAATATTACTTTATTTACTTACTTTCTCTGGCTTTTAATCCTTAAAGGCTCAGGGTCTCCCACACGACAATCCTCCAGAACGCTGTCTTACTTCTTCCCTCCATCGCATGCTCACTCTGAAACGGGAAATCATTTTTGATACCATCGGGGGGAATCGAACCTCAGCTCTCGGCATGGAATACAAGCATTCTACCAAATTTTTTTAAAAGAAAATCCTGTGCGGGGGACTCCCTAGATTCCAGAGACTCTAGGGTTCTATGACTCTTGTTGTGGTGCCGCAGAGGTGTTGTTTACAAGCTTGGTCGTCACTACAAAACGCCAACACTCAAGCAAGGCCCAGTTGCTGTACGGCTGGATGGACCTTTAGTGACTGGTCTTTGGTAAAGGTTTTTATGATTTTTTTAACCCAGCAAAGAGCATATTTGAAAATATAAATGGTATATTTTTTTGTGCTCCGCCAGGATTCAAACCCACAACCTTCCATTTATGTAATGGATTTTCACCTTGTTATTGTTTGATTACTTTTGAATATCATAAGCCATTTATAATTGAGGGCGGCCACCTCATTAGTAGATTTGCCTAACCTGTTTTAACGCACTGTTACTATTTACTATTAGTCCCATACATTTATAATGACAAAAGAGCTAACCGACTATATTCATACAAGCTTACAGAGATCAAGCTTTTTTCATACGTTAAACAAAGACAGGGATACATTTCTCAATAACGGTTGCGTAACAGAGTTTACTGAATCAATGCCTAATAATAATAACCTACTGCCACACACAGATGGCAGCAGCACAACTTTTGATGGGGGGAAATTTAAAAAGACGAATGACTTTAAATGTCTGTAATCTACCCAAAAATATTCATTATTTGCATTTCTGATGGTACGCATGCTTAGCTTTTTAGCTTGTATGATAGTCACGCCACTGAGTCCACACAGGTTAACATTCATCCATTCTATAATCTATCATCTAAGTTGCAAAGATATATCAACATTCAAAACTCATATCAAATGCATGCCCACAAACAGTCACGTGTAAGTTTCGCGCTTACAAGTGCTGAATGTGTACTTACAAATTAAAGCCAAATCTCAAATGAACATAAACCCTGCAACTTTTGCTGATATTCCCTGAGACAGGGGTGACATTGGCAAAGTGAATCATTTTTTACAGTATGAGTGGTCAGCCTCATACAAGCCTATAAGCCAAGGAATACAAATAATAAATAACAGTCAGGTATATAAAAGCAACAAAACCTTAAAAAGAAATTCAATTTTATAAAATGGATGGTTCACTTTGCCAATGTCACCCCTGTTTCAGGGAAGGTCAGCAAAAGTTGTGGGGCTTATGTTCATTTGCGGTTTGGATTTTATTTGTAAGTACTCATTCAGCATTCGTAAGCGTGAACTACATGTTTTGGTTTGTGGGCATACATCTGAGAGCTTTAAATGAATATATCCTTGCAACTTCGATTATAGATTATAGATAGATTATAGATGGGTGATGTCACAGAGCCAAGGGATATTTTGAACGTTTCGAGTCCATTGAATTATATTTGTGGTTGCAGGTTGTTGGCTTCAACTACGTGCTGATGGGTCTGTTTCCCCGCTCTGTTGGCACCATGCCCCCCGCCATGCCGGCCACGGTGACGCCACTGGTGGCCAGCGCCGCAGCCCTGAAGGAGGGCGTCAAGCAGGCGGCCGACAGAGCCACCGCCAACGTGTACGCCACCGTCCATCCCAACAATAGCTGACCTGCGTGCACCTGCACTCCGTCACACTGAACACCTCGATCCCATGTGGCATGCTGATCTATCTTACACCATCAAATATCATGTGTTTACTATGGGCAAGCAAGCAGTCAATAGGGATAGTCCCAGCGTCTGCTTAAAAAAACTGATTTCATTCCTGTCAAGCCCTCATAGTGATAGCTTTGACCTTGAGTTAACGGATGTCATTATTAAGAATTCAAAAATTATAAATAAGCAATTGATGATGTTAATACCTGCTTTTAGCCTCGATAGAATAGGTTGTTTGATTGCATTGCTCTTCAGGAATTTATAATTAAAAGAAATAACAGTAAATTATAATCACTTACAAATAACCTGTCCTAAAATACATCATAGTAATAATAAAACTTGGTCATACCAAAGGCGCTTGCTCTTGTACACAAACCAGTGCATCCAGATTTTGTAGATCCTTTTTATCTGGGAGGCTGTTGGAGCTGCCACCTTGAAGGCTTGATCTTCATTTTTTTTTGCGAACTATCCAACTGCGGCACAATGCTGCTGATCATAGTGTTGCCATTCTCTTGTTTGTGTTAGCTGGAGTTATCAGGTCCCTCAGATAATACAGTGCAGTCTCTTTCAGGCTCTAGCAGAGCCATTCAGCAATATAAAAAATAATGTATGCTTCATTGAATTCATAATCTGTATGAAATGCAGTATTTATTGGTGTAAAATAGATCAATATATTTTCAAGTTGCTAGTTCGCTCCCCCAGTTCTTGTTTACCGTTTACGCCAATCTTGTCAAATATGACTTTTTCATGCAGTTGTCTTATGAATCAAATTCTACACAATCTGAGCTAAGAAAAACCGTAAAACTCGATAATGTGAGAGTTCTTTTAAATATTTTTAAAATAAATTTCTTGTTTTCATAAGACACATTGGTCCAGTACACATGCAAACATTGCTCATGTAAAATTTTCTCAATAGCGTATACGGTAAACAAGAACTAAGGCAGCTAGTTGACATTTTTGTAAATTTGGTTGTTGTGTTGTTTTACCAACATTTACAAATATGAACTAGTTACATGTATTGTTTACAGCAACCTTTTACGAATATGAATGTGAATAATATGAAATATTAAGAAGGCTTGTTAGACCTTAGGGAGATGTATGTGTAGATATGAAGTGAATCTTATTGAACCATAAGTGGTCTAAGGATTAAGTACAATAATAAGAATTATCAGTCTTTATTGAGGTTTTACGCTGCTAGATTGCTACCTTTGGTTCTTTATGACTGGAGTGTTTTAACCCTTGGGACGCCGGAACGCAGATCTGCGCTGTCCCCGTAGAGCGCCGGAACGCAGATCTGCGCTCGAAGGACATATCGCGATTTTTATTTTTTTTCTTTAGTTTTTGTGTAGCAATAAGACTGAAAATCGCTCAACATGTTCCTATTGGGTGAAGCCATCAACTAATCAAATCACGGCATTCATTTCGGTTATGAAGGGCTTGTGGAAAATATTCAAAAGTTCGAAAGTTTTCGCCGTGAGTGGACGTGCATTGGACCTCAAAGTTTACGGATTATAAATACATCATTTGAAAAACGTAAGTAAAGTCTATATTTTCTATATTTAGATCATTATCCTAATAGCATTGAATAAAAATATTACGAATAAGTAAGTAAAATCATTTGATAAATCAACATAAACTTTGATACTGACTGTTAGTCAGAGCAACGGTACTTTTGAATATTTTATTTCTTCATATTCTTATTCTACCGTGAATATGTTTTATACACAGTTTTGAAGATAATTTTGTAAGCATTTCGTTGAAATACAACAATAGAAGCAAGCTAGAGTATTTTTTTCTAAATTCTTGTCGAAACTTGTAGGTAGCCGTCAGAGCGCAGATCTGCGCTTCCGGCCGAGCGGTTTAGGTACAGGCTGGTTCGAAACATTTTGACCCTTGTATGCCCAAACGTATTTCCGTCAAATATTTGTTAAGTAATGCATTAAAAATTAGTAAGTGGTAAAATATGACACAGTGTGCACAAAGCCAAAAGTAAGTTTTATACAGACTAGATCTGTTCTGAAATTGTGTTTTTATTATTTCGTCTTTTTTTTCTATTGCACTCGAAAGAGGCATAAATTAAATTACGTTTGAGGGTGAATTTCGTATGTATTTCGTCTTTTTAGATTTTCTTAAATTTTTTTTTTACCTGCTTTTCACCTGCACTTTAGAGAAGCAAAAAAGAAATTTAATGTTGGCGTGAAATTTGTACAGACCAAGTCTTTAGTGTTTCTTAAATTGTGGTGTTTTTTTTTTATTTATTTTTCTTTTTTTTTTCACTTTTTCCAAAGAGGCTGAAATTAAATCATGTGTAAGCGTGAATTTCGTATATAGGTTGTAGATACTAGATCTATTCAGACTTTCTTAAATTGTGTTTTATTTTATTATTTCCCTTTTCTCACTTGCAAATGAAGATTATTTTTGTTATTGTTAAAATAATAAGAAGCAAAGATATTTTAGTAGTAAAGATATTTAAATGAAATAAAAACGACTGCACAGAAAACAAGACAGCATCTCATATTATTTTGCATAATAAAAAAAATGCTTTGCTATTTTTGAAAAAAAAAAACAATTTACAACATTAATATCTCAAAATAAAAATCGGTTCAAAATATATTATATGTAATAACCCTGTATGCATTATTGCTACTTTATGTCCCACAGAAACATCTACGATCTGCTAACATATTTTATTATTTTTTGTAGATGGATAACAATGTGAAGATGGCATACCCGGTGATGCGGTCACCCGAGGGAACCCTTCAGGTGATACCTGAGGAGGGTTTCCCGGTACGATCAGTGAGATGGAGCTCCGGAGCTACTCAGGTAACAATTTATTTCCATTCATATTTTCAAAACCGAAACCTTTGCTTATTTATCGTCTATTGGCTTTGCAAAGATATATTAATATTTAACCTATCTAGCCCCAGCAATTTTGTAAAAAAGCGCCCAGAGCAGAGGGATTTGCTTGAGATTTTTTGGATAAATACCTGAAGCAACAATGTCTTTCAAAAATTTGGTACTTAAATCAACGTATTTGTTTATACAACATTCAAGCTAAATAAATTAGCTTGAAATAAAAACAAGTAGAAACTAACAAAAAACGTGACTTAAATATTAGATTTTTTGGTTATGAGAATATTTTTTCCCTTTGGCTTAATTTTTTGTGTCAGTTTTTGTGTTTCAACATTTCATTTCAACACTAAAAGTTTGTAAAATATGTAATTGTACAGAAAATTTATCCAAATTACATATAAGTTTGATGTGCTTTGAAGCATTCTAAAGGTCCGATCGCTACTCTTTAACTTCACGGCCCCAAAATTAATTCTAGCATTTTTATTTGTTTCAGGTTGTACGAGCGTACGACGAGGAGCCCTACTGGATGGAGGAAGAGCCTTCTCTTTCTGTTGCGGTTAGTCAGTTATAAATACAGCTGTTCTTCATGTACACATGAAATGAATGCTTTAACTGTATTTATTTTTCTAGAATCAAGACCATGAGGCTGATTCGGGGAGTGATGAGGACGAGGAGGATGTCCTGGATCTCCCCGATGAACGCCTCCAGGAAGAGGACATCGTCGGGCTCCTTGGACAGAGTGATCCGGTTGTCGAAAGTGAAGTGAGTGAGCAAATTTTTTATTGGTCCGATAATTTTGCTGAGTTCACAGGCGTTGAAGAGAGGTACGAGCAGCAATCAGGGCCAAATATTGGGGAAACTTCCCCAAGTGGCATTTTTAAGTCTATTTGGAACCTCCAAATAATGCTCATGATTGTTGCTCAGACCAATAAATATGCATGGGAAAGGATTGCCTATCTATGCGAAACCGAAGATGGCATCACGGCTGGGTCTCGTCTTAATGACTGGAAGGAGACCACTGTGGATGAAATGTATCGGTTCTTCGCCGTTATGATGTATATGTCGTTCTGTCAGAGAAGTAGGTTTGCGGATTACTGGGATACAGATATTATGGGTATGCCAAACTTCAGAAAAATTATGAGCAAAAATCGTTTTTCCTTGATTTTTAAATTTCTACATTTTGTAGACAACGATGAGCTCACAGACTCACTGCATGGATATGAAAGAAAGGTTTTTAAAATTGCTCCTATCGTCGAACATTGCAATAGAAGATTCGCAGAAATTTATGTTCCTCGAAGAGAGCTCAGCATCGATGAGTCTTTGTTATTATGGAAAGGTCGCTTGTCGTTTGTCCAGTGCATTAGGACAAAAGCCGCGAGATTCGGCATCAAGTCTTACGAGCTTTGCGAAGCAGCATCCGGATATCTTCTTAAATATATGATTTATGCGGGGAAAAACCAAGATTTGGGGCAAGCTATTCATGGTTTTTCCAACGCGACTTCTAAAGTTGTCCTGAAACTTTCCGAGGATTACCTCGGAAAAGGCCATTGCCTGTATATGGACAACTTTTATAATTCCGTTGGGTTAGCCCATTTCCTGAAAAGGAATCGCACAGATGTAGTAGGGACTTTGAACCGCCGAAGAGTGGAAACGCCTACTAACATCAAAGAGATAAACGACCGCCGAATGCCACGGGGGAATATTGTGGCTGAACACTGTGGGGATGTAACAGTGTTGGCTTGGAAGGATGTCAGGTTGGTATCTATGATATCAACTTTCCACAAAAATGACATGGTTCCAGGCAGCAGAGCAGGCGTCGACCGCAATATACCACATGTAGTTAAAGACTACAATAAATACATGGGGGGTGTTGATCGTAAGGACCAAATACTGTCCGCGTATTTATTAGAGCGCAAAAGAGGACTCAAGTGGTATATGAAAGTTTTTAAGCGCTTGCTCAACACTAGTATCCACAATAGCTATGTAACCTATAGGTGCAATGATACTAGCATGAATAAGAGGCAATTTCGATTAGCCTTGGCGAAGGCCCTTTCCCTGGAGGGTGAGCATACTCAAAGAATTAGGCCCGCTACATCCTCAAGCAACCTCGCAGAACGGTATAATCCAGGCAATCATTTCCCAGCATGTGTATTGAACGAGAATGCAGCAAATAGGACTAATAAAAAAGCCACTAAGTACAAGAGGGGGCGTTGCATGCATTGCTTGTCACTTCAACGGAGAACCGACACAAGTGCTCAGTGCACTACATGCAATGTCTTCCTCTGTCTTGGTCAATGTTGGGTAGATTATCACACCCCACCTAACCAATAGTGATTTACTAAATGGTGTGTGAGATCTTAAGTAGTGTTTTACACACCCCAGTTTTTTTCCCGGTGAAGTGTGGTATCATGTTTGTTAACTTGCACGGCTTACATGACTTAACATTTTGTCGACTGAAAAACCGGGGCGTTTGAAAAAAAAACTTAGAGGATCTCACACCCCACTTAGTAAATAGTGACTAAAAACTAGATGGGGTGTTAGACGCTCTGGTTTCTTCCCTGGCGATTTGAATGAGCATGTCGTACTTGATCAACACGTGGGGGAAGAAATAAGGGTGTGTGAAATCAAACATTGTTTATCTATCTGTATTTTTTTTTTTTTTTTTTTTTTTTCCACTTGCACTCACTCATTTCACTTTCACTTCAGTTTCTTTTGTTTTGTTTGTATAATTTTTCCTTTTTCTTCACTTTTTTCCACACATGTTGAAATTAAGCTATGTTTCGGCGTGAATTTCGTATAAACTTTGTAGATACTAGGTCTGTCCAGACTTATTTTTAATGTTTTTTTTTCACTTGCACTCTAGAGAACCTAAAAGTGTGCTTCATTTTAGCGTGATTTTGTACAGACTTAGGTCTGTTAAGACTTTTTGTGAAGTGTGTTATAATATTTCCTTTTTCTTCACTTTTTTCCACACATGTTGAAATTAAGCTATGTTTCGGCTTGAATTTCGTATAAACTTTGTAGGTACTAGGTCTGTCCAGACTTTAATATTTTTTTTTCACTTGCACTCTAGAGAACCTAAAAGTGTGCTTTATTTTAGCGTGATTTTGTACAGACTTAGGTCTGTTCAGACTTTTTTGAATTGTGTTCTTATAATTTTTCCTTTTTTTCACTTTTTTCCACACGTGCTGAAATTAAGTTATGTTTCGGCGTGTATTTCGTGTAAACTTTGTAAGTACTAGGTCTGTTCAGACTTTCTTTATTCTTGTTTTTAATTTTTTGTTTTTTTTTTCACTTGCACTCTAGAGAACCTATAAGTGTACTTTATTTCTGTTCAGACTTTTTTTGAATTGTGTTCTTGTTATTTTTCCTTTCTTTTTCACTTGCACCTCAAAGGGGCTAAAATAAGTTATGCTATATTAAATTAACCATGATGGAAAAAGTGATCAAATTTTTAATACAATAACTACCTAATCTGGTCCATGATTCTAGCTAACATACTTATTGTGGCTTCATTGAAGCAAGAAAATCGAGTGCAGTTACATTGATAATTAATTTCTCTAAGCATTGTTTTGACCTTATGTTTTCCTATTATCTTCTTTTTAATTAATTATTTGTATAATCGAAAATTTGTATTTGTCATTTTACGTACTTTTGTGTGTAATAAAAGAAAAATATATTGAAAAACTGCATGTGACTTATTTTATTTAATGAAAAATTTATAAGTGTAAAACATTTCCTATCCACACTGTACACACTCCCAAGTACACAAAAAAATGAAGGTTTTGTTTACACAAAGATGCACCCCTAGTTGTAAACATCCACCTACCTGCTATTATTCTCCTAGCTTTTGGCCTACGTGACAACCCAAATGTACACCTGCTGCAGGTAGGTACAGGTTCTTGACATGGGATGACTCATCATGGTTTGTAAAATTTTTGTAAAATAAATTAGGAAAAGAATATTCCTTATAAACAATATACAAACTTTTTATTATAAAGAATTATAGCTTGCCTTAACTTTTCTCATATTCTATCTCAAACACCCAGTACAGGTCACGTGCGCGGACAATAATGTGGCCTTGAAAATACTCCAAAAAATGACAATAGTAAAACTCGTTTTTTTTCATTTTTCTTCATCAGCCAAAATCATTTTATTATGTAATCAAGTTCACAATATATCTAAGGATATGATAAATCCAGAAAAACTTAAATTCAAGTCACTGCTTTTATATTACAGGACTTTTTCCAAAGTACTATGATTTTTTTCCGATTCATAAGAGATAATGCCTTGTAGTAAATATACGACTGATGCTGTTTTTGTAAATTATATACCAATAAAAGCATTATTTCACTAGCTTTTAAAATCAATAATCCAAAATGAGGTAAGTTTTATATCTTTCGAGATATTTGATATCAAACACATGACCTGTGTTGCTGCATTACTGCTGCAAATGGCTGGCACACAGAGGTAACAAGATTTCGCCACTAGGGGCGCTCCAAGGGTTAAAATAATAAACATATTTAAAAAAATATGTATGAAAAAAAAACACTTTGTAATTCTGATATATTTATTTTTATTTGTTAATAAAAAAAATAGTGAGTTTGACTGGTTTCACAAATTTTTCCTGATTATTATTGTTCTTTGTAAATCAACGGTTATAAAGAAATAGGGTGTAAGCGATGTTTTGGTCGAAAATGAGTTATGAATGCTATCCTACTTAAAAGTTTCCGCTGCTTCTAATGCGCTCACTCCCATGACTTTTTTGTCGTTTATGACCAAGAAAACAACTGCATTTTCGATATATGGTTTTGGTGTAATTGATGAAGTTTTTGGCCTCTTTTGTCCTAAAGGCGCTTGTGACATAAGACCTTGTAAAACAATGTAAAATTACATTAATAGATAAGCCAATAAATGCCTTTATTTTTTTTAATTCTAGGGCTGTTTCGATTTTAACAATATGATAAAAAGTAAAAAAATTGTGGGCATTTTTCTGCACTCTCAAACTTAAGACTGCTCTCCTGAACATTTATTTTTTGTCGCTTATGCCCTGTATCCTTTTAACCGTCAATATAATCTTGTAAATTTACATAAGTTATTCTTGATAAATTTCATACACATTACATCTTTAGTTTGTTTGTTTTAATCCTGATACATTATTCATTAGCTATTCTTGGTAAATTTTTAAAACTTACATACTTCTTTTTGCTTCATAAAACCTCGCATTATTTTAAGATGTTACTTTATCTGAAGTTGGCCAAGAGGCCGAAACCGTTTAAACTCACTATTTGTTTTATTAACAAATATTAAAAATATATATATCAGTACAATTAGTGTTTTTTTCATGTTTTTTTTTTTTTTAAATGGAGCTCTACAAAGTTTCCGCTGAAACATTTCATAAATTGTTAAAATGAATGAAAATATATATTTTAGTAGTAGGTCCCTCTGCTTGTGGCTTATTCCAACCACATACAGGGAGTAGAACCGTTTTGCTTTTTAGCACGTATAAAGGTGAAGCAATTAGCGAGCCCAAAGTATGAAATTATAACCTCAAATTTTCCTCTTGTCTCAAATTATAATACTTTACATTTTGTCTTCATTACAAAAAAAAATATGAGTACATTTTTCCTGCAGTTCTAACATAGAACCAAAGCTTGCGATCTAGGAGTGTTTTTATACAATTAAATAAATAAATTGAATCACAGAAAATGTGTTTCTAAATATTTATCTAATTTTTGAAAAAGAAAAACTAAATGGCCACCTCTGGTTCTATACGGCTCATTTTATAAAAGTTTAAATATTTTCTTACAGTACCTTAATTATCAGACAATATATTTTCTCAAAAAATAATGTTTACAGTAGAACCTTGATTATCTTAGGGCGCGACAAACTGAGCTCATATTTCGCCGTTCATAACAACATTACCCATGATAATAACAGCGTCCTCTTGAGTTGCGACATTGTGCATTGTCACACAGCAGGAGTGACATACAATATGTTGATCCATTGTGACAACGCAGCTCACTAATAAAATCTCATCTAACATTAGTGCATTCTGGCAGAACACGGATGATGTGAGTATTATTTGTATGCAGTATTCCTTGTCCTATAGGTTGGTAGGAGGTTGACCACCTATACTGTAAAAAAATAGTTCACTTTGCGAAGGTTGGCAAGAGTTGCTGGGCTTATATTAATTTGAGATTTATGTTGTAAGTCCACATGTGTCATATCGCACGCTTAATCATAAAGGCGTTTAATTACAAAATCTCGATTTTTCCCAATTTTTGAGTTATTGCTCTTTATTATTAAGCGTGCGATATGTGAGCGCGAACTTATATGTGTCTGCTTATGGAAATGTAATAATAGTATGAATCTTAAATTTTTTATAAATTTATAAATAAATAAAAGTTTCAGGGAAGGACGGCAAGAGTTGCAGGGCTTATGTTCATTTGAGATTGGGTTTTTATATTGTTAGCATGAAATTATACATGTCTGCTTGTGGGAATGCATTTAATATAAATCTTAAATGATATGTATCTTTGCAGCTTAGATTAGATTAAATGTAATATACCTTTGCAATTTAAATTATTATTATTACATCACTGTGTTGTTATCCAAGCTATGATATCCGAAGTAGGTTCGGTCCGCAACGGCTCATGTAATCGAGGTTCTACTCAATTATAAAGTTTGTCTTGAAGCATCATACACATTCTTTTCGAACACCAGATGTGTTCTGTAACAAAAAGCTTTTTCAATTCCATTATAATTATAAGTTCTTTCATAGTTGTAGTTTTATCTTTTTATAGTGCTAATATTGTTTTATGAAAATTATAAAAAAAGGATTCCGCACATTTAAACTAAGAAACAATGTGACATCACTTGGTTGGGTTGCCAGGCACTTGCGGTTGGTTGAATGGTTGCCAAGGACTGTACTTTGGTACTGAACAACGTCCTGGCACTGTTATTTGTAAAAAAAATATCACACTAGAGACAGAACATTCAGTTATTATGGAGGTAGATTTTTAAAATGCTTAAGTGTTTTGCACTCATAAAATCTGTCATTGGATGTCCCTGTACATATATTTCACAATGCTGTAATATTTTAAAACCAATCCCTGATATCTGGTATCTATTTATTTATTCAGTACCTGTGATGCCATCTAGAAAAAAGGAATTTTGAATGTGCGGATTTCATTGTCACCTTTCGATGTAAACTATCAAATCTGCAGCAAAAAATCATTTCATTCAAAACATTTATTGATTTCCTACCTTAATTGATTGACGACACTTCAAACTATGTGAACAGTCAAATGTATCAGTTATTCAAGAACAAAAATCACAAAGGCGTAACACATATTTTCACTTGTAGTGTTTTGAATTCTTAAACAAAGATGTCAGGGATAAGTTCAGAGTTTGATGACATCTATGATTGACGGCCACAATGTATGCAAGTTTAAACTTTGACGCCTATGTGTGTCACCCGCAGTTGAAGGGTTAATTTAATAAAAAATAACTCTTTGGACAATGAATTTTTGATGGTACAATAGTTTACGTTGGAAGGGTCTACATTAAATTTTTCAACTCTTGAAAAGTCTACAATCATTCTTTATTTGTAGTGGCATTGTTTTACAATGTTTTTTTTCATTTCCTTTCTTTTTAAAGGTGAATTAGGGGTGTAAATAATAATTATTTTATGTATGTTATTTAATAGTGTTGACACTGTCGAAATAAACAAATTCATTGAATGCATAATATTTTTTATTGTAGTCATTGATACATTCATATATTTGTACAAATAGAATATCCAAAAGCTGTTAAATGTATGTTTAACTGTAGAAATAAAATAATGTGGGCAATTGGCAATCTGGCGTCCATTTTTTTCTTTCCAACACTGGATTATTTGATTCCTGTGGGAAATATCAGCTCTTAAGTAAAAAATGGACTAAAGAATGACAACAAAGTGTTGTATGTTATTGCACCTTTGTATTTAAACTGCCTGATTACAGAGTAAGAAAGCTGTATTTAATTTAAACTGAAATTATGCTCGTTTGACATGTGAAATTAATCTTAAAATTGATTAAATTTTTGGGATATTTGAAGAACCATCATAGGAGAACTTACATTTTTCTACAATTTGTTGATATTGTTGCTAACATCTTTAGGTGGGCACCCTTGTTGTGTGACAATCAAGGATGAACATTATCTTGAAAATTGATCGCCACACAATAAGGTTGTCTCCCGAAAACGTTGGCTACAACGCCAACAAAATATTGAGAAAAATGTAAGTTTTTCTATAACAATTTGTCAAATATCTGAAAAACTTTAATAAATTTTGATTTCTAATAAAGAAAGCTATATTTGAAGATGCAGGATGATTGTTTATCAACCGCCGGATTTTTGTTTCAAATGCCTACCATACAACCTTCTAAAACTGATTGGACTATGTGATGTCACTTGGTTGGGCTAAAGACAGACAGAGAGTCATAATTTCAATACAATATTATGCATGTAGTCAAGTGCACCATACTGCTTTTAGCATTTCCGCCAACTGTGTAAATTTCACAGTGCTGTAAACTAGAAAAAATCCCTGATTATTGGGAATCCATTTTTAATTTTCTGTTGTTGACATCACATAGTGGAGGGATTTTTTATTCTGCAGAGTCCATTCTAAAGTATATTTTGTGTAGATTTTCACCATCTGATACACTGAGTAAGTGAAATGATTGTATTTGTTAGTTGTAGAGTAACTTAACTATTGGAAAAGTCGCCATGTGCTCTCTTCTATTTACCAATGAGGCTGTCCACATATATTGTAAAATAGTCAATGAATGTAATAAACCAATCAAATAAGCTATTGTAAAAATGTCTCAGGAATTTCTGTTCATAATATTTTCTTCAAAATAAAATACACTGAAAAATAACTTTGCGTTTTATTTGTCATTTTTATTGTGTCCTATTATGAACACAAAACATCATCTAGCTACAGTTTTTTTAACCTTTCCGCTTCTGAATATTCTGGCTATATAAGTACCCCCAGTACGGAATACTTTTTTTTAAACATATATTGATTTCCTACCTTAATTGATTGATGACACTTCAAACTATGTGAAGTCACATGTATTAATTACTTGAAAAAAAAAATTCAAGAACAAAAATCACAAAGGCTTAGGCCCCTTAGGCACTAGCGGCTGGCCGCTTAGGCGGTTTATGGGGGTTCTAGTGCGTACAATCACCAGCGGTTGCATACTAAATTGGAAAAGCGGCAGACCGCACGGCTAACCGCCTAGGCAGTTAACCACTAGGGGGGCGTCCTTAAATTATGTCATCGATTTTTGCCGATTTTCAACCCCCCCCCCCCTTACAATCATCCTATAGTCATTATCTAATGACCCCCCCCCCCTCTTGCAAAACTGAAGTCATTTCCAGTAATTGTTGGTAAAATTAAATTAATTGCAAATTGAAGAAGAAAATAGTTTTAACATTAAAACAGCTAATTAATTTTGTTATAATCTTTATTTTTCGTAAAAAAAAATATTAACAAACGTAGCGAGTGGTTTGAAGTTTATAAGGGTGTGAGGCAAGGATGTGTGATGAGTCCATGGCTATTTAACATAGTCATGGACAAGTGTGTCAGAGATGCTAGACTTAATGATTGTGGATTGATGATAGGAGAGAGCAAAGTGAGTGTTCTACTGTATGCAGATGATGCAGTTCTTGTATCTGATTCAGCAGTAGAATTGCAAACAATGCTCTCTAGATTGAATGAAGCTTTGTTAGGTAACCATCTGAAGTTGAATGCAAGTAAGACGAAAGTATTGATTTTTGAAAGAGATGATGAAAGTATGAATTATGAATTTAAAATTAATGGAATGAATGTTGATGTCGTAAATGAGTTTGTATACCTGGGAAGTAAGTTTGAAAAAGATGGAAGAATGACCGGTGAATTTGAAAGAAGAGTAATGAAGGGCAGGTGTGTACTGGGTGCCACAGCTTGTATCGCCAAAAATCAAAACATATCAAAAAATGCTCGATTGGCGGTACGCAGTGGCATACTTTTACCCACCTTGATGTATGGAAGCGAGGCCTGGACGGTGAATGAAAGTGAAATTAGTAAAGTCCATACTGTTGAAATGGACTTTCTAAGAAGTATGATTGGGAAAAAACGGAGTGACAGGGTGAGGAATGATTTTGTAAGAGAAGAATGTGGTGCAAGAGAAAGTGTGAAAGTGAAGATTAAAAGAAGTTTGTTAAGATGGTTTGGGCATATGGAGAGAATGAATGAGGAAAGACTGACGAAGAAAGTATATGTTGGTAGAATAGATGGATGTCGTGGTAGAGGAAGACCGAGAAAGGTATGGATGGACCAAATATCCGAAATTGCGAATGAATGGAATATCCAGAGTCATAATAAAAGAAGAGCTTGTATGAAGAAGGTTATGACTCTGGAAGAAATGAAAGAAGTATGTAAGGACAGAAAGAAATGGCGGTTGATCTGTAATGTTGGCGAATAGGGTTTATTAAATTGGAATTTGTTTTTGTTTGTAAATGGATATTTTGTATTTGAATATTATTATTTAATGATGTATAAAATGTAATTTGTCGTGTGTGTGTGTTCCTTGACTTATAGGTTGGTATGCGGCTGACCACCCATGCTGTAAAAATGGTTCACTTTGCCAATGTCACCCCTGTCTCAGGGAAGGACGGCAAGAGTTGCAGGGTGTATGTCCATTTGAGATTTGATTTTTATGTTGTAGGTTCACATGAGGCATGTGCAAGCGCGAACTTGTACGTGTCTGGTTGTGAGAATGCATGTAATGTGAATCTTCAATGTAACATATCCTTGCAACTTAGATTAGATTAGATTAGATTAGGTACAATGTTTCGGCAATTTTTTTCTTATTTTTCTTTAGTAGCTCCCACGGAGTTTCCACTCATTTTTGTAAATCCTGGATCACAGGTAACATCTCCGAATCGTCTCCGACTTGCTCCATATTGAAATCTTCAACCCACTCAATGTCGAGTGCCTGCCCCGTTGCACCGTCATTTATCTGTTGAAGGACTTCCATTCGGAAGAACATCACTTTTGGTACGCCTCCACCCCCTTCGTCCGTCATTTGCCATCATTCGCAGACCAGACTCCCCCCCCCCTTAATGCGAATGACGTAATATATGGACGGCCCCAAGTGCGTAAGGGGGCTTAGCACATATTTACACTTGCAGACTTTTGAATTCTTGAACACAGATGTCTGGGATAAGCTTTAAGTTGGATGACGTCTATGATTGACAGCAGCACTGTATGCAAGTTTACACTTGATGCCTATGTGTGTCACCTGTAGTTGAAGGGTTAAGGAGCAAAAAGTCCGGCTGATAGATCGCTTGGTAGAGTGCTTGCATTTCATATGTCAAAATGCTGCGATGGGTCACAATGCTAAGACCATAACACTAACGGGGGTATTTTTAGACATTTTAGTCGTTATTTGAGCCCACGCTTTGACAAACTAATGGTGCCTGAGCTGGAAGTTTCATCAGCACAGTCATTCTTACCTACCGAATTTTGTAATATTTGTATTCCTTGACTTATAGGTAGGTATGAGGCTGACCACCCATACTGTAAAAAATGGTTCACTTTGCCAATGTCACCCCTGTCTCAGGGAAGGACGGCAAGAGTTGCAGGGTGTATGTTCATTTGAGATTGGGTTTTTTATACTGTAGGTCCACATGCGGCATGTGTGAAATTATGCGTGTCTGCTTGTGGGAATGCATTTAATATGAATCTCAAATGATACATATCTTTGCAGCTTAGATTTAGTATGAAGACAAATCAGCTGCTCACATGCGGCCATCTTGGATTGACAGTTCTCTCCATACAAATGCATCATCGATTTGTCAAAGCGTGGGGTACAATTTGATTTGATTTTTTGTTCTCGTCAAACGTTGGTGTAATTTATTGTACTTTGATTTTATATTCTATTGAAATTTATTTTTCTGCCATTTTAAATATTTGTTTGTCCGTAAGTTTAAGTTAATGTTAATTATTGTTTTTACAACGTGTAAAGCGCCCTTGAGGTGATTGGTCACGATACGGCGCTAAAGAAATCGTCCAAAAAATAAAAAAATAAATAAATCAACAGACAAATAAAATGCCTAAGAATAGCCCCGTAAGTAATAAGTTCATCAGTCTGCGTATATTTGAAAGTTTTCTCGGCAGGTAGATGTCATAGATCTAGGAGACTAGGTTTCTCGGCCCACACATTTGAAAATGATAAAAAAGATGTGGGTTGCCATTACAAAAGAAGAAAGTTGCATTGGAACCTTCTTAGATAATTGTTAAGACATATTAAAGCTGTTCATGAGGATAGACGAAATTGTGACGTCACATAGCCAGGTTGCTAGGAAAAAGGCAACAAATATTTTGTTATTGGTTTCTAAGGACCGCAGTCCCATACAAGACTGAGGTTTCCTCGCCGAGAAAAAAATTCTCAAAAGTCCATCACAGTCTGTAGGTAAGAAATATATTTTTGTTCCAAATTCAATTTCAAATAATACATTTAATATTTTTATTTCAAAATAAAAACTTTTGTTTTTTGACATTACTTGGCATATTACGAATTGGTCAAAAAGTAACCAGATATGTTGTCAATAAACTGAACTGAATAAACAAGTTCATCATTTAGAGTAAAAATGTGTCCTGAAAAATACATCCAATGCTTACATATACTAAAAAGTAAACACAGATATGTAAAAAGTCCTGTCATAAAATTTGTAGGACATGATTGTTTGCCTACTATTTTTGATTTATCAAAATATTTTGACAAAATTCAACTTCTAAATGGAGTTTATGATATGAAACAAGTTATAGGCACAGTAAAAGACTTTCATCACAAATGCGGAGCTGTAAGAGTCAAAATTCAAAACTTTAAAATAGCCTTTCAAGATGGACAATTTACCAAACCAGAAATTGTGAATCGACTGGAAAAAATTATAAGCGACGAAGAGCTACAAAATATAGATTTCTTTTTTGCGTTGAGTACGATAAAACAAGAAATAAATGACATGGAATTACAAAAAGAGTTGAACAAGAATTATTGTGGGTTGCGGATTGCTTACAGAGATTATTTAAAGCAAGTGGCACATAAAATAAATGATATTTCTTTACAAGATGATGAGGTGCTTATGCAGAATGCTTGGGAGGAAATTGAACAGTTTTCAGATTGGTTTTATAATATGTATTCCGAAGCTATAATCCAGTTCTCTGACTTCTTTGAATCCAAGGTAGGGGAAATTATTTTTTAATTTCTGTAGCTACTTTATCAAATAAATCATTACTTAGCTCACAAGCTATGAAGTCTCAGGGCCTCCCACACCCCAATTTTCCATGACTACTTGTCTTGTGCCCATTGACATATGGTATCTGGTAGCTAACAGTGTGACTCTCACCGCCTTGTAAGCGGATTATGGCTGCAGACAGTGGGTCGGCGCACCAAATCATGATGCGGGTGGCTTGCTGGATGTAGTTATAGCCAGAGAGGAGGACGCACCTTCAGAGACGAAGGTAGTAGATATAGGTTTGTCGGACCATAGATTGGTGACATCTAGCCTTATGTGGGACGGCCTATTCCGGTTTATAAGAGGATAACCTCTAGGTGCTGGAATGGGTTCGATCTTGAGATCTTTAAAAAAGATCTCTCTGTTTCACCTGTCTGCTGTCTGGAAACCTATGTCTCGATGCAACCGGATGAGTTAGTAGACTTGTATAATAAAACCTTGAAGGAATTAATCGGTCTGCATGCTCCGATAAAATGTAAATAGTCAAAGTACGGAACAGTGCTATCTGGTTTGACAATGAATGCCGTATGCTGAAACGCAATATGCGAAAACTAGAGCGAAATTTTAAGAACGGTAAGCCAGGTAGCACTAGGCAATTATGGATTGACGCTCAGGGTATGTACAGGTCTGCTATTCTCCAGAAGAAATCCGATTTTTATTGTAGAATGATTGCTGAGGCAAAATCTCCTCAGCAGGTGTGGAAACTTCTGGACAGCTTGTCTGGGAGCACTCGGGCTGGTGTGGGTTCGACGTCGACTGCTTGTGATTTTGCCACGTATTTCGAAAATAAAATACCTCAGTTGCGCTCTTCTCGGGTCGAGGGTACTTCTGTCAAGGGTTGAAAGTGCTTCGCGACTCGAGGTGCTTGATATAACTAACATCGATGAGGTGTGTCAGATCATGATAGGATCGCCGAGCAAGCAGTGTGACCTTGATCCTGTACCGGTCTGGGTGCTCAAAGAATGCATTTCACAGCTGGCTCCATTTATTGTTAAGGTTATTAATGGATGCCACTGTTCCTCCGTCTTTGAAGGTAGCACACATCACACCAATCCTAAAAAAGCCACAATTGGATCCTGGTGAACCCTCAAATTTTAGACCTGTGTCGAATCTGCCATTCTTGTCAAAGGTGCTGGAGCGGTTTGTCTCGCGGCGGTTGGTATCCTATCTAGATGCAAATAGCTTAATGCCGAAGAGGCAATCTGCATACCGAAAGTTTCATTCAACAGAAACCGGTATGCTCAAGCTTGTATCGGATATGGTATCTGCTGTAGAGTGTGGTGATCTGGTTCTACTGGCGCTTCTTGACATGAGTGCGGCATTTGACACAGTAAATCACCCAATCCTTATTGAGAGGTTGGAGGTGTCTTACGGTTTGACCAACGGGGCTTTGGCGTGGTTCTCCTCCTATCTGGTGGAACGCAGGCAGGCGGTGCGTGTTTGTGACGGTGTCTCACCTACCTACTCACTGTCTTCTGGGGTCCCACAGGGCTCTGTGTTGGGTCCGATCCTTTTTATTTTGTATACTGCTGACATTGAGGGTATTGTTGAAAAATGGGGCCTCATCTCACACTCATATGCAGATGACTGGCAAATATACTCTCACTGTTGGCCAGACATGGCTGAGGACCTCAGTTGCAGGGTCTCTGGGTGTATCGCGGAGGTCGGTGGGTGGATGGTGAACAATGGCCTAATCTTGAACATGGATAAGACGGAGATAATGTGGGCAGCCACATCTAGGCGTGATCACCTATTAGTGAATGGAGTACCACTCTCCATGGGAGGTAAGCTAATCCAGCCTTCTGATTCAGTGAGACTTCTAGGAGTCTTACTGGATCGGAATCTGACACTGGAGAGGCAAATAGATGCCACAATAGCTTCTTCTTTTTTTTCACTACGCCAAATTAAGGCTATTAGAAAGTGTTTACCGTCAGATGCAGTCAAGACCCTAGTGGGCGCGTTTGTGGTGTCTCGGATTGACTATTGTTCGATGCTTTATAGTGGTCAGCCAAAGAAGCAGTTCAATCGCTTTCAATCTGTGTTGAATTCGGCAGCAAGACTCATATTCCGGATACCCAAATTCGTTCACATCACTCCGCTGTTAAAAACACTACATTGACTTTGTTTCCCGGAGAGGGTGGTCTACCGTGTTTGTGTGATGGTATATAAAGCCATCAATGGCTTGGCTCCACCTTATTTGACTGACATGATGTTGCCTGTTGAGATGGGTGTAAGGAGGCAGACACTCAGATCTGCGGGCGATGGAGTAGTCAATTTGGTTCAGCCACGTCGTCAGATTCGTACAAATTTCGGAGACCGCGCTTTCCGTGTTGCGGGTCCGGTGGAGTGGAACAGACTGCCACCCGGAGTGAAGAACTCCAAATCTGTGGATGTATTTCGCGGAGCACTCCAGACACACCTTTTTAGAAAGTCTTATCCATGATCGGAGAGGGCCCTTGAGGTGTGACACACACAAACACGGCGCTCTCTTATCATTTGTTATTTACAATAAATTAGCCTTATATTATTATTATTAACGTCTTCAGGAGACACCCCCTCATGAGTTCATCTTCAGTTGTCGTGTACAGAAGGTGTTATAGTTACTCGCTAACGAAACATCAAGAATAATGTAAGTTCTCTTATAACGATATAGTTTTTCTCGGGTTAGACCATGTTCTACTCGCAGTCATTTTGTCTGCCGACGTTTCATTCCCTCGAGCGGGGAACATTATCAAGTCTCGTAGCGACGGGGGACCTTTATCCTCCGTTTACTTTTGGCAACTGACGCAACGTTTACTTTGGCAACATTGCCAAAAGTAAACGGAGGATAAAGGCCCCCCGTCGCTACGAGACTTGATAATGTTCCCCGCTCGAGGGAATGAAACGTTGGCAGATAAAATGATTGTGAGTAGAACATGGTCTAACCCGAGAAAAACTATATCATTAAACATGAAAGTGAAAGTGAAAGTTTAAAACTTTATTCTCTTATAATGGTTCGTCTAATATCCGATTAATAAATTTGAACTGGGTACTTACTATTATTATTGTAAATATGTCAAACGACCGTAATTCCAACCTAAACCTAACACTTAGATTGGTGTTATCATTTCAAACAATATAACTATCTACTCATTTTTGTATTTTTCAGATTGATATAATAAAAGAGAGTATAAGAAGAACTATTCTGGATGTCTCATCAAAAATAAATGAGATGGTTAGTTCAATAAAGATCCCTGATGCAGATCTTGACTTGGTTTCTCAAGGAAGCCTCAATATTCTGGTAAAGGACTATCATTCATCTTTTACGTATAATCTAAGTTGTAAACGCATGGCATCAAGCAAACAGATGAAAATTTGCGCTTACACTTTCTGCATGGGTGCATACAAAATAAACCCAGCACATATTGACTCTGGCAAAGACTGTGTATCAATGTATATTAGACAGACTTTGAGATTGAGCATTTTCAAGGCTGGTTATCGAAGCGAAGATGTGGCCTTCACGTCTACTTACTATTGGTTACTGAAGCCTACAGAATTCCATAGATTATGTATTTTAATGTCTTACTATTTTGAAGGAATACAAATTGAACAAAATTCTGAATGATCCGACACTGAAAAATGAAGAATTAGAAGAGCTAGGTATATTCAAGCAGCAAAATGAAGAACTGCACGAGACGCTGGTGAAGATTGATCAATTCCTGAAGAGATTATACGCATTGGAGGCAGAGGAGAGAAAGGAAACCAAGAGCTTTGATGACTATTGGAAAAATGAACTGTGAGTAAAATCTGCTCTTGGTCAGCCGTGAGTTAAATACCTCTATTGTAAAAAAAAACTAGTACCCTCACATGTCGTAGAGAGTAAAACATGTATGAATGTTTGCGTTGCCATTTATGCTCACTGGAGGCACTGTTGTATTTTTGTAGGGAAGATTTAGTTCAGTTGCATTTCCAGCCACTTGGCCCACTTCATCTGAAATGATTGGCGTAAGGCTGGCCCCCTTTTTCTGTGAAAATAAATAGGTCACATATAACACCCTCAGAGACAATACGGAACAAAGTTTAGAGTAGATCCCATTTTCACAAGTTTGGAATAAAAATAAAAAAACATTTAAGTATATAGCGCTTTTTCGTGATTGAGTCACTACAAAGGCGCTTTGTAAGAGTCTTTGAAAAAGTAAGTTTTAAGTCCTTTGCAAAATACTGCCTCAGTCTTCAGCTCCCTGAGGGTCACAGGCCGCGAATTCCAGGCCATCAGAGCAGCAATGCGAAAAGCTCGATCACCAAGCACCGTCCTTGTGACTCTGCGTGGCAGCTGGAGTAGATTTTTTTTTTAACATCCCTGGATCTTAGTGTCTGTCCGCGGGCAGCGGGTTCCATTTTAGTGACCAGTTCGGATAGGTAGTGAGGTGCTGATCCATTTAGTGTCATATATAGGTAAGTACACAAAGCTTGAAATACTCTATTGCTTCATTATTCAGTAAGACAGACTTCTTGGTTAAATCTGCTTTATTGTTTTAAGGAGAAAGACTCTTATTGATTATCACACGAGTGGGGAACAGAAACTTCATAAAATAGAATTCATCAGGAACAAAATTTCTGATAGATTGAGTGCACGAGGAAACAGATGTGAAAAAATTAAATCTTACATTCACCAGTGCAAGATATCCATTTTGGTTTGGCTCAGCATTCTGGGTAAGCAAGAAATAGTTGAAATTTTTATGCCGGGCCTTGACTGCGGTCTCTTGATTTTTTCTTCATTTTTCTCTGGCTTGCGATCCCTTACTATCCTTTAAGTAACTTTTTTGAAGCTCTGCTACCTTCTGATTGAATTGAAATTATTGCCATCTTTTAATTGATTTTGTTATAAAGGGAGCATGGCTTGAATACTTGGTGTAAAAATATCGCGTGGCCTGCCCTTTATCGATTGCAATCATGTACTATTCAGTCTTACGCCCTCTTCTATTCTGTTTTTTTTTAGTTTTTAAATTTTAATGGCTTCTCTGTATAGTTGGGCATAATATCCACGAGTTTTGAGAAGAATTTCAGCATCACTGAATAGAATGTCATGATTTTCTATCAGGACTGATTTTTCTGTTTGGCATAGCCAGCAGTTTCTTTTATACTCATTAAGCTGTGTGTTGACAAAACATTTTTGTGGTCCCTAAACAAGGTTGGAGCAGAGCATCTTCCGTTATTATAGCTTGCTTGTGGCTTATAATCAATAAAACATTTGCTGCCGTAGGTGACAAGAAGATGTACTTCACAGATGAGAAGGGAAAATACTACCTGGATATTTTTGGAGACAAAATTTACTGCTTTTTTACAGCAGAACACACAGTACCAGATTGGGTAGATCAGCTTGAAGTAAGCATTTACTAATGTATAAATACGTCAAACGTAAACAGTATCGGGTACGGGTAGGACATATGAATACGTTCTTGAATTATATGTTGTGCCCTGGAACGGGCGGGACTTAAATATTTCCGAGCAACAAAAGTATTAGTCATGCATGACTCATGCGTACAGTTCTGAGACATGGATTATGTTGCGTAATTTAAAACAGAACCCCCCGGTTAACAGGTTAAACTTTGACTAACTGTACACAACATATTATTTGAGTTGTGTTGAATCAAAAGCAACAAATTAGGTTTGTCTTTGTTTTTGTGGTGATCTGACAAATTCAAAGAACTCAAGAGTCCATTGTGAAAATACACTGGCTAGAGTCAAACCATCCAAGATAAGATCCAAACTAATGGTTGGTATGCAGGCCCGGATTAAGGGCGTTTTGAGCAGTGCGACCGGACCACGGTCCCTGCTTGCTAGGGAGCCCCCCGAGATATTTAAAAATATATAAGTACTTCAAACAATCTTCAAACATTTTTTTTTTGAGGGCTCAGGTTTTAATGCATTCACAACCAGATTTTTTTAAATTTGGATAGTCTCCCGAACAGGATTCCTTAAAATAACCTTTATAGCCGAAGATAGTCGTTTCGTCGTTTTGGTTCATAATAAGCTTTTTTCTTTTCTGATTTTCCCCGTATCAGGGCCTCCATGGCCTTAACATAGGCCTGTCAGTATGTCTAGCTGTCCATCGGACTCTGAGCATGCGCCTCCACTTTTCTCCACCCCTTCCGCCTATATTTCGAACACATCAATTTTTCTCCTTTCTGCTGCTTTTATGGTCCATGTCTCAGCAGCATAGAGGAAAATAGAGAAGACTAGACTCCTGACAAGCTTTATCTTGTTGCTGTTACACCCGGTCTTTCAATATTTTTCCCAGCTTACAATAGACATGAGACTTTTGACAATGGTGATAGGTATGACATATGGGTATCGCCGTTTAAATTTGTACCATAACGTTCGTGACCCAGTAACACACTGGGGCCATGAGTAACATTCAAGAAAACGTAAAAATCGTGAATAATATAAGGTCTATTCAAAATGACATTCAAAATGGTGCTCTTATATTTTTACTGAACAGTGCTTACGAACTGCTAGAAAATCTTGTATTCGTCGTCGAAAAAAGAAATGAGATATCGAAATGCAAAAAAAACGAATTTTTCGAACCTGTCCGTCAGTACATCCGTTCGTCTGTATGTATGCATGTATGTATTTTACCGGTATGGGTGGTCAGCTTCATACCAACCTATAAGTCAAGGAAACTTTTTGAAATACAATTGATTGCTCCTTTGCGAGCTCCTTCATTGCTTATTTGAAATCCAAGGAACTGGAACTCATTTATGATCTCCAGAACTAGAAATGAGTTTCCGAGATCACCAAACTTCTTGCATAGATCTATTATCATGATCTTGGTTTTACTCTGGTTGAACTCAAGCCCCAGTGCTTTGTTTTTAGTTAAATATGTTTATTAGGCAATTGCAAAATCAGCTTAAATGTAAACAAATAAGTGCTGTTATGACTTTAGTTGGAATTCAATGAATCAAGGCAGAACTTTAGTCTCTCAAGCAGCACCAAGCAGACCAGGAGTGACTTGAGCTCCACCCATGGGAATGGATTATCTGCATCAACAAACATGACAGAGAGCAAAGAGAAGTCACTACACCAACGTAAGTGTATTAATGTTTAACATTATCTAAATTTTTCCATGTACACATCATTCTTAAAAATTCTTGATTGTCGCTTTGGTTCTACATGACTCATTTACTCTTTTCGGCTATATTGATAAAAATGTGCTATTTCTTACAGTGTTGTCCCTGAAGGGGTCGCATGTGGTTTGTTGAACATATTTAATTTCACAGATAAACGGGCTGGCCTTACGCCAAAGACTTCCAACACTTTAAGTTAGGGTTTACCAGTACTTACGAGTTGCAAAACTTGAGTAATGTAAAGTTTACGGCTATTATTAAAGAGTGATTTCCCCCAAAATCTGCCGTTTTTGTTTGTTTGAAATTGATTTTCTTCATCACTGTAACTCTTTTGCTAAGACCATAAAGTGTAAGAAACAAAAACGGCAGATTTTGAGAGAAATCACTCTTTAATAATTGCCGTAAGCTTTCAACTACTCAAGTTTTGCAACTCATACTAAGGGTACAGCTCCCAAATGAGCTGGTTTTCAATTTTTGTGAAGACTAAATGCTAAACCTTGTCGGTATTTTTATTTTAAGTTTGAAATAAACACTGAAATACCAGGTGTTCACAAACCAGAATTCCAGAAACTATGAACTATTACAACAAAAAGTACTTTGGTCATTGGCTTCCATACTTTCAGCTTTGTGGTGCAATTTTTAGAGTAGTCACACCATTCTGAAGATGTGTATTGTATAAAAGTTGTACATTAAAAAGAGGTTGCTTAATATTCCAGCGGAGATTAAGGACAGTGACTATCTGAAGAGCTGTGTAGGTTTGCCACTAACCAAGGCTTTGTCTCAAGTTGTCCTGTATCAGCCAGCGGACCCCATCAAATACCTGGCGTGTTATCTCCTGAACTACAGGTAAAGTCCTTCCTTTATCATTTATATATAATGTATCTCCTTCTAGTATTCATAAGACCAACTCACCCCTATCTTTTTCTAAAGAGCAGATTTCCACATGTATCAACTAGTTTTATATATTCTTATCAAAATAAAATCATTGTCATTGCACATGTGGCAGATACTGTACAATGTGTCTCATTGATTTTTTTCTTTGTTTAGAAGAAATATGGACCGTAAGAAGAGTGTGGAAAATAACATACAAGAAAGAATCGCTTTATCAACTCTTGATGAAGTAAGTGTTTCTCTCCTTATAAAAACTCTTCCAAAGTGGACAGCACATAATTGAAATCAATTGCAGATATCTAATGGAAAGAGCAAACAGAATTTTAGGACAAAGGCAGATTGAGAAAAAATAGTTTAATTTAAAATTTAATTCAACACAAAAATTAAGACATTAAATTGAATATCATGTTTAATAACATACCATTAAATCATTGGATTCATGGATGCCAATGTCACCCCTGTTTCAGAGAAAAGCAGAAATGCATTCCCACAAGCAGACACGTATAATTGATTTGTTTTTTAACGACACATATAAGTTCGCGCTAACACATGCCACCGCATGTGGACTTACAATATAAAAACCCAATCTCAAATGAACATAAGCCCTGCAACTCTTGCCGATCTTCGCTAAAACAGATATAGTATTACAAAAGTGACATTTGTTTTTATTTATTACCCAAAGATGGAGGTTCACCGAAAATGTTAGTAAGGAAGGAAAATAAAAATAGCGATGACCAAGCTCACAGAGGGCTCACACGAAAACAGCACTCACCAAATAAATCATCCTAATATTATTACCTCTGGACATGAGTGCGGCTTTCTACACTGTTCGTCATGAAATTCTGATAAATAGATTGGAGGGCTCATATGGTTTGAGAAATGGGGCCCTGGAATGGATGTCCTCCTACCTGGTGGGTCGCAAGCAGGCGGTACGTATTTGTGATGATGTTTCACCTATCTACTCACTCACCTCTTGAGGTTCCGCAGGGATCCGTGCTGGGTCCAGTCCTTTTTTTACTTTATACAGCCGACATTGAGAGTATAGTCGAAAAGTGAGGCCTTTCTGTTATTCTTACGCTGATGACTGGCAGATTTACTCTCATTGTCGGCTCAATGAGACTGAAGACCTTAAAAGCAGGATGTCTGCTTATATCATGGAGGTGGGTGGGTGGATGAAGGAAAACGGCCTTATCCTCAATGCCAACAAGACTGAACTTATGTGGACGGCCACATCCAGGCGCGATCACCTCCTGGATAATGGGGCACCTCTCTCCATTGGGGGAAGTTTGATCCAGCCTTCTAACTCTGTGAGACTTTTGGGAGTTATGCTGGATCGGAATCTCACAATGGAGGAGCAGGTTGACAAAACAATAGCCGCTTAATTTTTTGGCTTACGCCAAATAAAGGCTATCAGGAGGTGTCTACCGCCGGGTGTTTTCCCCCGTTTTTCCAACATTTATTTTTGTTGGTTTTTGACTTTCTTGTATACTTAATTGGCGCTTTTTACAGCTGTAAAAAATGGTTCACTTTCTTTCAGGGAAGGACGGCAAGAGTTGCAGGGTTTATATCCATTTGAGATTTGGGTTTTTATGCTGCAGGTTCACATGACCGTCGGAAGGGGGGGGCAGGGGGGGGCCGTTGCCCCCCCCTGGAAATCTCGAAGGATCTAACCGACAGCCGACCCATCGATTAATGGCAGATACCGGCCGGTTAGTTGAGGACATCTTCGGTCAAACACCAAGAAAACTGGTATTCGCCTTTTCGACATAGATCAGGTAAGTTAGATTTTTGATAAGTAGGTACGTGTACAAAAAAGTGTCTGCTTGTGAAAATGCATATAAAATGAATCTCCAATGTAACATATGTATCTTTGCAACATAGATTAGATTATATTATAGATGACAATATTTATATATGTAGTTACTTCCATTGTCAGAATGAGACTGCTCTTGAACAGCTGTCAACAGGTAGCCAGCATTAGTAGTTTTAAGTCTTTGATCTTCCTAAAATCTTTCTGACCAGAGCGAGCGTGCTGTTATAGTATTTAGTTATAATGATGGTTTTTATTCATTTCAGTTGGACTCTGAAAAGCTTCATACTTCTCTCCACACTTCTTCTCACATTGTCTTTAATGCAGACTAGAATTAATCAACTTCAGTGGCGTCAGAACATTCCAGATTTCCATTGATGGATTATGCAGTGAACTAGAAATTGTTTAAATGCAAATAGATTCAAATCTGGTTAAAATTCTCCTTACTTAGAAATATAATTAGAAATACTCCAATAATAAAAATAATATTAGGATGATTTATTTGGTGAGCACTGTTTTTGTGTGTATCATACCTCAAGAGCCCTCTGCGAGCTTGGTCGTCGTACCTGAGCAAGTAGCACCCGCGCCCAATGTTGCTTAACTTCGGTGATCTGATGAGAACCGGTGCTTTCAACATGGTATCGTTGTTGAAAAAGTATGACTACACTCCAAACAGCTAGAATATTACTCTGCAATGTTGGCCACCCTTGAAGTTTTCTGTTTAATCTGTTTTTAATCAAATTATTTTATTGAAAACGAATGTATTTTTCAAAAACAATTTATCATCAAATTCAGTAGGAAAATTTATACATCCAGAATTTTACAACAAAATCAGTTATCCACAGATTTTTGTGAAATGCTGTGGAAAGCCATTATTAAAAGGTGTTATTATCTTTTTATAAATAAAAAATTCTAACTTTGTTTTATTCCACTTTCATTGTTATTTTTTGAGTTTTTACTAACATTTTCGGTGAACCTCCATCTTTGGGTTAGAAATAAAAACAAATGTCACTTTTTTTAATACTATCTGTTTCAGGGAAGGCCGGCAAGAGTTGCAAGGCTTATGTTCATTTGAAATTGGGTTTTTATATTGTAGGTCCACATGCGGCATGTGTTACCGCGAACTTAAATGTGGCTGCTTGTGGGAATGCATTTAATATGAATCTCAAATGATACATATCTTTGCAACTTAGATTTAGATCCCATTATTTTATGTGCTTCTCACTTGGTTTGTCAGGACTGGGTGTCACAGTAATTATGAACCATACAATGTTTCTTTGCCATATTCCAGTTTTTTGTTCACTATCTTAGAGCCCGTTCCCACTTGTCGTGTGTCGGACAGTATATTAATCGGAGATTCCAGTGGCAGAACATTTTTGGACAAAATCGGTTTCCGAAAAGTGTGAATAGCTCCATACATAATGTTCTGCCACTGGAACCTCCGATGAATATTCGGATCCAACAGCCGACGGGCTCTTACACCTACGTCAATGCTTATTTTCCTCGGCGTGGTGAAGTCACAGGTCTGGGCAATTAGCAACCAAAAACATAATATTGGTTAGCCCTTCGCGAGGCAGTGATGTCACATTGTTTTGTGTCTACTCCATCAAATAAAACCACATTTATTCATAGTTAATTTCATTATTCATTTTTGCATACATTTTTATAAATAATCATGATAAAATAAGAATTTAAGTTGCAGAACTAGCTGGTGGATTTGTGACATGAGGGTATTGTGCCAGAGCAGTTTATTTTGCATCACATTTGAGTGCTTAAATGTTTTGTGGGAATTTTGATCAACTGTCCTAGAAACAATTGAAAATATTATAATTATTGTTGTGTGGAAAAGCATTACAAATAAAATCATTAACTAAAATCATTCAATCCCATCAATTCAAACCCCAGCTTTCCCAATCCCTACATTAAACAACTTGACACTGGCACCCCTGCTGAATGCGGGAATCCGCCACAAAGAAGAAGAAGAAGAATTAATCAAATTCAATAAAATCATATTATATGATGATTAATTAAAATTGTGCAGATCTTTGTTGGCAGAGATTCTGAATTCATTCAGTTTTTTTTACATTTTCCCCCCTACCATGTGAACATTTTCAAAGTTTCTCCAGATGGCAAACTCATACAGGGTTATTCACAACACGTTTGATCTGTTATGGATCATCAATTTTTTGTATGGAATATTCACGTTTTAGGTGGCGGTTGAGCCATGGATTTGCTGTAATAACACCGACAGACGACAGCAGGGGGCGTGAGGCAGGCGCCTGCATAGGGTACAGGCAAATACACATTTCAGAATAAATATGTTCTCCCATTCCTTTAAAATAACTCATTTGAGCTTGACTAAAGTGCTAACGATGACTCCAATCAAACTTAAATTTGGAATTTTAAATCTCAATATCGAGCACAAATGTGTTTTTTACCATATATTGCCTACCTATTAGACGCGTGTGTCTGTATGGGATGCACGCCCCTGACATGAAGAGTTGAGACATACACTATGAGAAGCCAATGATTAATTTAAGCTGTAGTATTATCGACGCAAGAGATCACATAAAAAGCATATCATGTAACAAGTTTCAGTCAAAATAAGGCACATGAGTGGAGTCTCAATTTAGTGTGTTTGGCTGGAAGCACATATCAACACAATATAATACAACGGGACAACACAACACACAGTTACAGTTCAAATATCATTTTTACCTTCCCCATAGAAGAAGCTTTTATTTTTTTTCACTTTGTTTGTAACATTGAGTAGCATACTGCCGTTTTCCAACCTGAAACAACACAAATATATTTTAAATCAACTTTCAATTTAATTTCAAATTTCATTGTATCCAAAATGGTTCACTATGCCAATGTCACCCCTGTTTCAGGGAAGGTCAGCAAGAGTTGCAGGGCTTATGTTCATTTGAGATTGGGTTTTTATATTGTAGGTCCATATGCGGCATGTGTAAGCGTGAAATTATACATGTATGCTTGTGAGAATGCGTTTAATATGAATCTAATCTAATCTAAGCTGCAAGGATATATATCATTTAAGATTTATATCAAGTGCATTCCCACAAGCAGACATGTATAATTTCGCGCTAACACATGCCGCATGTGGACCTACATTATAAGAACCCATCTCAAATGAACATAAGCCCTGCAACTCTTGCCGTCCTTCCCTGAGACAGGGGTGACATTGGCAAAGTGAACCATTTTTTTTCACAGTATGGGTGGTCAACCGCATACCAACCTATAAGTCAAGGAACTGTTTAATATGAATCTTAAATGATATATATCTTTGCAGCTTAGATTTAGATTTTTAGATTGTGAATTTTAAATGCAAATCTAACTTTGCCACTTAGGTCCGGTAGTTTCAAATTTAGTCTATAATCTATAATCTAAGCTGCAAAGATATGTTAACATTTAAGGCTCATATTAAATGCATGCCCACAGACAGGCACATGTAGGTTCGCGCCTACACATTCTGCATGTGTGCATACAAATAAGCAAAACCTCACATAAATATAAACCTTGCAACTCCTGCCGCCGTTCCCTGAACGGGGTGGCATTGGCAAAATGAACCAATTTTTACAGCATGGGTGGTCAGCCTCATACCAACTTATCAGTCAAGGAGCACAAAAAAATAAAAAATGAAATACAAAAATTCTGAATTAAACACATAACAGATCCAAATTAAAAAAAAGTAAAATTAAACTTAGAATTAATAGTAAGCATTAATAGTAAGAATTAATAGTAGAATTAATAGTAACTAAAATGCAATTTAAATCATTGAATTTCACCAGTTAAATATTAGGTCCTTACATATGAAATTGACGTTTTGCCGTACTGGCCATTTTGATCTCAAATATCTCCTCTTTGGTTATGAGTTCCAAATTCACATTTATACAGCTATTTACTCATGTATTTGTGTTTTGAAAATTGTAATTCATTTGTTTGTTTCTCAATTGTTTTTTTCGGCAACGGTGTCGCAAAATAAAACACAGTGAGTTTTTCGTTCCAACGTTTTCGTTCTGGAAATTTTGGCCTACAGAACAAGCCTTGTGGACGGCCTGAGACCAAAGTTGATAATGAGGAATTCAAGGCTATTGACTGCTGCGTTATAAATATTACTCAACTGGCACAATAATGATGGGATTTTAAATCAAATTATTACTTGTGATGAAAAATGGATCCTGCACGATAATCGGAAGCGCTCATCGCAATGGCTGAACCCTGCCAAACCAGCCAAATCATGCCCCAAGCGAAAATTGGCTCAAAAAAAGTTACTTGTGAGCGTTTGATGGACTAGTGCCGGTGTTGTTCACTACACCTTTCGTAAATCTGGTCAGACGATTACGGCAGATGTCTTTTGTGAGCAACTGCAAACCACGATGGAAAAGCTAGCTGCTAAACAACCGAGGCTGGTCAATCGCTCTAGGTCACTGCTGTTTCATGACAACGCTAGACCACACACTACACAACAGACGGCTGCCAAATTAGAGGAGCTTCAATTGGAATGTTTAAGACATCCCCCATACTCTCCAGACCTTGCTCCAACAGATTATCATTTTTTTCGAAATTTGGATAACTTCTTACAAGGGAAAAAATTCAACTCCGATGGGGCAGTCCTTTCAAAGATTGTATCGATTGCCATCCGAACGGTTATTTTTGTAAAGGGATCAATTAACTACCTATGAGATGGCAAAAGTGCATAGATAGCTATGGTACATACTTTGATTAAATAAATATATTAGATTAAAAAAAAAAACTTTTTGTTCCTCCCATACAAATCACCAATTTCATATGTAAATACCTAATATTTGGTAACTGACTATTTTCAAGCTGGCGACGTCTTCACTGACAGCAGCTGTTTGTGATGAAAGGATATGTCAAAATTGCCGCCAATTGAACATTTTTTATGTCATTTTCCAGCTTTATGGAGGTTAGACATTTGATTTTTATGACCAGTTTTTTGTTTTAAAGCTTTTGAATGGCATTGTAGTCATTTCAATATTCAAGTCTTTCCGGTTTTTATTTACTCGAACTGGAGTGTCTTGAGTCAATTGGAAGTAATAGTTGACTATAATATATCTAAACTTAAAAATACTGGACCTTAGATTATGGATTATAGATAGGTAACCAGGGATTTTTTAATTTTGAAGAGCCTATTTTTTCCCCTTTCATATTGTTATGTAAATATAAATATTGAAATAAGTATGGGTAGTTATAGTTATAAGAGTCCTCATAGGTATAGGTAGGTAGGATCGATAATTGTGTATAAGTGTAGAATTCTCTAGGCTAAGTAGGTACTTGTTATAATTATAGGAATTCTGTATTACATTTGTAGGTAGGATTTTGGTTGTATCTCTAGGTAGTACGTGAAGCGTCGAGAAGTAATAATTACTCTGGAACCGTCTGGCGACTTTAGTTCTGGATCATACTGCTCTGAAGAGTATAAAGGTGCGAATGGCCTGCAGAGCGGGCCAGTATCATAGCGACTAACAAACACATCGAAGCCATCTGATCAGTGAACCGAAACCAATGGAATAATCGAGAAAGTAGTGTGAAAATAAATTTTGTAACAGTGTAAAATAAATAACTATTGAAGAAGACCTGTGTATTTTTAATTTGAAGACAATTGAACCCTAATTTCGTAACAATATATTGAATTTTGGTAATGGAGTTGGAATATCTACTTATTCATAATAATAAATCTATGCTGTTGACTTAATTATACAAAATAATTAACTATATGAAATGACACTTGTGATAAAATGGTGGCTTGTGATCCTCCATTTTGTTTTTTTTTTTTTTTTTGTAATTTTAAATTTAGAACGGCGGCCCTCCCCACCCCCGTGCTAGATGGATAATATGGTAGGAGTGGTTGCTGCGTTGTTTATCAGCAACTTCATGTTAGTCTTGCCTGCATATAGTTTGTATATGATAAATAGTTACCAGGCATCTGGAATTTTATGACGACGGCAATGATTGAATTAGTGTCGTTAAGATTTTGTACATAAAGTATGTTGTGGATAAAATATCACCTAGCGAGCTATTCAAGATGGCCAATAGACAAGAATATTTTATTTTTTCTATTGTTATACAACTTAAAATAACATCTTCAAATTTTGCCTTATTTTTTTTTACCTCCAATGTGGCTTCAGCGTTTTTCTTTCTCTTTAATGGTCTCCCATAGCACCAGACATGTGCACAGAATTTCTTTCAGCCATGGGTAGGCAACATCATTAGGTTTTTCCAATTTTTAGAAGAGCAGATTTTAATTTAACATTAACCCTTAGACACGCATAGGCGTCAGGTGTAAACTTGCATACAGTGCAGCTGTCGATCATAGGTGTCATCAAACTTTGAACTTATCCCTGACATCTCGCTGCCTTAGTGCTTGTTTACTGTAAACGCCATTGAGCTAATTTTACAGGAGCAATGTTTTTGTGTTTTGTTATTTTAATTGACAAAATCGTAATTCAATTGCCTATTTTACCGAAAGTACTGCAAGTCTGGCACTATAATAATCGGTAAAAATCATAATAATGTTACGTTTAATACTAAAAAAAGGCGTTTTAAAATGGATATACGTCAAAGATGCGCAACGGAAATTTCGTAAAGTGGATATACAGTAAAACGATCTTGAGATTGACCGGACGCTCGCAACAATCTTTTAGTGCTTGTTTACTCTATGCGCCAAATCACATATAAAGGGCTGTTCCAGTCACTTCTTCACCGCACATTATATTTGTTGTACTTATTTAATTCATATTACACAGTAGGCTATTGAACTTTCATTTGACTTTTATTTATTTCTTTACTTCCTTCCTTTCCTATTAATACTCTAGTGTTACCAAAGAGATGGAAGAGAGATAAGTTTATTATCAAAATATTTTTTTTATTTTCTTTAAGGTTTTTTTTGTTTTTTACTTTCTTGCTCTAGCTGAAGACTAAAAATTTCATTTTTTTTCACGAAACGGTGCTATAAAGAAATCATCAACTCATCATCATCATAAAGAAAGTATTGATTTGGTGTGAAAATTTTTTTTCGAGGTTTTCACGGAAATGAGTTGTCCTGGTGCAGGACATGCCAAAAAACACTATCTTTCAAAAACGTCCGTCTGTATGTGTGTGTGTGTGTGTGCGTGTGTATGTGTGTCACTTTCCAAAGTATTAGACTTAGAGATACCAAATTTTGGCTACATCAACTCTTTTGGACATGTTTTAAATATGAATTACACGGCATTACACCAACTTGAAAATTCAAGATGGCTGCCATACAAAAAAAAACATAAAATTTCAGATGGCAACCCATAGACCCAGGTTTGCAAGAGTGTTGCCATACCTAATTTTTTTAGTAAAAATTTGAGCAACGACCACACTGAAAAAAATAATCTTGGAGCCGTTTTTGAGAAAAGTGCAATTTTATGTTTTTTTTGTATGGCAGCCATCTTGAATTTTCAGGGTGATCCCATGCCGGTCGGCTCATCAAAATTTGTGGTTGTCAATTCTCTAAATCTAAAAATTGGTGTCTCTGTGATTAGTAGTATCGGCTGGGACATACACACATACGGACGGACAGGTTCGACAAATTAGGTTTTTTTGCACGTCCTGGCGCAAGACAACTCATTTCCGTTGAAACCTCAATTTTTTTTTCGGACGAATACAATACTTTATAGCTCCTTCTGACTGCTATAAAGTAAAAATATATTGAAAAATTCTCAGCAGTTAGAGTGTTAATAAAAAAATACTTTTTAGAAAATTTAAGACAATAATGATAACTTATATGATGTCATTATTATATTTTCCAAAAAGTGAATCACATACAAAGTGAGAAATTTCCAGACAAAAGGTTTGGTAATAATCAGAGGGTTAAAATTAGATAAAAGGCTGCGATTCTTAAAACTTTCTAAATAGCAATAATAATCAGTCGTTACTTTTTCAAAACATGACAAAAAAGTTTACCCACCATACAAAGTCCAAGTTTGCATACAAAAGCGTTCAATGACCATCTATGTACATATGTATAATAATCGAGAATCGTAGTTGCAACGAAATATTAACATTCAAAACTCAGATCAATTACATGCCCACAAACAGAAACTTGTAAGTTCGCGCTTGCAAATGCTGAGTGTGTACTTACAAATTGAAACCAAATCTCAAATGAACATTAAGCCTGCAACTCTGACATTGACAAAGTGAATTATTTTTTACACTATGGGTGGTCAGCTTTATACCAACCTATAAATCAAGGTTCTTTCTTGTGTAATTGGCGTTTTTTTCAGAGACGACCAACCTCGCAGAGGGCTCTTGAGGTGTGATTCACACAAAACGGCGCTCACCAAATAATCTTTTTTTTTTTCTTGAAACAGCATAAACTGGCAAATGATTCTAGCTTTAAATTCGTCATACAGTGAGTTAATTTATGCAAGAAAGTCGAGTGCAGATTCTGTGCATTTTTTTTTATTATTTTGAAGAAAACATCAATTATATATCAGAAAATATGTTTTTTTCGGACAAAAGTTGTAGCTTTCTATCTCTTGTATAAAATGTTTACGAAAGTAAGTCTGTTTTTATTTTGAATTTCCAAATAGTGCGTGAACTACGTTATTGAAAGATGGAACATTTTTATACGTTTCAATGTTTTGATGTTTGCTAATGATGCTCCTTGCCTGATAGGTTGGTATGAGGCTGACCCCCCATGCTGAAAAAATAGGTTCGCTTTTGCTTACGCCACCCTGATTTTACGGATATGTGACAGGAGTTGCAAGGTTTATGTTCATGTGAGATTTTGTTGATTTTAATTTTAAATTTAACGTCAATTTCAATTTTCAGTAAGGATAGGCAGAATAAGAAGAAATGGAGGCAGCTCTGCAGAGGCTCTGGCCACCCCTAGCGGAATGGCGACAGAATTACAGTTACAGTTACATATATACATAAATACTTGTTCAGATTATATTAAATTTTTATGAAAATAGAATATGATCTGTAATTTCGGCTGGTACATGCATACATACATATACGGACGGACGGGACATTATGTCTTGGGACATTTATCGATGGGCATTTTGTCGTGGTACCAAAAATATACTGTAAGTTATCCACGTACGTGTCTAATTAAGCATTTTGTAATCTCGTATGGCAATTATTGTCTATTAATAATTACCTACTGTTTCACGAACTAAAAATGTAGCAACCTGTATGTTAAAATGCCATTACGTTCATTTCAACATATAATCGACTAACCGTTCACATTGAACAATGCAATGGCAGAAATTGTTTTTGCAGATGGTCGGGAGATGTTTTTCTTCCTATGAACTATAATTTTCAAAGGATTTATCTCAGGAATCCCTTGAAAACTTAAATATTCATCTCAAAATTCCGAGCGGGCTACGGTTAAAAAACGATGTTTAGGTGTGACGTCACACCCACGCGCGTCTGTGATTGGCAGATACGGCAGCCACTCGTCAGCCACGCATGCGCATCAGCGTTTGTGGCGTATCCAGTAAACAAGCACTGAGTTGAAATTTCGAACACAGAATATCGTCTGTGAAAATGTTGAATAACTCGCACATTTGAAGACAAATACGTTTTTTTTTTAGCTCAGATTGTGTAGAATTTTATTCTTAAGACAACTGCATCAAAAAGTCATATTTGCCAAGATTGGCGTATACAGTAAACAAGAACTGGGGGAGCGATCTGTGTTCAAGAATTCAAAAGACTGCAAGGGCAAATATGTGCTAAACCTTTGTGATTTTTATTCTTGAATAACTAATACATGTGACTGTTCACATAGTTTGAAGCGTTGTCAATCAATTACGGTAGGAAATCAATAAATGTTTTAAAAATGTGCTTGAAAAAGTATTACGTACTGGAGATATTCATAAAGCCAGAATATTCAGAAGCGAAAAGGTTAATACACTCTGTTGGTACTTAATTATCTGGCGTGAATATGTCTTCAGAAGTAAAAAGTATTTTCAGTTACGCTTGAATTTAATCCATTGTGTTGTTAGTGAAGTACGGCAACAATTATTTGCTTTTATTAAGGTGGCACACTGCTTCCCCCATCTCACAGATCCTGGGTATAATCCTTTGAAAATCATTTCTTGACAGAGATGCCGGAATCTTCTTGTCTATGGACCATTGTGAATAGCCTTTCAAGTAGACATCGAAATGTAGTAAACTTAAAATGTAAATCTTTCATGTATTGTTTTTCCGTAATCATAATTTTCACATTTATCATGTTGCTCTTCCCTCTTTGGCATTTCTCCTCAACTAATGTTATCGATTTTTGTGCACAATCTGTCCTCCATTTTGTCTTCCAATTATAACCTCACTGTTTGCGAGTTCCAACCTTGAAATTATTCCGAATTCAAATTTTCAAATTTAAACAAATCCAAAATCTTCTGAAATTTTCAAACTTTGACTAGATTATATAATTTTCAATGAAATCAAATTAGAATACTGAAATCAAACAGATTTTTGCAAAACTAGTATTAAATCATTATTCCTTCCATATAAATTTGAATGGTGTTATTCATACGCAGTTCATCGGTTGCCTAAAGAATTTTGCGTACATGAAACAGTGATCTGTGGATCATCCATGAATCAATGTTAAATGAATTACACTTTTAGTGACCAGTAAATAAGAAAGAAACATTTTGCTTATTTTCTCTTTATTTTTTCGTTATTTCTTTAATTTTTTTGTTTTTAAAAAAAAATTATCTCATAACATACCAAAGTAGTCTTCAGTGTGCAAAGGTCTTTTTTATTAGAAATTTTGGAGTTCTGATACAAGGAAAATGTGAAAATAAATATGTTAATCAATTATCTTATTTATTTAAAAATAATTATATTATTTTTTATTTACACATACAATGCTTTTCAATATTCTTCAATCAACATTTTGTTTTGTATCAAATCTGAATTTAAATTTTTCTTTATTTATGTACCTACTTACATATCGAATGAAAAAATACTTTTTTTAGAATATTCCTAATAAATATGCTTTCCTATGTTTTTTTTAAAACAAGTATTTGAATCTTATAGTATCAGAGATGGCAATCTAAGATATTGTTTTTTAATGAGATAAATACATGAAAACACAGAAAATGACGTTTTCTTTTAGATATTTATATAATTTTCAGAAAAAAAATCTAGATCGCCATCTTTGATGCTGTACGACTGGTATATCAGTTGTAAGTTGAAAAAATTAAATTGTTATAAAAAACAACTTATTTTACAATAAATGCTTTGTATTATAAAATAGAGTATTGACAGGATAGGTACTATAATATAAAATTTAAAATTAGTCTTTGGTTATTTTGTAAAAAAACATTACCATTGTATCCAGCTAGAATTCCCACATAGTTTTTATACTTAGTCATTAATTTATTTTTGAGATTGAATAAATTTAAATGCTCCATTGGGGTTCTATAGAACCATAGACGGGAATCTGAGTTTCTTCTTGAAAATGACATGAATACACGGAAATTTCATTTTCTGTGTTTCCATACACAACGCAAACGCAACTAAGCTATACATATAGTGTAACTTCTTGTGGCGAGTTGAACCTATTTATTTTTACAGGTGATGGCCGGCCTTACGCCAACCACTTCAGTTGAAGTGGGGGTCCATATATTTATTGATAAAAAAAAACAAATTATCAAATCCAAATCTTCTGAACTTTGACTAGATTATATAATTCCTAGATTTCCGCCAATGATTCTGCAAGACTCGTTTATTAGATTATTTTATTTTTTTGTAAATGCATTAATTGTACATCAAGCAACTCTGCGCACTCAAATCAACTTAATCTAAGAATTGTGTAGAACCAAAGCCGGCAATCTTAGTACACGGAAACAGCGAAAAATACTTTCTAAATCATTTCCATTTATATGAATCTTACATCAGACAAAAATTGTAGATTGCCTTGGTTGTTTTATAAGACTGCCTCTTGAATTGAGTTCTTGATAGGTACAGCAAAATGTATGGAAATGTAAACAGCACCTCTAGAGACAAAATTATGGACGGGTAAAAGATTATTTTTTTTTAAATGTATCGAGTACTCAATGGCATGAAGTTAAGTACATACTGTGGGTAATGGCAGGTATAAAATCAATTCTAATAAAGACGTTTCCTTAATTTTTTGTTTTTCTTTTTTTAATTTATAGTGATTGTTCGGACCCAAGCGCTGTAGCTATCCCTAGTATCAGTGCATGAATTCCACACTCTGAAAATTTGAAAAATGTATGGAAGATTCAACTGCACTCCTAGTGAGTGATTTAGTTTTTATATGTTCTTCTATTTAGGTGATGGTGGAGAATTTAAATGATATAACAATTACTTTTTTCGGGCTATGTAGCCGTGGTCTGGTTGATTCATTCCGGACAGTTTCGCCCATTGCTCCGATGGGCATTATCAGCGGTTGGCTAGTCGCTGTGATCTTCTTACAGGATCTGGTGTTCTGGAAGCAACGCTAGCCTTTGAATAGTACCGAAAATTAAAAGTACCGGCCGTGAAAGCTTCAATGTAGGTACAATTAATTAAAACGATGTTTTATACTAGGTGGTACTGAAATTATTTGAAAAGCGGTGACTGCGCTTACATTGGATGACGTGTTTAAATAATCTATTATTTGGAGAGATGTTTTCCGTGGTCTGTGGGAGTTTCGCCCAAGTCTACGATGAGCTTCTTCAGCGTAAAAGTGAAATGATTAAAATGATATTGATGAAACTGACTACTCCCTACTCGACCACGGCAATAGATCCCAGAAAACATCTCTCCATCATCATCAGCCGGTCGTGTAGGCTTAAATTATTATTCCATCTATTATTTTTTAAACATAGATAGATTGTAAATAGACACAGCTGTATAACTGCAATAAAATTAAGTAAATAAAATTGAGTAAGTGTTTTACGTAACGAGGATCGCTAACGGAGAGCAAAAATGCAATAATCGGTAACTTATCGTGTACAGCATGTTGACATTAGCTACAATCATGATGCGGCCTTAATCTAGTGCCACATTACATACTTAATTAATGCTAGGAAGATAATGCCGTTAAATCAAACAGAAATATTGTCGCCTTAAAGTAAAACTGAATTAAGTGCTGATTCACTGATTGAGAAGTCGTGCATAAAACTTTTTATTAGGTGTAACCAGTGTTGCCACCTTAGCCCTTTTGGGGCTAGATCTAGCACTTTTTACTGTAGGTGAACTCGTTGTTTAATGATTTAGCCCGAAAAGGGCTATCTAGCCCTTTTCATTTACTTAAAAATATTGTACGAAAATCTGAAATTAGCACCATGCTAACATCGCGATAACATCGAACTTTCTCGATATTTGTCATATATATTGTTTTTTTTTTGGTAGATACCATTTGTTCGATTATGGCAACATATCTATGGCAACTAAATTATTCTAAACGGAAAATTTGTTGATTTTAGTTTGTAAAATAACTAATATTTTTAATTTTTTTACCTAATTTTGAAAAAAATTATTGTGATTTTAGATTAGCCGCCACTTCTTCCTGTCCTTGCATACTTCTTTCATTTCAAGGTTATGACTCTGGATGAAATGAAAGAAGTATGCAAGGACAGGAGGAAGTGGCGGCTAATCTGCAATGTTGATTTCTAATGTTGGTGTATTCATTTGCTACATTTTTTGCATAGGAAATTTTTGACTTTTTTTGTATAGATTTCTTTGTAAGGTTTTTGTTCTTTTTTATATTTAAATGTAATTTATTATTCATATTCCTTGACTTATAGGTTGGTATGAGGCTGACCACCCATACTGTAAAAAATGGTTCACTTTGCCAATGTCACCCCTGTTTCAGGGAAGGTCGGCAAAAGTTGTGGGGCTTATGTTCATTTGAGGTTTGGATTTTATTTGTAAGTACACATTCAGCATTTGTAAGCGCGAACTACACTTGTTGGTTTGTGGGCATACATCTGAGAGCTTTAAATGAATATATCCTTGCAACTTAGATTATAGATTATAGATTATAGAGTTGGGAATATTTTCTGCAGTGTTCGAAATTTGAATTATTCTTGGTGAATGGTGGGTGAACAGCACACGCCTTTGGAACTTGAATCCTCAGCAACCAATAAAATAATATTAGTTAGCCTTTGCCCTGGCAAGCTGGTGTTTCGGCATCTTGAAATAGTTGGTAAAAGGCATAACATGTAAATAGTAGTAAAGTAAAGAACGTACTTGGGTGCCTTGAAGATGTGCGTGTCGTCTTGTTTGGCCGGAGGTGTGATCAGCTCAGTGCTGGTGTTCTCCTTGTCACTGCTGCTGCCGTTGTCCATCATGTTGGGAGAGTCACCATCCGGCTGGTAGCACACAACATAAGTTTTAAATAAGCACATTAAATATGTGTGTGCATGACTATCCTGTCAACACCCTGCTCCAAGTGGTCTTTTTTGTCACCTTTACCTTTGTAAATGGGAGGGGACACAATGACTGCCTTCCCCCAGTCCATCGGTAATTTTCTGGCATATATATATATATGGCAGGTGTGTACTGGGTGCGACCGCTTGCATCGCCAGGAACCAAAATCTCTCAAAAAATGTTAGATTGGCGGTGCACGGTGGTATACTAGTGCCAACCTTGATGTATGGAAGTGAAGCCTGGACGGTGAGTGAAAGGGAAATTAGTAAAGTCCATACAGTAGAAATGGACTATCTAAGAAGTATGATTGGGAAAAAACGAAGTGACAGGGTGAGGAATGATTTTGTAAGAGAAGAATGTGGTGTAAGGGAAAGTGTGAAAGTGAAGATTAAAAGAAGTATGTTAAGATGGTTCGGGCACTTGGAGAGAATGAGTGATGAAAGATTGACGAAGAAAGTATATGTTGCTAGAATAGATGGATGTCGTGGTAGAGGAAGACCGAGAAAAGTATGGAAGGATCAAATCTCTGAAATAGCGAATGAATGGGATATCCAGAGTCATAATAAAAGGAGGACTTGTATGAAAAAGGTTATGACTCTGGATGAAATGAAAGAAGTATGCAAGGACAGGAAGAAGTGGCGGCTAATCTGCAGTGTTGATTTCTAATGTTGGTGTATTCATTTGCTGCATTTTTTGCATAGGAAATTTTTGACTTTTTTTGTATAGATTTCTTTGTAAGGTTATGTTCTTTTTTATATTTAAATGTAATTTATTATTCATATTCCTTGACTTATAGGTTGGTATGAGGCTGACCACCCATACTGTAAAAAATGGTTCACTTTGCCAATGTCACCCCTGTTTCAGGGAAGGTCGGCAAAAGTTGTGGGGCTTATGTTCATTTGAGGTTTGGATTTTATTTGTAAGTACACATTCAGCATTTGTAAGCGCGAACTACACTTGTTGGTTTGTGGGCATACATCTGAGAGCTTTAAATGAATATATCTTTGCAACTTAGATTATAGATTATAGATTATACACAAAACTTACATAATTCATACATCCATTCAATTTCATTCTTCCGCCCCATCTCAGTATCTTAGTGGCATCTCGACCGGTCCGTAGTCTAGTGGTAACGCTTCAGACTCTTAAATGGAAGGTAGTGGGTTTGAATCCCAGCGGAGCACGATAAATATACAACTTATATTTTCAAATATGCTCTTTGCTGGGTTGAAAGCATCATATACCTGCAAGTCCCAGTGTCTCGCTTGAGAACTGGCTTTCATTAGCGATGACCAAGCTCACAGAGGGCTCACACAAAAACAGCACTCACCAAATAAATCATCCTAATATTAATAATAATAATAATAATAAATTGACAATATTTTTAGTGCCGTTTTGTGAATTCACTGCAAGGGCACTGCAGAGCCATAGCCCCTCCTGAACAAGCATGTCTTCAATCCTGACTTAAATGCACTTGTACTCTCCACAGCTCTCAGCTCGTGTGGTAAGGCATTCCACAGCAGAGGGCCAGCAATGCAAAAGGCACGATCTAAATAATTGGCCAAGTTGCTTCTGCAGGGAACCCTGAATCTATTCACAGCAGTATTGCATGCAGACCTCAGGGTACCCCGCCTACCCTCTACTGTGTCCCCCACACATAGCTCTGAGATATACAGTGGCGCAATGTTCTGCTTGTCTTGTCTTGTCTTGTATCCTGCCGCCTTTCCTCTAGGGGTGGCCAGTACCTCCACACAAGTGCCTCCACTTGACTCTGTCCTTGCATACTTCTTTCATCTCATCTAATTTCATCACTCTTTTCATGCATGCTCTTCTCTTGTTTCCACTCTGTAGATTCCATTCATTCGCAATCTCATTTATCTGATCAATCAATTGTTTCCTAGGTCTTCCCCTTCCACGCTTACCTGTTACATTCCCTTTATGCGAGGACTTAAATACAGTTAAGCAGACCTTGTACTCCACCCTCTCCTTTATTTTCAGCCAATGAAGCTGATCCCTGAGTGAGGGTGTGATGTGCTCAGTAATTTTTAAATTACAGATCAAACGTGCCGCAGCATTAAGCACAGATTGAAGTCTGCCCAGCTGTACAAGTGGCAAGCCACTGTATATCCCATTACAGTAATCAAGGCGGGAGAGCACAAATGCAGCAACAACAAGAATTTTGAAATAATATTATTATTATTATCTCAACAACAGCAACTCCTGGGGTGGTCAGTGAGGAACTTTTTATACCTATTAGCATTGAGCCACCTGCAAAATTCCTATACAGTGTCTAGGACTCCTTAGCTAATAGGAGGGATGTGGCTCAGCTTTTACAAGTTGCAAGCTGGACAGCATCAGAGGAAGACAGGTGGAGTAACCTCTCAACTGTACCTACTTATCACATTTTTTTAAATTCTTCTTTGGTATTTGCCCAGAGATGGGATCGAAAATATTATTTCAAATTCTCTTATAGGATACACCTTTTGGTGAATATTTAAAAGAAATATTTGTAGTTGACCTTGAAAAATTACATGTTAAAAGTCAATTTTCTAAATTATTTTACAAAACACTCACACATGAGCAATAAAATGTTTTGTTGACATTCCAAGGGGTCATTGACCTGTAACATGTATGAACCGAAAATGCATACATGACTTTTAACAATACTCTAGTCTATTTTTAGAACAAAATATTTTTTTCATAATAATAATATTATGAAGCACTGCAGTAAATACGTTACTCATGACGTTTTTCTAAATTATGGACAAAAAAAAAGTCAATTTCACTGTCTTTTGAGATAAAAATAAGGATAGGAGAAATGTTTTGTATCTTTAGACATATTTGAAATCAAAACCAAGAGATCGGTTGCTGGATAGTGGTTACAAATCCCCCGAGGAATGTGTGTGTTTACCTGCTGTGGGTTGTGTGTGTGCTTGTTGATGCACAGCAGCGTGTTGCACTTGCAGCGGGGCCCGCACGCCGCCTGCAGCTTGCGGCAGCTGCACAGGCGCTGCGAGCAGTTGCCCTTGCACGAGCACTTGGGCTGGCCGTCGCTGGAGCGCTTCACCGCCACACCCTCCTCATTGGACATGTTGCGCTGACAAAACAATACAAATCCATTTAAAGGAGAATAGACAAAAACAAACCAGTTAGAAGATTGGAAATCAATGAATGCTGTTATGTTTGGAAAGCTTCTTTGTGGTAGCGATGGTAAGCAGTGCACCCTTCGCTCAGCTTATTTAAAAAACCAAAAGAAAATACTGGCAAGGTACCAGTCCCCTGAGGAACTGGGAAACCCCCACTTCAAGTAAAGTGGTTGGCGTAAGGCCAGCCCCCTTCCCTGTAAAAAAAATAGGTTCCACTCGTCACATGCGAAACCCTTCGGGGATAACACGGCAAGAAGTTACCCTTTGTGTGTAGCTTAGTTGCGTTGGGTTTTGCGTTATTTCTCTAAATCGGCTGCATGTGGAGGTAGCAGACATTGGAAACGGACGACTAAAATACATGGCAACACGGGAAATCTGAATTATAGACAAAAAATGTGTTAAATAAACTACTATAATATGTCTACAATGTTGTGTCTAAGCTGGTAGGTACCTACAAACCTACCGAGCCGCATAGCTATTTGCTATAGCAGCCATGACAAGGAGACTGAGCATGCGCTAAAGTGAATAAATTTTTGACATTTTGAAGTGGAATAGTAAAGATCTTCAATTGTTTCTTTAAAAACTTCTGCAACAGAATTATCTGTTATTCTACAGACTTTACTGACTTATAATTATTGTATAAATGAATTTCTAGCTAGCCTTTACCCGTGTGAATGTCCGGCGTGGATGCGGGGACTCGGCCCAGTCGGGATCGTTGTCGTCATCCTCCAGCTCCTCTTCCTCGTCGTCGCTGAAGCTCACGATGGTCTTGATGACCTTCTGCTTGCCGCCGGCCTTGGCGCGGGGCTTGGGCTGCTGCTGCCCCCGCTTGCTCTCCAGCAACTCCTTGTGCAGACGTTCATTCTCCTCAATCAGCACAGTCTGAACAAACACACAGCTAAAATTACTATTTCAGTCATTAATAAAAGATAAATAGATGGCCAGGAGGAAATGCAAGGATGGAGAGCGTGCATTTGCAGTTGCTGGTCCTCTGGCCTGGAACCACCTGCCACATCATGTGAGAGAGCTAGAGGAGCATGGAAAGTTCCGAAATGCACTGAAGACAAGCAAATTTCTGGCATATTTGCACAAGCGCCCTTGGAGTGACTACATCACGAAATGGCGCTATAAAGAAATCATCAACTCATCATCATCAGGTGGAAGGACCATGAGGCTGACCAACGTGAGATGGCACACAGCTTCTCCAGGTGGCCAGTTGAAGCACGGCTATAGGGGACAGGAAGAGTTATAGGAGGAGTATGTAAGATATTTAGTAATTATTTGGATTAGATGAAAAACCATAAAAGCAAAGTTATCCTGGCACGGATAGCCTAACACATTGAAGAATTAGTTCTTCACAGGGGCGTGCATCCCATACACGCACATGCGCCTAATAGGTAGACAATATATGGTAAAAAACGCATTTAAGCTTGATATTCAGATTTAAAATGTCTGCTTGTGAGAATTCATGTAATATGAATCCCCAGTGTTACAAATCTTTGCAACTTAGATTAGATTAGATCCAACGATAAGTCAAAATTGAAATTTGTTTACCTTAGCTTCGATGGCTTTCTCGTATGCCTCCTGTATGAAGGCTATCCTCTCATTCATTTGACTCTCAGTTGTCTTGTTGTCTCCCTCCATTCCCAAGTTGATGAGGGTGCACACCTGGAAACAAATAATATGTTTAAATAAAATATAATAATATGCCTTTACTTACTCCACTTTTTGATTTATAGGTTTGTTATGACCACTGTAAAAATTGATAATTTTTTGTCAATATCACCTGTTTCAGAAAAGGTCAGAAAGAGTTGCAGGGTTTATGTTCATTTAAGATTTGGGTTTGAAATATTGAAAAGGAATGCAAAAGGATGAATGTGAGCCATTCTACGAGTCATCCTTGTTGTGATGAGGGTAGGAGATATAAGGGAGGATATTTCATCAGAAAAGACCCCGTTACAACTCTTGCTGCCTTTCATCCTCACGTTACTTCAAGTTCATCTTCAATTGTCGTGCAGAAGGAGTGCCTTCTAAAAACTTTGGCTATGATCCCAGCGAAATGTCAACAGCAATGTCAGTTCTCCCACAATGGTTAGACTAATATACGAAAACTGTAATTTTTTTTTTAAGTTAATTTAATTTATCAATACACCTACGAGCAGGAATCAAAGCAACAACTAGGTAAGCCTTAAGCGCCTTGCTCAACCCCGCCAAATGCCCAACTCCCATTTCAGCCTATGGTTGCTACAATCAAAAACTTTTGCCTGTTTTCAATTCTCTTTCTGATTTCCGCTATTTGGTTCGCAGCAACCCATTCCAAGAGGGTAGCTGAGCCGCCACAAGCATCCCACTCGCACTGCAGCTCTTCCGAAGTTGTAGCAATGCTCTATAGCCCATGTTGTAGCAGACTCTCATCTCGTTTATGCTTTGTGCTTTGTAGTCACACCACAACTCACTGTGTTATACAAGAAAGCAGTGGCGGAGGGTGAAATTTCAAAAAAGGTAACCCGGTTGAAAAAACTTACTAGTTCAAAAAAAAAAAAATTTGCGGGACTTTTAAGAGTGTCTATCTTCAACCAAGACAGCATGGTTTCAATTTTTGATTTGTATTTTTTTTAAACTTTGTATATATATTTTAACTACTTTGTTGCCTCATTTCAAAAGGGAAGCCGATGGGAATCGTGTAGTTAGCACCCTTCGCCACTGCAAGGAAGAGTCTATTTTTGACGATGTCCGAGCATTTTTCAAATCGTAGGGCTAATTAGCTTTCAATGCAAAATGAGCGCAGTGGTCATTTGGTGTCACTACCATCTGTTAAGGTTTCATCTGTCATCGGCAAGCTATAAAAAAATTGTTTCCGTAGCTCACCTTCTCCTCAAACTGCCTCTCCACCTGCGCCAGCTCCTTCCTGTGTCGGTGGTGCACGGCCTTGAGCTGCAGCTCGCACTGCCCCAGGCGCTGCAGGGCCTCCCGGTGCGCGCGCCGCACCTCCTCTTCCCGTGCCTCCTCCTGCGTTTGCCTGCTCTGCCCTGCCTGCACCTCTCTCCTGGCCTCCGTGGCCGCCTCAAACAGGCAGCGCAGCGCCAGCTTGGCCTCCACCATGCTCTGGATGCCCTCCCACTTGGGCTTGGCCTTCATCTCTGGAACGGTAATGATGGAGAGTTTGAGTGACTCATATCTATTGACTTATGATATCTGTGGACTAGAAATGATCAAATCAAAGCTCAAAGGTACGCCGTGATTTGTGACAATTGCTATAGAAAAAGTCAGTTCATCCTCAGTCGTCGTGTAGAGAGGGTGTTTCCTTAAGATGTTAGCTACGTCGCTAACGAAATGCCAAGAATAATTAATGTAAGTTCTCTAATAATGGTTCGTCTAATATCCAATTAATACATTTTAACTGTGTAGTTATTATTATTATTATTATTGTCTCACCCTGATCACTAGCCATGATCTTCTCCTGCATATCGGCAATCTGCGTGGTCCTCCTGGCTACGTCCTCCTCCAGGCTGGCCAGCTTGGTGGGGCTGGCCCCCTCAGTGCGGGCCTCCTCCAGCTGGTGGGCCAGGGAGCCGCGGTCCTCCAGCAGCCCCTCCAGGGTGCACTGCGCGGCCGCCAGGGAGCTAGCCAGCTCCAGCTCCCTCTCCACCCAGTGCTGCACGGCCTCGCTGCGGCCGGCGGCCTGCTGCTCGCGCGCCTTGCCCGGCATGCAGCGCCGCTCCATGGCTTCCTGGACAACACACATAAGTCTTACAGTAGAGCCTATGACATCAGATTTTTGTACAAAAATCAACAAACGACCATGCTGCAGTGGGAGCAAGGAGCAAGGTGAGACACCACACAGCTTCTCCAGGTGGCAAAGTTGGAGGACTGCTGAAGGGGACAGGAGTTATAGGCGCAGCCAGGGGCGTGCATCCAGTACAGGCACACGCGCCTAATAAATAGGAAATAGATGGTAAAAAACCATATAAACTTGATATTTAGATTTGAATTTCAAAATTTAAGTTTGATTGGAGTTATTGTTAGCACTTCAGTCAATTTCAAATGAGTTATTTTAAAGGAATAGGAGAAAATATTTATTCTGCAATGTATTTGCCTATTCCATATGCACGCGCCTGGGCGCAGCATATCCGAGTCCAGTCGATAGCTCAGTTGGCAGAGTGCTTGCATTCCATGGCGAGAGCTCGGGTTTGAATCTCACGAGGGTGCCAGAAATGTTTCCCATTTCTGTTTTCCAGTGTTTATTTTAAAAACCAAAAGAAATTTCAGCATGATTTACTCAACCTTCACAAGAAATGAGTACCAGCCAAGTCGGGGGCTGGGAAACTCCCACTTCAACTGAAATGGTTGGCGTAAGGCCGACCCCCTTACCTGTAAAAATAAATAGGTTCCACTTGTCACATGCTAAACCCTTCAGGGATATACTCTTTGCTGGGTAAAAAATAATATACCTTTACCAAAGATTAGTCACTTAAGGTCCATCCAGCCTTACAGCAACTGGGTCTTGCTTGAGAATTGGCGATTTCTACAGCGACGATCAAGCTTGCAGAGGGCTCTTGAGGTGTGATACACACAAAAACAGCACTCACTAAATAAATCATCCTAATATTATTATTATTGACAGTTTTCAAGGTTTTGAATAAGTTGTATTGAGAGTTGTTGGGGACAACTTGAGGAATCCAAGCTGAGAGATAGCATTAGTTTGATCTCACCTTGAGTCTCTTGCTGGTGGCCACGGCCTCCTCCATCTTCCTCTTCATGACGTTCTGCTGCTTGGTGTACTTGTTCTCCATCTTGATGATGGCGTTCTGCTGCTTGCGCTCCTGGCTCAGCAGCGCGGCCAGCCGCTTCTCGTGCTGCAGCTTCCACTTGCGGAACTCGTCGCTCTCGGCGCGCATCGTGCGCACCAACTTCACCTGTAAACGTTTCCGGCATACATCACCAAGAGAGGCTACACATTTTCGGGAGGGGGGGAGGAAATAGAGGCTATCTATAATCTAAGCTGCAAAAATATGTTTTTTTTAAGGAATCCTGTGCGTATGTTCCTTGACTTCCTACCGCCTTTCCCTGAAACCAGGTTGGCATTGGCAAAAGTAAACCAATTTTTACAGCACGGGGGGGTCAGCCTCATACCAACCTATCACAGTCAAGGAGAAGGTTGCTAATAAAGATGCTGAATAGTTGCTATACAGTACACACATGTACGGACCTGCAGGGCGGCTGAACTTGGTGGACAAACCATGAATATTGTGGAAGTAACCAACGTCTAACCAACGCCTCCATCTTATTTCATATCACTTTTAATAGTTTTGATCATTAAGTAATAACATGGAGGAGCAGAAACTAACTTACTGCATTGATACGTGCTATAGCCCACTTCATCTCAGTCCTGTCAAACGTTGCAGTGAGTCATAGGAAATAAGGCCATTTTGTGTTTCGACACCCAATTATAACACATGCCATAATGCGTTAAAATAATGCCATTTTCCTTTAAAATTTGTCAATTTTTAAATGCACACAATATTTAAATGTGTTATCTGTCAATTCCAGCTGTGTTCGGACTGGCTCGACAGCCATTATTATTTGCAATAGTACCAACTTTCTAGGAATATTTTTACATTCATCCGAGTTTTTTTTGTACACATGGAAATGCAACTGTGAAGTTGTTTGTTTTATTTCTTACTAATGACCATTTTCGTAAGTAAGTTGAAACAGATATGTCTATTTGTATGTTATTGATGTCTTTTTTGGTTAAAATAATTTCTAGTCCACAGATATCATGAATCAATGAGAACAATAGTAAATACTTAGCCATACCTTAGCCGCCTTCATATCCCTAATCTCCTTGCTGAGACTCGTGATCTTAAGCTCATTCTCCTCCTTCATCTTGATGAGCTTGGCCTGCTGCAGACACTTCTTCCTCAGCCCCGCGATCTCGCTCTCCAGGCCCTGTATCTTTTTCTGCCTCTCGTCCACCGTCTTGGGGTCCACCTTGATCTTGCTCTTGAGCTGCGACATGAGGTCCTCCCGCTCGGCCTCCAGCGCGCTGATCTTGGCCTCGCACTCCTTGACGCTCTCACTGTATACCGTCAGGTCTTGGTTGTTGGACTGCAGCTTCTCGGCGAGGCTCTTCTTCAGCGCCATTGACTTGAGCAGGTTCTGCAGCTCATTGTTTCTGGAAATCTGAACAAAAAGTATAACATTGTAGTTCAATATTAGGGTGCAAAGTGGCCCTTGAAAATGGCAGTTATACCTACTGACATTTTTTTTTGTGCACAACACGTCAGCACGTTACCCTTATTACAGTGCACCCTCACAGCTATCACCATGCTGAGAGCAACTCTATTGCTAGATTTTTAAATCTTAATAAATTACACTAATAATGTCTATATTAGACTTATTTATGAGCTTTCTACTTGGAGTTACATGACAGGGTACTGGAAATTCTAAGAGAGGGTATAAGCCTAACAATTTCTAGAGCAAACAAAGGTTTGGAGAAAAAGGGAAACAGAACCAAATCACAAACTTCTATCATAAAAAGACAAAAGACTCGAAGCTCATAATGGATTCCACTACAAGACACTGCATAAGGCTTTTGTAGTAGATCAGGCCACATTCCAATAATATGCAACAATCATGTCAACGTAACAATTATTTTCATTTCATCCAGAGTATCCCAGTGATCCAGAAAGAATATCACAAATCTACAAGCAAAAAAAAACAGTCATTCCAATTAACAATCATAAAGTATACCTGTTCATTAGTGTGCGTCTCTTGTTTCTCGTTAAAGTCGCTCTCATCCAGTTCCGACGGAGTACCAATATTGTATTCATCGCCCTGCATATCCCCGTTGGTCTTCAAATCCGGCGACTCTTCGTGAATCAGCTGCTGGATCAGTTGTCCGCACTTCTGATGCTCCGAGTTGATGTCGCCGAGTTTGTTTCTGATCTCGCACATGTCCCGCAAGGCGTCATCTCTGATACTGATGTCCGTCTTATCCAGGCCCTTCAGGTTGCTTATGGTGTTGTTGCACTCCTCGGCGAGCTCAGCCAGCTTCTTCTCTATCTTGTCTTTGGAAGCCTCGGCCAGGATGGCTTTCTCGCACATGTGTGTGTGGTCCATTAGAGCTTGCTGCAGCATGTTGGATAGATTCTTATTCTTCTGGACAACGGCCTCGTATTTTTCCGTCAAGTCCGAGTTTTTCTGTTTTTCCTTGTTGAGTTCGTCAACGAGATTTGTGAAGTTTTGTGGTAGTTCCCCGCCTTGGTTGAGGAGTTGGAGCCGCAGTTGCTGAACCAGATTATTGAGTCTGTAAATAAGAAATCATGAAAACATGTTTTAAGCACAAACAGGTTTCTTTGACTTATTAGTTGGTATGAGGCTGAAATAAAACAAGAACTGAAGAGGCAGAACTAAACACCCATACTGTAAAATTGGTTCAATTTACCATTGTTTTCCACCATACATATCTGACATACCTTCGCTGCCACTCTTGGTCCATGCTCCACTTTCACACATGAATATCCGATAAAAAAAAAATTGTGCACAACAGGTTACCCTGTTACAGTGCTGCCCTTTAACAGTCTTTAACATGCCGAGATGAACTCTTTAAAAGTATGCACATATCTAGGTTAGGTGGCAGGAGTTGCAAGTTTTATGTACACATGCAGCATATGTAAGTGCCTACTAGTGGGCATGTATTAAATATGAGCCTTAAATTTCAGTATACCTTTGCAAATTAGATTATAGATACTCTATGTTGAAGCATGTTGAGCCATGACATCAGTATGGGAGAGAGGTGCATCATATTTTCTTCCCTGACAGTAGCTATCCGGCACATGCATCTGAAAACTCACCAACAGTGTGGCACTGTCAATAAGGTTATTAATAATATGACATTATACAGTGCATTGCATTATCTGACCTGTTGATCTCCGCTGCCTTGGCGTCCTGGTTGACGATGGGCTTGTTGCGGATGTGTCTGGCACGGTCGGCGTATCGTAGAGTGCTCAGGGTCTCTTCCAGATTATAGTCAGCGGGGCTCACGCAGGCCACCATCAAGGTCATGGAGTTGCCTCCCAGGGAATCTGACAAATAAAAGAGATGCACAAGGATATTTGATAATAACTGATGATGCTCTAAAATCCTGAAATATGGCATGAATAAAAATGGAGCATAATCGCACCCATAGAACTTGGTTGTTGTTTAAGTAAAACGTCAACTCTAAAGCGAAATCCAGTCGTTAGGCTGCATGGAACTTTGGTGACCGATCTTTGGTAAAGGCAGATGAATTTTTCACCCTAGCGAAGAGCTTTTTGAAAATTAAATGAAGTGCTCTGCCCGGAATCAAATTCTCTACCTTCCGATTACGAGTCAAACGCATTAACCACCAGACTATGCACCGGCCTAAATGTCTTGGTGAAACATCTGCAGGGTCACACCCCATAACACTGACCTGACAAAAGATATCACTTGGAGAAGATTGGAAAAGGCCTATGTCCAGAAGTGCAATTCTCGATGTTCGGTTGCACTAAAGATATTAGTTGCCGGTGGAGATTAATAGCCCTTGCGAAAGAGTTCCTTTGCCGTTTTGCGATTCTCGTTCCTACCGACCTTCCGACTATCCTTACAAGGGACAGCAATGGGTTTTGTATGTTTTTTCTCGATTGGCCAGACTGACGGATGATCGATGTGATAATCGTCCGACAGGTGCCAGCCCAAATGGTAAATTTCCCCATATATTTAAAAAAAATACTAAAACTTCATCAAAAAGTAGTAAAACAATAATAAGTGCAAATAAGTACGAAACAACGGAATGAAAATACATAAAACTACATTACAATGTAATAAAAAACTCAGTTCTCAACAATACAATGTTTGGTGAAAACTATTGTTTATATTGTACTTTTACTCCTTCAACTTGTTAAAACTAGCCCAATTTATTTTAATTAAAAAAATTAAGGTGATTTGTTTATTTCAAATATGCTAAAATTAGGAAGTGATTATAAATAACATTTTATGTGAAAATATTTTTCCTTGGACTTTGGGGGCAATTCTCATAGTTCACAGCTCTCGCATAGCAGGCTGGCAAATCAGGCTAACTTCACGTCTGCTGTCAACTGACATTTGACAATTAAATCTATGCTTAAATCTTTGTAAATTGAGCGTTATAATGATTGAAAATCACTTGTAAATAATTATGTTTACAATTTATCACAAATGAAGATAAAACTGTGAAAAAATAACGCAATTTCTTTGTGCAAATTTATTGTTGTCAAAAGCATAATAATTATCTGCATGACGTACTTAGCGACGCGCATATTATGCCGTTCAGAATGCCAATTTTTGTAAGATCGTAATTCCTATTCTACGTCATAATTTCCTATAATAATGTCATGTGGGTCACAAATAAACATAAGGAATGAGTTTGCGAATACATTTATTTAGGTCATTAAAGAAAATAAGTCATATATTTGTAATAATCTACTGACAATTTCTGTCCTTCGCTGTACGGCGGGGTAAATCGGCCGCGCTATATTTTGACAGTTCCGGGAGATTCCTCACCTTTATAAGAAATAGCCTTCAGCCAAATTTTCAAACGAGAATCACAATTCACCTTTCATTCGGCAACGAATCGGTATCAGTCGCCTTTGGCCTCGCCTTAGAGATCCCGAATAGCCCTTCAGGACAAGACTGATAAAGGCTAAGGAAGGAAAAGAAGTGTCTACCTTGCAGCAGCCTAGTAAGCTTGCTCTCCCTATAGCTGATGTAGCCTCGGTTATTCTCGTCCCCGAGCGCAGAGATGACGTTCCCAAGCGCCAGGAGTCCCTGGTTGATCTTCACTCCCTCCTTGAACCTGTTCCCCGTGGCTTTGGTTTTCTTGGACCGCTCCGAACCAGCCAGGTCTACCAGGTGGAATTTAGAAGTAGTGGTTTTGTTGCTGCGGAGAAACAAAGGGAAGGATGAAATTTCTGACAACAAAAAAATTCTAAAATGATGATACAATACCAGATGCAATTAAAATGCTTGTGAGGCCCATAATGGCAAAAATATAAAAAAAAAATGGTAAGAAAACTTTCCCCAGCCGAAAGAGGAGGATAGTTACCAACATTTAGTTTATTTTGACTTTTGACATGCTAGGCTATTCCCTAAAAAATACATTTGAAAAGTGCATGGATAGTGACACCAAATTCGCTAGGGGGCCGTGGTTTGGAGACCCTTGGGTTATGGCATGTTACCTGTCTTGTTTACACTCTTGCAGTATCTGTATGGTGAAGATGGCGTGACTGCGGCTTGATTGAGCATTCATAGCCGTAGCGCCCGTAGCACGGCCTGAGGAGCCCCGGATAAGGCAGTCAATGGTCTCCTGCACCGATGTCACCTTCTTCTCCGTCAGACCTGATGAATACAAGCAGGCCATCAATCAAATAAAGCCTAACACTACACTCAAACACAAAATGGAGTAAGAAGAGTAAAAACAATGATTGAGGAGTGTGCATTTGTGGTTGCTAGTCTTCTGGCCTGAAACCACCTGCCTCATCATGTGAGAGAGATAGAGGACCACGGGAAGTTGAAAAAAGCACTGAAGACAGGCAAATTCTGACATCATTTGCACAAGCGTCCTTGGAGTGACCTTCTAAAGAAATCATCACCTCATCATCATCTTCATCACAAACCTGGCAGAATGATTCCCCGGTTGTCCTCTCTGATATCGATGACGGTCTGATCGCGTGGTTTGTTGGACAGCAGGTCGTACAGCTGCTCCTGGTACAGCTCCATGAAGGACACGGTGACCTTGAAGCTGTACTCGTCCCGGTGCGCCTCCACCATGCTGAAGATGTCGGTGACTGCGAGGGGGATTACCCCCGCGCTGCAGCCCCCCTCCTCTTCCCTGCGCCCCGTGTAGCAGGTACCCATGGAGTAGGTCTTGCCGGAGCCTGTTTGGCCGTACGCCAGGATTGTAACATTATAGCCTGAAATATGTGCATTAAGATTAACAATGAGAACCAGCCCCATCGCAAGCTGGGACACTCCCACTTCAACTGAAGTGGTTGGCCTAAGGCCGGCCCACTTACATGGAAAAATAACTAGGTTCCACATGCCACGTTTTCGGGAACAATGCGGTAAGAAATTACAATACATGCGAAGCTTGGTTGTGTCAAGATTTACAATAATTAATTTTATATTTACATTTTTTAGATAGTTTACTCACATAGTATCTGTTGAATAACCATATTCTGAATAAGTGTTTACATGTAGGACAAAACAATGATTTTAATGAAAGATTAATGACTGATAAATGTTTTTAGTTTGTCTCCAAACTGCCATGAGATAGGATGTTCAATAATAACACAAATAAACAAGAGAAAAGGCAATGATTTTTTTAATACACATAAAGAGCCCCGGTTTTGGGCATGTCACACCTCAAGGGCCTTTCACAAATCTAAGATAAGAGTCTCTATGCGTCTTTAGCGTTCTTTTTAAGACACTGTCATTTTTTGCCTTCCTCACTTTAGGTGAAGTCTGCACCAGCAAAACAAAAAGCACAATCTCCAAAATTATTGTGTCCGACAGTGCAGCTGGATGAAGTTGACCAACCAACTACCTGCAAGTCTGTCGCCTGAAGCCTATCCCAATGAGTGGAAGCATGTCAACCAAATATGAGGAAGCCATCCTATTAACAGCCTTATAAACCATCAGACAAACATTGTAGATCACCCTCTTCGGAATCTAATCTAATCTAAGTTGCAAAGATATGTAACATTGGGGATTCACAAATTCGCACTTGTGCATGCCGCATGTGAACCTACAAAATAAAAACCAAATCTCAAATGGACATACACCCTGCAACTCTTGCCAAGCTTCCCTGAAACAGGGGTGACATTGGCAAAGTGAACCATTTTCTACAGCATGGGTGGTCAGCCGCATACCAACCTATAAGTCAAGGAATATATACACAAAAATAAGATTTTAGACATTAACAAATGGATAAACATTAAAATCTCACACAAAAAATTCAAATTTAAAATTTACAAAAAATTGGAATGAAGCCAATTCAGTTTCCCTAACAATGAAGTAAATTTGGATATCTTGAATATGAGTCTTGCAGCCAAGTTCGGCATAGACTGAAGGCGGTTTATCTTTTTTTCAGCTTACCTATGTACAGTATTGAGCGACATCACATAAACACTAACTAGGGTTCTGACTGTATCTAATGGTAATGATCTTCTGATAGCGTACATTTGTACTTAGCAATAAACTTGCAGACAGAAAAACTCATACCTTTGAAGAGTTGCTTGACGAGGTTAGCGACGGCAGCATCGTAGAAGGCGTTTTGCCCTACCTCGGGAGGGAACACATGGTTATAGGTGAAGGGCAGACCCTTGACCTGAACTTGGGGCTCCCCGGGCATCGTATCCAGGCAGCTGACGCAGCCGCGCTCCCTCTCCGAGTCCACCAGGGGACGGATCCTCAGCGCCACCTGGACTGTGTCCATCAGCACCATCTACAAATGAAAGATGTTATGGATATATATTGTTACGAATGTATAGTTCGTGTGGACATGAGCCTAGGCACGCTGATTGGTGTGTGATGTCTCTGGTGTAGTGTCAAACAATCTGGTATAATGTGAAAAAATGCTCCAGTACCATCTACTAGGAAGTATTTACCATGTTGCAAGAATTGTCTCTTTTGTACCTATAAAGACGAGAAAAGATTATGTGAGACAGATAGTCACTTAGGCCGTGGGTCGGCAACCTGCGGCCCTTGAGGCGTCTTGGTGCGGCCCGCAAGATATTCACCGCAACGCACGTGCCGGAGAACTACAAATCAATTTTCAGTAAATTAAAAAATAAAAGCATTTATCAAGAAATTTCAAATGATTCAAAGGAGCGTATCGAATGTGAACCTGGCATCTCATTCTAATTTGGAATTTTTTTTAATTGAAGATGAACTTACAGTGAGTGAAAATGTAATCAATGACATAAAAAAAATCACAGCCAATCGATCGTTAAAATATTTAAAGAATATTTTAAAGAAGATTATTCAGAGTTCAATTGGATAAAGAACCCATTCGTTTTTGATATGGAAAATGTTTGTGAAAATTTAAGTGTCAATTAAAAGGAATCCCTGATATAACTATCTTGTGGGGGCTAGCCACTGCCCAAGCCTGCACTAAATACCATGTAAAATATTTGTCCCTTTTGCAACAAAAGGTTGCCGACCCTTGACTTAGGTCTTAGACCATTTTAACATGAAGACTGTATGCATTGTAACCTATATTCTGAAAAAAAAAATATTTGTGAAACAAATTTAAATCAGAATTTAATTTAAAAAAACATAAGTCAAATCATAACAATATAAAAAAAAATTAAGGAGTCCTGTACGGGAGACTCCCTACATTTCAGAGAATCTAGAGATCTATGCCATTTGTTGCAGTACCGTCAGTGTTAGTGATGTGGCAGTTGATGTCCTGATCCTGTGTAGCAGGGCTGTTAGCTGCGTAGTGTTGCGTTACCTTTGTATTGAGTCACTGAAAAGATGTGGCGACTGGCGATTGATATTGGTTTTGAATAGGAGAGGATTAAATTGGGGACAGAACACATATACCGGTAACTCGTTCCATGAACGATCAGTTTGGCAAAGGAATAAGTCCCAGGCGGTAGTTTCAGGTTGTTTGAAAAACTTAATATGGAAAAACAAGAGTATCAGTAAGATATAATAATGTTAGAACTTTATGTATATGTGTTTATAGGTTGGTATGCGGCTGACCACCCATGCTGTAGAAAATGGTTCATTTTGCCAATGTCACCCCTGTTTCAGGGAAGGTCGGAAAGAGTTGCAGGGTGTATGCTCATTTGAGATTTGGGTTTATATATTGCAGGTCCACATGGGGCATGTTTAAGCACGAACTTATACGTGTCTGCTTGTAAAAATGCATACAATGTGAATCCTTAATGTTACATATCTTTGCAACTTTGATAAGTTTCTCAAATAAATCAATAAATAAACAAGAATAAGAATAATAGCAACTCTGACGTGGAGGACATACACGGTAGCAAACAATGTGCCGCACACACGCACACACCTATGTAGGCATTTCTCTCTTCCTTTCTTTTCAGTGCTTTTGTCAGAAGGCTAGTGATCCATCTCCACAGGGTGCAAGAAATGATTTACCGTTGCGGTGTTTATTGCAAGCTCTACATTAAATACCCACAATGATGACTCAGCCTTCACAAGAAAGGAGAACCAGCCCCCTGAGGAGCTGGGAAACCACCACTTCCAGTACAGTGGTTAGCGTAAGGCGGGCCGCTTTACCTGTGAAGATAAGTAGGTCCCACCCCCTACATGTGGTCCCTTTGGGAGCAACACGCTAAGAAGTTGCACTGTATGTGCTGCTTAGTTTGCAGGCATTTCAAGCAGGTACATAGGTACTGATATCACATTACACTTTCGGGTATGTGTACATTTTGTGAATCTTAAAACAAAAGAATTGACTTGATTGTGTTCAAACATGAAAATAAAACTATACCTTACCTTTTTTTTATTTATGGCGAGGATTTAAAGCTATCGAAAGAACAATGTCAACATAATTCGATTTCAAAAATCACAAAATAAAACTCTGGTCCAGTCCCACAATTTTAACAGGGTTGCGACAAAGGGTTTGTAGAGTTCTTTTGATTGTTAAATAGGATTAAAATTAAGACTCAGCGCAACTTGATTGCTAGTAAATATTGCACGATAAATAAATATGAACTGGAATGTTGTGAGTTAAAATAATTTTGTTTGACATTTCGCGTGAAGCAAAGATTTCCAAGATTTGAAAATTTCCAACCGTACGCCCGACGTAATTCAAAAGTAAACCTTGAGTCTGTTGTCGTGGTACGCCTGCCAAAAGAACCGAAGTGAACTTACAGTTTATGCAAGTTTATGGAAGCTCGAAGGGTGAATAAAATTCAACAACTTATTCATTTTTAGTGTTGAACTTCTTGTTTTCATCATATTAATATAATATTTAAAAAAAAATGCTTTAATTCACATATATTATTTTTGAAAAAATTAGAAAAATGTTTAAAAACCAAAATTTTGTTGCTAGCTTGACACACAAGTAACTGGTTTCCGGCCATAGACAATCTCCCGCATATTTTTTAACTGACGGCCGGCTGTCAGCTGTCAAATTTGCATGCGACATGCGAGCAAAGTAGCTTTTTTATACAACTTATAAAAACTACTGAACATTTTAGAAAATGTTTGCTGAAAAAGCTATAGAATTGCTCAAAGATTTAGAGCGATGTCCGGACGAGTTGCCTCCATACAATGTATGTATAAAAAGGTCCTCTATGAAAAGTTTTGTGAAGGCACCAATGGAAGGCACGCGACATGACAATCACTGTATTTTTTTTAATTTTCTGCAGGACGATGCGGTGCGAAATATATTACAGGAGATGGATGCTTTGTACAAATTAAATCTTACTGACGCGTAAGTTATTTAATGATATTTATTTTGGGTCCAAACCATATTTCTCTCCTTCCTAAATTACTAGTTTACAGATGTACATGCCTTAAACTGAATTTGTCTTGAAATCATTTCTGACACCCTCGGTGCGATTCGAACCTGAGCTCTTGGCATGGAATGCAAGCGTTCCACCAACTGAACTATCGACCTCATTTTAGATAATGGAACACTTTGTAAATTTTATTTAAGTAAATCTGTTAGATTTCCTTGACTTATAGGTTGGTATGAGGCTGTTCACTTTGCCAATGTCACCCCTGTTCAGGTAAGATCGGCAAAAGTTGCAGGGCTTATGTTCATTTGAGATTTGGATTTAAATTTGTAAGCTTGTACTTACATGTGTCTGTTTGCGGCCATGCATTTGATATGAGTTTGGAATGTTAGTATATCTTTCAACTTAGATTATAAATTAAAATTTTACCGTTTCAGAAATCTAACAAAAGACTCCAAAGAATATTGGTCTGCGATTCAAGTTCGCCACAGTGTCATAGAGCGCAACAAAAGGTGTCTGCTCGCCTATCTATTTAACAGAATCTCCAAAGTCCGCACCATGAGATGGGAGTTTGGTCCGGTTCTACCACCTGACATCAAAGAGCTGCTATCAGAAGAAGAATTCAAATGGTTCTCTCAATATTCTGCAGCTCTAGCGTCCTACATGCGTTCTATAGGCCAGGAAATAGGATATTCCGGGATAGACCTTACCGATAATCTTCGACCTCCGAAAACCCTTTACAAAGAAGTCCTCTGTGTTAAAGATTACGGGGAATTGGAGCTTGAAGATGGAAGTCTTGTGTGCCTAAAAAAGAATAGCAGGCATTTCTTGCCAACGTCAGAATGTCAGATGCTGATCCGGCAGGGGGTATTAGAAGAAATAATCTCTTGATTTTCGTGCCAGTTTCATATTATCCTTATTTATTTTAATTTAAACATTTAAGTTGTAAGTTTTTTTTAAATTATTTTTTGTGAATTATTTATAATTTTTCATGCTCCCTGATAGGTTGGTCGGAGGCTGACCCCTGTGTTGTAACAAAATGGGTTCACTTTTGCCAATGTCACCCCGTTTTCAGAAAAAGGTGATTTCAGGGAAAGGCTGTAGTTTCAAGGTTTATGTTCATGTGAGGTTTTTTGATTTGTATGCACACATGCACAATGTGTAGGCGCGAACCTACATGTGCCTGTCTGTGGGCATGCATTTAGTATGACCTTTAAATGTTAATATGGCTTTGTAACTTTGGTTCTTTAACAAATAATTTATTTCATAGTGCCTACTACAATAATAAAAATCTAGGAAAAATGGTTTACAACCACAAGGATAGCAACAGCAACATGGATTGTGGCGGAGTCTACAGCGACTGCGACTCTGCGTATGTTCGGCAGACTCTCTATTTTTGTAAAAAGTAATTTTTAGTCCACAGATATCATTAGTCAATGAGACAAACTGTGTGTAAGCTTTCATACATCCTCATAGGATCTCTTTTGATCCGGCAATCTATAGACAAACTGGAGAGAATGCCTCAAGTCTGTAGTGTGCCTTTATGCATTTTGTTTTTATGATTTACAAACCCTTTCCGGGGTGATAAAGCATAAACTTCTGTACTTACAATAATTGTGATCAAAATGGGGTGTGGAAACTTCGTTTATTGGAAAAATTCTGTGTACAGCTTTTTTATATTATTATTGTGATTTCTTGAAGGGCGTTCGGCAGTCTTGTTTCCAGAGACTGTCGCGGCGTGTCGATCTCCGGTTTCCAAATAGTTCCCGTGGGCTCATGGAGGATGTCCGAGAGTGCGGAAGAGTTTGGAGGAGTGTGATGATAAAAAGGAGGAGGGGAAAGGTTAGCTGAGCTGCTAGACGCAAGGCGAAAACTTTTGAGAGAAAGAGTGGTCCTGAAAAGGTCCACTATGGGATTGAAACTTGCGTCTGTTGAGCTCGGAAGGAAAGGATGGGTTTGGAGAGGTGTCTCGATCCCGAGAGCAGTTAGCTGTGGCGGCCAGGTATTGTAGGCAGCAATGCAGTTCCTCGAGTTTCTTGCGGTTGAAGAGTGGCGGAGAGGGCGCTGGCAGTGTTCGGTCGTCAGGCGAAGTGTTGGCGTCAGGCGAGGGCGAGCGTGTGTATTCGTCGAGTGTTGAGATTGTACTGCCCTCCCAGCCGACAGCGGCCTATCTTTATACTACAGTTAATAAGTCCACTGTCGGCTCCTAGCTAGTGTCGGCCAATGAGAGATCGCCGTAGATCCCTTTGTTCCGGGCCGTCTATTGTTTTCGCCGGGCAATGACCAGTGGCGTTCTGTTGTAGTTGACTGGGGGAAACGCAGTGGCGCTACATTGTATGTATATGAGGACAGACTGCACCACATGAGTCCCCCCTAGTGTCGGTGGTAAGGTGAGTTGTGACGTCACAGACACGATAATCGTGGTTAGAGGTTCAGTTTGTCTGGAAATCGTATTTTTCTTCCTCTTCTTGACACATTTTCTTGAGGCGTGTTGTTTTGTTCTTGAAGTTGTGTTGGTGCGTTGGAACATACTGTCGTTATGGGTAGATGTTCTGTGTTTCGCGGTGGTTGTGATGCAGCTGTTTCTTCCGGCATGTATGCAGGCTTCAATCTATCGATTGAGATAACTTTTTGTGTACCGTTTACGTCCACGGAAAAGTGTTTGTCGTTTCGCTCTATAATGGCGAATGGGCCTTCGTAGGGGGCTTGCAGAGGCTTACGGGATGCGTCTACTCGCACAAATACGTGTGTGCAATCTTGTAGATGTTTATGTACAAAAGGTCGTTCCTTGCTGTGGTTTGATGTAGGTACTGGTCTGATGCTTCTCAATGTATTTTGAAGTTTCCTGGCGAAAGTTTCTGGTTCCATGGGTGCTGAGTCTTCAAAAAAATCTCCAGGCATCCGTAAAGATGTACCATATGTAAGTTGGGCTGGAGAGTACTTGATATCCTCTCTGATGGTGTTTCTTAGTCCTAATAGAATCATGGGTAGGACTTCAGTCCATTTTGATGATGTGTGTGCTCGTATTGCGGCTTTCACTGTGCGGTGCCATCTTTCAATTAGTCCGTTTGATTGTGGATGATAGGCTGTGGTGTGAATATGTTTTGCGCCCATTAGTCGTGTAATGTCCTTGAATAACATTGACTCGAACTGTCGTCCTTGGTCAGTAATTATGTGTGTAGGCACGCCATATCTTGAAATCCAGTTGTTCAGGATGGCGTTTGCGACTGTTTCAGCATTTATATTTTTGAGTGGAATAGCTTCCGGCCATCTTGTGAATCTATCTATGATAGTGAGCAGATATGTGTAATCTTGAGATGGTGGGAGTGGGCCAACCAGGTCTACATGTATGTAGGTAAATCTTGTATCCGGCGTTGGTAGAGTGTGGATAGGACTTTTTGTATGCCTTGAGATCTTAGTTTGTTGGCATGTGACGCATGTGCGAACGTATTGTGTGACGTCGCGCTGTAATCCAGGCTATACGAACCTCGAGCTGAGAGTTCTATATGTGCCTTTTGCTCCTGCGTGCGCCGTTTCGTGGTAAGCACGTATGATTTGCTTTCTCATACCTTTGGGTATGTATGGCCTCGATACGCCTTTGGATTTGTCTGTCCATAAAGCGAGTGTGCTATTGGGTAGCTGTGTGAGCTGTAAATCCAATGCGGTGTCCTTTTTCCTCAGTTCGACGAGTTCGGGCCTATTTCCAATATTCCCTATCTGGCAAAGCTGCTGGAAAGAATCATCTTGAGAAGACTGACGAAATTCTTAACGGAAAATAATCTATGGCCTACGAGACAGTCAGCTTATAGGAGCCACCACTCTACAGAGACCAGCTTGGCCAAGCTAATTTCAGATATCGTTACCTACAATGAACAAGGGAAGCTTACTCTCCTGTGCCTACTGGATATGAGTGCAGCTTTTGATACGGTTGACCATAACCTACTTCTTGGGGAACTGCATCAGAGGTTTGGTGTACGAGACTCTGCCCACCGTTGGTTGAGTTCCTACCTGTCTGGTAGAAGGCAGACTGTCTGTTTTGGTGAAGATGAGACTCCCGAGCGCCTGCTGGAGGTCGGAGTTCCGCAGGGATCAATCCTTGGACCTATTCTGTTTGTACTGTACACTGCGGGAATCCAAGACATTGCTCTGTCATTTGGGCTCAATGTTAGCTGCTATGCAGATGACATACAAATGTATGCACCTTGTGAGGTTGCTGACAGGTGTCAACTTGAAAGGAAATTTCAAAGTTGTTTTGACAAGATGCTTAGTTGGTTAGCATCTAAGAAGCTGTGTCTGAATCCTGACAAAACAGAGGTTATATGGTTTGCTTCGAGAAGAAGACAGCATTTGATACCTGTCGGTGACCTGGCTGTTGGTGGGGTGTGTGTTAGGCCTAGCACATCCGTAAGGATTCTTGGAGCCGTCGTGGACAGTGGCCTGTCAATGGAGCAGCATATCGGTACCACAGTTGGGTCTTGCTTTTATCATCTTAGACAGATCAAGACAGTCAAACGATACTTACCGAATGACTGTTTAAAAACCTTAATATCTTCACTGATTCTGTCTAGGATTGATTATTGCAACGCGATTCTGATAGGTTTGCCACATACGCAGCTGAACAGGCTGCAGTCTGTAATGAGGGCGTCAGCGCGTGTTGTGTTCGGTGCTGGAAAATACGACAGCTGTACACCTCTCCTGCGGGATCTACATTGGTTACCGTTTGAGGCCCGAATACAATACAAAGTGTGTACCCTCATGTACAAGGCTGTCACTGGTGTGGCGCCAGATTATATCAGGGAGATGTGCTGTTTCAGAGATTTGGGGGACAGGCATCGTGCTCTGCGATCTGCGCAGAGTGCGGCCCATGAGCTGGTTCTGCCGTACAGAGTACGAAAAACTTTCTATGGGGATCGTGCTCTGTGCCATGCAGGTCCCAAGCTCTGGAATGAGTTGCCTCTGATTCTCAGGCAGGCCTCTGACCTCGACGGTTTCAAGCGAAGCCTAAAGACACACCTATTTGAGAATTTTTATAATATTTGACTATTTTTTGACTCTTTTAATTTAATTTGTATAATTTTTTACTTTTTAATTTCATTATTTGACCTAGCGACATTTTTATTTAATTTCATTGTTCTGTTATTTTAAAATTGTTTTTAATTCTGTTTTCAATTTTACATTGTATTATATTTTATTTTATAATCTAATATTTGTAAAGCGCCCTCGAGGTGATGTCACATGACGGCGCTGTATAAATTACCAAAAATTAATTAATTCGGGGTCGGTTATTTGAGCTTTGGCGACTTCTTCATAGTTGATGTCAGGCTGAATTGTAATAGCATCGACTCTTGATAGTGCGTCAGCTACTATGTTATCTTGTCCTGATATGTATCTGATGTCTGTGGTAAATTGTGATATGAAGTCCAACTGCCTTCCTTGCCTTGGGGATGAACAATTTTTCTTCGTGTTGCATGCGAATGTCAACGGTTTGTGGTCCGTGAGGATGTGAAATGTTCTTCCTTCGATGAGCTGTCTGAAGTATTTTGTGGCTTCATACATGGCTGCGAGCTCTCTGTCGTATGTACTGTACTTTTTTTGAGCGTCTGTGAACTTTTTAGAGAAGAAAGAAAGTGGCTGCCATTCTCCATCATGAAGTTGTTGGAGTACTGCTCCCATGGCGTTATCAGATGCGTCGACTGCCAGTGAAATGTCAGCGTCCTGCTTGGGGTGTGCTAGCATGGCGGCTTGTGACAGGTCCGTCTTGCACTGGTTGAATGCAGTTTCCATTTCTGCTGTCCAGATAATTGGTCGTTTGTCATTCTTCTTGTGTCCTACTATTGCCTCGAACAGGAGCTGCTGACAGTTCATGGCGTGTGGGATGAATCTTCTGTAAAAATTCACCATGCCCCGGAATCTTCGAAGTGATTTTGCGTTATGTGGTTTGGTGAATTCCAGTATTTGTTTCACTTTTTCAGGCAGGGGTGCTGTACCATCGGCTGATATGCGATATCCCAAGAAATTCACCTCGTTTTTTCCGAACTGGCATTTTTCGGGGTTGATGATCAGGTTGTACTGTGCCAGTCTCTTGAACAGGATATTGAGATGATCACGATGTTCCTCTTCGCTGGATGAGGCGATCAAAATGTCATCTATATATGCGAACACAAAGGTTAGGTCCCTTGTAACCTGGTGCATGAATCGCATGAACGTCTGTCCCGCGTTGCATAAACCAAACTGCATGGCGGTAAATTCAAACAGTCCAAACGGTGTTATAATGGCTGTTTTTTTTACGTCTTCTTCGTTGACTGGTATCTGGTGATATGCTCTGACAAGGTCGACTGTGCTGAATATAGTGGATCCTTGTAGGCGGTGTGCAAAGTCGTGCAGGTGTGGGATTGGGTATTTGTCCGGTGTTGTTTGAGCATTCAGGGCTCGATAATCCCCACACGGTCTCCAGCCTCCACTTGGCTTGCTAACCATGTGCAATGGACTCGCCCAGTTGCTCTTTGAAGGTCGGCATATTCCCAGTTCCATCATTGTGGCGAATTCTTTCTTGGCTGCTTCAAGAGGTCCAGGAGCCAGTCTTCTTGGTTTTGCAGTAACCGGTTGTCCTCTTGTTTCTATGATATGCACTGTGGAATGGGGAGTAGTTGCTTTTCCAGGTTGGCCATGCGTGAGGCTCGGGTATTTAGCGATGATTTTGTGATACGGGTCTTGTTGATTGATCATGGAAAGACCTGGAGCTGCTTGGAACGTCGTCTGCCCTTTTGATTTCAGTCCGGTTGTCCCGTCGATTAGGCATCTCTGTCGTAAATCGACTAAAATGTTGTAGTGATGAAGAAGATCTGCTCCAATAATGGGCTGGTCTACATCAGCGATAACAAATGACCAGATGAATGATCTGCGGAGTCCCAAACTGACATGCATGGTTTGAGTTCCATACGATTGTATCCTTGTCCCATTAGCAGCGTAGATATCTGCATTGTGGGATGCTTTTTGAACGTTGTTCTTGTGATGTACTGGGATTACTGAGATATCCGATCCTGTATCAATCAAATACTTTCTTGCGGAATTCAAGTCCCAGATTTGTAGTCTGCAGCTCCTGTTGGTTTGAGGTGACGCTCCACAGGCTGCTAATGTTGAGCGCCGTTGAAGTTTTCCGCTGTTTTATCAAACTTGCAGGGTGGTGTGCATCTAATTGCTTTTTTACCAAATTTGGAGTGGTAATAGCATTCGTCGCTGTTTCTTTGCTGAGGTTTGCTGCGGCGGCTACCGCTGCTCTGTCTCCGAGGGCTGTGAGACCGATCATTACTGTTGGTCCGGCTTTGCCTGCCCAACTTGTGGATAAGCTCTTTCATCTCCTGCATTTCTGCGCGAAGGAGGGCTGTTTCATTGTGGGCATTCGGCTTGTGTACGCTGTGCACGTGCTCAACTTGGTAAATTTCCATTACTTTGTCAGCTTTCGCAGCTTGCTGTGTGAGTGACAAGTCTGAAGACATGGAGATGATAGCTTGGACTTGTTGTGGGAGGTGCTGTGTCCATAAGCTCCGGATAATTGGACTCTCAGCAAGGAGCGGCCCTGCCAGCTGTTTCATTTGCAGCAATAAGGCAGAAGGTTTTTTATCCCCTAGGGATAGACCGTTGAGGAGTCTTGCCATGCATTTATCTTCCGACTCTTGAAAGCGGGCGATTAATCCTCTTCTTAGAGCCTCGTATTTTCGGTCTGCAGGTGGAGATATTATAATGTCGCTGACGCCGACCAGTGCTTCCTGGTCCAGTGCGCTGACAATGCAGTGATATTTTGTTGCATCTGCCGTGATGCCGGCTGTAGAAAATTGTGATTCGGCTTGAGCCAACCACAGCACTACATTTTCGCTCCAAAATGGAGGCATCCTCACACTCACTTTGGCCACGACCTCGGTTGGATTATTTTCTTGTGCCATTTTGTAAAACACAGGCTCGCAATGCACAGAAAAGTTAAAAAAAAACACTTGTTGAAAAGAAAGGTCGGGTATTAGAAAGTTTGTCAGACTGGAATGTCTTTGTTATGACGCACTATTGTTATTGTAAGGGTTGTAAATTAGCAGAACACGTATGGACAAGAATTATTTTTGCGCGGGAAAAAAATATTTAGAGATATTATATTTAAAACACACTTATATTATTTTTAAGCGATATTTTTTTTTAGCACTGATTTAATTTTGCTGTGAGTACAACACACGTTTTATTTTTAAATGTTTGAGGGTCACCATGTAGTTAAACGGAGTACTAACGTCGGGTTCACCACTGTGGAAACTTCGTTTATTGGAAAAATTCTGTGTACAGCTTTTTTATATTATTATTGTGATTTCTTGAAGGGCGTTCGGCAGTCTTGTTTCCAGAGACTGTCGCGGCGTGTCGATCTCCGGTTTCCAAATAGTTCCCGTGGGCTCATGGAGGATGTCCGAGAGTGCGGAAGAGTTTGGAGGAGTGTGATGATAAAAAGGAGGAGGGGAAAGGTTAGCTGAGCTGCTAGACGCAAGGCGAAAACTTTTGAGAGAAAGAGTGGTCCTGAAAAGGTCCACTATGGGATTGAAACTTGCGTCTGTTGAGCTCGGAAGGAAAGGATGGGTTTGGAGAGGTGTCTCGATCCCGAGAGCAGTTAGCTGTGGCGGCCAGGTATTGTAGGCAGCAATGCAGTTCCTCGAGTTTCTTGCGGTTGAAGAGTGGCGGAGAGGGCGCTGGCAGTGTTCGGTCGTCAGGCGAAGTGTTGGCGTCAGGCGAGGGCGAGCGTGTGTATTCGTCGAGTGTTGAGATTGTACTGCCCTCCCAGCCGACAGCGGCCTATCTTTATACTACAGTTAATAAGTCCACTGTCGGCTCCTAGCTAGTGTCGGCCAATGAGAGATCGCCGTAGATCCCTTTGTTCCGGGCCGTCTATTGTTTTCGCCGGGCAATGACCAGTGGCGTTCTGTTGTAGTTGACTGGGGGAAACGCAGTGGCGCTACATTGTATGTATATGAGGACAGACTGCACCACATGAGTCCCCCCTAGTGTCGGTGGTAAGGTGAGTTGTGACGTCACAGACACGATAATCGTGGTTAGAGGTTCAGTTTGTCTGGAAATCGTATTTTTCTTCCTCTTCTTGACACATTTTCTTGAGGCGTGTTGTTTTGTTCTTGAAGTTGTGTTGGTGCGTTGGAACATACTGTCGTTATGGGTAGATGTTCTGTGTTTCGCGGTGGTTGTGATGCAGCTGTTTCTTCCGGCATGTATGCAGGCTTCAATCTATCGATTGAGATAACTTTTTGTGTACCGTTTACGTCCACGGAAAAGTGTTTGTCGTTTCGCTCTATAATGGCGAATGGGCCTTCGTAGGGGGCTTGCAGAGGCTTACGGGATGCGTCTACTCGCACAAATACGTGTGTGCAATCTTGTAGATGTTTATGTACAAAAGGTCGTTCCTTGCTGTGGTTTGATGTAGGTACTGGTCTGATGCTTCTCAATGTATTTTGAAGTTTCCTGGCGAAAGTTTCTGGTTCCATGGGTGCTGAGTCTTCAAAAAAATCTCCAGGCATCCGTAAAGATGTACCATATGTAAGTTGGGCTGGAGAGTACTTGATATCCTCTCTGATGGTGTTTCTTAGTCCTAATAGAATCATGGGTAGGACTTCAGTCCATTTTGATGATGTGTGTGCTCGTATTGCGGCTTTCACTGTGCGGTGCCATCTTTCAATTAGTCCGTTTGATTGTGGATGATAGGCTGTGGTGTGAATATGTTTTGCGCCCATTAGTCGTGTAATGTCCTTGAATAACATTGACTCGAACTGTCGTCCTTGGTCAGTAATTATGTGTGTAGGCACGCCATATCTTGAAATCCAGTTGTTCAGGATGGCGTTTGCGACTGTTTCAGCATTTATATTTTTGAGTGGAATAGCTTCCGGCCATCTTGTGAATCTATCTATGATAGTGAGCAGATATGTGTAATCTTGAGATGGTGGGAGTGGGCCAACCAGGTCTACATGTATGTAGGTAAATCTTGTATCCGGCGTTGGTAGAGTGTGGATAGGACTTTTTGTATGCCTTGAGATCTTAGTTTGTTGGCATGTGACGCATGTGCGAACGTATTGTGTGACGTCGCGCTGTAATCCAGGCTATACGAACCTCGAGCTGAGAGTTCTATATGTGCCTTTTGCTCCTGCGTGCGCCGTTTCGTGGTAAGCACGTATGATTTGCTTTCTCATACCTTTGGGTATGTATGGCCTCGATACGCCTTTGGATTTGTCTGTCCATAAAGCGAGTGTGCTATTGGGTAGCTGTGTGAGCTGTAAATCCAATGCGGTGTCCTTTTTCCTCAGTTCGACGAGTTCGGGCCTATTTCCAATATTCCCTATCTGGCAAAGCTGCTGGAAAGAATCATCTTGAGAAGACTGACGAAATTCTTAACGGAAAATAATCTATGGCCTACGAGACAGTCAGCTTATAGGAGCCACCACTCTACAGAGACCAGCTTGGCCAAGCTAATTTCAGATATCGTTACCTACAATGAACAAGGGAAGCTTACTCTCCTGTGCCTACTGGATATGAGTGCAGCTTTTGATACGGTTGACCATAACCTACTTCTTGGGGAACTGCATCAGAGGTTTGGTGTACGAGACTCTGCCCACCGTTGGTTGAGTTCCTACCTGTCTGGTAGAAGGCAGACTGTCTGTTTTGGTGAAGATGAGACTCCCGAGCGCCTGCTGGAGGTCGGAGTTCCGCAGGGATCAATCCTTGGACCTATTCTGTTTGTACTGTACACTGCGGGAATCCAAGACATTGCTCTGTCATTTGGGCTCAATGTTAGCTGCTATGCAGATGACATACAAATGTATGCACCTTGTGAGGTTGCTGACAGGTGTCAACTTGAAAGGAAATTTCAAAGTTGTTTTGACAAGATGCTTAGTTGGTTAGCATCTAAGAAGCTGTGTCTGAATCCTGACAAAACAGAGGTTATATGGTTTGCTTCGAGAAGAAGACAGCATTTGATACCTGTCGGTGACCTGGCTGTTGGTGGGGTGTGTGTTAGGCCTAGCACATCCGTAAGGATTCTTGGAGCCGTCGTGGACAGTGGCCTGTCAATGGAGCAGCATATCGGTACCACAGTTGGGTCTTGCTTTTATCATCTTAGACAGATCAAGACAGTCAAACGATACTTACCGAATGACTGTTTAAAAACCTTAATATCTTCACTGATTCTGTCTAGGATTGATTATTGCAACGCGATTCTGATAGGTTTGCCACATACGCAGCTGAACAGGCTGCAGTCTGTAATGAGGGCGTCAGCGCGTGTTGTGTTCGGTGCTGGAAAATACGACAGCTGTACACCTCTCCTGCGGGATCTACATTGGTTACCGTTTGAGGCCCGAATACAATACAAAGTGTGTACCCTCATGTACAAGGCTGTCACTGGTGTGGCGCCAGATTATATCAGGGAGATGTGCTGTTTCAGAGATTTGGGGGACAGGCATCGTGCTCTGCGATCTGCGCAGAGTGCGGCCCATGAGCTGGTTCTGCCGTACAGAGTACGAAAAACTTTCTATGGGGATCGTGCTCTGTGCCATGCAGGTCCCAAGCTCTGGAATGAGTTGCCTCTGATTCTCAGGCAGGCCTCTGACCTCGACGGTTTCAAGCGAAGCCTAAAGACACACCTATTTGAGAATTTTTATAATATTTGACTATTTTTTGACTCTTTTAATTTAATTTGTATAATTTTTTACTTTTTAATTTCATTATTTGACCTAGCGACATTTTTATTTAATTTCATTGTTCTGTTATTTTAAAATTGTTTTTAATTCTGTTTTCAATTTTACATTGTATTATATTTTATTTTATAATCTAATATTTGTAAAGCGCCCTCGAGGTGATGTCACATGACGGCGCTGTATAAATTACCAAAAATTAATTAATTCGGGGTCGGTTATTTGAGCTTTGGCGACTTCTTCATAGTTGATGTCAGGCTGAATTGTAATAGCATCGACTCTTGATAGTGCGTCAGCTACTATGTTATCTTGTCCTGATATGTATCTGATGTCTGTGGTAAATTGTGATATGAAGTCCAACTGCCTTCCTTGCCTTGGGGATGAACAATTTTTCTTCGTGTTGCATGCGAATGTCAACGGTTTGTGGTCCGTGAGGATGTGAAATGTTCTTCCTTCGATGAGCTGTCTGAAGTATTTTGTGGCTTCATACATGGCTGCGAGCTCTCTGTCGTATGTACTGTACTTTTTTTGAGCGTCTGTGAACTTTTTAGAGAAGAAAGAAAGTGGCTGCCATTCTCCATCATGAAGTTGTTGGAGTACTGCTCCCATGGCGTTATCAGATGCGTCGACTGCCAGTGAAATGTCAGCGTCCTGCTTGGGGTGTGCTAGCATGGCGGCTTGTGACAGGTCCGTCTTGCACTGGTTGAATGCAGTTTCCATTTCTGCTGTCCAGATAATTGGTCGTTTGTCATTCTTCTTGTGTCCTACTATTGCCTCGAACAGGAGCTGCTGACAGTTCATGGCGTGTGGGATGAATCTTCTGTAAAAATTCACCATGCCCCGGAATCTTCGAAGTGATTTTGCGTTATGTGGTTTGGTGAATTCCAGTATTTGTTTCACTTTTTCAGGCAGGGGTGCTGTACCATCGGCTGATATGCGATATCCCAAGAAATTCACCTCGTTTTTTCCGAACTGGCATTTTTCGGGGTTGATGATCAGGTTGTACTGTGCCAGTCTCTTGAACAGGATATTGAGATGATCACGATGTTCCTCTTCGCTGGATGAGGCGATCAAAATGTCATCTATATATGCGAACACAAAGGTTAGGTCCCTTGTAACCTGGTGCATGAATCGCATGAACGTCTGTCCCGCGTTGCATAAACCAAACTGCATGGCGGTAAATTCAAACAGTCCAAACGGTGTTATAATGGCTGTTTTTTTTACGTCTTCTTCGTTGACTGGTATCTGGTGATATGCTCTGACAAGGTCGACTGTGCTGAATATAGTGGATCCTTGTAGGCGGTGTGCAAAGTCGTGCAGGTGTGGGATTGGGTATTTGTCCGGTGTTGTTTGAGCATTCAGGGCTCGATAATCCCCACACGGTCTCCAGCCTCCACTTGGCTTGCTAACCATGTGCAATGGACTCGCCCAGTTGCTCTTTGAAGGTCGGCATATTCCCAGTTCCATCATTGTGGCGAATTCTTTCTTGGCTGCTTCAAGAGGTCCAGGAGCCAGTCTTCTTGGTTTTGCAGTAACCGGTTGTCCTCTTGTTTCTATGATATGCACTGTGGAATGGGGAGTAGTTGCTTTTCCAGGTTGGCCATGCGTGAGGCTCGGGTATTTAGCGATGATTTTGTGATACGGGTCTTGTTGATTGATCATGGAAAGACCTGGAGCTGCTTGGAACGTCGTCTGCCCTTTTGATTTCAGTCCGGTTGTCCCGTCGATTAGGCATCTCTGTCGTAAATCGACTAAAATGTTGTAGTGATGAAGAAGATCTGCTCCAATAATGGGCTGGTCTACATCAGCGATAACAAATGACCAGATGAATGATCTGCGGAGTCCCAAACTGACATGCATGGTTTGAGTTCCATACGATTGTATCCTTGTCCCATTAGCAGCGTAGATATCTGCATTGTGGGATGCTTTTTGAACGTTGTTCTTGTGATGTACTGGGATTACTGAGATATCCGATCCTGTATCAATCAAATACTTTCTTGCGGAATTCAAGTCCCAGATTTGTAGTCTGCAGCTCCTGTTGGTTTGAGGTGACGCTCCACAGGCTGCTAATGTTGAGCGCCGTTGAAGTTTTCCGCTGTTTTATCAAACTTGCAGGGTGGTGTGCATCTAATTGCTTTTTTACCAAATTTGGAGTGGTAATAGCATTCGTCGCTGTTTCTTTGCTGAGGTTTGCTGCGGCGGCTACCGCTGCTCTGTCTCCGAGGGCTGTGAGACCGATCATTACTGTTGGTCCGGCTTTGCCTGCCCAACTTGTGGATAAGCTCTTTCATCTCCTGCATTTCTGCGCGAAGGAGGGCTGTTTCATTGTGGGCATTCGGCTTGTGTACGCTGTGCACGTGCTCAACTTGGTAAATTTCCATTACTTTGTCAGCTTTCGCAGCTTGCTGTGTGAGTGACAAGTCTGAAGACATGGAGATGATAGCTTGGACTTGTTGTGGGAGGTGCTGTGTCCATAAGCTCCGGATAATTGGACTCTCAGCAAGGAGCGGCCCTGCCAGCTGTTTCATTTGCAGCAATAAGGCAGAAGGTTTTTTATCCCCTAGGGATAGACCGTTGAGGAGTCTTGCCATGCATTTATCTTCCGACTCTTGAAAGCGGGCGATTAATCCTCTTCTTAGAGCCTCGTATTTTCGGTCTGCAGGTGGAGATATTATAATGTCGCTGACGCCGACCAGTGCTTCCTGGTCCAGTGCGCTGACAATGCAGTGATATTTTGTTGCATCTGCCGTGATGCCGGCTGTAGAAAATTGTGATTCGGCTTGAGCCAACCACAGCACTACATTTTCGCTCCAAAATGGAGGCATCCTCACACTCACTTTGGCCACGACCTCGGTTGGATTATTTTCTTGTGCCATTTTGTAAAACACAGGCTCGCAATGCACAGAAAAGTTAAAAAAAAACACTTGTTGAAAAGAAAGGTCGGGTATTAGAAAGTTTGTCAGACTGGAATGTCTTTGTTATGACGCACTATTGTTATTGTAAGGGTTGTAAATTAGCAGAACACGTATGGACAAGAATTATTTTTGCGCGGGAAAAAAATATTTAGAGATATTATATTTAAAACACACTTATATTATTTTTAAGCGATATTTTTTTTTAGCACTGATTTAATTTTGCTGTGAGTACAACACACGTTTTATTTTTAAATGTTTGAGGGTCACCATGTAGTTAAACGGAGTACTAACGTCGGGTTCACCACTGTGGAAACTTCGTTTATTGGAAAAATTCTGTGTACAGCTTTTTTATATTATTATTGTGATTTCTTGAAGGGCGTTCGGCAGTCTTGTTTCCAGAGACTGTCGCGGCGTGTCGATCTCCGGTTTCCAAATAGTTCCCGTGGGCTCATGGAGGATGTCCGAGAGTGCGGAAGAGTTTGGAGGAGTGTGATGATAAAAAGGAGGAGGGGAAAGGTTAGCTGAGCTGCTAGACGCAAGGCGAAAACTTTTGAGAGAAAGAGTGGTCCTGAAAAGGTCCACTATGGGATTGAAACTTGCGTCTGTTGAGCTCGGAAGGAAAGGATGGGTTTGGAGAGGTGTCTCGATCCCGAGAGCAGTTAGCTGTGGCGGCCAGGTATTGTAGGCAGCAATGCAGTTCCTCGAGTTTCTTGCGGTTGAAGAGTGGCGGAGAGGGCGCTGGCAGTGTTCGGTCGTCAGGCGAAGTGTTGGCGTCAGGCGAGGGCGAGCGGGCGAGCGTGTGTATTCGTCGAGTGTTGAGATTGTACTGCCCTCCCAGCCGACAGCGGCCTATCTTTATACTACAGTTAATAAGTCCACTGTCGGCTCCTAGCTAGTGTCGGCCAATGAGAGATCGCCGTAGATCCCTTTGTTCCGGGCCGTCTATTGTTTTCGCCGGGCAATGACCAGTGGCGTTCTGTTGTAGTTGACTGGGGGAAACGCAGTGGCGCTACATTGTATGTATATGAGGACAGACTGCACCACAGGGGAAACCTTACAACGTTAACAAAACAAACTAATGCATTCAATCGATTATTACAATCTATATTTAGCTACTAGTTTACTTTTTTTTTTACTTGTTTAAAAAGCAACAGTTTGTTTTTTATAAATTATTCATACCAAAATAAACTGCTTCATCCTCCTGTTTTTATTTGATTTATTTTTAGTATTCAAAATAAAATGGTTAAGAAATATTTTGACTCCACTTCATTCTCTTTTTTTAATGCCACTTCATTCTCTTTTAGTAATCCCTGCTGATCTTTCACTTCCAAGTTTGTGTATATAAAACAAGGCCCGACTAAAATTTAAAGTTTTTTAAACTTTCCTCGCTAAACCAAAACAAAGTGATGGACTCAGTACAAAATTCAAAATCATATTTTTTCCTCGACAAGCAAACATTACAGGTCTTTGTGACTTAGGTCTGAGTAACAAATAACTATATAAGTGTCTTTTTCCTAGTGAATTGGTGGTATGACATCACTTTCACATTTTCTAACAGGATCTGTGCCCAGCAATCCTATTTTGAAATGTCTTGAAAAATATTTCCCATTTATTTGCTATAAGTTTTATGCAAATATATATAATATCTTATGTATTTCGCTAAAAAACGCTACTAAGCTACACATATGGTGTAACTTCTTGCCATTTTCTTCCCAAAGGGGCCACAAGTGGCAAGTGGAACCTATTGATTTTTACAGGTAAGCCTTACACCAACCCTTAGTTAGAGTGGGGGGTTCCCAGCTCCCGAGCTAGGGCTGATACTTATTTTTTGTGAAGGGTGAGTAAAGGTTACCGGTATTTTATTTTTGGGTTTGAAATAAATACCAAAATGGGAAATCATTTCTGACATCCTCAGTAAGATTCGGGCCCGGGCTCTCGGCATGGAATGAAAGTACTCTACTAACTGAGCTTCTAATCTTATCTAAGTTGCAAATATATGTAGGTACATTGAGGATTCAAATTCTTTGTATTCTCACAAGCAGACACATACTTATAAGTTTGCACTCGCAGATGCCGCATGTGAACCTACAACATAAAAACCTAAATCTCAAATGAACATACACCCTGCACCTATTGCTGACCGGACTTTATATCTCCATGGCTTTCTAAAAATAATATATTAATTCGAAAATAATATAATTTTTATCCTTAAATACCTACTTATTATATGGTAAATATGATCCGACTCATTTTCCATGTATTAAGATTCGGATCTCTTTTTATAGACCTACATAGCTTAAAACGAACGTAGCAAAAATCTGAACTAATGCCGCTATATTGTACAAGCTCACTTTTTATGGTTGAACGTGGATTAAATTGAATAAATATGATTCAAAAAGCACTTTGTTGAAGAAATAAAAAATATGAAATATTGTTTTTAGTAATTTGAAGGCCCTAAAGTCATATTAGCGCACCCTTTATGCTGTCATCTAAATTCATTATAAGCCGTGCATACCTGTAAAAAGTGCAGGTCCGATGTGACGGAAATAATAATTATGTCAGTAATGGCAGCCGCGGTGAAGATGAACGGTGTGTCGACTACTCAAGCTATGGAGACGAATTTCTCTCCCAATAAAGTGACAGTCGTGTTGGGGGCGCAATGGGGCGACGAGGGCAAAGGGAAAGTCGTGGACATGCTCGCTCTGGACGCCGATATGGTCTGCCGTTGTCAGGTAAAAATATATCTTCAAGAGAGCATGTGATCTCTGTCCTAGTCCATGTAAACTTTTATGTCACAGACCGTTTCATTTGACAATTAAATAATACACATTATCGCTTGATTACCTATCAACTGCTCAATTAAAACCTCGCTTAGTTTTTCGCAGGATTACAAAAAGAAACCAAGTGAATTATTTTCGTATATGACAGGTTATTCACCATTTTGGGGTTAGGTTATAATCGCCCTTTAATTTACGCGGGGATTGCCCGATTTTTTTGGATAATGAAAAAAAAAATGTTTTTTCATAGTTAATTTTGTATTTGTATTCTTTTCAAAGAAGTTACTTTTGGTTCACAGCAGTATGTGAGCTATTTGGAAGAGATATGTTTACATTTAACTAGTAAGTTCTCGCTTACACATGGGCCATGGCATATTTGTATTTACAAACTAAAACTTACACCTCTAACGACTTTACGCTCCGCAAATCTTGCCGCTTTTCTGTGAAATGTGGAAAATGTAAAAACACTATCCCTGTTTGCATGGATTCTCTTTTAATTGATCGATTTTTGTCCTCTAATGAGTTTGCTTTTTGCTACTCGTAGAAGCAAGACCCAGTTGGTGTAAGGGTGGACAAACTTGGCAACTAATTAATTTTATCTTGATGAATTCACATTAAGTTTTAAGTATATTACTGACTTAAAATTAAATGATATTTTGTTATTGACTTCTGCAGCTTGAATTGTCTATATACTTCAATGAACTATATATCTATAGTTTCTGGTGCAGTCTCACCGTTAAAACCACTCTTAATCCAGGCCTGACAAGCGGGCACAGGCAAGTTGGCGCTTACACAATCTGCATTCAGTACAAGAGAAATTTTAAAAGTTTATGAACACAAGCTCTTGAATGTATTTCTCTTCAAAGGAGGTGGCATTATCAAGTGTATACTTTATATAATAAGTCTAAGATTGTCTATGGATTACCGGACAAACCCTGTGAAAGCTTTCATACAGATAGACCAACTCGGCGGAATGCATCTAGTGTGTAATGGCTGCAAGGCCTGTTGAAGGCTTCACACATTCTCCTTGGATTGTCTATGGATTACCGGACAAACCCTGTGAAAGCTTTCATACAGATAGACCAACTGGGCAGAATGCATCTAGTGTGTAATGGCTGCAAGGCCTGTTGAAGGCTTCACACATTCTCCTTGGATTGTCTATGGATTACCGGACAAACCCTGTGAAAGCTTTCATACATTTCCATACACCACTGGACTTCTTACCCTGCGCCGGATAGAAAAAAAACATAGACAAACCGGGCAGAATGCGTGTAGTGTGTAACAACTGTAAGGTTGGCTAGCCACACATCAACCTTGGCTACTTTACTTTGCGTATAGCTCGGTGTGATGTGAAGCATTCTTAGTTTTTGGCTTGCGTCACGCATGTTAATTAAGACCCAGTCCGCTTCACTGCTTCGTGTCTAGCTTTACAAAGGTCTTTAGGGTCAAGAGTGTCTTCTGGTTGGCCACTCCTCCGCCATATATGGGATGATGTAGTTCTCTGACCCACAGTCCCTGATGCGATGGTGTCGGTCCCTATCTGTGCAGCAGGAAGTTGCACCATCTTGTTGTGAATTGTGTTGGAGATTATCCACAGTCATTTTGGAGGAATGAACGCTGGGACCTTGTGCAGTGCCAGAAAAAATGGTTTCTGATTTTTAACACCTTACTTTACCTTTATGGATTTACTCATTAATCTTTTCAGTCCATTTCTGGACGTTAGCCTCCTTCAATCGGCTGCTGTGTTTAGCTTTTTTTGTATTTGACATTTCAATGTTTACTCGGAGGGAGCTGGCAATAAGTCAATACATTTGCTATTTTTTATTTCTTCCTTACCGTCCAGGCAAGCCTGAAGCGCTATTCTGCTACATTCCTTACACTTTGAATATCAATCCAAGTCGGAGCTTGCTAGCGCTTGCGACATAGATAAAAAAAAATCACAGTACACCTTATTTTTGGACACAAATTGGTCGTAAGGAATTTAGTAGAATGGCGCTTCTGGCGAGTATTCTCCTATCCACCACTTTGGGGATGTGCTATCAAGTGTTACAAGTTCCTCTAACTCTTATTAATTACAAGCTATGAATTGAATAATGTCCTTTATCATGTCTATCACTGCATCCCTAGATATAGAATACAGTGGATTCGTGAAATGAGTCTGCCAAACGTTTAAATGTAAAAATCACTAGAAAACAGTTTACATACTGGGTTACTATTTACTCACATCAATATTATTTTATTTCTGAAAGTTGGACTGCAGCCAAAAACTCCCCAGCTAGATTTTAGTGTATGTGCACGGTGTGCTCCTGAAGTTTCAAGACAGATATCATCATTATCATGAGCTCGACAGCTCTGAGTTGGCCTTGACTGGATCCAGGATTCTCCTCCACTCTTTGCTCTCCAGCTAAGAGAGAGTGCATTTGCAGTTGCTGGTCCTCTGGCCTGAAACCACCTGCCTCCTCACGTGAGAGAGATAGAGGACTGAATACAAGTAAATTTCTATTATTATTTGCACGAGCGCCCTTGGAGTGACTACATCACAAAACAGCGCTTTAAATATAACATCAAATTTCAAACTGGTTCGTAGTCTAGCGGTTAACTTTAAGGACTCGTAATTGCAAAGTCGTGGGTTTGATTCCCTGTGGAACCTAAAAATGGTTATGATTTAATTTTTAAACTATGCTTTTCGCTGGGTTGAAAAATTCATTAGCCTTTACCAAAGACAGACTGCCAAAGGTCCATTCAAACATACAGCAATGGGTCTTGTTTGTGTATTTAGTGCTTAGCCACTGTTATAATTGGATTGTCAATTGATTAACTTAAGAAAAACGATTATTTATGACTATGAATGAGATGAATTTATTGTGTATTTTTTATTTGACAAGAGTTTCGACCCTGAATCTGAAAAGTCTATAGACAGAAGATGCTGAAGGCAAGATGGTAAAGGTTCAACTGTGGCCTTCCTTCTCGCGTGGGGTCTACTTATCTTCTTTTGGGTGACGCTAATATCAATTTGAATACAGGATCCTCATTGGTTGGATCCTGCAGGAGGTGGCTTGTGTTTCATGCGGGTTTTTAGGTATAATTCACACAAAAACAGTTCTGGGCAAATAAATCATCCTAATAATCATCTATTTTTATTCACAATTGATTCAATTATCTGACCTAATTTAAACGGTATAACAGTCATTAGACATTTTATATTGAATTAAAAAAATATGAACTGTGACGATGCGGAGATCAGTTATCGAGCGACAACTTCTGACACTTTATTTTGTGGCTCTTTGGAGTTGAAGGCGCCATGTTCCTCGATGGCGTGGATTATGACTTGGACGAAACATTGACAAATCTTACCTTCTCCATATAAAATCTTTGTTTGATTCAAGATAACTTATAAGATATGTCTTGAAACGTTGTGATCACACCTTGTATGTGTGTGTGTTAGTGAGGTCTCTATTATTTACATTTTTTTTCTGTAAATTTAGTATTATCTGAGATAATATTATAATTGTAAGAAGGTGAGGCGTTATGTAATCTTATCTCTTTGACTTTGCCATCACTTTTGACTTCCTGTCATACTGACTTTGCCATCACTTTTGACTTCCTGTCATACATGTATGTATTGCTAAGTACTTTATAATAATAACAACTTTATTCCAGCCTAGTCGCGCGAAGGTTGCAATACGTGACCAGCCATATAATATTTACAAGTTAATACAGAGGAAACAATACAATACTCCAATATTCTGCCATGGATTTTGTTGCAATACAATACTCCAATAGTCTGCCATGGACTGACCAGTCATTACAGTTTTCTGTGAGTAGGTCTACTATACTCAAATCTTGTGTCACAATTAATGTAAGATTCCTTACCAGGTCTCAAATGTTCTGTCATAGTTTTTGTTAGACCTGTCTTCGATACTCAAATTTCATGTCACATCTAGGATACTCAAATCTTGTAACACAGCTTTTGAAAGATCTATTTTTGATACTCATATCTTGTGTCACAGTTTTTGAAAGATCTATCTACGATACTTAAATCTTGTAACAGTTTTTGTATGACCTCTCTGCGATACTCAAATCTTGTCATATTTTTGGTAAGATCTCTGCGATACTCAAACCTTGTCACAGTTTTTGTAATGTCTCTCTGCTATACTCAAATATTTTGTAAGATTATTAAGGGATACTCAAATTTTGTCACAGTTTTTGTAATTTCTCTCTGCAATACTCAAATATTGTGTAAGATTAGTAAGCAATACTTTAATCGCGTGTCACAGCTTTTATAAGATTTATACTTATTCAGTGATACTCATATTTTTTAGCATGACGCAAATCTTGTGTGGAAGTACAGAGGCGTTGGGTAAGATGGTCTGGTAGAGCCATTCCAAGTCTACTTGCTGAGGATCTTCATTGGGAGCGTTGGAGATCGCGGCATTCTGACATCAGTCCTCAAATAAGCCCACGCAAATCTTATGCCACATTTTTTCATTTACATAGGTCGTAAACTGACCTATGATACTCAAGTCTTGTATCACACATAAACTAAACTTCGATACACAAATATTATTATTTTAATAAATTATTATTCGATAATTACCCAATGACATCTGTTGGAACCAGAGTCGTAGTTTTTGTTGATAGGACACGGTGCAGGCGGGGCTCAAACAGGCGCTAGTATCCATAACGCAAATTCAAGTGCGAATGCCAATCCCCCCGACCATCCCAGCGACATCACTGTGCCACAGTTCTTGTAAGATTTGTGTGCAATCCTCAAAATTTTCCTGACTCATAGGTTGGTATGCGGCTGACCACCCATGCTGTAGAAAATGGTTCACTTTGCCATTGTCACCCGTGTTTCAGAGAAGGTCAGCATGAGTTGCAGGGTGCATGTTCATTTGAGACTTGGGTTTTTATGTTGTAGGTTCACATACGTCATGTGCAAGCGCGATCTTATCCGTGTCTGCTTGTGAGAATGCGTATAATGTGAATCCCCAATGTTACATATCTTTGCAACTTAGACTACATTAGATTAGATAAGATACACATCATATCTTTAGAAGACTTTTGCAATACTGAAATTTTCTTTTAAAATAACTCATTTCACTTCTACAGTTTTTTTTATTTCTTTGTAAAAAGATAAATTGAGGATTTTAAATAGATATCAGATAATTAACAACCTTTTTTTTTTATCTAGTCATGTGTATAAAATGATACACAAAATATGCACACCACCTCATGTGATAATGTTTTCAGATCCGCAAACATATGTAGGTGCAGTTAGCACCTTCTGAATACATTCAACAACTGTCAAATTAACATAAGGATTGATCCATGAAAATTGAAATAAAATTTGTTAGGTAAATATTTGCCAATGTAAGAGTGCTTGTTGGATTCTTATTATTATTTTTTTTATTATGAAAAACAACAGCATACGCCTATATTATAATCTATAATCTAAGTTGCGAAGATATGTTAACATTTAAGATTGTTATTAAGTGCATGCCCACAAGCAGACACATGTAAGTTTGCGAACGACAAATTAAAAACCAAACCTCAAATGAACATAAACTCTGCAACTTTTGCTGACCTTTCCTGAAACAGGAGTGATATCGACAAAGTGAACCATTATTTACAGTATTTACAGACCGGCCCATAGTCCAGTGGTAACATTTCGGACTCGCGAATGGGAGGTTGTGGGATCCCATCGGAGCACAACAATTCTCTATTCATATTTTAAAATATGCTCTTCGTTGGGTTGAAAACTTCATGTACCTTTACCAAAGACCGGTCACCAAAAGTTCATCCAGCCTTACAGCAACTGAGTCTTGCTTGAGAATTGGCACTTTCTATAGCGACGATGAGGCTCGCAGAAGGCTCTTGAGGTGTAATTCACTCTAAAACAGCGCTCACCTAATAAACCATCCTAATATTATTATTCAACTTGCCAATTCTTCTTCATTCATGAAGCATTATGATACTCCATAGATAATGCGCACCCACGTTGTTATTCACAAAACATTTTATCCATATTATCTAGATTTTCAGCAGTAACTTCGTGAAAGTTCATTTTAATACAATAAAATAAAAATTGCTTTGTTTTAATTCACATGAGTTTATTTTTGGACACGACCAGTTTCCTAACAAGCAACGGTCATTCTGAATTCGCCAACCCCATCATTGAGTCTAACCATTCCTTCCACACTCACAAGTTAAAACTCCTTCACCCCATTCCCCACAAAGGTAAAGTTATGAACAACTTTGAAAACCTAGAAATCCAAAAAAATATCAATTCAGAAAATAATCTCCTATATAATATCCTATTTCCTAACACTTCACCTCTACTTTCTATGTTTCCTATTACGCCCCGCCCACATACAACTTCCCCCTCCCCTTCTGTAATTTAAATCCTTGCTTCGTAATTCTGTATTCTGTGTTAGTTTCTATTTACACCTGAAGATGGGAGGTACTGCTTCTCCCGAAACTGGTCGTGTCCAAAAATAAACTCATGTGAATTAAAACAAAGCAATTTTTATTTTATTGCATTTTATCCATAGCTGAACCATGGATCATCTATCTATAATCTCTACAATCTAAGTTGCAAAGATATATTACATTTAAGATTTATATTAAACGTATTCCTACAAGGAGACACATTTAAGTTTGCACTTAAACATGCCGAATGTGAAACTACAATATAATACCCAATTTCAAATGAACATAAGCCCTGCAACTCTTGCCGACCTTTTCTGAAACAGGGGTGACATTGACAAAATGAACCATTTTTTACAGTATGGGTGGTCAGCCTCATACCAACTTATAAGTGAAGAATCATCGATTTTTTTATATGGAAAATTCACGTTAGCCATGGATTAGCTGCGTGTGAATAACACCGCTAGACACAAAAATATAATGTTCTTTCATTCAGTCATTAGTTGCAGTTCTGCCAGCAAGATAATAAAATTAAACCACAATTAATATATTTTAAGTAGGCTGCTGTGACCCATCTATAATGTTTGACCATCAAAAGGCGTCATATTTTAAAATCTCATTTTAACAAATGTTTTTGACATGACACTTATTCAGCTTTTGTCAACATTTTATTTAACAGTTCAGATGCTTTATAAATGAAGGACTTATCTTTAATCTATAATCTAAGTTGCAAGGATATATTAACATTTAAAGCTTTCAAATGCATGCCCACAAACAAACACGTGTAGTTCGCGCTTACAAATGCTGAATGTGTACTTACAAATAAAATCCAAACCTCAAATCAAAATAAACGCTACAACTTTTGCTGACCTTCCCTGACACAGGGGTGACATTGGCAAAGTGAACCAGTTTTATCATACATACGTATCAATGCTATTATTACGAACTATGAGTTTGTGTGTACGTGAGCCTAAGCAAGCTGGTGTGTTGAACAATCTGGCTCTAGTATGATCCATTATTCGGAGTATTCGTACGTGGGCGTAAGCAGGTTGGTGTGCTTGTGGAGCAAACCACTATAGAAGAATCTGGAATACACCAGAAACGTCCATAATTATGAACTGAATAAATATAACCGCAATGTTATTTTTTATGGTTTGTGTATAACACTGAAAATTCATATTGATTTATTTTTTAGATTTTTTAGAAACAAATTCCAATAAAATATGAAAAATAAATTGATCTCTTCTGAAAAGAAACAATGTTTTATTTGGAATTTGTTTCTAAAAAATAAATATATGTGTATTACCGCAATGGTGCGGAGAGCCAGGTCGCTTAAAACATTATGATGCGAAGTCGATACAGGCAGAATACGAAAAGTAATCAGTACATTGTACAGAAATTTCCGAAATAGCGAATGAATGGGATATCCAGAGTCATAATAGAAGGAGAGCTTATATGAAAAATGTTATGACTCTGGATGAAATGAAAGAAGTATGTAAGGACCGAAAAAAATGACGGTTGATCTGGAATGCTGGCGTTAAAGGCTGAGGCTTTAATTTTTACTTTTTTATAGAACATGTTTTGTAGGTTTTAATTTTAATTGTTTAATTGTTTAGTGTGTGTTCGTTTTATATACTTAAATGTAATTAATTGTTTTGTATTCCTTGACTTATAGGTTGGTATGAGGCTGACCACCCATACTGTAAAAAATGGTTCACTTTGCCAATGTCACCCCTGTTTTAGGGAAGGTCGGCAAGAGTTGCAGGGCTTATACTCATTTGAGATTGGGTTTTTATATTGTAGGTCCACATGCGGCATGTGTTAGCGCGAACTTATACATGTCTGCTTGTGAGAATGCGTTTAATATGAATCTTAAATGATATAATATATCTTTGCAGCATAGATTTAGATTTAGACATTGTAAACCGATATTGTGTAAAATAAATAAATCGCAGTTTAATAAATAAAAGAACCCTCCATAAAATCATAGCCCTATGTTTGAGTAAATTTTGCGCAACTCTTGCCCCCTTTCCCTGAAATAGAAATTGCATTATTGCAAAAGGGAATGATTCTTTTACATTTACATGCAATTGATACAGCGTCGGACCAACTTGTAACTTATGAAGCATTTGTTATTGAATCAAAATTACATCATACGAGTATTTTTTCTTCATCACTCAATGTCAAGTGGCTGATAAAGTCAAGTGGATTATACAAGCCGTGATCATAATTATTATACAAATTTAATCCTTCGTAGTTACACCCAGAGGAAATGGCGCGATATTTCATCAGTTCAGTGCAGTTCTGTATCACTGGCTCTAGCCGCCATCGGGCGTTTTGATCGGCCGCCAAAATTTTGCGCAATATTTCGGGATTGTTAAAATTCTACAATGGCAAAACATCATCATCATCACTAGCACGCACGCACGCGCACGCTGCCATCGGCTAGCGACGGAACATCGTACCAACTCACTTATCACTACGTCATTATCATCTCTAAAAAACAAGTCATCGTTGTCACCAAATACCCAATTACGATGCCATTATTGTCACCAAATTGCGGACGGCGTAGCATACAACATCACTTACTACTAGTCATTATCATCGCCGAAAACATCGTGGTCACCAAATTACCAATTACGATGTCATTATTTGACACCATAATAAAGTCACTATTGTCACCAAATCGCGGACGGAATAGCATACCAAATTACGTATTTCTACGTCATTATCATATCCAAAAACAAACTCATTGTTGTCACCAAATCTTCAATTAAGTATCATGTTATTTGTACAAAATTCCCAATAACTATTTAACCAATGTTACTTATAATCAAGTCTTTATTGTCACCAAATCCCCAATAAATCTAAAATCTTACATACATTTTTAATTATTGTAATCAACGATCAAGCCAGTTTAGTTTGGTTTACAATGATCAAGCCAGTCACCGAATTCCTTATGGTCTTGTCATTAATATCACCACATTTCCACGATATAATGATAAAACAGCAATTAACATGTTATTGTTATTGTCAAATTACTATTATCACCCAATCACCAATAATACCACGTCATTGTCATCACCGAATCAGTAATCACCACGTATGACTTAATGCGTCACTTATCGAAAGACACACCCTAAATTATTAATTGACTTCAAATGGCAATTCGTGTGCAAAGTTTATTATTATTATTATTATTTACTTATCACCGAACCCAATATTGTCAAATCATTGAATCACCAAATCAATAATTATTGCTTTTATTATCGCCAAATGACAAGTTATAACCTGTAATTATTATCACGAAATCACTAATGATCGTGTAATTTTTATCAAGAAATCAGCAATTATTGACACGTCATCAAAATTACCAAATTTGTATAATTTGTGTATCACGTTCCAATTGACGTTAATTATCAATAGACACCTTCAAATATTTAATAATTAATTTGAAATTACAATATACGAGTGTAAGTTTTTTTCCCTACATTTTTATAAAGGAGTGTCTGCTAGGTATCTCTTTATCTCTAGCTATTTCTGAGTGATAGGTGAGTTGGGTGCATACATTTTATTATTTTTAAAACCGCGTCATTTCTGTCACCGAACTGTCACAAAAACATTGATTTCTACCAAGCTTAGCTAACACCTACATATTGCAATTAGTCATCATTATCACCCAATCATTTATCACCAAGGCATTATTACCACCAAATTCCATTATAAATTTAAATATTTGTTAGTTAAAATTCACGTTGAGTTTTTTTGTTGTACCCAACTACTTTCAGAAGAAGCAGTAACTCCCATCTTCAGGTGTAAAAAATATATTTATCGTCACCAAATCCATTCCTACCAAGTATTACCACTTCATCACCATCACCTAACTTCATGACTAAGTCAGTATTGTCACCAATTAGCATCAACAAAATCATCAATCACCACGTCAATTTTGACACCACAAAACCTGGATCTGACAAGGTTTTTTCGCCAATCATATTTCAATATATTTTGAAGTCATCTTCAATATTTTTAACAACTTAAATAAACGCCTTACATGCGCTTACATCAGCTGTTAATGAGATAAAAAATATATACACAGCACATGACTTGAATAAATAAATAAAAAATAAATCCAAACCATCTGATGTGTCCTCATTAATTTATTTGCCAAAGCTGTTTTTATCTTGGAAAAGTCGCTGCTAGTTTTTATTTTATTTTCAAGGTCAACGATAATCTAAGGCGCAAAGATATATAACATTTAAGCTTCGTATTAATAAATGCATGCACACAAGCATACACGTGTAAGTTAGGGAGTACACATGCTGCATGTGTTCTTACAAATTAAATTCCAAACCTCAAATAAACCCTGAAACTTTTCTGGGCCTTCACTTCCCTGAGCCTTCAGAAACAGAAACAGGGGTGACGTTGGCCAAGTGAACCATTTTTTCTACAGTATGGGTGGTCAGCCTCATATCAACCTATATGTCGAGGAATAAGTATTTATTCTATTTAGTCCGACTCAGTTCTAGTCATGCTTTAACCAAATTTTCATAGGTATTTTTATCTTTTATTTATTTTTGAACTATTTCTTTTTTACTTTTTTCTGAAGACAATAAAATACTGTTTCTGTTCAGACGAGGATAGTACTTGATAGTAAGTGTGCCAAAGTATGCACAAACGTGAACCTTCAGCAACCTATCTCTTCTTATTGGCGGAATTTCGTCAACTTAGTGCTTGTTTGTTTTATGTGTATCAGAAGTAAGTTGACAATAACAATACTTGTATATGTACTGGACGAATATGTCTTATGAAAATATATATTTTTTTAAAACAACTCACATTATCGTGGTTTACGTTTTTTTTGCTCAGTTTGTGTAGAATGTGATGCCATTAGAAGGTCATCTTCTTCTTTCTCTTTGCCTTATCCCATCATTTGGGGTCGGCCCTCCTTGTTCGAAGACGCCAAACTTTTCTATCCTGGCTCATCTCCTCTGTCAGGTTTCCCTTTTGCATTTCTTTTTCAATATTGGCCCGCCATGTTGCCATTGGGCGGCCTCTGCCTCTTGGTCCTGTGGGAATGCTGAGGGCTTTTTGGACAATATGTTCATTGTCTCTTCGCATCACATGGCCGAACCACCGGAATTGGGATTCTCTAATCCTGTCTGTTATTGGGGCAACCTTAAAGCTACCCCTCACGTATTCGTTCCTTATGTGGTCTAGCCTAGTGACGCCTCCAGCCCACCTCAGCATTTTCATCTCGGCAGCATGGACTTGTCGTTCATGGACGTTTTTGCAAGTCCAGCATTCTGCTCCATATAGCATGGCGGGCCTTACTGCCGTCTTGTAGACCTTGCCTTTGAATAAAATGGTAGATAAGCCAAACAAGCAATGGGGGGACGAGTTTTGCAGTCGTCGCTTTGATTCCTTCTTTATATTGTTACGAAATTAGGGTTCAAAAGTCTTTCAATTAAAAATACTGGTCTTCTTATACAGTTGTTTATTTTACACTTTTAATAATTTATTTTCACAAAGGTAATCTCGACTATTCCATTACACTTGGTTTCTGTTCACTGGTTATTAGTTCAATGTACACAGTTGTAAAGCTTGTATGAAACTGGCTCTGCAAGCAACTCCCCCCCTTTCTTATACTCTTCAAAACAGTACAATCTAGGTCTATATTCGCTAGACAGTTCCAGAAAGGCGTAGTAATCATTATTTCTCGATGCTTCAAGTATTTTTATTCATTGATTCCTACCCACACAATATAATACAGAATTACAATAATTATAACTAATACCTATTCTAATATTTACATAACAATATAATTTGTTTTCTGCTGTTGCTTACATATCTTTATTTTTTGTATATTTATATATTTCCTTTTCTCAGGATCGTATTTCTTTCGAATTTAGCTTTAATATATATTTACGGCTGGTTACGTATTGCACCCTCCGCGTGACTAAGCTGGAAAAAAGTTTTTTTTGTTAACTTTCATCTCTCTGCTCACATGCCTCTTCAATTTTGTCTATTTCTGGCAAAACCACTCCTTTACTGACATGGACAAATCGTTTCATCAATTTTGGAGTTTCCCCACGCATATTTTTCTTCTATCTCACCCACTTGTGTAAACTACGAGTATGATTCATCATTGTTTTTGGGACAGAAAGTTGTTGAACCATATGCCATTAAAATGTTGTTTTCCATATAATAATTATACTCTCAGTTGCAAAGATATATTGACATTAAACGCTCACATTTAATGCACACCCACAAGCAGACGTGTGAGTTCACATGCTGCATGAGTACAAACAAAATAAACGAAACCTCACATGAACCTTGCAATTCCTGCTACCTCTCCCTGAAATTGTTGTGGCAAAAATGAACCAAGTTTGTACAGCATGGGGGGTCAGCCTCATACCATCCTATTAGTCAAGGAACTGTCTGCTTGTGGGAATACATTTTTTGTGAATCTTATCTAATCTAATCTAAGTTGCAAAGATATGTTACATTGGAGATTCACATTACATGCATTCTCACAACCAGACACGTACAAGTTCGCGCTTGCACATGCCTCATGTGAACCTACAACATAAAAACCAAATCTCCAATGGACATACACCCTGCAACTCTTGCCGTCCTTCCCTGAGACAGGGGTAACATTGGCAAAGTGAACCATTTTTACAGCATGGGTGGTCAGCCGCATACCAACCTATAAGTCAAGGAAATCTTAAATGTTATTGTATCTTTTAAATTCAGATTAAAGATTGCACCTATTTTATGTTCCACGCCCTAACATGCTTCTATATTCTATGCTAGTATTATTTAGGCAACAATTACATCACTAACCTGCTGTCCTAAAGTACTAGTATACTGTTTAGGTCAGAATAAGCTATCACAGCAAGCCAGCTTTTTTCGGGTTGTCGTGTTTTAGCACAAGGTCGTTGAAAAACCATCCAAATGCACAAATTGAAAAAAAAACCTAAATATTTAGAATAATAAAGTATTTTTATCATGAGAAATCCGTCAACTATGAAGGTAAATTGTTCTTTTTATGTATTTCTAATAACGAATGTAGAACTACGTAGTTTTATGTTATAATATGAATTGTGTACGGCTAAGGCACGTTCATTATTCATTATAGCGTGACTGTGAAAAATAAATTAGTGTAATTTGTGGATAAACCATAAACAATTTATTAATTTCATATACGCGTTACTGGAGCCGGCAGTATACTATATCTGTGCATTGATTCTTCAAAAAACGTATTTGAGCTACACATATAGTCTAACTTCTTGTCTCGATATATCCGTAGGGGACGCATATGGCGATCGTAACTTATTTATTTTTACAGGTAAGGGGCCGGCCTAGCGCCAATCACTTCCGTCGAAGTTGGAGTCGACCAGCTCCAGTGGGGTGGTGGTACTCATTTCTTGTGAAGGCTGAGTAAACCTTGCCGGTATTTTTTTTTTGTGAAATTTAAAGAATAGTTAAAATCTTCCGATTATTTTCTTCCGGTATTTATTTTTCTTGACCAATAGGTTTTTATAAGGTTGGCCTCCTTTAACACACTCTTGATAATCTATTATCTAATTTGCGAGGATGTATTCTTCACATTTTACATTTTAGATTTATATTTAGTGTACGCCCACAAGCAGATACGTGTTAGTTGGCGCTTACACATGCTGCATGTGTACCTACAAAATAACAAAAATCTCAGATGAGCATTTACCCTGTAAGTCTTTTGCTGAAATAGGGGTGACGTTAGCAAAAGTGAACCGATTTTTACAGCATTAGAGATCACCCTCATAACAACCTTTCATATTAGTCAAACCATACACTAAAAATAGGTTCTTTTTGTCAGTGCCACCCCCTGTTTCAGATAAAGTCGACAAGAGTTGCAGATTTAATGTTGAATTGGCGTTAAAAGTTTTTAAATATTTTTTCTGTCTAATTACACATGCAGCGTGTGCTAGCGCGAACTTACACGTGTTTGCTTGTAGGCGCACATTAAATGTTATTCCTGAAATATTAAGTATTCATATATATTTGCAACTTAGATTACAGATATGGGGCCGTCCATAAATTACGTCATCGATTTTGGCCGATTTTCGACCCCCCCCCCCCCCTTACAATCATCCTAGTCTTTATCTAATGACCCCCCCTCCCCCTCTTGCTATAATAATGGATGAGCATAATAATTAATAATGTTATATTACTTACATAGAATTTTGAATATTTTGTAGAAATTGGTATTTACAAGAACGACGTCACTTTTGGTACTCCTACATCATTTACCATCATCCGCAGACCAGACTCCCCCCCCCCCCCCCCCTAAATGCGAATGACGTAATATATGGACAGCCCCTTATTAGATTAATGCTTTCTTATGTATAAGACGTTAATGTCGAGGATTTAACCCGCGGGTAGATTATGCGAAATAAAATAATAAAAACACGAGTTCAAGGTTGAATTGTGATTATATTATTGTTATTAGTTAGCAAGGGGTCCTGATAACATATTCCAAAAAGCAAAAACAACAAATACTGATAGCTAACACGCAACATTTGATTTAATTATGAAATACCAATGGGTTGTCTGTATTTTCAATTTTATTTTATAACTTGCAGTACAGATGCACACGGCTTAAACTGAGTTTAGATGAAAGGTAAAGGAGGACGCAGTTATGACTGAGGCTTTCAAACTAATAAAACAAAGGGTTTTATTTTGTTTTTCTTCAAAAAAACAAAATAAAACTTTTTGCAATTCAGCCAATTTCACATTGAACTATCAGAAGTGATGTTTTTCAAGATGGATAATAAGCTACGCATAACTTCTTGCATCGTTTACTACGGAGGGGCATGTGGCGAGAGGAGCCTATTTATTTTTACAGGAAAGGGGGTCGGCCTGTTGAAGTGGGGGTTTCCCAGCCCCCGTCTTGTCTGGTACTCATTTCTTGTGAAGGCTGAGTAAACCTTGCCAGTATTTTATTTTGGGTTTGAAATATACACCGAAACGGGAAATCATTTCAGACACCCTCGCACACAGGGTCAAAAGTGGAAATTAGGCCGACAAAAATGTAATTAGGGTAACAGCTTGATTTTAGGATTAGGAATATAGTATTATTACTTATTTATAACTATAATAAAGTAAAAGAAAGTCATTATCAACTCAATTTGTGTATTTACAAGCCGTAAATGAACAAAGAAAGATTGATGAAAGGATTAACAGAAGTTTCACCGACAGTAAGAAGGAATTTTGGAGGTGGATCAATGCGGATAAAAATAAATCTTCTGCATTGACCACTCCGGGAGTCAAAAGTGCTGCCGGTGAGATGGTATGGGAGAATGAAGAAGTATGCAAGAGATGGAAGAACTATTTTCAAGAAATTTTTGGTCAGGGTGAAAGAAGAATTTATGAACAGATAGATGAAGAGAATGAATTGAATATTTTGAAAGAAGAAATGAAAGTGTCTATTTCACGTCTGAAGAATGGGAAGTCTGCTGGGTTTGATGGTATAAATGGTGAAATGTTGAAAGCAGGAGGTGAATGTGTGATAGATTGGATGTACGAATTATGTAAGCTTTGTGTGAATGCAGGAGTAGTACCGATGGATTGGAGGAAGGCAGTCATTGTTCCCATTTACAAAGGTAAAGGGGACAAAAAAGACTGTCAGAACTTCAGACCAATCAGTCTACTCAGTATACCAGGAAAAGTCTTCTGTAAGGTGATTATAAAAAATGTGATTCTGACTACTAGTGAAAGGATTTCCGATATACAGTCCGGCTTTATGGCCGGTAGAGGCTGTGTTGATCAGATTTTTACTCTACGACAACTTGTTGAAAAACAATTGTCGATGAGGCGGAGGCTGTTCACGGCCTTTGTAGATCTGGAAAAGGCTTTTGACTCAGTGGACAGAGGTATGTTATGGGATGTTTTGAAAGCATACGGAGTGAATGGGGCTCTCCTAGGTGCGGTGCATGCAAACTATGAAAATAGTAAGGCATGTGTCCGTATTGATGGTGAGTATAGTGAGTGGTTTGAAGTGTATAAGGGTGTGAGGCAAGGATGTGTGATGAGTCCATGGCTATTTAACATAGTTATGGACAAGTGTGTCAGGGATGCTAGACTTAATGATTGTGGATTGATGATAGGAGAGAGCAAAGTGAGTGTTCTACTGTATGCAGATGATGCAGTTCTTGTTTCTGATTCAGCAGTAGAATTGCAAACAATGCTCTCTAGATTGAATGAAGCTTTGTTAGGTAACCATTTGAAGTTGAATGCAAGTAAGACGAAAGTATTGATTTTTGAAAGAGATGATGAAAATATGAATTATGAATTTAAAATTAATGGAATGAATGTTGATGTCGTAAATGAGTTTGTATACCTGGGAAGTAAGTTTGAAAAAGATGGAAGAATGACCGGTGAGTTTGAAAGAAGAATAATGAAAGGCAGGTGTGTACTGGGTGCGACCGCTTGCATCGCCAGGAACCAAAATCTCTCAAAAAATGTTAGATTGGCGGTGCACGGTGGTATACTAGTGCCAACCTTGATGTATGGAAGTGAAGCCTGGACGGTGAGTGAAAGGGAAATTAGTAAAGTCCATACAGTAGAAATGGACTATCTAAGAAGTATGATTGGGAAAAAACGAAGTGACAAGGTGAGGAATGATTTTGTAAGAGAAGAATGTGGTGTAAGGGAAAGTGTGAAAGTGAAGATTAAAAGAAGTATGTTAAGATGGTTCGGGCATTTGGAGAGAATGAGTGATGATAGATTGACGAAGAAAGTATATGTTGCTAGAATAGATGGATGTCGTGGTAGAGGAAGACCGAGAAAAGTATGGAAGGATCAAATCTCTGAAATAGCGAATGAATGGGAAATCCAGAGTCATAATAAAAGAAGGACTTGTATGAAAAAGATTATGACTCTGGATGAAATGAAAGAAGTATGCAAGGACAGGAAGAAGTGGCGGCTAATTTGCAATGCTGATTTTTAATGTTGGTTTATTGGCTTGCTACATTTTTTGCATAAGACATTTCTTTTTTTTTTACTTTTTTTTGTATAGATTTATTTTTAAGGTTTTGTTGTTTTCTTATACTTAAATGTTATTTTTACTTGTATTCCTTGACTTATAGGTTGGTATGAGGCTGACCACCCATACTGTAAAAAATGGTTCACTTTGCCAATGTCACCCCTGTTTCAGGGAATGTCGGCAAGAGTTGCAGGGCTTATGTTCATTTGAGGTTTGGATTTTATTTGTAAGTACACAATCAGCATTTGTAAGCGCGAACTACACGTGTTTGTTTGTGGGCATACATCTGAGAGCTTTGAATGAATATATCCTTGCAACTTAGATTATAGATTATAGATTATAGAAATGAACAATTATATGTATTTTATTTATACTTTTTTCATTAACACTGTAGACATTCATTATGTATTTTTTTTTTAAATAAAAAAACATGTTTTTATTTACTTTATTCAGTTATATATATTTTGTTAATTAAGCTTTTTGAAAATATTCACATTTTCATCTTCAGTTTACTTTCATAACCTCTTTTGTGTTATGAAAGTAAACTGAAGATGAAAATGTGAATATTATCGAAAAAATTATTCTTAAAAAAATTTAACTCAATAAAGAAGATTAAAATATGGTTTCTCATTAAAATATATTCATAAATATATGTATAGGTACCTAGATTGTTATCTAGGTACCTATATTTTTAAAATATTTATATCATACTCTATTTATACATAATCCAATAAGTTGTAAAATAAAAAGCTATCATACTTAATTTAGACATAATCAAATAGGTTTTTAACTATTAACGGCTTCAGCATCATCATAGTCATGGCCGTCCTCGCCATCTTCATCGTCATCTTCGCTTTGATAGTCGAAAGTTGGCATTCTCAACATTTGTTTTACAATTTCATTGTAATTTTTCCCTTGTTTTTTAGTTAGGTTTTTATGGCTTGAGATAACTGGATCTGATATTATCAGTACTTGTGCTGCTGATCTTTTGCCAGATTTTATGAGAGTGGCTTCTGCTGCCGAGCATAACCTTTCAGGAGAAAGTTCTGAGACCAATAACTTCAGTTTTCTTTGCTTGGTACGTTCAGAACTTGCTTTAAATACCTTTTTTGGTGGACCACGTTTTTTATCCACTGAAGGGATATTCTTCAAAGTAGATGGTAATTTCTTAAAAATGATCTCTTCAGAAAGCCAATGGCCATGCTTGTTGTTAAAGCGCTGAAGTGTGTATCTGCATTCACGCCATTTTATGAAAATTTTTGCTACGAACACTTTCAGATCATTTTTAATCTTGTTTATTAAAAGTTCAGATGAGTCCACAACACTAAACTTGTCCAACACATACTTAAGTAATCGTTCATTGCACTTAAATGACAAAAAATTATAAAATATATTATCTCTTAACAATAAAAAAAGTTCAGATCGTGTCACTTTCAATTCCTGCGGAGCGGGCTCAGAGCGACTACCTGGAAAAAAAAGTATTTTTTAAACAAAGGGGGAATTAGGAGGACTGGATTTTTACATCATTGTTAAGTTTATGTGTTATACTATCTAGAAAACAATGAAATATAGTGGAACTCTATGGAACTTTTTTCTGAAGTCTCTTCATATAAGTGATTTTAAACTTTTATTTCGTTAAAGAAAGGCTTAACGTTAAGCAAAATTTCTACGATAAATATTCAAACTAACATTGAAAATAAGATATCGTTTAATAAACCATACCTGACGCCTCAGTATTCATGTTAAACTTTGCACAATTACTTTTCACAAGGAACATAAAACTCGCGTGTTACTCCGACAAATTTTCGGGTGCAACTAACCTGTCTGAGCGTAGAAAAAATGGACAATGAATAGCGCCGCCTTGCGGGCTATTGTGTAACTATCCAGGATTTTTATTATCTAGATTAAGTGAATGGTCTAATGAAGCATCCGAAATAATAATTTTTAGGTAGGTTCAAGACTTAACGAAATCGTATTTTTGTCGTCGTAATGTTGACTTTGGACCCTATGTGCCTCGGTGGGATTCAAACCTGAGCTCTCGCCATGGAATGCAAGTATTCTACCAATTGAGCTATCGACCGGACCTTTTCCGATTTTTATCTTGACTTATAGGTTTGTATGAGACTGACCACCCATACTGTAAAATGATTCACTTTTCCAATATCACCCCTGTTTTCAGGTAAGGTCGGTAAAGTTGCAGGGCTTATGTTCATTTGAGGTTTGGTTTTAATTTGTAAGTACACATGCAGCATTTGTAAGTGCGAACTCACACGTGTCTGGCATGCATTTAATATGAGTTTTAAATGTTGATATATTTTTGCAACTTAGATTATAGACTTAGATGTACATGGCTTGAACTGAAATGATGAAAGCTAAAGGAGGGCGCTTTTGTAACTTAAATACTTTCAAACTTATAAAATCGACGGGTTTTATTTTGTTGTTCTTAGAAAAAAATACTTATAAAATTTTAGCAACTCAGCCGACTTCACATTGAACTATCAAAAGTGTCGTTGTACAAGATGGTGATATTCCGATTTTCACCACGTTCAGTTAAAGCCGTGTCGATCCGTCTCTGTTATTCTGAGATTACTTGGGGAAAAAAAATGAAATACTGCCAACTCAATAAACTATACCCTTAGTACGAGTTGCAAAACTTGAGTAAGTAAAGTTTACGGAAAATATTAAAGCGTGATTTCTCCCAAAATCTGCCGTTTTTGTTTCTTAAACTTTGTGGTTTTAGCAAAAGAGTTACAGTGATGAAGAAAATCAAGTTCAAACAAACAAAAACGGGATATTTTGGGGGAAATCACTCTTTAATAATTGCCGTAAACTTTACATTACTCAAGTTTTGCAACTCGTACTAAGGGTAATTACTGTTTCGCTGAAACAATGTTTACGAGTAGGTATATCTGTTTTTCTGTGATTTGCATAGTTTGTACAAGAGAACATCACGAGACGTTTAGTCCTCCTTTATCTGATACGGCGTGGTACGAGCGTTATTAGTTTACTGCCCGCCTAAAGTACAGCGCCATTTGTAAATGAGAATAAATTACAGCTAATGACATACGCCATTATGTGCCAGCGTCGGAATCAGCTGGTTACATGTAGTGTCCGACCGAAAGTGTACTTTCACTTTCGGCCGAAAGCCGTAGCCGAATTTCGGCAAAATTCTACTTTCGGCAGAAAGCCGAAAGCCGAAGCCGAAAGCCGAAAGCCGTAGCCGAAAGTATGTATATTATTTAAGTGCCTAGTTAGTTATGCATTATTTAGTTAGAAGGATATGCAAGTAACAATAAAAGGTGTTTACAATTCTGGGAACATTTTTATTTAATGCAAAACTATATGCAATTTTTTTTTAAATTACTAATAGGTAGGTACAATTATTAATAATTAAAAATCAAACAAATTAAAAAACTTAAAAAACTTTTCATGTTTCTTTCATCGCCTAATTAAGTTAAACAAATGCAACAAAAATACTTTATATAAGAAATTAAATGAAATGAAAATAAAACAATTATAAAAAACGGTAATAAAAAAAACTTTTCATGTTTAAGTCAACGCCCAATTAGTTATACAGGGCGTAAACGACCGTCAAGTCAGTCAATCTTCTTATTTTAAACTACATATGTTCTCCATATGTTGTGTATGTGTAGTACACGAATATGAAAGAATTTTTCAATTTATTTAAGATTTTTTAAACTTTTATTCGTCTAAAGGCCGCCAATCGCGTTGCGGCGTTCGCGTCGCGTTGCGTGCGCGCGGGTGGTCGGTTTGTCTGCCTAACTTTCGGTTGGGCCGAAAGTGACCACTACTTTCGGCCGAAACCGTAAATTTGCCGAATGTGGCAAATATTGGCCGAAAGGCCGAAAGCCGAAAGCCGAAACCGAATATTCGGTCGGACACTAGTTACATGTAGGAACAGCACAGCGACAAATCAACACAAGACGTTACATCGCATGACAGAACAGCACAGTGACAAAACAGCACAGTGACAAAACAGCACAGTGACAATACAACACATGACAGAACAGCACAGTGACAAAACAACACATGACTTAACATCACATGACAAAACAGCACAGTGACAAAATAACACATGATTTAACATCACATGACAAAACATCACATGACAAAACAGCACATGATAGAACAGCACAGTGACGAAACAACACATGACTTAACATTACATGACAAAACAGCACAGTGACTAAACAACACATGCCTTAACATCACATGACAAAACATCACATTACAAAACATCACATGACATAACAGCACAATGACAACGCATCACATGACAGAACAGCTGCAAAACAACACATTACGTTACATGACAGAACAAGTCAAGGAATTCATACTTCAAAGTGAATTTTAACATTGTTTATTGTGCATTATATTTTCTTTTATTATTTGTATCTAAGCGCCTTTGTAGTGACACATTGTCATAAAAGGATCTATATAAATTCTGTGTTTATTATTATTATTATTAAGGTCCATACTCACATAGAAGTGTGGCATTTTCCCCCTGAGATAAAAATACGTAGTAACTTATATTTGTGCTGAGCCCATCCTATAGAGATTGTATACTGTGTGAACACAACTTGCAACTGACCAGCTGATATTTCCAGGGTGGCAACAATGCAGGCCACACTGTGGTGGTGGACGGCACCGAGTTTGACTTCCACCTGCTGCCCAGCGGCATCATCAACCCGCGCTGCAAATCTGTCATCGGTAAGTTGCACCATGACCAACAGGAAATGCAAGGTGCGGGGAAGAAGAGAAGAGAGGGATGAATGTCGAGGAGATGAAAGATGTGTGCGGAGACAGAAGAAAATGGAGACACATCTGCAACAAAGGAATGGCGGCTGGATACAAGTACACATGGGGATAGTCTTAGAAGAAAAAAAAACACTAAATATCTAGGAAGACTTCTACAAGCCTTATTTGGACAGTTTGTAGTCTAGTGGTAAACACTACGCACATGTAATTGAAAGTTGTATATATTTGTCGGGGTTATAGCCGCGGGAGCCAAGAGGGCTGATCTTTCTAGCGTGTTTCGAATGGAACAACGTTGGTTCGATCCCCGCTTGGGTCACTTGACCTTAACTTTGACCCTGGTTCAACAGATGTTATTGGGTAATTATTATTTAATAATTCATTAATAATAAACAATAATGAATTATTAAATGATGATATTAATACCTCTTTCTGGCCAGGCAGAATAGGTTGGTGAATTGCATTCCTCTTCACAAATCTATTTTTTTCAAAAAAAAAAAAAAAAGTTTGTTGGATCGGTTCCTGGCAGAGCGCAAAAAAATGAACATTTGATTTTCAAATTGTGCTCTGCTGGGTCGAAAAAATCACATCTCTTTACCAAAAATCCGGCCACCAAAGGTCCATTTGGCCTTACAGATATTGCAAACTAGATCAGAGGTCGGTAACCTTTTGAGTCGCAAGAGACAAAAATTACAATTCATAAAATTTCAAAGTTTGTTAAAAGAGCCACAAATGTTTTCTTGCCAACAATAATAGGGGGGGGGGGGGAGCGAGTACAAGAGGCTGAAAGATAGAATCGGCGCTATCTATCTATCTATAATCTAAGCTGCAAAGATATGTTCACATTTAAGGCTCATATTAAATGCATGCCCACAGACAGGCACATGTAGGTTCGCGCCTACACATTCTGCATGTGTGCATACAAATAAGCAAAATCTCACATGAACATAAACCTTGCAACTCCTGCCGCCGTTCCCTGAACCGAGGTGGCATTGGCAAAAGTGAACAGATTTTTACAGCACGGGTGGTCAGCCATATACCAACCTATCAGTCAAGGCGCTCATCCTCGTTAATCGATTCAGAACGATTTTAAATATATTTTTGTAAATAAATAATATTTAATTTGAAACTAAAGAGCCGCAGCTTCACATTCAAAGAGCCGCATGTGGCTCGCGAGCTGCAGGTTGCCGGCCCCTGCACTAGATGCATTCTGCCACCACTCTGTCCGGTTTGTCTACAGTTTTTTTTTATCCAGCGCTGGGTCAGAAGTCAGTAGTGTACGGAGATGTATGAAAGCTTTCACTCAGTAACTTTAACTGTAGCGTTGTCGCCGTTCCACTAGGGGTGGTCAGAGCCTTTGAAGTGTCTCCTCCACTTATCCTGTCTTGACATACACAGATTACCAGGTAATAATAATAATATTAGGCTGATTTATTTGGTGTGAAGTCTGTTTTTGTGTGAAGCACACCTCAAGAGCCCCTCTACGAGCTTAGTCGTCGCTGTAGAAAGCGCCAATCTCAAACAAGACCCAGTTGGTATGAGGCTGGATGGACTTATGGTGAACAGTCTTTGGTAAAGGCAGATTAATCAACCTAGCGAAGAGCGAATTTGTAATATGAAATATTTTTTCGTGCTTCGCCGGGATTCGAACCCACATCCTTCCAATTACGGTCCGAAGTGTTAACCACTAGACTACAAACCGGTCAGTGGTACCTGACAAACACAGTTTGTTCGGTTCGTTTTTCACTGTGAGTGAAATGGGCCCTACAGTAATGGTATTCTATAAAAACATCAATAATTATCACTTTCTATAGCAATGGCTAAGCTCGCAGTGGATTCTAGAGGTGTGATCTTAACACAATCAACGCTCACCTAATACATCATCCTGACTTTAATTATATTTCATTCTCATTTGAAAGGAATAATTTCTAATACTTCCTCCTCTAGGAAATGGAGTTGTGGTCCACCTGAGCAGTCTGTTTGAGGAGCTGAAGAAAAACGAGGAGAAGGGCATGAAGGACCTGCAGAGCCGGCTCATCATCTCCGACAAGGCGCACATCGTCTTTGACTTCCACCAGAAGGTAGCCACTCAGTCATTGCATTCTATTCCACTTGTCTTGTCAGAGCAGAACGTTATGAGGTGTTGAAGAACACTCGAGATAAGCTTTCATTTTATTCCAAAACACCGTTTACACAGTTAAGATCCTGGGCTGGAAGTCTCATCACCACAACAAATTTTATCTACCAAATATTGGTAACAAATTATTATAATATATAAACCAAATATTGGGTCCGGTCGATAGCTCAGGTTGTAGAGTGCTTGCATTCCATGCCGAAAGCTCGGGTTCGAATCCCACCGAGGGTGTCAGAAATGATTTCCCGTTTCGGTGTTTATTTCAAACCCCAAAATAAAATACCGGCAAGGTTTACTCAGCCTTCACAAGAAATGAGTACCAGCACTCTCGGGAGCTGGGAAACCTCCACTTCAACTGAAGTGGTTGGCGTAAGGCCGGCCCCCTTACCTGTAAAAATAAATAGGTTCAACTCACCACATGCGATCCCTTCGGGGATAACGCGGCAAGAAGTTACACTGTATGTGTAGCTTAGTTTAAATTAAAATATAAAAAATAGTAGAATAAAACAAAGTTTATTTTCATTTTTTAAATTTAAATATTACCGATATTCGGTAGGTAAGAATTACTAGTGATGAGACTTCCAGCCGTGGTCTATAATCTTAGTTGCAAAAGTATTTTGACATTTAAAATTGATATTGAATGCATGCCAGACACAAGCAGATACACATGCTGCAGGTGTAATTACAAAATAAAAACTCAAAGCATTCAGATGATAAAAATGGACACGTAAAACTATAACACTTGCGATAAAGAAACTGGAAAAAGGCTGACTACCTAATATATTAATCAGCAGTGTTATCAAGATCATCATCACGCTAGCATGGGTGAAACGTCTGGAAGCTCCAGCTCCAATGGAGCAGGGCAGCAGATCCCTGAAAGCAACTCCCCAGTATCAAAAGCCGACCGTATAAGCCTATAACTCGTAAAGTAATAATGTTTGTTGTTGTGTAGGTGGATGCCCTGCAGGAGGCGGAGAAGGGCACCAAGTCGCTGGGCACCACCAAGAAGGGCATCGGCCCGGCCTACTCCTCCAAGGCCAGCCGCAACGGCCTGCGCATGGCCGACCTGGTAGAGAGCAAAGAGGAGTTCAGAGAAAAGTAAACGGATTTGTAACTATCCACGCCTGAGGTTCATACCAATCTACTCTTACCAGCTATTAACTATCCATGCCTGAGGCTTCTACCAATTTACTCCTACCAGCTGTTAACTATCTATCTCCGAAGTTCATACTAATCTACTCTTACCAGCTGTTAACTATCCACGCCTGAGGTTCATACCAATCTACTCTTACCAACTGTTAACTATCCCTTATGTAAGTGTCCACCCCTCCATGCCATAGAGTACAATCGGAAAAATGTAACATCTCAAAATTTGCAGACGTAACTCTACTTTTAGGTTTCTATTAGGTAACGTGTAAGTAGCACTCAAAATGGTTATTATTTATGCACAATACACAAAAATAAAATAAAACATTTTAACACTGGAGAGGTCCAAGGGAAGAGTTAGTAGCATTTGTGAATATATGGGGTAGCATTTGTGAATACAGGGGGTAGCATTTGTGAATACAGGGGGTGGTATTTGTGAATACAGGGGGTAGCATTTGTGAATACAGGGGTTAGCATTTGTGAATACAGGGGTAGTATTTGTGAATACAGGGGGGAGCATTTGTGAATACAGGAGGTAGCATTTGTGAATACAGGGGGTAGCATTTGTGAATACAGGGGGTGGTATTTGTGAATACAGGGGGTAGCATTTGTAAATACAGGGGTTAGCATTTGTGAATACAGGGGTAGTATTTGTGAATACAGGGGGTAGCATTTGTGAATACAGGAGGTAGCATTTGTGAATACAGGGGGTAGCATTTGTGAATACAGGGGTTAGCATTTGTGAATACAGGGGTAGTATTTGTGAATACAGGGGGGAGCATTTGTAAATGAAGGGGGTAGCATTTGTGAATACAGGGGGTGGCATTTGGTCATAAAATATTTGAATGAAGCTTACCTAACAATTATTGTAGGAATAAAAATGCATTTAATGAGGAGTGAGTGATAAGGAACCAATGGCATTGCTATCAGTTTTATCAGAAAGTGATTTTACGTGTTGCGAGTCAAGTTTCCCTTCCTGCTACATGTTGTGATAATGTTTTATTGATAATACATATTCTATAATATTATTAATCTTAATTGTGGTGCATTATGATTGTGAAATCAAAATGAATGGCGGAGCATTTAATACAATATTTCTCTTTATTAATTTCAACTAAATTGACAATAAATGTCAATTACAATGAATGATGCCGTGTATACCTAAAACAAGTGCAACAATCTATATGGAAATGTTGCATTCACTGTTGTCAGGTACACCACGCTGCTGAAGCAGTACCAGCGCATGTTCCCCTCGCTGGAGGTGGACGTGGAGAAGGACCTGCTGGAGTGCGAGCAGTACGCGGAGAGGCTGAGGCCCCTGGTGAGGGAGACCGTGTCCCTGCTGCACAGCGCCCTCGCCCAGGGACACAAGGTGCTGGTGGAGGGGGCCAACGCTGCCATGCTGGACATTGACTTTGGTAACTAAAACTATTAGAAGGAATCTAGTCATGACATGAAAATCAATTTCGAGCTTTTGTGGTATATAATGATGATGATGGATGATTTCTTTCCTGTGGCGCCATTTAATGGTCCAGGACCATCTCAAGGGCGCCATGGCTTCTGGAAAAAAGCAGTGTCTTCAGTCCCTTTCTGAAGGTGGTGGTAGGCTGGTTCGCGCGAACACCGACGGGCAAATTGTTCCAGGCAACCGGCCCGACCACCGCATAGCTCCTGTCTGCAAAATTTGATGTGTTCGCTCTTTTGGGCACTATGACCTTGTTGACAGCAGTGAGGGCAGAGCGTAGTGGTCGTTTTGAAGGCTTATCGACAGAACATAGCTCAGCGAGACCGTTCAGGGCCCTATGTACAGTGAGACAACTTAAATTCTACCCACTCTCGGACCCTCAGCCAGTGCAGTTCTCTCAGCAATGGCGAAATAATGAAATAAAAAACAATAATGATAATGCTCACTTCTTCCTGATTTTGTGAGTTCTGTTTCTCAGGGTGAACAGATTTTTGTCTTTCACGTCTGGAAACGGGGATTTGGAAATGGTTTTTTTGCATGCAGCAAACCCACGATTTCAAAACACATTCATTCATTAGCCGTGTCTAGCGATACTTATTATCTTTCAGGACTTCATTTCATTTTAAAACTGTACCTCCTATGTATCCTCATTATTTTATTTGCTTGTGATTACTTTTTTACTCTGTCAACACGCATCCCTTTGCAGTCAGCGACAAAACGACGATACCATGTTGAAAGCACCGGTTCTCATCAGATCACCGAAGTTAAGCAACATTGGGCGCGGATCCTACTTGGATGAGTGACCGCTCAGGTACACCGCGTGTCGTTTGCATCTTGGACCGGTCCGTAGTCCAGTGGCAACACTTTCGACTCGTAAATGGAAGGTTGTGGGTTCGATTCCCGGCGGAGCACAAAAAATATACCATTTATATTTTTTAATTTGTCCTTCGCTGTCGCGGTCTGGTCGATAGCTCAGTTGGTAGAGTGCTTGCATTCCATGCCGTGAGCTCGGGTTCGAATCCAGCCGCCGAGGGTGTCAGAAATGATTTCCCGTTTCGGTGCTTATTTCAAACCCCAAAATAAAATACCGGCAAGGTTTACTCAGCCTTCACAAAAAATGAGTACCAGCCCTCTCGGGAGCTGGGAAACCCCCATTTCAACTGAAGTGGTTGGCGTAAGGCCGGCCCCCTTACCTGTAAAAATAAATAGGTTCAACTCGCCACATTCGACCCCTTCGGGGATAACGCAGCAAGAAGTAACACTATATGTGTAGCTTAGTTAGTTGTTGCTGGGTTGAAAAATTCATAAAACCTTTACCAATGACCGGTCACCAAAGGTCCATCCAGCCTTACAGCAACTGGGTCTTGCTTGAGAATTGGCACTTTGTAGCGACGACGATCAAGCTCGTAAAAAGGTTGATAGCTCAATTAATAGAATGCTTGCATTCCATGCCGAGAGCAAGGGTTCGATCTCAAAGGTTTACTCAGCCTTCACAATAAATGAGAACCAGCCCCCCCGGGAGCTGGGAAACTCCCACTTCAACTGAAAGTGGTTGGTGTGAGGCCGGCCCCCTTACCTGTAAAAATAAATAAGTTACGATCGCCATATGCGTCCCCTACGGATATATCGAGACAAGAAGTTACACTATAGGTGTAGCTTAGTTGCGTTTGCATTTTTTGTGTTCGCATCCCAATTCAATCTGGGTTTATTCAAAATAAACATCGATTGGTACTTCCTCTCAGTGTCTATTAACAAAAGCAACACTGCACTAAGCATTCAAAAACCCAGGTACAAAGGGTCAGGACATAACTTGCCAACACCAACACCTCAGCGTTACTCCCATAAGTTTCATAGACCTGAAAATTATGTGACATCTGAAGTCTCCCGCACAGGAATCCTTAAATAAAGTACACAACAGCTTAAGACTAAATAAGTTCTTTCATTTGTAATCTATTGTAATAAGCGACTATTGTTTTCCCTTGTTCAGGTACTTACCCCTATGTAACATCCTCCAACTGCAGCATTGGTGGAGTGTGCACTGGCCTGGGTCTCCCGCCCAAGGTCATCGGCGATGTGATTGGAGTGGTCAAGGCTTACACCACAAGAGTGGGGGACGGACCCTTCCCAACTGAACTGCATGAGGTTAATATCACCACAATTCTTCTCTTTTCTGCCATATTTGCTTCTACAGGATGAAGGCCTGGTGTGATGGATGATTGTATTAGGTATAGTTGGTAATTTTAATTAATAAATTATAAACCTAGTCTATGGTCAGATAGATTTGCAAGGTTTTAATCTCTGCACTGTATGAATAAATGTTATAAGAAGAAATAATCCTGCCATTATTTTTGCTGAAATCATTCTCATCTCCACAATACATCACACCTTTGTAAGAAGTCTCGACTTTCCTAGTGGTAAATAGCTAGCATTAGAACATGTCTCAATACAGTTTGCTGTATGGAGACACTGTCTGTTGGAAAAGTCGCCTATTATTATTGTTGAATTTCATGCGGTCCATTCCAATGTCAGAATGCGACAGCCATGGAGTGAACTCAATGTCTGCTTCCGCAAGCATCACCATCTGTTGAGGCAGTCTGGTAATCTGTGTTATATTACTGAACAGGAGTTGGGCAGGTTGCTGCAGTCCAGGGGATCAGAGATTGGAGTAACCACCAAGAGGGTGAGGAGATGTGGCTGGCTGGACCTCGCCGTGGTCAAGTACACCGCCATGGTCAACGGATACACCTCGTAAGCATTCGCAATTGTAATCGAAGCTTGTCTCTAAAATGCAAATACGAATAAGCCTGCATCATTCTTAAAGTGATCAACGAAATTGAATAGCATAATATCGCGCACTTGTGTTGATTAATCTGATCTATCTACTCTGTGCGAGTGTGAGTGCTAAGAAACATCAGATTATACATTTAAAACAAATAAAATATATTATTATTGTAAACAGCGCTTTGTCAAAACTATTGTAACTACATATGTGATAGACATCTGTCATTGGAGCATTGGAGATCTTATGTTTTTGGATCATGTGTTGTCTTGTATAAATTCTTTTCAGTGTTCTGTTGATGTCTTTACAAATAAATAAATAAGCTGCACATATAGTGCAACTTCTTACCATGTTGTTTGCGAAGACAGTGTATGTGGCGTGTGACAACTATTTATTTTCACAAAGGTTTCCTAGCTTCTAAGGCAGCTGACTCATTTCTTGTGAAGCTTGCTGGTATTTTTATTTTAGGTTTAAAATTAACAACAAAATGGGAAATCATGTCCGACACCCTTCGTGGGGATCGAACCCTAGCCCTCTCGCATGGATCGCAAGCATTTTATCAACTGAGCTATCGACCGGACCTTCTGATTAACTGAGGTTTTTTTTTTCTCTTGCATCAGTGTTACAAATATACAATCCTAATGGCAGCCATTTTTTAATTGTAATTGCAAGCAAAATGGCAGCCATTTTTGACAGTTCACACTGACATTCACGATTTGAAATCGCCTTCAATGAATGAAAACTGTGATGTTATTTAGTAGATGTTTCTAGTTAAAAATTATTTATTTACTTTTGAAATAACCTCAATTACTTATTCTGCTAGTTTTGAATCAAAAAGGTTTTTTTATTGTTGAAAAATAAGTTTTTCCTCTAGATGGCTTTACATCTATCTAGTTTATTGTATAAAAGGAAATTGCTTTACTTTTACAGATTGTGTTTAACCAAGCTGGACATCTTGGACACGTTAAAAGAAATCAAAATCGGAGTCGGCTACAAGGTCAACGGCAAGGAGATTGACTACTACCCGTCTTCCATCAAAGAACTCAGTTCTGTCGAGGTAAACACTTCCTCTTTTACACCTAACTCTCCTATTTTTCAGGCATGAATAATCAGATCATCTAGATTTTGTGAAAGTTCATTTTTATAAATAAAAAAACATTTTTTGTTGTTGTTATAATTGAAATTCATTTGGGGGGTTTATTTTGTATACACACCTGAAGATGGGAGGTACTGCTTCTCCCGAAACTGGGCTGGAAGTCTCATCACCACAGTAATTTTTACCTACCAAATATCGGTAATATTTGTATGAAGACTAGGCATGCAATTTTCACAAATTGCCACAAAATAAATTTCTGGTTTTCTATCAGAAGTGTTTTCTTTGATAGTTTTTAATATTTGCGTATGGAACTAAAGAGCCGCAACTTCACATCCAAAGAGCCGCATGTGGTTCGCCGCAGGCTGCCGACCCCTGCCCTAGCCCTCTGTGACAAGAGGCAAGCCCGGTGCAAGGCAAGCAAATATTTTATCATTGGTTGGCAAGAAGCTCAGCCACATAGACAAGTGACGTTTGCCCTCCAAAAAAATATTAAATACCTAATAGGGTAATTTCACTTTTTTTTATTTCATAAAATCATAGACTACATTTGTAAAAATGCATCTGCATTTAAAAAAAAAAATCTGGCTTAGTTTTTAAATTATAGCTCTTTGAAATTCACGCATTTTCAATTTCCGGTGAAACAGGACATTTTTTTATTTAGGCGGATGTGACGTCAATGGATCTTCGGTTCTTTGGGGTGTACCGTTAGGCCCTAGAAGACTGTCGGATCCATCTATGTCATTTTGACGTCACAGCGAATAAAGATAGATTAAGCGTGGCTAGCCGCCCGCGCTGCGTTTTGGCGGTAATCAAATTCTCATCATTTTATTTTTGAAAATTATCAATATATCTATTTTTACTACTTAAAAAAGTATGGTTGTGATCCTTGAAATGTACTCTACACAACCATAGTGTTTTTAAACCGTTTCCCTCACCACTGCAATTACCCTATTCCATTGCCAAAATCTCAGCAATATATTATGTAGATTTTCGGCAGGTACTTCATGAAAGTACAATTCAAATAAAATAAAATGTTTTTTGTTATAATTCTGTCGGGGCTATTCTTGGGCATTGTAGTCGTCGGTTGAGACCACGCTTTGACAAACTAATGATGCATTTTTATGAAGACCTGTCAATCCAAGATGGCCGCAAGTGAACAGCTGATTTGTTTTCATACAAATATTACAAAATTCGGTAGGTAAGAATGACCGTGCTGATGAAACTTCCAGTGCAGGCACTATTAATTTGTCAAAGCGTGGGCTTAACCGACGACTAAAATGTCTAAGAATAGCCCCGACAGTGACTTCATTATTATTATATTTTATTCACAGCATGTTTCGGGACTGCAATACATCTCATGTCAGTTTATATTTTCACCTGAAGATATTGCAGCCAAAACCTGTTGTGATCAAAATATAATAATAATAAACTCACTGTAAATTTATCAAAAAACATTTGTTATTTATTTTATTCTCAGCAATATTATTATTAAAAAAAAAGGTTTGTGAAGCCAGGCGTTATTCGAACCAACATTTTTCTGTCTGTTGTGTTATGTCCGAGGGGGCCAAGTGGGCTGATCTTTCTAGCGTGTTTGGAATAGAACAACGTTGGTTCGATCCCCGCCTGGGTCATTTGACCATAACTTTGACCCTGGCTCAACAGATGTTATTGGCTAATTATTAATTAATAATTCATTAAAATAAACAATAATGAAATATTAATTGATGATATTAATACCTGTTTCTGGCCAGGCAGAATAGGTTGGTGAATTGCATTCCTCTTCACAAATCCATTAAAAAAAAAAAAAACAAATACGCTAGTCAAGAATAGCGACTTGACGCCCTCGGCCATAACACCAATTATTGATGCGTATATTTTGTTTCCAGGTCATCTACGAGACCCTGCCTGGCTGGGAGTGCCTGACTGACTCGGTGCGGGACTTTGAGAAGCTGCCCGAGAACGCCAAGTCTTACATTAGGAGAATCGAGGGCTTCCTTGGCCTACCAGGTATGCTTATTTACTCGTTAATCTTATAAGAAATAAGGAGCTATTTTTTTTGTATTAATAGATGATCCCTCATTCTTTAACTGGTGATGCAGCGATCATAATAATAATCTATCTGTAATCTAAGTTGCAAAGATATATTACATTTAAGATTTATATTAAATGCATTCCCACAAGCAAACACGTATAAGTTCGCGCTTAAACATGCCGCATGTGAATCTCAAATGAACGTAAGCCCTGCAACTCTTGCCGACCTTCCCTGTAACAGGGGTTACATTGGCAAAGTGAACGATTTTTTTACAGTATGGGTGGTCAGCCTCATGCCCACCTATAAGTGAAGGAATCATATTATGTAATGATCGCAGTTTCAGGGAGAGTAACTTCATAATATAAACTTGAAGGTTTCTCTTGCCTTCTTTTGTGCTGCTACAGCCAAAATAGAGCCTTTGGTGACGATAAATCAGTTGACTTATTGGTTGGTGCCTTTTCATGACATTGTCACCCCAAAAACTTTAGTGAAGCGGCCTTTTGAAGTGACTGCTGCCGGCAATCATTGAACCACAGATGGCAGTTACTCGTCGGTCTAATTAGACCGACATTCTTTCTATTTTCTCTATCCTTTTCCGCCTCTATGGTGGTTGGCCACTTAGTCAGGAGAGCGCCTCCCGAACAGTCTCAGTAGTAGCATCTCGAATTCTAGGCTTTAAGTCATATGTTAAGATGCTCAGAATCACTTTGCATTTTTGTTTGTAAATTTAAAATCATCGAGCCCTAAACCCTCACGACTATAATCTTTCAGTGATTTCTGAGCCTCCTTTGCTTTGTGTAAACACTTGGGAAAGTGTAGCTTCACGGGAGGGCCTTCTGCCACTCGCATCTCACATAACTTTTGCATGCGAGTCCTATGACACATCCCCGGATGGGATGGATATACAAGGCGTGGGTCAGTGGAGGGGAGACTGACCCTGAGAGAAGGTGTTGTAAAAAAGATGGTAGTTACTTCCATGCCTTTTGAGCCTCACTGCAAAAACACGTACACCAAACACTGCTGCAGACTTGCACAAAAGCTTATCCACCAATGTTCAACAAATCGGAGTTCAATCCAATCCTGCCGTCTCCCTACAGCGATTCCCCAATTAACCACTGGAAGAATCTGTGTGGCATCTCTCCTCATTCCTTCCTTTATCCTGGACCTCAAAATCCGTCTCGTACCACCTGGGCATCTATTCAGCAGTGTTTATTGATATTAATACCGGCTTTCTCTGCCAATCCTAATCTACATTTTTATATGGGCTTAGATCACAATCTTTTTATCATCAAAATGGGTTGATTCTGATAGTTGAGACATGTTGAAAGAATGTACGGTTACAATAAAAAGGATCTTTTCCATAAAACCCAGTGGCAGAAGTGTCGGGTGCCAAAGCTGATATTGAGTGATAGGGTGAAAAGGCTTTTACGAGCACTGGACGTGACCAATGCCAATTGGCGACGAGAGGCGATGGAGACGGAAAGGTGGAGGCAACTCCTTAATGAGGCGAAGACCCACACCAGGCTGTAGCACCAATGATGATGATGAAACCCCAATTAGGGTTTCTATATAAAAGTTGTGTTTTTCCTCATAATAGGGTATTTGCAATAGTAGATTATGATAAGCATATTTACATGGTCCTGATTTCCACCCCAAAATAAAATTCTGTGATTGTGCATTTGAAAAAGAAGTTTTGGAAATTTTACCGCTTCTGAAACGGATATGCGATCCGTCAACGGAATTTGTAGCCCCCGCGACGTCATTTTCCTGCATCCACAACGCTACTAGTACTGGGATGGCTACAAGATGAGTAAAGAAAATGACGTCACATACGAATTGCTACAGCCTGGTGTGGTGTATCGTGTATGTTCCTTGACTTATAGGTTGGTATGCGGCTGACCACCCATGCTGTAAAAAGGGTTCACTTTGCCAATGTCACCCCTGTTACAGGGAAGGACGGCAAGAGTTGCAGGGTGTATGTCCATTTGAGATTGGTTTTTATGATGTAGGCTCACATGAGGCACGTGCAAGCGCGAACTTGTACGTGTCTGGTTGTGGGAATGCATGTAATGTGAATCTCCAATGTAACATATCTTTGCAACTTAGATTAGATTAGATTAGATACGAAAATTCAATCCAAAGAGCGTCTTGACGTGTAAATTCAAACTTAATTTTTTTCAGCATAAGTGACCTTGGTAAAAAGCACAAAAACAGAATTCAAGAAGTTTTGCGTTAAGCAATTAAAAATTAATTTGAATCGACAAGATTTTTTTTTTGTGAAATTGCCATATTAATTAACATTAACTCCATCTTTGTTTCAGTGAAATGGGTTGGAGTGGGTCAAGATCGGGAGTCCATCATCAAGATCAACTAAAGTCCATTAAATATCAACTAACTATTACAATACTGTAATCTAGTAGGTGTTGTTGTTGCCACTGCTCGCCGCATACATTGTTTATTGTAATTCTATCACACTTTCAACAAATTCAAAGTGGTAGGCATTAAGGTGGGTGCGCTCGGGGAGCTCGCTGCTGCACTCAAAGTTATTAGCATCGGAAAACATCCTTTGTGTTCAAAATCAAGCTTATACTATCTGTTAAAGCGTAACAAAGTATATGGTCACTACATAGCAATAATTCATGATTTTCAAAATGTTTTTTTATGACTAGGTCATTTATGCTTGCTCCTTGACTGATAGGTTGGTATGAGGCTGATCCCCCGTGCCGTATAAATTGGTTCACTTTTGCCAATGCCACCCCGGTTTCAGGGAAAGGTGGCAGTAGTTGCAAGTTTTATGTTCATGTGTGGTTTTGTTTATTTGTATGCACACATGCAGAATGTGTAGGCGCGAACCTACATGTGCCTGTCTGTGGGTTAAACAAGTTTAAAAAGTTAACCTTAAATGTTAACATATCTTTGCAGCTTAGATTATGCTTACAATCTTCCACCATTTTCACACGCTATAGTCTTATTCAAAATCGGAAGTCTAGTAGTGTATGGGGATGTATCAAAGCTTTGACACGGGTTGTCCGGCGATCTCATAATTTCGCGACCGAAACTATAGACAAACCGGACCAAATTTTTTAGTTTACCGTCTTCGACTTCTTTTTAAATATACTCTTCAAATCCATCTTGCGCAACTCATCTGGGAGACCATTTCATGCAGTTGAAGCAGCCACCTTGCAGGATCTATCTTCATAAAAATGAAAATGTTTCTCAGCAGGAAAGTTTTCTGAAAAATCTGACTGAGAAGAGAGACTAAAATAGTCAATTTCTTTTATACTACTTATGAAATATTTGTCTTAATTTGTCATGGCTCCCCGAGCGCACCCTTTGGATATTAGTTAAACACGCAGAGAGCTTCTAAAGTTCAGTGTTGATGCGTTACTAAGTACAATAACTATAGCACAGTGTTACATTAAATTACCTTTGAATAGTTATTTCTATCAGTGGGGTGTGTGCATGTTATCCAGACTTAAAATATTGTGAAACATCATGTGAGGTATCGGTAAAAATAAAAAATAAAACTGTAGGTATAATATGTTTAAACATAAATTGAAAGAATCCGATTATAAATTGTAAAAGATGTCCAGTTGATAGCTGAGTTGGTAGAAGACTTATTACAAGCCCGTAGTCTAGTGGTAGCGCTTCGCACTTGTAAATGGAAGGTTGTGGGTTTGAATCCCGGCGGAGCACAAAAAATATACCATGTGTATTTTCAAATATGCTCTTCGCTGGGTTGAAAAATTCATATGCCTTTACCAAAGACGAACCACTAAAGGTCCATCCAGCCTTACAGTAACTGGATTTTGTTTGGGAGTTGGCGCTTTCTATAGCGACGACCAAGCTCGCAGAGGTTTCTTGAGGTGTGATTTACACAAAAACAGCGCTCACCAAATAAATCATCATAATATTATTATTGTTATGACAACTCATATATAGGGACTGGAAAATTTCGCGATCGCGATAAAACGAATTTATTCGCGAATTTTGATGTTTTTACGCGAATAACGCGAAATTTCAGGTTTTACGCAAATATCACGAATTTTGGTACTTTTGGTAGAAATTATGCGAAAAAGTTGTCATGTGTCGCTTTTGCAACGCAACGGGAAAGAAAAAAATCCTGCGAAAACCCTTTGCAAGTCGCAAATCACAGGAAAAATGGTCTCTTTCAACATTTTTAAACACGCTAGAACGCTAGACATGGGGTTCGATCCCCACCTGGGTCATTTGACCATAAATTTGACCCTGGTTCAACAGATATAATTGGATAATTAAAAATGAATAATTCATTAAAATAAACAATAATGAATTATTAATTAATGATATTAATTATCTAGCCAGGCAGAGTAGGTTGGTGAATTGCATTCCTATTCACAAATGTATTTTATTAACAAAAATAATGATAAGCAGAACTGTCCTGGATCATCCAAGCAGACTTGAATCGTGACATCAATGAAGGAAACTACTTCAAGGAGTGAAGCTGTTGCTGGATTAGCCAAGAGCACAACTTGAAGCTTTCATAAAAGCCAACATCCCTTGAAAAATGAGATAACCCTCATCTAGAGACTAAATGCACAAAAATTAAATATTTTAAAAGGATATTTGCAGGGTATTCGGAGTGGCATTGAAATATTAATACTTTTTTCAATCAATGGTTTTTTGTAAAAAAAGGATTATTTAAAAAAATATAAAAAAAAATTAAGAAACTAACAACTAACATTGTTTTGTACCACTTGAGTATTTTTTATTGCAAAAACGTTTTCGGTGGGTACTTTCACCATCTTCGGTTGCAGATACTCGTATTGATTCAGATGTTGTTTATTCATTTGATTCATTCATTGTTTACATAATAAATTGTAAATATTAGTAATATATTTTGTTTTGCAAAAATATAAAACTTTATTTTGATCTAATACACCCTAAAAATTACACCGAATCTCCCCGTTTATCATGAAAAATAACGCGAATTTCCCTGTTTTTGATCAAAAATAACGCGAATTTCACAAAAAAATAACGCGAATTTCCTAAAAAATAACACCACTATTTTCCAGTCCCTACTCATATAGTTCAAAGATCTGCTCCTAATAGATTTTATATGCACATACCCTATTTGATAGAAAATTTGGAGAATATCTCCTTTTAACCTAATTATGGTGTTCAAAGAAGACTATAATAATAATATTGGATAGGTAAAATTAGCAATGAATACATTAATATGGTTTATCCATTACATTTTAACTCATTGAAGGCTTGTTTCACATGGGAACTGTAGATTACATGACTGTGTCTTGTTGTCTTGGATTTATAATATTAATATGATGTTGCCGAAAGTATTAAAATATATTTTTCGATATTGTATTATAAATATGCGGAGGGCATACTTAAGCGCTGATCTTTACAATATTTTGCTTTTTATTAATAGTTAAGGACTTACTGTTAGATGATATGATTGTCACATAGAAGCAGAGTCAACTACCCCAAGGTATGTATAACACTAACCTTTGTTGGAGTGATGCTTTCCGGGATCTGTTGCCGTGGTCTGTGGGAGCTGGAGCTTCCGGACGTTTCGCCCATTTCTACGATGGGCTTCTTCAGCGTGAAGTATGATGATGATCTTGATGAGAACTGTCCGGAAGCTCCAGCTCCCACAGACCACGGCAACAGATCCCGGAAAGCATCACTCCAGCATCATCAGCCGGCCGTGTAAGCCTAATACACTAACCTTTGTATTCACTTTTCTTACCAACACTTCCTTTAGGCCTCACTGGCGCTTAGAATGACTATAATCTAAGTTGCAAAGATATATTGACATGTAAAGCTTATACTGAATGCACGCCTACAGACTGACATGGGTAAGTTCACCCTTACACATGCTGTACATGCACTTACAAGAAAAAAGTAAATTCACGTGAATAGAATCCTTGCAACTCCTGCCACCTTCCCCTGAAACACATTGGTAGAAGTGAACCATGATTTTACAGCATGGAGGTCAGCCTCATACCAATCTATTTATCTAAGAAGCATCATACACATAAATATGAAACAATCTATGCTCTAGTGAGGCCTAAGGAAAGTGTTAGTAAGATTGGTGAAAACAGTTTCAACTTAATCATGAGTGTTACCAAAAGATGTGTGGAAACTTAAACAGCCATAGTCTCATATAGCCATCATTATCATTGGTGTGACAACGCGGTGTGTGTCTTGGTAGACTCGAGGAGTTGCCTCCACCTTTCCTCTTATCGTTAATTATGCTACACACCTGACAAAGGCGCACAGGAGCTGACAATTCCTGTCGCCGTGGACCCGGGGTGGTATCAAATGGCCCTCGCAGGGTTGCCAGAGCCTGTCTTTAGTGCTACAAGGTTATTTCTAAAAGTATTTACAATAGTAATAACTACACAGTTAAAAATTATTAATTGGATATTACTGAGGATGAAACTATAGACAAAGACAAGACAAGAAGAATAAACTATAGACAAGTTCATCCTCAGTCATCGTGCAGAGAGGGTGTCTCCTGAAGACGTTAGCTACGTCGAGAATAATGTAAGTGTTCTTCAAACCGTTTGTCTAATATCAAATTAATAAATTTTAACTGTTTAGTTATTATTATTGTAAATATGTCAAATGACCGTAATTCCAACCTAAACCGAACTATAACTAAACATGGTGTTGCTCGTTGTTCTACCTGCTCAGTAATATCCATACAACACAACATGGAGTAGGTATTTATGAATTCCATACACATTTGGTAAAACACTGATTGAGTTTAAACATAAAGGTGTATACTTGTCGTACAATACAGAAGAAAAATCTTAAAAACTCACAATTTAGTTTTATCTGGGTGCTAAATAGTTCATTTCAGTTCTAAATCTAAATCTAAGCTGCAAGGATATGTATTATTTGAGATTCATATTAAATGCATTCCCACAAGCAGACACGCATAATTTCGCGCTCACACATGCCGCATGTAGACCTACAATATAAAAAACCCAATTCTCAAATGGACATAAGCCCTGCAACTCTTGCCGACATTCCCTGAAACAGGGGTGACATGAGTTGTAGATGATGATTGAGTTCAATTAAAAGTAAATACTTATTTGAGGGAATAAGTAAGTTATGTTTTATTCATTTGAAAATAAGAAATGCTCGGAAGGCCTGTTTTGTTTGATGTGATATTTTAAGTAGAAAGAGAAGTCTATAATAAGATGTTCATTGCCAATGAAAGTCACACTTCTGAGTTTAATATGTTTGTAGCAAATGGCATTTAGCATCCCTTTCTAAAAATATTGCTTTGAGCGAAATGGACCCCCTGGGCATTTTATTATTCAAACAGCTGTTATAAAAATAACAATATATAGTAAGAATACTGCGAACAGTTACAGCCTGATTCGTTGGAGATGTTAAACAGTAAAGTCACGCTTTAACCTCATTTTTTGTGAGTAAAAATGCCGGATAAAAAAAATTAAAACCTTTTTAGAATCAGGTGGTTAAAGATTCCAAAAGAATTCAATGCTTGCATCTGAAAACAGCGCCAGTGATTGAAGACCTAGTCTATGTAGGAATCAAGTCAATTTAAATTAGAAATATCTGGAAAATTTGATGGTATGGTTTTTATTACATTTTTGTACAAAAAAATATCAGTTTTCAGGAATACTTTTCATTATACAAAAATAACTTAATTTTATGCCAAAATAAAATAAACATTCACAAAAAAATTGTTGTTTTTATTTAACTCATTAAATGCAGTACAGGGAAGAAACATGCGGGCTAGACGGTGTCAACGCAGATGCAGCCAAGGCTGGGCTGGAAGTCTCATCACCACGGTCATTCTTACCTACCGAATATCGGTTACATTTGTATGAAGACCAATCAGCTGTTCACTTGCGGCCATCTTGGATTGACAGGTATATATACAAATATTACCGATATTCGGTACGTAAGGATTACTGTGGTGATGAGACTTCCAGCCCTGGAGAGCAAAGGTGATGGACAGGCGAGAGTGGAGGAGAATCCTGGATTCAGACAAAGTGCACCCAAGATCGTCAAGCTCATGATGATGATGATGAGAATATTTCACAAATTTAAATCCTGTCCTGTATATAAAAGAATCTGAACACTGTAATACAAAATCTTATAATACATTTTGTGTTTTGAGCTTCATCTTTTAGCTTTGGCTTGTGCTGCGTCACTAGCTTGAACAAATGTCCTCTTGAGTTTAGATTCCCGCTTCTGTCTGTAGTTGGAGGCCACATCTTTGGACAGTTCTGCCACCATGAGCATAGTTTCCTGGGGATACCTGCAATAAAAGAACTAAGTGTGAAAATGCGCAAAAAAAATAAAGAGGTAACAAATGAAATGCACGGAGTACAAAACATTAAAGAAACTCTCCACGATTGAGTAAATACAAATGTGTGGAAAATACAACAACACCTCTAGTGAGGGATTTAGATTAGGGAAACTTCATAAAAAGCGCAGCGTGATGGCGATCGTTGATTGTATTGTTTGCCATACCAACACAGTTCACAGCGGCTGAGAAAAACAGGAAACAGCTGATCTTTGATATTTTAGCTATTGTTTGTAGTTGATTAATAACCAGCTTTTTTATGTTTATTTATCAAGTATCTGATGCACTTGGGAGATGACACAGCATTTAGCCCTCGAGTAAGAATACCTCGCTTGCTTACCGGCTGGGGAAAGCACTACGCGTCATTCGGTGTTCAAGATGTGTTAATGACTAATTGATAATGCCCTGCGGTGGTGCTGCCCACTTGACCAGTGCTGCCACATAATTATGTCCTGGACCAATAAGCGCACAAGTTTTTTATCAGCCTATTACCTTGCTCTCATTGCGCTTAGTGCATTTTATATAGGAACACAACAGCTAGCAATCAACTGAAAAAATTAAGTAGTGTATACAATCATGTTATGTTCACCTAGTCCATGACTTATAGGTTGATATAAGCCTGACCACCCATCTATAATCTAAGTTGCAAGGATATATTCATTCAAAGCTCTCAGATGTATGCCCACAAACAAACATGTGTAGTTCGCGCTTACAAGTGCTGATTGTGTACTTACAAATAAAATCCAAACCTCAAATGAACATAAGCCCTGCAACTCTTGCCGACATTCCCTGAAACAGGGGTGACATTGGCAAAGTGAACCATTTTTTACAGTATGGGTGGTCAGCCTCATACCAACCTATAAGTCAAGGAATAACAACAACACATTTCTGACAATGTCAAACCTGTTTCAGGGAAAGGCAGCCAGAGTTGTAGGATCTATGGTTGTAGGGTTTATATGAATTTCAGGATTGGGTTTTATTTTGTAAATACATACGCAGCATGCGGAAGAAATAACTTCCAAAGGTCAATGAATACTAAAGACGCAGAAATTTAATTACCTGCATCCCAGTAGTTCTACATTGGTAAAAACTCTAGCCAGGCAAACGATTTCATCCTCGGTGAATCTGTCTTTGTGGGCCTCCATGAATTTTCTCCGTAACTCCCAATGCTCGTCAGACTCGTGATCGCTTCTGTAGCTATCAACATCCCAATTTGACATTTTAAATTAGATTCTGAAGTAGAAATATGTAACAACAAGAATTTTGATGACCGAGAACAAGACGCCGAATATTTTTTGATGACAGTTTCGATTTTCTTCTTCTTTAGGATTTTCAATAGTAAAGATGTACACAGTTTCTAATGAGTGTAGGTACATTATAACTAAAGGAGGACGCTGATATGACTTTTCGGCCTTGAAACTCCTTAAATAAATATGTATTATTTAGTTTCTCTTCAATTACAATCTTCATAATTTTTTGATAGTCAGTTAATATCACATAGGTATTTTTTTTTAAAGTAGCTAACGTTTTATAAGATGGTGAAGCTAGTTCCAAACTTTACCACGTTCAGTTTGAGCCGTGCACAGCTCTACTCCACCACAAATCAAAAATAAAAGAAGAAGAAACAAGAAAACATCAACGAATGCCAAAGTACACTATTTTGTAGGTTATAATTTCGAAAATAATGTCAAATTTTGTGCATTACAGTAGAAATGTTTTATCAAAAGTATGCCGCATTGGCAAAAATCAAAAGTTTTACTCAGAATCAGTGAAAAAAGTCTCTATTAATAGTAATGAAGCGGGAGAACCCCAAACACCGCCGGCGAAGAAAAAGAAAGCCCCCAATCTCGGCTCGAAAGAAGTGCTGAACTATTACGGCTCCAGAGAAGACCTGCGTCTTGCCAAGGAGAACTTCTCTGCAAATTTGATGAGGATACATCGCACCATTCCGGAGTCCCTGTACATCGCGTCCACGGAAACGGCGAAATATGTGGCGCAGACTATCGTAGAGGATCTGAGGGGAGAAGCGCCCGTGATAGAAGTGAGCCCCGGCATAGGGCACCTCACCAGGGAGCTCCTCAACAGCGGAATACCCAAAATAAAATTATTCGAACCGTCGCCTTATAATGAGCCACATTTAAATGTAAGAATGAGGTTCACACATTTGATATAGACATAAAACCACGTTGCTAGGCCTAATAATATTTCGTTCTTGATTAACCTTTTCGTTTCCGAATACGGAATACTTTTTCAAGTACATTTTTAAAACATTTACTGATTTCCTACCTTAATTCATTGACGAGACACTTCAAACTATTTGAACAGCTAATTGATGAAGTACCCATTGTTTAAGTGTTTAATATTAGTTACTGTATCCCTTAAAGTTTGCGCCAACACATTCCACATATGGACCTACAATTTAAAAACCCAATCTCAAATGAACATAAGCCCTGCAATTTTTGCTGGCCTTCCCTGAAACAGGGGTGACATTGGCAAAGTGAAACATTTTTTTACAGTATGGGTGGTCAGTTTCATACCAACCTATAAGTTGCTGTAAAAATTGGTTCACTTTGAACGGGGTCTTGATATAATCAGTTTCCAGGCAACCGTCATGTTAATGTCTCTTTTTGATGTGTGACATTAATGATTAATATCTTATGTCTCAATTTTTTGTTGTTCACCTATTATTGTGTGTTAATCACACATTTGTTACTATGCCACTTTGTTACTTGGTTCACTTTGCCAATGTCACCCCTGCTTCAGGGAAGGTCGGCAAGAGTTGCAGGGCTTATGTTCATTTGAGATTGGGGTTTTTATATTGTAGGTCCACATGCAGCATGTGTAAGCGCGAAATTTTGCATGTCTGCTTGTGGGAATGCATTTAATATGAATCTCAAATGATACATATCTTTGCAGCTTAGATTTAGATTTAGGAAGAAACAGACGTACTCCATCTGTCTTTTATATTTAACGATGGAGAATTTTTACGTTTATTTTATTTTCAGGCCCTGAAGAATGAATATCCTGATAGAATAAGCTACAACATTTGTGATTTTTTTCGATTATGGAAATTGGCCTTTTTGGACAGGACAGACGGTGGAAACAGAGTTCAAAAATTATTTGAGGGGATGGAATCCAAGACATGGACACAAGGTGGGCCCCGTATTTGAAAATCTTTGTCGCGTTTTAAATGCGATTTATAATGTGATAAGTTTTCTATACATTTATAAATTGGCTTTCAGGTGTCAGCATGAAAATTGTTGGAGCTACAACGTCGTTGAACTTCATCAAACATTTAATATTGTCTGTGGTTTTTCAAGAAAATTTAATCGCAATGGGAAGACCAGAACTGTTTGTAGCCATGTCCCCTGCCAGCTATTACGTAAATATTTTTATAATTTTATTTGGGTCCTGTTTCATTAATCTGTGATTTATTTATTTAACAGGACTTATTTTGCACAATATACGGTAACACAGTACTTTTCTAGCTCTATCGACTTCGCGTTACAAGGTTTCAAGCGTCTCTGGCTCTCCGCACCATTGCGGCTCGTATATTTAGGTATAAAAGAGACGATTCTTGCATGTTCTAGATTATTCCACATACTTCTATAATGGATTGTTCCACACACATACTATATTGCTCGACACTATTTCAGTTACACCCCAGCAAACTATGTGCATGTACACACACCCATAGTTTTTAACAATATATTTCTTAGAGTAAGTACTCCCATTACTTTTATGTTACGGAAGAGCGATGATTAATCAAACACTGATTAACCTAACAGATAGTTCTTTTTCGCTCCACGCGGCTCTCTCTCGCACACTTTATACCTATGTATGCTAATGAAAAATGTGTTTATAAACAATGTATTCGTGTATGTTAAAAATATATTTTTATAGTGAAGATACTGCATCCCCAGATGAACTGCTATAAGCCAAAATATGGTGCAGTGTGTTAAAGATGGACTTTCCAAAATATTTTGTAATTACTATGTGTTGAAAGAAGTATGCAAGGATAGAAAGAAATGGCGGTTGATCTGTGATGTTGGCGGCTAGGGTTTGTTAAAGTGAAATTGGTTTTATGATTTAGTTTTTTATGTCCATGTATATATTGTTATTTTTATTCTTTGATTTTAAAAAATGTAATTTGTCATGTATGTTCCTTGACTTATAGGTTGTTATGCGGCTGACCACCCATAATATAAAAATTGGTTCACTTTGCCAATGTCACCCCTGTTTCAGGGAAGGACGGCAAGAGTTGCAAGGCTTATGTTCATTTGAGATTGGGTTTTTATATTGTAGGTCCACATGCGGCATGTGTTAGCGCGAAATTATACATATCTGCTTGTGGGAATGCATTTAGTATAAATGTTAAATGATATATATCTTTGCAGCTTAGATTAGATTAGATTAGTTGATAAACTTCTATAACGCAGAGAGGTTTTAATAATAAAGTGAGGGGGTACGTGGCACCTTATTTTGCTTGAATTATATGTCGGCAAGAAACTCCATACTCACTTCTCTTAATTCCTCATGTTTTGACTTGTGACACCCTAGATCTGGGGCATGGTATGTTTCTTACAAAAACGTGTTTTATTGGTAGATTGGTACATAAAAATATACAGTTTGATTATCCAAACAAGCAACTGGCGGTGCATGGCAGAAGAAATCAACTCGCTAATCTTGACTAGCGTATTTAAAATACAATAACTCTGGTTCAATTCCCGTCTGTCCCCATTATCATAACTTTGATCCTAGTTCAACAGATGTCATTGGGGTATTATTAATAATTCATTAAAATATAAAATAATGGATTTTTAATTGATGATGTTAATATCTGTTTCAAAATACGCTGGTAAATTTCATTCCTCTTCACAAATCTAATTAAAAAAAAAAACTTTATTTCGAACAAACTCTTCTTTCGATTACTTTTGATAATCAACGCTCAGCTGTATTGAATTCTTTCTTTAAATCTCTCATATTATTTGTGATACTTTTCCAGTCCCTGGTTCCCTATGACTCCAGCGCTGAGAATCAAGTACATCGGCCCATTCCTGTGCTGTTTGATATTTTGTTTGAACACAAAGTGTTGACTAAAGTGCCGAGGCAAAATTACCTGCCGTGGCAAACTGATAAGAGCGCCACTGTCAAGTTAAAGAAGAAAATAAAGGTAAGAACACTACTTCCCAATACAAATTAATTTTATTCAATCTTTCCCACTTCTATTGTCTGTCTTTCTCTGCACACTTTGATGTAGGTCTCCTAAAACTTTCTCCAAACTCTCTGTTGTTCAGCCTTGTTTAGTCATCTCCTCTCTGGAGTCCCCTGATCATCATCCAGTCATCTCAGATGTAGTCTCCCAACTCCTTGCTTGGGCATTCTGGGAAGCCATTGCCCAATCCTCTTTGATGGCCACCTTTTGTCATTTTTTCTAGTTACAAGGCCAGCACCATTTCAGGATAGGCCATAGAAGAGAGCTTATAAGTCACATTTCAAAAGAGGAAAACCAAACTAATAGGTAATCTGATTGGACATAGCACCTTTCTGAGCAGCATCTTTAAAAGAAAAACCTAAGGAAGACAAACATGAGGTCGCTCAAGAACTTCATACTTCCAGGGGTTGAAGCAGCTTGTGGATATCTCCTCCTATTCGCAGCTCAAGAGGATAGAAACCAGCAGAGACAGATGTTTAGAACTTCAATCCACTGCCTTAAGAAATGATGAGGATAGGGGATATGCCATACAACAGCCAAAGGACAGGCGGGAGTGGTGTAGAATCCTGGGTTCAGTCATGGATCATCCAGGGCTGTCAAGCTTATGATGATCATAATAGGCCATAGATCTATTCCGCCTTTGAATTTCCTCATTGTCTACTCCGTCTATAATACTGATTTATTGATCTATGGTTCTAAAACCTAGATTGAGCCTTGACCTTCAACTCCTTCTGTCCCCAGCTTCTTCTAGTGCTGTGTGAGGTCCCCTGGATGTCGACGAATTCTAAAGAAGTCTTCTGCAGTTCTTACGCCCATCCAATCTTGTATGTTACAGAGCCATGAGATCTGCTTCCTGCCGACACATCGTTTTCCCTCGATTCCCCGGCTATTGTCTATTAATTCTTCGCCTGTAGAAGCTGAACATGAAAGAATCAGTAATTTTACCTTGATTGAATGTTTTTATTTTTAGCTATTCAGTTTAGACAAGGAATATTTATATTTGATTCGAATCTCAGTGAAACCAAGTCCTCCCTGTAAGATAGAGCAGCTGCCGTTGCTCTGGTATTTCTTCAAGCATCATTTGGTCAACAGAAACAACCGTGTCATTCCAATGCTAGAGTAAGTGATATCATTAATATGTAATTCTCTATCTTATATTTTATAATCTATACACTAGTAGGGTTATTCTTAGACATTTTGGTCTTCCATTGAGCCTAAGTTTTGCCGAATAAGTATTCCCGTAGACTAAGCCTCACATCCACAGTGCAAAGGCCTAGCCAACCTAACCTAAAAACGTATGAAACTTAGTCGCATGCAAATCCACCCCGGAGAAGATTTAATGGCAGTTTACAATTTTTGACAGCTTATGTGTTTAATATAATATTGTGTTTGACATATATATACAAAGATAATTTATTTATAAGGTACACATAATTAAAGAGCGCCGTTTTTGTGTGTGTCACACCTCAAGGGCCCTCTCAAATCACGGATAAGATTTTTTGTAAAGATGCGTCTTTAGTGCTGCTTTAAAGACACCAACAGTTTCTGCCTTCCTCACATTAGGTGGTAGTCTGTTGTTCCACTCCATTAGGCCCGCAAACCGGAAAGTACGGTCCATAAAATTAGTGCTTGTCTAACGGACAGCTGGACTAAATCAACCACCCCACAACCCAAATTGTTTTGTATTAATTTACAAGTATTATTTGTAGGCAATGGATCCCAGGCTGCGGTGTGTGGCTGATAACAGCTCAGGATCCGCCTGGAACCAAGATGGCGACGGCTCCTGATGCAAATGATGCCCCTCTCCCCCACATGACCATATTCACTCAGTTCAGAGATCTGTCACCGGAGCAGAAACTCACCCTATTCAAAAAGTAAGCATTTTTGTTTAATTTATTGTAAGAGTCTTAATCACACGAGTGCTTTGTGTAAATAAGGCACAAAATACCAAAATATTAATTTTTAAACAAAGTGTGCTGTTTGGTTCTGTATGCCAAAGAAAACAACTTAAATATGTGTACAATTATAATAACTGCACAGTTAAAACAATCGGTAGTGTGATGGCAAAAGGTTATATCTGTCACAGACACTATTTTACAGGAGAGCACAAAGAAAGTTTAAAAATCCTCACATTTAATGCTTTATTCTCATGGCATGTAGTGATATGTTTTTGAAACTTGGTGAATAATTGAGTCTCAGCTCTATCCTTTTGCCACATCAAAGAATATACTATTTGGAACATTTTTTGGAAGAAACTTGAAAAATCACAAAAACCGCATCTATAACCATTTGCCGTCACACTACCGAAATATGATTTGGATATTAGACGAACCGTTATAAGAGAACTTACATTATTATCGATGTTTTGTTAGCGACGTAGCCAACGTCTTGAGGAGACACCCTCTCTGCATTCTGCTGCGAGTTCATCCTCAGAAGACACTGGCTATGTTGCTGATGAAACGTCAAGAATAATGTAAGTTCTCTTATAACGGTTCGTCTAATATCAAATATATGTTTTTTTAACTGTGTAGTTATTATAATTGTAAATATATCAAAAGATCGTAATTCCAACTTAAACTTAAATATGGCCCTAGGCCTCTGCAAGATCTTTTTAAGTTTTAAAAACGGTTTAAACACTGAGAGTTGGATTTTGGAAATTGAAAAAAGGCACAACTCTATATACTATAGACTTAAATATGGTTATTGTTATTTTAAATTCTATCTATAATCTAAGCTGCAAGGATATGCCAACATTTAAGGCTCATATGAAATGCATGTCTACAGACAGGCACATGTAGGTTCGCGTCTACACATTCTGCATGTGTGCATACAAATAAAGAAAACCTCACATGGACATAAACCTTGCAACTCCTGCCGTCATTCCCTGAACTGGGGTGGCATTGGCAAAAGTGAACCGATTTTACAGCACGGGTGGTCAGCTTCGTACCAACCTATAATTATAATCTGCAAATTCACCAGACGTGGCTTAAGATTATGTCTGACTTGCAGGTTTGTCTCTTGGCCAGAGTTTGAGCATTCTCCGTTTCAAGAAACCATGGAGAACCATCTAGCCAAGAGCATCTCTACTAATGCCTTCACCAAGGATGAAACTGTCGAGCAAGAAGATGAACCTACTGAAACTACCTTTCTGTAACAACATGCATAACCAGCCTCGCCAACAGATATATATAATATGAAGATGATTACTTTTTTTGTATTTTCTACATTTTGAAAATGATCGTCAAAACTAAATAAAGGAGGGAGAGGCACGGAAAAAAAAATATTTTTAGCAAGGCATAGTAGCATCTAATGTAATCCAATCTAAGTTGCAAAGATATTTACATTGGACATTCAAATTACATGCATTCCCACAACCAGACACGTACAAGTTTGCGCTTGCACATGCCTCATGTGAACCTACAACGTAAAAACCAAATCTCAAATGGACATACACCCTGCAACTCTTGCCGTCCTTCCCTGAAACAGGGGTGACATTGGCAAAGTGAACCATTTTTACAGCATGGGTGGTCAGCCGCATACCAACCTATAAGTCAAGGAACATACACGTCAAATTACATTTTATAAATCAATAAATAATAATATCTATGGACAACAAACAGAAAACAAATTCCAATTTAATAAACCCTAGCCGCCAACATTACAGATCAACCGCCATTTATTTCTGTCCTTACATACTTCTTGCATTTCCTCCAGAGTCATAACCTTTTTCATACAGGTTCTTCTTTTATTATGACTCTGGATATTCCATTCATTCGCAATTTTGGAAATTTGGTCCATCCATACCTTTCTCGGTCTTCCTCTACTAGCATCATGTTTGGAAACTGTTGTTCTACATGATAAAAGGGTGCTGTTTTTGTGTGTCACACCTCAAGGGCCCTCCCAATCATGAAGATATTTTATAAAGGGGCCGTTTCAGTGCTCCCTAAAAATGCCAACAGATTCCGAAATCCTCCTTCGTGGGTGGTAGTCTGTTCCACTCCCTTGGTTTCACAATCTGGAAAGCGCGATCCTCAAAATTAGCGCATATTTGACGGCGAAGCTGCGTCAACCTGACAGCAACACACCCCGCTGAATATACCGGGTCTATTACAAATCATTCTCTTGATAATGGTGTGATAACACCGAAGGCGCTCGAGGAAATAAATAAACTCGTGAAGAAAAACATTGTTTCTTTTATTTTAACATCATTAATTTAAAATGAATCTTCACAATGCCAATACACAAACCCTTAAACTTTTCTAAGTAAGTACTTAAGTAGCCTTTACTTCAAGCAAGGTGCATATAATATGATGTGCACTTTTGGTTGATTACGGCCTGTTCCACCTCAAAAGTGTTATTTTCTAGATGGATGGAATCACAAATGTCTAGGTTTCTTCCCGTATGAATACTAGAGCCGAACTGCTGATGTCCATCAAAAGGAAAAGCTGGTTTATTTCGGCCACATAATGAGAAATGAGAAGTATTCCCTCTTGCATCTCATACAGGGGAGACAGGCTGCAGGTCGGAGAAGAACATCTTGGCTGAAGAACCTGAGCCAGTGATCCCTCTTTCGTGCCGCAGTATCAAAGGTGTAAATTGCTATGATGATCGCCAATCTTTACTGACGAGGTACAGGAAGAAGAAGAAGAAGTGTTGCTACTAGTGGGCAAGCCTATTGACCGCAAAATAAAATTGCTCCACACCATAATGACAAAGATCAGCCGTTTCCCCTTTTGCTCAGGCCCTGTGAGCGGTGTTCAGAGGTGAACCGTGATTGTGGGACATCTAATCTAATCTAATCTAATCTAAGCTGCAAAGATATATATCATTTAAGATTTATACTAAATGCATTCCCACAAGCAGATATGTATAATTTCGCGCTAACACATGCCGCATGTGGACCTACAATATAAAAACCCAATCTCAAATGAACATAAGCCTTGCAACTCTTGCCGTCCTTCCCTGAAACAGGGGTGACATTGGCAAAGTGAACCAATTTTTATATTATGGGTGGTCAGCCGCATAACAACCTATAAGTCAAGGAACATACATGACAAATTACATTTTTTAAAATCAAAGAATAAAAATAACAATATATACATGGACATAAAAAACTAAATCATAAAACCAAATTCACTTTAACAAACCCTAGCCGCCAACATCACAGATCAACCGCCATTTCTTTCTATCCTTGCATACTTCTTTCATTTCCTCCAGAGTCATAACCTTCTTCATACAAGCTCTTCTTTTATTATGACTCTGGATATTCCATTCATTCGCAATTTCGGATATTTGGTCCATCCATACCTTTCTGAAGATAATCAAAAGAACATGAAGGTAATCAAAGACTGCAACAGCGCTTTACTCTAGATTTCTCTCCTTTCTATATCCACCTTGACTCCGAGTATAAAGCATTGTGTAAATACTCACCCATAGCGCATACAAAGTAATAATACAAGATATAACAGCGTCTGCAGTGAGCATTCTATGTTTCATGCATTTCTCTGTTTATTTAAGTTACCATGGGTTTGTCAAACACATAAACCGTTTTCCCATATTCTCCAAGAGAAAACACTGCACAATTGTGAAAATCCTGTAGTTGAGAAGTTTTTCATGATGTGCAAGCGTGAACTTATACATGTTTGCTTGTGAAAATGCATGTAATGTGACTCCCCAATGTTCTATATCTTTGCAACTTGGATTGGATTTGATTAGACTTCCTTTTATTATGAGAAGTTACACAAAATAAAATGTCTTATCCACAATTTCTCAAATCAGTGGATTAGCACTTATTCAGTTTTACCTTTAAGGTGGCGATATAAACGTTTTAAACTTGTGCTACTCAAGGTCGAAATAAAACATAGGAGGTTCAACATTCTATAATGGTGTTCTACAACAATGCAACATGTATTGTTAAAATCTTCTTAATGGTTTGAAAACAATATGGACATTAATGCGGTAAATTTAGGAGATTGGATAGTTCAAACTTAAAATAGAAGACAATTAATATCTCAAATAGCATTAATTAATACATGTTTAACAAAACAATGCCTATGAATAAATAAAAATGGAATGTGTAATAATATAATCAATCAACAATAACCAGGTAGGTACAATTTTTGACAATGGTATCACTTTTACCCTACAACCATCAACATAATAGAAAAAGATGGCGTATGCAAGTTTTTTCCACTAGTAATGCACGCGCCATAGAACGTAATAGGTAAATAATGAAATAAGGGACATAAGTACCCCAGGTTTGTGTAAATTTCCCTCAATCACATTCACAACCAAGCTACACATATAGTGTAACTTCTTGCCGCGTTATGCCTGAAGGGTTTCGCATGTGGCGAGTCAATTGAAGAAATGTAGGAAAACTGAATTACACCCTAGGCGTGCAGTTGTATCTTCCATACATTCTTCTATTTACGAGATCTTGGGGAATTACCCAATCTTTTATATTCCAGGAAAATATATTAGCATCACACGTTAAAAAGAGATATAAAACAGCAACTATTTTGGTTTAACACTTTTCCTTGATGGTTGCCTGGAAACTGAATGTAACAGGACCTTGACTTAGGTTGGTATGAGGCTAAACAATTATGCTGCCAAAAAATGGTTCACTTGGTTAATGTCACCCGTGTTTCAGGGAAGGTCGGAAAAAGTTGCAGGGTTGATGTTCATATGAGGTTTGGTTTTTAATTTGTAAATACACATGCAGCATTTGTAAGCGTGAACTTACTGTCTGTGGACATGCATATATTATGAATTTTAAATGTAAATATATTTTTGCAACATAGATTATAGATCATTGCCTTAGCAAGTCTTTGCTTTAGGGCGTAGTCTTCTTGGCACGCCAAACGCCTCTGATGTTCCATCCATTTCCTTTATGTTGATGGATGCCTACAACCTATTTGAAGTCTTATTTGATAAGATATTCCAGCCTATTGTATTTTATTTATTTTACTATATTTATATTTTCTATTCACTAACAAATACAATTATTTATTGCATAAATAAAACAATAATGGACTAATTGCAATAAAACATACTAGGAATTATGCACAAATTTAATAAATATTTAAAAACAATCATTATAATAAAATGTTGATTAGTTTTAAAAAATATAATACTCAATATACATAAAATGTGTTTTCTGTGTGAGTCCTATAGAAACAAACACAATGGAAGTTCAGTGACGTTGGGTAAAATGGTAAAGCGACACTGCTGCAGGTGCTAAGTCCGAAGTACGGTCTTTGTCAATAATGGGGAGCCATTCTAATTCCCTGTCCTATCAGACGGATACTTGCTAGCAATGTTTGTTCTGTTCAGAAACAGACACGGCAATCTAGAGATTTTTAAGGAAAATGAATTGAAAAATGAAAAAAAAAATCTGGAAACACTGAAAAGGACATTAGTCTGTTCAGTAGCGCAGTATGTAGGTAGAGTGCTTACATTCCATGCGGAGAGCTTGGATTCAAATCCCACCGATGGTGTCAGAAATGATTTCCGGTTTCGGTGTTTATTTCAAAATGAAAAATAAAATACTGGCAAGGTTTACTCAGCCTTCACAAGACATGAGAACCAGCCCCCTGGGGAGCTGGGAACCCCCACTTTAACTGAAGTGGTTGACGTAAGGCTGGTCCCTTTGTACAAATAAATATTTTCACTCGCCACATGCGAAACCCTTAGGGGATAACGTGGCAAGAGTTGCACTCTACGTGTAGCTTAGTTGTGTTGCGTTTGCATTTCCATACATTTATTATATCTTTGAATAAAATCCAAGATTGCACTGGTTCTATAGGACAGTATATTATACGTAGATAGTATTTTGTAAAATAAGTAGGTATATTAAAAACACTTGTCTAAAAAAAACATAACACAAATGATGATTATTTTATATAACTTGATTATTATTTGATGAATGTAAATTTTCATTTACTTTTTAAAAGTAGGACAATAAAGTTAAACATGTGTTTTTTTAATCTGCAATATTTATGTTACTGAAAAATACAATAGAAAAAAATAATTATGTATCGTATCTCAATAGGTAGAATGCTTGCTATCAAAGCCAGACTAGGGATCAACTCCCGCCAAAGGTGTCAGAATTGATTTCCACTTTCAGTATTTATTTCAAACCCCAAATGAAGGATAAACAAGATTTATTCATTGTTATTAAGAAATGAGAAATCTCCACTTTAATGAAATGTAGAGGTTGGGGTAAAGCCCCCTTACTTGTGGAAATAAATAGGTTTTGCTCGCCACCGTGATCTCTTCAATACAGGACAATGTGTTACCTCTAGGGTGCCAGTGATTTTCTGCCGTAATCCAGCCACCCAACTCTTGGTTTTGATGTTGAATATCTCCAAAGATACAAAACATTTCTTTTATCTCAAAAAGCAGTGAAATAAAGTTTTTAATGCCAAATTAAGTAAAAAATCACGAGTGACGTATTTACTGCACTGCCTCATTATATTACAAATAAATGTTACAAAACAGTGAAGCTTTGTAATGTTAACAATTTTGTTGTTGTTGTTGTTATGTGTAAAAAAAATTGAGAATTTTGTCATTGAACTCATCAGTTTACAAGGTCAACTTCAATTTTAATTTTCAATATTCACTAAGTAACAAAAATGAATGCTTTGAGTTTATTGGTGGGTAGTTTTACCCAATAGGAGTATATTATATGATTTTCCATCTTATTGCTGTGTAAAAACTAAAAAAAAAATGCAATCAGTGGTATGCGCGCGGACCCGCATTCGGCACTCCGAAGGTTGAAGGAGCTTACTTGCGTTGCCTCTACTAAAATAAAAAGCAGGCATTCTCTTTCATCCCAGGTAACCATTGCAAACATGTTGTAAGGCAATAATTTAATCAGCGTTTACAATACCACAAGTTTTTATATACATTTTTACAAATCAGTACAGAATTTATAATAAGTTAGATTAGAAGTAAGAATACAGTGTTAGACATTTGGTTAAAAAAATAATTAAATTATTTACATGATCTATTTATAGAGGACGTCTAGAATACCCATAGATATTTTGTACTCCCAGATCTAGGGTGCTACAAGCCAAAAATATGGTGTTCACAAAAGCCACCGCGTCCCTTCGATAACCAGCCTTGAAAATATTTTCCACTTGTAAAAAAAAGTCGTTCGAGAATACTCCATAAGTGCTAAGTGTTGACAAACTGCCATAACTCAAACACAAGACAAGTTGTAATAACAAAATGAGACAAAGCATGTATATGAGTCAAATAGAACCAATAGAGGAGATGGTGGAGTACAAGGTCAGCTTAACTGTATTTAAGTCCTCGCAGAACATTGCACCACTGTATGTCTCAGAGCTGTGTGGGGGACACAGTAGGGAGCACTGCTGTGAATAGGCTCAGGCTTCCCCGCAGGAGCAGCACAGCCAATTATTTGGATCGTGCCTTTTGCATTGCCGGCCCTCTGCTGTGGAATGCCTTACCACCCAAGCTGAGAGCTGTGGAGAGTGCAAATGCTTTTAAATCAGGATTGAAGACATGTCTGTTCAGGACTATGGCTCTGCAGTGGTCTTGCGGTGAACTAACGAAAAATCAAATTATTATTATTATTATTATTAAACAAGATTTTTTTAAATTAGAAATATATAGAAATGATTTCTGGTGTTACCGTATATTTTGCTCATTTTTTGAAAAAAAAACCTAGGTTACCATGTTTGATTCTACACTACTTGTATGTGGCAGCCAATTTTGTTGGAATTTTCTTCTCAATTTGACACTTTTTGCCTTGTGGCAGCATACATCTGGGAATACAACTTATTTTGCTTCTATTTACAGTTAGGATAATTTACAGTAAGGATAATTCACAAATCTTAATTTGCATTAATAATCTTCATTTATAAATAATTAAGTACTCAATAAGTTTCCATAGACAGCTTTCCTTAGAATTACATATATGTTTTTATAATTTAATTGACATAATCTAATGTTTTCATTTCCTCCGCCGAAATAATGTAGAAATAAGAAAATATCACAAATCCAATACAAAGTAGTTATATATAAACACGTGTCACGACAAATCGGTCAACGATAACTCATCCACAGAGAGCCCGTCCAACAGACAATTCCATCACACAACAGTGCGCAGACAGCTCCATCATAGAAAACAACAATTAATTACAAAGGTAAATTCCTTGACTTATAGGTTGGTATGCGGCTGACCACCCATGCTGTAAAAATGGTTCACTTTGCCAATGTCACCCCTGTTACAGGGAAGGACGGCAAGAGTTGCAGGGTGTATGTCCATTTGAGATTGGTTTTTATGTTGTAGGCTCACATGAGGCACGTGCAAGCGCGAACTTGTACGTGTCTGGTTGTGGGAATGCATGTAATGTGAATCTCCAATGTAACATATCTTAGCAACTTAGATTAGATTAGACAAAGGTAGTTTGAAGAGCAAGTTTTCTGTGATGGAGCTGTATGATGACTTAAATTGAAATGTCGTAGACAGAAAATTTGTGTGGACAACTGTCATGTGACTGATTTGTCGGTGGCCAAACTGTCTATGGACAGGTCATCTGTGACCAATTTGTTGCGGAACCATACAAACAATTCAAGGAATAAAATACTGGTAGAGGCGAAAATTGTGTGGGAGAGTACTAGAATTCATCTTTCTTTAACAAAAGGTCTGTATTATAGAAATTTCAACATTTATCTGCTTGATCAGCTGTTCATGAACGGCCATGTTTTATTGCTAGCTATGACAAGACTGCTCACCCTGATCTCACAATTTGTACCTTGTATCAAAAGTCGGTGATATTAACCATAAGATGTAATCACATGTATTTTAACTCTATTTTGGATCGAGAAGAAAAAAAAGTAAATGACACAATAAATACATTTCTGAAGTACCGCGACAGAACTTATGTTTTGATTAAGTAAAATGAATTTTGAAATTCTGATATTAGAGAAATAGTTATTGGGGAGCTTATTTTATTCTCGACATTTCGTTGGTGTCGTAACAAACATCCTCAGGAGTCTCGTCCGTGTTTTTTTTTTGTGCACAACAGGTGTCCCTTATTACAGTGCATTCTCACACAGTCATGAACAAGCCGGGAGGAACTCTTTGGCAAAATCTTTAAAAGATTTGAAATGTGATATTTATTTACTTCAGAGGAGTTAATTAGAGTTACACTTCGAGTTATGGAATGTTGTGCCATGACATCAGTACGGGATAGCGGTACACAAAAAAAAAAAAATGCGCAAAGATCGAAAATAAAATGAATTCTCTATGAATGTTTCATCTAATAACCAAATTTTTAAACCAATTTGAATTTGTAACTATGTAGAACAATGTAATTTCAGAGTCAATTCACCGTTTGATTTAAGATCGCCTCAAAACTGCAGCTTTAGAAGGTTGCACCGATGAGTATTCAGTAATTTAAAACAGCCTGGATTCATAAGTTTACAATTGCACTCTCCCCGAGACCTCTGAAACAATGTAAGCAGGATTGCTATAAGTCAGACAATGTGCTCGTTCCTCGGCAGACAAGGCTGATGTTATAAGTTCTGGAAGTGACTGTTGTAACTTCTGCCCGCACTGCTTTTAGGGTTCACATACGTCAGATGCGGTAAAGACGTGGGAGGCGGGATTTTCCCTATTGCGGTATTGTTTAAAGATGCGCTATTGCCTTTGTATTGATAATTTGATGTACCGGTACCTTGCGAGTGGATGTTTTGGCTAATGGTTTTAACTTCGTTGAAGTTAGAAGGTAATGCAGTGCTGCTAACGAAATCAGACCAACCTTCACTGTCATCTGCGACTGTTACACTGTTACTAACCGTTGGAGTATAGCTTGCTGTGTTACTTTGGTTAGAAGGTTTTATGGATACAAAATCTGACCATCCATCGTCGTCGACAGGTTGCTTACTAACATTATTAGTTTTAGCAGTGGTTTCTTTGGGTTCACAGTACGATTGAATGGAATTGATGGGGTTAAACCTTGACAGGTCTTGCAGATCTATCCCAGGCTCTGGCCAATTTATCTGGGAATAGTTTTCCAATGATAACGGTTGCAGTATTTGCTGAGATGTGTTTTTACTAGTGGTTTCATTTTGAAAAGAAACTGGTTCTAGCATAGGCCTTTCAAAATTATTTATCGGTACATTAGAATGCATGGTTTTGGGTGTGTTTTGAATCTGATAACCTATTTTGGTAGTTGGTAACATCTCTTGCCTTGGCACAGCCCCTGAATGGGTAAACAAAGGTAAAGTATTTCTTACTACAGGCTCTGGGATGCTAACAAAGGCAGGATTATATTCCACACTCTGAAAGTCATCAAAATCATCATTACTTGAACCGTTGTTCACAAACGGCACATTCTTTGATGTTTTGTTGGTTGGATCAATGTAAGGTTTGTCTAGGGAAGTAGCAAAACTCATTGAACTCTCGGCGATTGTGGAATGAGTCTCCGAAAAACCACTGAAAGTGGTGAAATCAATGGAGGAGTCACCACTGGTAGGTAGCATATCTTTTGGATTGTCACTACTGATTGTGTCTATTCTGGATTCTTTTAAAATGAATGACACAGGCCCAGAAGACTTTGGATACGTCACTTCCGGGAGATCCACTTTCACGGTGTCTTGATTCCAAACAGACGGCTGTGCAGGAAGAGTAAAACTTTGAATTTCTGTGAAAGAAGTAGTGCTGACTTCTCCAGGCGCCGGCCAGTTCACTACGGGAACAACTGGAGCAAGCTTAACCGGCTCGAGGACCCTCAAAGTTATTGGAGTAGATTTGACTTCAGGAACAGAAGCTACCGGAACCGTCGCCGAATGGAAATCACCGAAATCATCAAAATCATCTACTTCCGGATTAGAAGCGAAAGGTTTCACATTGAAACTGTCTTCTAAATTTGTGACACTTAGATTGCTAAAGCTTGTATTGAATTCTGTTGTTTTTATTTCAGTTTTTGGTTCGAGAGTGCCTTGATTGCTTTCAGGGACGACGTGGCTTTGGAAATCATCAAAGTCATCAATATCGGTTGTGGGTTTAGCTGATAGTGTTGCGGTAAAGTCATTTGAGTTGTCACTGATGTTGGTTTCCGCGTTGGTGTCATCGTAGTGTATGGTGCGTGACCAGGGAGTCTCCGAGTCTGTGGGGGTGAAGATGTGAGTGTCGGGCAGGTTGATCTTGCGGCCGATGTTGAGCACCGTGGGAGGAGCCATCTTGTCCGCTTTGAGGGGTGGTGGTTCAGGCTCACTGATGTTCTCACTCAAATGCGGCGATGCATTTTCTTCGCCTCTTTCCGTACAAGCTGAAAGTAATAGGAAAAAAATAAACACCCATGATAAAACAGTTTAAGTAAGTCTGAATAAATCAGGTTTTATGCTCAGGTGTAAATGTCCACAAAGTAAGAAATAATGACCTTGTTCTCTTGATTCCAGTTCACCATAATTACCACTTTTGAATTGCTAGTTTTCATGGTTAGATTAGTATAGTTGTTAGCCTAATTTCACCTATAAGTCATCACAATAAACATTCATAAATTTTAAAGGAATAACATCTCTAAGGCGTTTTTGTTACTTTGCCTCTTGCAAATATATTTGCCCAGCACGCTTTAGAAAAATTTCAGTTGGCATGTATAATAATTGGATATACAATTAGAATGAACAATTAGAATGACCAAAACTATATTTTATTTTGCCTAAAAGTTAGTTAATATTCTGGAAAATACACTGACGAAATTAACTTTTTAAAATTCATCTTTCTACTTACTTTAGTAATTTTACAAAAGCACAGTTTTATACACGGCAGTCACATAAGTATGATTCCTCAATGGACAAAACTTTTAGCGCATTTTCCTTACAAGAGAACTTATTGACTTGGTGGTGTGATTATTCAAAAATCCAATCTGATTGAGTCGAATCAATCTTTTTTCATTGTGTTGACTTCTAAATGAATTTAAAAAAATGTTTTTTTTACTTCTAATCTAATCTAATCTAAGATGCAAAGATATGTTCCATTGGAGATTCACATTACATGCATTCTTACAACCAGACACGTACAAGTTCGCGCTTGCACATGCCTCATGTGAACCTACAACATAAAAACCAAATCTCAAATGGACATAAGCCCTGCAACTCTAAATGTGAAAATTATTCAATTAAAGTTTTAAGTCTAACTTTCATGGTTGGTGTTAGGTTAGGTTAGGTTATATTATTTTTTATTTCTCTCGGGTTTGACCAAATAAAATATATCAGCACCTTAAGGGTAAAACTTAATAAGTAAAATATTCAGCTACTATGGGTTTTTCAGATAAACGCACATTTTTTCCTATTTTCTACAAAAGAAAACGCTAATAAAATGGGAAAATCCTGTAGTTTAGAAGTTTGTCAGGAGTATTTTCTTATAATTAGTTCACTAACTATGAGAAGTTACTCCCAGTAAAATGTTTTATTTGCAATTTCTCAAATCAGTGAATCAGCATTTATTCAGTTTTACCTTTAAGGTGGCAATGATATATAAGCTGGTCTACAGTATTACAGTATTAAACACTTGGCGTCTACTTGTATATCCCCCTAAATAGAACTCGGGTAGGATTCTAATATCTATGAGAAGGCTATACACTTGTAGATACTGGGTAATAAAGATACGGTTTTAATATTCATTGGCAGATTGCATGAATGGATAATCCGATCATTTGTAACTCACCATTGTTAAAGAGATCACTGATTTTAAAGTGCGTGGAGTGGCCAGAGGTCATCTGGTCCAAGGTCGCCATGAGGTGCTCAAGGTCAAGGAGGAGGGACTCGGCGTAGGACGCTGCAGGGGGGGAATGTGAAGAAACAGGGGAACAAAGAAAACAGAAACAAAGCAACGGAGGGGCGGGGAGCGATAGACAAAATCAAAACCAACCATAATAGCGAATAATAAGAAAGGAAGCACCACGGTTGTAGAGATATCCATTAGGTGTTAGTAAGACATGGAAATAAGTAGTACATGGTTAGTGACATGTTGTTGGCAATGTGAAACATCAACCTCTCTGTAAAATATCTGATGAGTCAAACTATAGAACCATAGGTGGCAGTCTAGGATTTTTCCAAAAATGAGAAAATTACATTTTCTGTGTTTCTGTTAAATTCTCGCTAGAGTGCCGCCGTTATTCCATACGACTGTTAAATAAATAAATAGTAGGCTGATTTATTTGGTTAGTGTTGAATCACACCTCAAGTGTTCTCTGCAAGCTTGGTTAACACTATAGAATGCACCAATTACTCAAGCAACACCCAGTTGCAGTAAAGCTGGATGGACCTTCAGTGACAAGCCTTTGGTTAAGGCATATGAATGTTTCAACCCAGATCATGAGTTTGATGGCCAGCAGAGCATAAAACTCTTTTTTTTTAAGTTTTCTCAACAGGCAGACTGTTCCAGCTAGATAGACCAGCCTAATTTAAAGTCCTATGATAAACATTTACTAAATTCTACTGCCTGCCTAAATATAAAAAATGTATGAAAACTGTGATGCATTCTTGTAATTAGGTATTATGGCAACCAATTGATATATCTAGTCTATGGTTAGATAGATTTGGCAACATTACTCTCTGCAACGTGAATAGGAAGTCAGTTGGTAGTATATCCCCTCACGAGTAACATGTACCCGCTGTAGTAGCTATGTACAACCTGAGTACAAATAGAAACCCACCGTTGTCACAGTAGACCAACATTCCCTTCACCCCTAACACCCAAACAACTAAATCACTCACTTGGAGTGCTGCTGTATCTACCATACATTTTTTGATTTACTCAATAGAGGTGAATTTACGCAATGTTTTGTACTCAGATTAAAGTAACGCAACTTAAACTACTTTCACAATTAAAAGCCATAATTTTGCAGTTTCTCAGTACCTTTTTGACTTCAATGGCTGCTTGATATACTCACCCACATTGCTACAGAGAGTTTTATTAACCGTCCTATGCATATGAACGTACGCGATATGCAAACTTTGAGTGTAGTTACCATTCTGCAACATCCCGTATCGCGTACGCGCTTGAGAAAAAATAATATATTTGAAAACTACAAACCTCCTGGCGTCCCCCTGAGTTTCAAAGTCACATCATTACAAGTCTAGACAAGTTAGTTCTTTAAGAGCAGGTTAAGCTTTCGGTTGTTTGTTTGAATTTTGGTAATTTTTCATACATACTCTTCTAAAGTCAGGGGTACGTATATTGTGGTTTCCATTCCTGATTATTTTTGCCTATTTCTAGGTAGGGGGGTTAATCACGGATTTGAAATAACTATGAGTGATCGCTTACATGCTTGCATCTCTGCGTTGGAAAAGCTGGTGACATTCTCCCATTCTGTGATGCTGTGTGGCTGGATGGTGTTGCCAGCAGCTGTGTCCGAGGCTGGCTGCGCTTTTTCCTCGCTGGGAGTGTCGGCGGTGTTGCCAGTGGAGAGCTGTCTGATGGGCTGCAGGGGATTCACACCCAGGTTGGCGGCAAACCTCGGCATGCTGCTGTTCCACTTTGGTCCAAATAACTTAAAAAATATCATATTTATTATAATTTATGTCTTATCAATAGCCTAGTTAGTAAACTGCTTGCATTCAAAACCAAAAGACTAGCCATTGAACCCCACCACGAGAATCAAATATAATTTTTCTTTTCAATGTTTTCTTCTAACAATGCCAGCAAAGCATACTTAGCTGTCACAAGAGACGAGAGCCAACACTGAGTATCCCATACAAGCACTATAAGGTGGGGAACTTATGATAAAAAAAATGTATTAGGCCATGGTATTAAGTTATGATTCAAATTGAGTAATTTTTTAAACTAAAATTATTTTTAATGTGTTCCTTTAAAGGCAAAGGAGAAAATATTTATTTTGGAATGTCTCGTGTTTTTTGCGTGTCTCGCAACCAGTCATCTGCCCCAATCCAATGCCGTATGCAAAGCCAGAGCAAAAAGGGAAAACAGCTGATCTTCATTAATATGGCGTGGACCAATGAATGAATGGCATTCTTTGGTAGCCGATAAGATTGCTCAAACGCTGCCTAGCCACCAACACTAGCGCCCTCTAGCATATGGGACAGGCAGGCAATACACCAAAACTCTCAGTTAACTCATCTTGGTCTCTAACTAAAGGTTCGCGTCTGTATAGATGCATGTTGGAGGGCTGTGGAGGACAGGGGGAGTTGAGAGGCTAAAGAGGGATGAAGCACCATTGGAAAGAAAAAAAAGAAGTTAAGGTAACTTACAATATTTCTAGCATCTATTCCCAGCGACTTCAGCAACGACTTCTGACTGGTGGATTGGTTCCATTGGAAGAGATAAGTCTGCTCCACTTCACTCTCCTGCAGATGCTTCCAGTTCTCCCCCAGCACGGCATTCAGATCAAACTTGCTCGCATCTTCTTCCAAATCACCTTCGATTGCCTCAATCACAAATATATCTTCCACAGCCTGACGCAGTTTAGCCAACATTTCTGCATCATTTAATTTACCATAATCTGTAAAGTTTAAGCTTGCTTCTACTGTTGAGGTTGGTACACTTTCTGCTGCTTTGTTATCTATAGATACATTTGATGTTTCGTAAGTCCCAAAGTCTCCAAAGTCATCATTGTCCGACTCCAAGCAGTCATCATCTTTTTGAGGATCTTGGTGCAAGATTGTGTTATTGTTTTCAGTAAATGCTTCAAATTTAATATCATCTTCTGTGATTTCAGCTTTAAAAGTACTTGAATGCTCTTTTGACGGTTCTGAGCTTTGGAATGTGGCAAAATCATCAAAATCATCATCGTCATCAACCGCAGCATTTGTGGTTTCAAACAGACTATGAGTTGAATCGGGAATCGCATCAGTTTGTTTCGTTAAGCACGCATCAGTGGGAACTGGTTCGTGGAAATCGCAAAAATCATCATCATCATCGGGGACAGTGGAATGTACTGAATCAGAGGATTCCACACCAATTGAATCAATTGGAATGACGGGTGATACAGTATTTTCGTCAGACATTGGTGCGGCATCATCTATTTTTAATTCATGAAAGTTTTCAAAAGAAATTTCAAGTACATCATTTTGAATAACTGTTTGTGGTTGACTGGGAAGTTCCAGATTTAAATCTGTAGGTGCATCTAATTCAACATTAATTTTTAAATCCGATTCAATATGTTTAAGTTCTACTTCATCTTTTTGATCTTTTGATTCCACCGTTTCTAAATTTTCCCTACCTATTTGTTTACTAACATCATCATCGTCAACGCTTGCTATTTCATATTTTGGTAAATCACTTCCTACTATTTCAGCTGACAGTTTATGTTGACACGTTTCGGAATCAACGGCATTGGCATCTGAGAGTTGAATTTGGTTGTCGAAATCAAAGTCGCTATCATTCTGCAGGGACACACTGTCGTCTGACACCTCCTGCAATCGGACTTCCCTTTCAGAGCTTCCTTCTTGGCTCTGTCCTCCCAAGCTCTGCACTTCGGCAGACTTTGGCACGTACAAAGAACTCTCAGGTGATTCAATCAAGCCTGTAGGTCCGAGGAATGTGCCGAAATCATCGAATGTACTATTTAAACTTTCTTCTACGGATTGTTTATAGTTTTGTAAGTCTATCTGCATGCTGTCTAGCTGCAGATCCAAGTCTTCTATGTTCTCTTCCACGCCCATCGCTACTTCCTGTTGGTTGTCCGTATTGGTTATGGCTTGAATGTTTGTCTGTGAGCTTGGTGTTGGGGAGTCGGCAGTTTTATGGAGATAGTTGTGATGGTTCATGTTGACGGAAGGCTCCAGGGTTGGCTGGTCAGACGGGGATGTTTTCTCCGAGTTAGTTTCTTTGCTGCTGGGAGAGTCATAGTCAGGAAATGCTGGCAGGTCATACTGGGGTGTCGGAGATGAATCTAAAACATTAACATATTTTTCGTACTTTTCTTTTTGATTTCACTGACATATACTATGTATTTATAATCTAAACTACAAAGATACATTAACATTTAAGAATCATATTTGATATACACCCATAAGCAGACAAGTACAAGTTAGAGCTTAAACATCTTGCATGTGTACTTATAAATTTCACAGGCAGCACAGCATTTTAAGGTTGGGCAGGCAAACATATCGACGGTAAAAAGCCTATTTGACTTAAGCGACATCATGGGCGATATTGAGTTATATACATCGTTTTTCTCGGTTTTTCAAGCTGCGTCGAATGGTCTAACTTTTGGCGCGATCAGATAACTTTTTTGTCGCTTAAGTCATAAAGCACCTTGTATGGCGTTTATAAATTTCATGGACTGATGTCCCACGATTTATGACACTTTTTAACGAAATGTCGTTTAAGTATACTCTTACAAGTTGTTGGTGGTGCATATCCTAAATGTACTTGACGACTTGAGAGTGGACGAGGTAGTTAAGTTAGATAGGCATGTTGTGCATACAATATTCAAAGTCGCATAAGTAATTTCACTTTACCATAAAAAATATGACTTTGTCGTATAAATTAATAAGACTCATAGTGGATCTATCACAAATGGTGCTTAAATCATATATCCTCCTTTTATTTACTAAATGACTGTCGGTTCAGCATTAAGCGTTCTTGCAATACATCACTGGTGATGTCGCTTGAGCAAAGTGTCCTTCCAAATTTTTATAATAGAACTGGCGCATAAGCTATTTATCTTCAAGATCAATGGAATGATTATTGGCATTTGAATCTATTCAAACAAATGATTTTGGAATGGTCGTTGGCGTTTAAGCTGCACCAAATAAACATGGGTTGTCGTTTAATGTAGTCTTGTGTGAATAGAAATGCATTGAAGATGTCGCTTCAGTAGTATTTTGAGCGTGCTATCGGTTGGTTGATGCTCTGCAACGCCAGGATCTCAGTCAACACTCGGAATCGATGTCTCTACGGGAAGTTATTGTTTGTTGTCAATGAAAAATATTTCCATATTTTATTACTATTGACAAGTGGATGTTCACAAAATGAGTATCTATGTTTACATAATTATATTATATATAATTATAAACGATACTAAACGCAACGCAACTAAGCTACACATATAGTGCCACTTCTTGCCGCGTTATCCCCGAAGGGGTCGCATGTGGCGAGTTGAACCTATTTATTTTTACAGGTAAGGGGGCCGGCCTTACGCCAACCACTTCAGTAGAAGTGGAGGTTTCCCAGCTCCCGAGGGTGCTGGTACTCATTTCTTGTGAAGGCTGAGTAAACCTTGCCGGTATTTTATTTTAGGGTTTGAAATAAACACCGAAACGGGAAATCATTTCTGACACCCTCGGTGGGATTCGAACCCGAGCTTTCGGCATGGAATGCAAGCACTCTACCACCTGAGCTATTGACCTATCAGTCTGCTGCAATACTGCTTACTTAAATTTTAATTAAATTTTATTAAGCAGTATCCAGTGAAATATTCCAGTGAAAAAAAACACATTGATAGAAAAGGAGTAGTTGTTCCCGAAAACAAAGATGCGAACCCCCTGCTATACAGGTAATGATGCGAGTACAAAGACGTGCACTAATAAATGTGAGAAATAACAGAAGACGATTTATTTCCACATTATTGGAAGATTGAAAATTAAGCCACGAAAGAGTGGCTAGTGGCAATGACAAAAAGGGAAAAAATAAGCGAAAAAGATCGAAAGACTCCGACAAACATCATTATACATTTTTATATTTCATACATGAAGGTGAAAAGAGAAAACAGGTGTGCCAAATTTTTTTGTTAAGCACCCTTAACACATCACAAAAAAATCTTCACTTTACAGTATTTATTGCCATTCAAGGCTTCGCCAAAGAAGATTCCAGATGGAAAATCATACGACCGAATAAAACCAAAGAGGTAATTATGCAAGTACTACAATCCTGTATTAAGAATTTACCAGCAGTTCCCTCACATTACTGTAGGCGCGACTTCAGTAAGCTTTACCTTCCGCAATCCTTGAAAAAAATTGAGCTATTTGTACACCCTCTATAAACTGGATTTAACCACTAAAGGGATGGATGTGGTAGGAGAACAGGTATTCAAAAATACGTTCAAAAACGATTTCAATATAGGTTTCCACATTCCTAAGAAAGATAAATGTGCGAAATGCCTGCGTTTTGAGAACAATACAAGCGCCGAACTAGCTGAAATGAAAATTGGGGAAGGGAAACATTCAGACCAGAGATTCAAACTTCACAAGCAGATCCATTCTTTAAGCAATAATGTATTGAGCACATCATTTGACCTTTAAAAGGTCTTAAATACACCATACGGGGAAAGCATGCTGTTGTACTATTCCAGGAAATACGGGATGTATAATTTAACGTTTTACGAATCTGGAACAAGAGAAGGATTTTGTTTTTGCTGGGGTGAAGCAGATGGGTAAAGAGGAGCCACAGAGGTGTCAACTATATTAAACAAATATATCCAAAATGTTGACCAGAGGGGCACAGTTAAAACTTTATTACTATACAGTGATTCTTGCCTGGGGCAGAATAAGAACCGCACTGTTTTTGCCACAATCCACTATACATTGCATAATGTATGTAAAAACATCAGCACCATTCAACTCAACTACCTTCTTCCGGGTCACACATACATGCCTATGCACTCCGTGATAGAAGGCAGTGTGTCAAAAAATATTATTTGGGCTCCATCACCATGGAGCACAGTATTTGAGCTAGCTAGGAAATCACCCAAGCCTTATCATGTCGAAACTCTGCCATAGCTACTGATTTTGTTGGGTGAAGTGGAATTTCCGATAAATATTTCAAAGGAAATTTACAAAGCAAAATAAACCGAATCAGAATAGCTACATTTAAAAAGCAGATGCCCAACAAAATCGTGGTAAAATACACGATGGATGCCACAAGCGAGGACATCCTAGTGTGTGGCACCAAAGGAAAACCTGCAGAAAATATTTATAAAAGACGTCTGGCTTTACCACAAAAGAAGTATGATGATTTGGTAAAATTGTGTAAAACATTCGTCATACCACAAAGGTATTGCGCAGAGTGTACAGCTGATATTCATCACGGTAATGAAACAGTTGAGGTGCTCTTGGACTCTGATGTTGAGGATATCGAAATACCTACTTAAAATACGTCCTTATTTATAATACCTATTCATGTGAAACCTGTGCTATTACATTTAATTGCATGATATTTTTCTTAATTTAATTTTACTTCCGTACTTTGAATTTTGTGTTTTCATAGTTATTTTAATTTGCCACTCTCTGTGTGGAGTCATTACTTATTATTTTATTTTCTTGTAAGTATATTTTTCAAAAATACCAAAACATCAAAAGTATTAAATTCATGTTACATGTTTTTTATAAACTTAACCATTTTTATAAGAGTTTTAGGCTTACACGGCCGGCTGATGATGCTGGAGTGAAGTTTTCCGGGATCTGTTGCCGTGGTCTGTGGGAGCTGGAGCTTCCGGACCTTTCACAGTTCTCATCAAGATCTTCATCATCATCATACTTCACGCTGAAGAGGCCCATCGTAGAAATGGGCGAAACGTCCGGAAGCTCCAGCTCCCACAGACCACGGCAACAGATCCCGGAAAACTTCACTCCAGCATTAACCATTTATTATATAGAAATAAACAAAAATTGTGTTCGTAGTTTTTTCACTCAGGTACAATACAATTGTACAATAAATAATTTGATTAAAAGCTATTGCAATGTGTACTTTTATGTAATGTTTCAATTCTTCTTTATTGCTATTATTTTGCTTGTTCTTAATTATGTGTTATCATTAATATTATTTTATTAATTTGATTGAAGATTTAAATCAAAACACTGTTTTGTATTTTCACGATTAAAATCAATTTATTATTTAATTTACAAACGTTTTCGATAAAATATCATCGATTTAAATTTTTGTATACCTGACGATGATATTTTATCGAAAACGTTTGTAAATTAAATAATAAATTGATTTTAATCGTGAAAATACAAAACAGTGTTTTGATTTAAATCTTCAATCAAATTAATAAAATAATATTGAATATGAATTTTCACAGTGTTAATACACAACCAATTCAAAATATAATGTTATCATTAACCTCTAAGGTAGTGAGTTTTGGTATGATGTAAATACCTATACGGAGTGAGTTTTTATATAAAGGGTTAAAATAAAAAGTATTATGTTTAACGACTTCAACACAATAATAAATAATAAAACTTACCATTTTTCAAAGAAAAAAAAATTAAAACTTACCATTTTTCAAAGTTTTTATTGAAAAATCGTATGTTTATTTCAGGTGTCGTCAACTATTGGTTGCGGTGTCAAAATATTAGTACACTAGTAAAATAATCTTCACTTCACTAAAAGTAATTAAAAACTTACACTTACAAAATAATTAAAAATACATATAAATACATAGATGAAACACAAAAGATGACTAATAATGTTTTTTAGTGTGGTAGGCTTTGAAACATGGATGTATACACAAAGCGACGTTGCACACTTCACACATGAATTTTGTGTCTTTTCGACACTTTGGTCGTACAGTTGTATGACTGCACACGTGACACTTTCTTTGGGTCCTGCTTCCTTGTGCCTGTGTTTGGGGAACAGGAAAGGGGAAGTGCCTTTCCGTTAGTCGTAGTGGCACATCCTCAACCCTTCGTCCTCCTGATGCATTCGGTTTACGCGCTTCTTGTCTTCTACGTTTAGATGTAGACGGCTCAGGGTCATCTTCTACCTCTGACGATAAAGATTCTTCAGAAGAGCTATCAGACTCAATAGGTAAATCGTCAATATTTTCGTATAACTCTTCATCTTCGCTTTCAACTAAAGCATCGAAGATGTCCTTTTCACTAACCCTATGCGACATGATCGTAAATAGGGTAATTTCACACTTTTTTTTTCTTTCGTAAATTGATAGATTTAAGTTATAAAAATAGTCTCCCGTTTTTTTTTTTTTTTAATAATGCGTATTTTTTGAATTAGGGCGCTTTTAAATTTGTCATTTTTCCATTTCCGGTGAAACGGCCCATTTTTTGCATTTGGGCGGATGTGACGTCGATGGATCTCATTCGGCTCAGCTGTCATTCAGTCGTGTGTATTTTTGTATGGCGGATTTGTTTACATTTGACGAGTATATCTATTTTCATCAATTTCAACTATTATTTGCACTTTAAAGTTAGTTGTGCCTTGTATAAAGTATAATTGAATTGGTGTAATCATCAAAGATGACTGAAAAGGGCTTTGAAAAGGCTCAATCTGACAATTTACCGGAGGTCGATGCTATGATGATGTATGTGTATTTCTCCAAGAACATGGACTTCATAAGTTCAGAATTACGTGGAGTAAAAGCTTCAAGGTAAGAAAAATAGTTCTGTTTATGTGTCAAAGTTCATTTAGATTCATAAATTCTCCAGATATTATACGTTTTCATGCAAACATCTTTCCTTTACAAATTCTGTAACCTTACTTATTCAAATTGCAATACTGCCATTTCATAGCTTCTAAATCTTAATATAAAGGCTAAATTAATTGTTTATAAAGCTTACTTCCTTTATTACATTAAAAGTTGTTTTTAATCACATAACCTTACTTTACACCAGTCAAGGGTTGTGCACTTGCAATATAACCTAACCCTTATTCCGTTTGTTTGTTTTTAGATCTTCGAGAGAAAATTACGGAGACAATGCCATTGGCTATGTGCAAGTGAAACGCGATGGAGCCATTTGCACTGTTAAGGCCCGTATAACACCAGAACACAAAGTCCGTACAAAAGCATACGCGGTAACCTTGATCACCGATGAGGAACAAGGCACTGTTGAATCATGTGTCTGTGAAGATTGTCCAGCATCTCAAGGTCAGTAATGAATATTAGATTCACGAGGTGTCATGATTCCTTTGTAAAAGCAATAAAATGTAAGAGATCTAATTAGCAGGCTCAGCTCACCAAATAATTGCTATCTGTAATCTAAGATGCAAAGATATGTTAACATGTAAGATTCATGCCCACAAACGGACACGTGTAAGTTCGCGCTTACGAATTCTGTATGTGTACCTACTTACAAATTAAAATCCAATCTCCTTCCCTGAAACGGGCGACATTGGCAAAGTGAAACATATTTTATAGTGTGGGCGGTCAGACTCATATCATTCCATTGGCCAACATTATGGCCTTGCTGACTGCAAATATTTTTTCTTTTTAATTTCATTATTTTTCTAAAGAAAACAATATTTTGTGAAAAAATATTCCAATTTTTACTTAAAATTTATGTCAACAAAATAAGTGAATATTTTTTGTTAATTCATAAATATATAAAGTATTAAAGCAGAGGTCTACATTATTTGCATATGTATTAATCAAAATGAAACATTTTTTTATTTTTACTCTCTTACAGGAGGTTGCAAGCATGCAGTAGCCTTTCTGTCATGGGTGCATCGTCGCAGCGAAGAGCCAGCAAAGACAGAAGTGAAATGTTACTGGAAGCGGTCAAAGATGGCAGAGATAGGCTCAGCTGTGAAATTCATAAAATGTAGGGATTTAGGAGAACTTAAAACTTTCACAGCTGGGCCTTCGAGTAACGGAAAGTTTTTGGCATCCGTCGTTAAAGCAACGAAGGAAGCTGACGTCAAGGATGTCCTCCTTATGAAGTATTTTAAGGAGGGCAATCCTATAGAATCCCTTAGCATCCATAGATTAGTGGAGGAATTTATAGACGATGGAATAGGCACGACCCCTCAGCAATTTCAAACATACTGTGAAAATAGAATGAGTGTTGAGGCGTGCAACGAGGCAGCCAAGGAAACTCTGGAGCAGGCTCATTGCACTCTTTGGTACGAGTTGAGGTATGGGAGAATCACAGCATCCAAGATCCATGAAGCGTCACGCTGTCACACTCCTGATGGCTCTCTTGTGGAGCAGCTGTTGGGAGGAAAAATTTTTGAGACGGCAGCTGTGACACGTGGCCGAAAACTGGAAGAGTTGGTTTTCAAAAAAATCAAAAAGCAATATCCCGATCTGAAAAAATGTGGATTAATGCTATCCAAGCATTATCCATTTTTTGGAGCTTCTCCTGATGGAGTATCTCAAGAATATGTACTTGAGATAAAATGTCCAAGCACCGAAAAATGGATGGAGAAATATTTTGTCAAAGACAAACCCACTCCGAAGTTCTTTGCACAAATCCAAATGCAAATGCATTTTACAAAAAAGAAAAGAGGAATATTCTGTGTTGCCAAACCGGATTTTGAAAAGAGTTGTGAGACCGTTGAATGCACTGTGGAGTATGATGAAAATTATTGTTTAGATTTAATGGAAAAAGCATGTGAATTTTGGACTAAAACATTATTTTTAAGATTATTTCAATAAATGTTTTATTTTATATGAATTAATTTTTATCTGTAATGTTGATCTGCTATTCTTGTTCTTATTCTCTCAACATTCTGAATAATTATATACTTGAGAATGTTATTTATTGTTTGTATCCCTTGACTTATAGGTTGGTATGACGCTGAACACCCATGCTGTAAAAAATGGTTCACTTTGCCAATAAAACGACAGCAAAAGTTGCTGGGCTTTTGTTCATTTGAGTATTCATTTACATGGTTTTTGAATTGTAAGTACACATGCAGCATTTGTAAGCGAGAACTTACACTTGTCTGTTTGTGGGTGTGTATTTAATAGGAACTTTAAATGTTTATGTATATTTTCAACCTAGATTACATTAGACTTTATGTATTACACTGTGGGTACTTTGAAAAGTATAGCTATAAGGTGTTTTAATGCATATTTACCAAAGTCTAACAATTTTAAAGTATAGTTATTTATGTATTTTATAACTGCTGTTTCTTAACTACTTTTTTATATTTGATATAATATGTGATAACTACTTTGTTAACAAAAGGTTCACTTGCCAATATTACCTCTGTTCCAGGGAAGAGCGTCAAGTTTAAGGGCTTGTGCATTCAGTTTAGATTTGGGTCTTTATTTTGTTAATGAACATGCAGCATATTATGTAATATTATGTAAACGTTAACTAACACAATATGCCTGCTTATAGAAATGTATTTAATATGAATCATAAAGTCATGTGTATCTTTACCATTTAGATTTGTAAAAATGCACTACTTAACAATACCTGGTATCGGAGTTTTTCATATGTTCTTATTATGTATCATCTTTCTGTTGGTTTTTCTAATAAAAATAAAGAAGTTGTTGATTGAAGTGTACTTTATTAATAAAAAAGGCTTTCCATTATTAATACAAACATTAATACTCATTATGTACATGTTGCAACAGATGTAAAGTGAGATTCAGAAAAATTGACCAGAATAGTATTAGATTAGATTAGATAGTAAATGTAACTTACCCCCGTATTCACGATCAAAACTGGCACTTCCTTAAGGGCAAGCTAGCGCTTAGATTGGGGAAATTCATTTCAAGAACAATACTTAAGGTAAAATTAGCGCTTAAGCGCTCCAAAAACTAGCACTCAGGTAAGTAAGGTCGACACGTATATTAACCAACGCTTAAGCGCTGTCAAAATATTCCGTCATATTTCATTGTTATCACATTTTTTGTTTGATTGTGAATTTACATGAAAAAATGAATTCTTTCTATAAACATGATTTTTACGAGTGTATTAACATTGTTTTGACGAGTTCATTTACATTGCTTGACCATCAGAATTGGGTTTGTTCTCCGGTATGGTCTAGGACCATACTGCAATGACAGATGAACTGTCAAAATATTCCGCCGCATTTCATCAGCACATTTTTTGTTTGGTTGTGAATTATTTACATAAAATAATGAATTCTTTCGATACAGTTGACTTCAACGAGAATAATAACATTGTTTTGTTCAAAAATAGTGTCCCAAGAAAATATATCAGAGACTGTAAAGACCCATTTACGTATTACGAAGAGGAAGAATTTAGAAGACGTTTTTGATTGAAAAAATGCGTCGTTCTGTAGACAGTTTTGCCGTTGCTCATTGAGGGTTGCAAAGCCAACGATTTCTTCGATCTGTTATTTTATCTTCTATTACAGGTTTTTCTTTAATCAGAGCCACCAGCAGCTCCTTTTCCGCTGGAGAAAACAACATCTTTTTGGCGCTGAAATCGATCAAAACACTTTACATTGGATATTACATAAATGTATTTTTAAAAACTAATAGAAATTGTACACAAAGAAATTCGTACGTACGGTTTACTTAAATTAGTAATTGCGTTATACGTACTTATTTGTTGTCAAGTTTTATGCAAAGCTGATATGACATTGAAATTTGAAAGAGGCGGCAATGATAAGAGTGAAGTACGCCGAATATCGGTCGGAAGGTACTGACCAATTACAGAGCTGGGTTTTTTCGAGAGCCAATGACAAACCCGTGCGTCTCCTGGGGGTTGGGCACTACGTTGATTACTGCTTGAGTGTTCTTTGTGAAACAAAACGCTCCAGAATGTCGACCCTTGAGTAAGTGTAGCGCTTGAGTAAGGCACTTAAATCAGTTTTGATCGTGAATACGGGGGTTAGTAAGCAACATGTGAAATGAAGAATTGAATAGTAAAAATTAGATAAAAGCTATCAAGGTAAATTAAAACACATTGAGATTTAAAAATAATATCAGTCATACAAGTGAAATGAAGAGTTGAATGGCAAAAAAATAGATAAAAGCCACCAAGTTAAATAAAAACACATGAGATTTAAAAAATAATCTCAGACATACAAGTGAAATGAAGAGTTGAATAGTAAAAATTTGATAAAAGAAATAAAGGTAAGTAAAAACACATGTGATTTGAAAATAATATCAGTCATACAAGAGAAATGAAGTGTAGAATGGTAAAAAATTAGGTAAAAGCTATCAAGGTAAATAAAAACACATGAGATTTCAAAAGAATATCAGTCATACAAGTGAAATGAAGAGTTGAATGGTAGAAAATTGATAAAAGCCACCAAGTTAAATAAAAACACATGAGATTTAAAAAATAATCTCAGACATACAAGTGAAATGAAGAGTTGAATAGTAAAAATTTGATAAAAGCCACCAAGTTAAATAAAAACACATGAGATTTAAAAAGAATTTCAGTCATACAAGTGAAATGAAGAGTTGAATGGTGTAAAATAGATAAAAGCGACCATTCGACCAAGGTAAATAAAAACACATGAGATTTAAAAAGTAATATCAGTCATAAGCTCAAAAGCATAAAGGTTAAATATAAGTACTGAAAATAAAAATTGAATTTTAAAAGTAATGTCTAAGGGTGGCTAACCCTTCTAAACTTTGATCAATGATTTTTGCAAGTTGATCAGACCACAAGCAATCACAATAATTTCATCCAAGCGATTCACGAGGTTGTGGTCGATAGTTGAATGCATAGTGAGCATATGAAATTCTCTCACTCTGCTTATCACACGCTCTACGTGAATACGTAAAGCGGCAATTCGCTTTGCTTCCTTAACTTCGTTTTGGCTAAGGGTACTTTTCTGCAGCACGCTTGGAGGGCGAACAAGGTGAGCACCCTTTTCCTCTAAAATATGGGAAATATTCTTAAACCCCCGATCTGCCATCACCCATGTTCCTGTGGCGATGTTGTCGAAATAGCCACAGTCCTGAGCAATAGTAGAGTCGGTTGCTCGGCCTCCATACCCACATGATAAGAAATTAATGAGACCATCTGGAGTGCAAGAAATTAGATATTTTACCGTATTACAGGCCTTGTATTCAGACCACGTTAATGATTGGTGCAGCGAGTTGCCTGGTTTCTCAATTTGAATTTCAAGACAATCAATAATGGAACGGACGTTCCTATATCGAGCTCGAAATGCAATGGGCAATTCCAACCTTATGAGTTTTGCAGATGGCCATATAATCAACTCTTTGAGTACCCCTGATAAAATGGGAATCGTTTTCTTAAAAATGCGACATATAGAGGAATCTGACATTCCAAAATGTGCACCTATTACTTTATATGAAAAATTCAACCTAATTTTCTTTAGGCAAATCATTATATCTATAATAGGTGCACAAACTGTATCTTGCAGAATAGCCAATACATGGTACATTTCTTTTGGAATGCCTAAATACAGTTGAGGTTGGCGTTGCACAAGCAAAATATAACCTCTTTTCATCTCAACGTTAAGCGCGTCCATTTCCATATTGTTGTCTTCAAAATCCGAGCCACTACCATAGTCCACAAAAAGATCAGAATCACTATCTTCAGGGTCTGAACTGGAAGATGAATAGACAGCTTCCACATTCAATTTTTCCAGAGGAGATTCCACAGGTTTCCCCTTGATCGGTGAGCAGCTACTGTGAGTGGTCGGGGGTCTCACATTCAAGGTGTTGGTTGCTTTGCTCCTGTAGGTGGGTACCATATTCACCTGCACTGCTTTATCCAATGGAGCAGAAGTCAGATGCGTTGACTGCTCCACAGGATGGATGCTTCAGAGTTTGTAGCGTTCAGACTTGCTTCTCTTAAAAGTTCCATCACTAGCATTTTTCTTTTTCTAATCTCGCCGGTTTTCCTATCCACAGTCTTTTTAGCTTTTTGGCACTCAAATTTGTGCGGCAAAACTCCTTTCTTCAGGCGCATATTGCTTCCCATCAATCTGCCCATCATAAAGTTTTCCAAGTCGTCCTGGAGCTGTAAAAATATAAATAACATAATATGAGAGCATGTAGTTCACACAACTACTACAACAAAAAGTAAAAAGGTAGGTTAGGCACATTAGTACATGACAATATATTATTATTAAGTATGCACACAAACTTCTAGGATAAAAAAGTTGTGAAAAAGTTGTCAGGGCAAAGGCAAGCTTATATTTTATTATAGGTTGCTAAGGGGTCTAGTCCCATAGACCTTTGGCCGATGAGAAAATATTATATTTACATTCCAGTCCATTGCTGCCTTCCTAAAGAAACAAGTACAAAAACTTTGCTATGTTAACACTTGTTTCTTATAAATTACGGAATCAAACAATATTTGAGGATGTTTTTGATCATTACTGACAAAAAAACTATGAGTTTCTAATCAATTTGTTAAAAACAAATCGATTTAAATTTTGACACGTTTGACAGCGTTTTCACATGCCATTTCTTGAGCCACGTGATGTATTTACGAAGGCATGTAGAAATAACATATTTTATAAATAGGTATGCAATTAAATAACAACAAAATACTATAACTTACATTAAAATGGTCTTCGCAAATGAAGCGGGTAGATTTGGAAGACAGAAGTTCGTCTCGCTTCATCACAAGACACCATTTTTTGTGGATAGCTGGATCGCGGGGCATCCGCAAAAACTTTTTATCCGGTGTTGCACGTGACGTATTTGTACACATCGGAACTACACAATATTTATGATACTTCGAAGACATTTTTCAAGGTTTGTTGTGAGTTTATATTAAGTTTGTCGGATCTCGGAAGCTTGATAAAAGCACGTATTTTCACACTGACAGCCGGCTTTTTAATACTACAAACACACGTCACTCACGCCACTTGGATCCAATGACGTCACACGAGCTCCAGCCAATAGCGTCGCGTTTGAATTGGACTCGATTTGTCGGCATTTTATTTTACAAAATTAAAAATGAAAAGCCCAATTTTACCACTTAAAAAAAATATAGTTGAGATCCTTGACTTATAATCTACACAAAAATATCGTTTTCAACCATATTGCTCACCATTGCAATTACCCTATTGAGGGACAGATAATTTATAAAAGAAAAATTACAACACAAAAATTCCACAACACAAAGTTACGAACGGGCTCTCGCTATCAAATAGTACGTAAATAAAGGTATGCAAAGAATAAAAATATTGTCAATAAAACACAAAAACACCAAACAAAATACGTTTTTTTTAAATAAAACCGTGTTCAAAAACTTTCAAAAAGTTATCACCAAACAATTTACGTAAGAAAAACTGTAAAAAAATGTAATTTTCGCGGGAGAAATATCCGTATACGCGATGACAAGCGCGCACGTGTTCAAACTTGTTTCGAACACCACGAAAGATGACTGTGACGTCACACATACTTTGAAATCGCTTTTGTAAAGTCGATAATACCGCTAACTTCGTTTAGTTTTTAAAATATTATGGGGGAAAGCCGCTAGATGACGTTGGTTAATCCATTTCTGACGTTTACTTATGAATAAAGCCTGTATGACCACAGCCGTACCGGTACGGCCATACTTCGATTTGCAATGACATTTACCGCCGTACGGGTACGGCCATACTACCTTAGAGGTTAATTTGTGGTCTCAAATTACCTTTTTTAATTTATATTTTTTTTTAATGAATTCAAAACAAAACACTGTTTATTTGAACAATAAAATTTATTTAAAAAGATTAAAACCTTTAAAACAAATTACAAACGTTTTCGACCTAGTAGGTCATCATCAGGTTACCTTTTTTAGTTTACTGCTATTTTTTGCATTTATTTACTAATTAATATTTCATATTTTGGCTCAATTAAAAAGATTTTTAGGAAAGTATACTTCTATTACTTATTCCTACCACAGTTCTTTTGTATCGAAAAATAAAACAGCCTTGTCTTTAAGTCAGATATACCCTTTACGAATAGGCATTGTTTTTACGGATAAGTCATTTTACTTCTCAAGGTTTTAACTTTTTTGTGGCGTATGCATTAAATAGCCCTATTTAAACAAAAGGAAAATATGGATTTAAGTCTTTTTACCTCGAAATAAAAAATGTTGAGTCGGTACTTAAGGCATTTTCATACATTTATGACAGAAAGTAAAATGGCGCATCAGTCATTTATCCTCAAATAATTATGAATGCCAAATTGCTTAAACGACAGTATCTCAATAATGTATATGTTTATCTAAAATCTACTTATGTTAAAAAAAAGCAAATAAAAAAATAAGCTTTGACTCCTTACATTTTTATTTATTTAATCCACTAACAAAAATGTTATGGCAGATAATAAAAAAAAAAAACAGTTTTTTGGCTCTCCTGTAAAATTGACTTTTTGTCGCTTAAGTCAAATAGGCTTTTTACCGTCGATATGATTCTATTTTTCGGTTCGACAATCAGATATTATGCATTGTACATATCTGTGCAGAAAAGAGAAAAATTGATGTATTCGAGATGTGGTGCTGGAGGCGCATGCTCTGAATTCCATGGACGGCTAGACGTACGGTGCTACAATTGGATGGCTGACTCTGCCCAGTATATGTACACGCCGTATTCTTCAGTTCTTCGGACACGTTGTTCGAGGCAATAAAGAAGATAGCCTGGAACGACTGGTTGTGATCGGTAGCTTAGAGGGAAAGAAAGGAATGGGAAGATTCCCCACACGATGGACCGATCAAGGGAAGACACTAGCCGGCATTTCCGTAGTTGGAGCTCTGCGGGCAGGCCGTCATAACTATTTTGTCTATGTCAAATTTGCAGACCTCATTAAGAATAAAAGCCTACCCCATGGGTCGAATGCAAGCAGACACGTGAAAGTTCACGCTTACACATGCCGCATGTGCACTTGTAAAATAAGTAATAACCCAAATCTAAAATGAACAGTCCGTGTTATGGCCGCGGGTGTAATGGCGCATGTTTAACTAGGGTAGTTGGAACAGAATAACGTTGGTTTGAATCACGTCTGGTCCACTTGACCATAACTTCTACCATGGTTCAACAGATGCCTTTGCATGCACACAAGCTTCTGCTTTCGCATGAAGACAACTGGCCAGGCAAAATAGGTTGGTGAATTGCATTCCTCTTCACAACTCTATATTTTTAAATAAATAAAAAAACATAAGCCCTGCAATTTTAGCAGCCATTCCCTGACGCAGGGGTAACATTAGCAAAGCCTACCTTAACTACTAATGCATTAATACTTGTCCCGTACGCGCTAGACATGAGTGAGGGTTGCAATATTGCTTCGTGTACCTTCGTAGTTGAATGTGAAGTCATCGTTGTAGATTTGGTCGTCTATCTGGTCGGGCGGAGGCGGCGTGCTGCACAGCAGGGGCGGGACAGACATCCCGGAGCCTCGGGACACCTAAACAACACAAGACTAATTCCGTAACTCTCCACACAACACGTCAAAGCCAGACAGCTTGAAGGACACTATCAACATTCACTTAGCATCCATTTAAAACCATCTCACCTCTTTGGTTGGGTAGTATTAGACCTACGCTGGATGTGATGGTGAAGAGACACGTGAAATCATGAATATTTTCGGATTGTAATTCGTATAAATAAATTAATATCACTTTCAATATTATTCTATTGACACATCTGTCACGAACTTATTGAATTAAAAAATCATAGACAATTTTACTAAGTACATTAATAGACAAAAAAAAAATTCAAATACCTACCATTTTCTGTAAAATAAAAATAAAATGGAAGTTCGTTGTTATGTTTTCGTAAATGTATGGATTCATTATTTTATATGCGTACCTATTCAACTTTGTTTATCATAAGAAATATTTCTTAAATATAAAACATTTATGAAGAATCAAAAAATCTTACAAAGGTCACAGTTTTTTTTTAAATTTATTGCAATATTACTCTTTTTTGTAAGAACAAAATGTAAATGATGTTAAAAAAAAATACGAGCATTAATATTTTTTGGTGAAATGCTAAGCGTGCTAAGCTATTTCCATAAATATGGATATTTCTTTAAAGTGCTCTTTCTGCGCACAGCACCGAAGTGAAAATATGTGGATCGTTTGTGTGGCAACACACGTGTTGTGCTTGTGTTGAAATATGGCGTCGAAGGCTTCGTCTGAGGTAGGAATAATATATTATTCTTCAATGTCTTGTTGATTTTGTGTAGTGATAAGATAATTTATCAGCAGTGCATATGTAAGTAATTTTTTTAATTTTTTTACCTGCCATTTCTACATCCATCGGCAAGGTGTTGTCACCTTGTTTTGCGACGACGGGGTCACGCCCTTTTTTTATTTCTAATTGCAATTTTACACCTGTTTTATTATTTTTTCCTCCTTATGATGTGCTGACAGTATTGGCGTGTTATGTATTGATTGTTTGAAATAATTATGCGGTTAGAGTTCTGTGAACTTTTGCGATTTATTTTCGATCAAACTTTATGTTTTTCGCAGCGGGCTTATCAAAATTCGATTTGAATTTATACTTACCTATTCACCTGTGCAGGTACCGAGTACGTACCTATCGGTTATTTATTTTGTCAATATGTATTCAATAGTGTACGACCGCTTGTTCGGTTCTGGAAACATGCAGGGAGCCGGCAAATACCACAAAAATTATATATTTGCGTGGCTTACATAATACCTTATCCTATATTTGAAACGACAGTAAGTTCTTTATTTTTTAGCCATAAAAGTTATTTTGAAAAACATCGTAGGTAGATTTTTTAAGTAGACGTATTAGTTGACCATGTATTACCTATATTACTAAAGCCATAAATCAAAATATATGACCCATTGCTATAATATTATGTAGATTCGTCAACATACATTTTGTTAAATCCAGGTAGGTCCTTTATCACAGAGGAGAGGGAGGTCATGTGGGTCATGACTCTAAATCAGTGGTTTCCAAAGGGGAGGCGCCAAAAATGTGTCTATAGTAGTAGTATGAATTTATATTCAGTGATCTGTGGTATGAATATTAAGAAATAAAACGTAGAAAGGCAGGCGCGAAAAAAAAAAACGTACAAAGGGAGGCGCGAAAAAAAATCTTTTTAGGGAGGCATGGTAGCATAAAGCTTGGAAACCGCTGCTCTAAATGCCCTCAAATGTTATATAAGAGAAATACCTAGGAGAGTCGTTAGTTCGAAATTTGATATTGTCTCGGCGGACAAACGCCACACGTCTATGTGACTAGGGTCCCATGCAACCAAAAACAAATTATCAGTTGGCCGTTGCCGTCATTGAGTTATATACTCAATGGTTGCCGTCGTAACCCGGCCGTGTGACGTAAAAACTTTTTTGACGTTTTGAAATCTGCAGTCCTAAAGGCTGGTTCGGACAAGGCGAGTAATTTAGTCAAGTAACGAGTAATTTAGTGGCTAAACGTGTGCGAACCCCAACAATTTAGTCCAGTAGTTAAGTCAATGGTTTAGTCAAGCCGATCCATTTCATTCTATTTTTTCGGGCAAGTAGCGGCCCCGCCCACCGTCCGTGGGCGAGTGTTGCCGAGAAGCCACGGAAAAGTCCGAGTCCGAAGAGCCACGGAAAAGCCCGAGTCCGAGTCGAGTTTATTAGCGGCCGCGCCATTGGCCGCTCACTCTTGGCGGGGAAACGGAAATGCAAGAATGGCGGCAATTTAAATTGGCTGCAGTTTGAAAAGATAATGCCCGTTTTCAGCAAGAATATTTAAAGATAAAGTGCTGTTTAAAAATATTTAAGTACTTAAGAACTTCTTATATTTGCGAGCCCGATGTTCCGCTCCCTAAACTTAGCGACCTGTCAGTCAGGTTATGTCATGTTTAAACTGTAAATAAGTGGATATGCACACCGATATCCGTGTTTTTTAGAAACTCTTGAGAATATAGAAGTTGCTAGGACTTATCTACGTCCAAACAGTTTTGAGAAAGGTAATTTTTTTTCGATAAGAATAGTATGACATCGATTTTTGGTGCGGATATCAGCTGTCAAAAATACAATCATGTAGCTCCTTGCTGACAATAGAGCTGTACAAATATAGTTTTGGGAAAGATGTTGTGGAAATAACTATTATCGTCCATGAATTTATTACGTATTTAAAAACATCGATCTTTTACATTGATCGATGTTTATAGGTACCTACCATAAATTTGTCATATCACAGGCCTTATGATATCCTTCAGATGGATTGTTACTTGTTGTTTTGTACAGAAACAATTCAGTGACACACGGGGATAACTAATTAGAGGCATTACAATTTTATGCCACTGTAAGCCATCAGCTGGTATCTGTGACAGACGTGAGAGGCGTATGTAGCAGGATTGAACAAGTTTCTCGCGGTCAGCCTCTGAAAAGTTGAACCATGTTTCTTCTTTAACTTGATAATTGATTGGTGACCGCCGTGTATTTGAAAATGCCGATTTTACATGTCGAATATTGATGTTAATTGTCAACAACGAAAAACGCAACAGAGAAATGCATCTGAATGCAGCTGCAGACTACGAGCCGTATTATAGTGTGTGCATACAAAATATACTTTGTACACATCATTGAAAAGATAAAAATTCAATTAAAAAATAATGTTTGCAGCGTAAATGGTAGATATTATTTTAAACATCAAATAGTCATGTGTTGTTTTTATTTAAAATGTGTATATTATTTTATAAACCATAAAATACATTTCGAATTTACAAAAGTCGAGTTTCGAAGTTGTTTGCTAAACAGGCTCCTAGCTAGGTGGCCGGGCATAAATCAGTTAATATTACCAAACCATAGCCAATTTAAAGGGCTTTATAATAACATGATTTTAATACTCAATTAATATTTTCAAACTGCAGCCAATTCAAATTTTCCGCCATTATAGAAAGGGCTTTCTGCAGCCAACTTCGCACTTGTGTACTGTACTGGACCGTAATGCGAACGCTTCACGGGCGAGTAGCGCCCCGCCCACTACTAAATTACTCGTTACTTGACTAAATCAGTGGCCTTGTGCGAACTAGCCTTAACACTACGAGGTACGCACATGAATTGACAGACAATATATTGTTTCGTCACCCGGCCGTATCTATAAACTAAATATTAGTTATTCTTTTCCGTAGCGATCCGGCCGTGTGACACATGACATTTTTGTGTGTCCAACTATACGATGAGTCAGTTTATTCTTTCTGTGAATTTGTAGGCATTTTCTCTTGCAGTGCATTGTTTAAAATTTGCTTATCATTGGAATCATCCACCTAGAAATGACCTAGAAGTAAAATGCAATGAAATCATTGTTATTATTATTGATTGTTCCTTGACTTATAGGTTGTTATGTGGCTGACCACCCATACTGTAAAAAATTGGTTCACTTTGCCAATGTCACCCCTGTTTCAGGGAAGGACGGCAAGAGTTGCAAGGCTTATGTTCATTTGAGATTGGGTTTTTATATTGTAGGTCCACATGCGGCATGTGTTAGCGCGAAATTATACATGTCTGCTTGTGGGAATGCATTTAATATAAATCTTAAATGATATATATCTTTGCAGCTTAGATTAGATTAGATTAGATTAGATTGATTTTTCTAATATCATTCCTTGACTTATAGGTTGGTATGAAGCTGACCACCCATAACCTAAAAAATCGTGCACTTTTCTCCTGAATAGGTAATTCCCATGTTTTTTTTCTCATGAGAAGAAATTTCAGAATTTATTACCGGATTTTTTAAGATTATTTTTTAATTCACACTCTCAAGAATCACGTGTAAGTTCGCGCTTACATGCTGCACGTGTACTTACCAAATGAACCAAACCTCATATGCACGTACACCTTGCAACTCCTACCGCCCTTACCGGAAGCAGGAGTGGCATTTACTGAAGTATTTTTACAGTATTCGCCACATGCGAAACCTTTCGGGGATAACGCGGCAAGACGTTGCACTATTTGCGTTTTTTTTGTTACCCTCGACGTGGGTAGGTATCGTGTTTCTTGTCTATGATCCCGGGCGGGTCTTGGCAGACGCCGCATGGGGCAAAGAGCCGCGAGGTTTGTCTCTGTAATGCGGATGCCGTCAATTGAAATTGCGGCCCATGTGAATGGCATAAGAGGAGCAGTGGAGCGCTAAACGCCATGCAAGGCTAAACACTAACAGCGGCCTGGCCCACACGGTGCCGGCCCCACACACCACACACCACTCATCACTCATCACTCATCACTGCCGACCTAGTGATACAGGTTACACTAATCACGCCTGTCTTCTATCCACACTTTAAAACATTCCGTTCATACTCGGCCATCGCGGGAGCCGAAACCAATGTGTGACAACTAAGACACTTACTAGATGCAGATGATGATGATGATCTATTCGTGATTACTGTCACTGCAAGGGCGCTCTCAGTCTTGACATGGCGGTGAAGAAGACAGTGTGTCATTGCAAAGGCGCTTGTCCATATGATTGGACGAAGAGGTGAGTCTCGAGACGTCTTTTGAACAGTCTCTCCAAATCCAGTTCCCTCAGTGAGGCGGAAATAGCATTCCAAGTCATTGGAGCGGCCGAGGTGGAGTGGGTCTTCATTCTCCTCTTGGAGCTCTCAATTCCTTCCTTGGCGCGCACTTCTAGGGGCAGCTGCTTCCAAGTGGACAGTCCAGCAATGGCGAAAGCGCGGTCTCTTAACACTGTGCTCTTTTTTCGACATGGTACGCTAAGAGTGGTTAGTGCACTGTCGGCATATCGCAAAGTGAGCTACCTAACGCTTAGACTCTTCCGGATTATCAGTTCCTGCAGGTACTCCGGCGCCTCTCCTGTTGTATTTACGCTCTATGTTTCTCAGTCTTTTCGTTTGTGGTGATTGTGATCTCGTGATGTTCTGCCTGTGATCATTCTAAGAAATTTCATTTTGCATGTTCTGAGTAGTCCTTTGGGTCTTCTCTTGCCCGCTCTAGCTTCTACACCATAATAGGTCTTACGCATGCTTTGTATATTTACTTCATTTATGGGTTATATTACCTGTAGTTACCTTGATTGTTAGAAATTGGTAGTTATTGCTAAAATGCGTTCTTGTCCTTGATGATTTCACGCTCCGCTTGAGTTCAGCTACGTGTAAGGTTAGCTCAACTGCAGGTGCTGGTATCCACAGCTCTTAGACGCTCATGCACAGCTAGACTTTATTCAAGGTGGTGGTGGATGTAAAAACATGGTGATGGAACATTATGTTCTAACTTCTAAGTGGAGCAGCTCCCTAATTTATAACAGAGTTCATCACACCATCCAATTCTCCTCAATAGGGCTGACGTTCAGGTATGCAGCAATCAACCATAAATGTTCTAAAGTTCCCAAAGAGTAAAATACGGTATTTGGTGAACCAGCTTTCTATGTAGCTACTCCTACTGCTTGAACTCCCTGCCTGATAAGTCTCGTGTGATAGACTACAACAACTGTCTCCAAAAGGCAGCTGAATGCCCATTTATTTCTACTATCACAATCAGTACCTTTGTGATGACCTATGATCATTAAAAGGCGCTTTAAAAGTATTTATTATTATGTCCTTCCCATGAATAACTTCCAATTCATTTTCATGTACTTCTTCAATGTCTCTACAGCCCATATCTCTCCTTGGGCCTCCTTCCGTCTCTGTCTTCGGCCGCAGTCCACCAGATTGGCACCTAACTTCCAATTCTTAGGTGTCACAATTCTTAATGACTCCAAAACTAAATGAATTGATGGTTAGATTGATCGTCTTCACGCTGAAGAAGTCCATCGCAGACATGGACGAAATGTCTGGAAGCTCCAGCTCCGATAGAGCACGACAACAGATCCCTGAAAGCAACTCTCCCGTACAAACCGCCGGCCGTGTAATAATAATAAAACAAAATTCAAAATTCGTATAGCGCCTTTTCATGATACTGGATCATCCCAAAGGCGCTTGTTCATATGAACGTGTGAAGAGGTGAGTCTTAAGTGCTTTTCTAAAAACACTTTCTAAATTCATCTTCCGCATGTCATCTAGAAGGCCGTTCTATGTTGTTGGACCAGCCACCATGAAGGCGCGCCCTCCAAAAACGGTCTTCTTTTCTCTTCTATGAAACTCCAGACGACTGCTGCACGATGCGGCTGACCGTAGTGTTGCCGTCCTATAGTTTGCAGTCGCTGGAGCTATGAGGTCCCTCAGATACCTCGGTGCGGTTCCGTGCAGGGTCTTGAAGACCAGCAAGCTTATCTTGTACCGGACTCTCTCAGGTATCCTCAGCCAGTGTTGAGACTGCAGGTGCGGCCATAACAGGTCTCCTATTCTCTTCTCCTAAGCAATGAAAACGTTTTTACGTGGAATCTGTACATGTATGTTAGCGCACAGGTCGCGTAGTGTATTTTGTTAATTGCTATTAGCACCGCCTGTGTTTGAACTTACAATCAGAACGTGTATTTTTTTCGCGAGTGCGCGTTTACCCAACAGCCTCTTAGCACGCAGGGAAACTGCGAGAAATCTGTCGCAATTGTTGCAAATTAATTTCAAGTGTTAATTTGTTATGTTGTCAAGCAAGGAGCTTCTTCCTCCATGTATTCATACATAAACCTTGCCGGCTGTTTGATTATTTGAGGTTTGGAATAAAAACCGAAACGGGAAATTATTTATGAGACCCTCGGCGGGATTCGAACACGAGCTCTCGGCATAGAATGCAAGCACTCTACCAACTGAGCTATCGACCGGACAATCTGAGTGAAGAAAAAATACATAAAAGATAGTTTAAAAGTGGTTTTAAATATTTTTAATATAATTTTCTAGTTTTCATAGGACATATTGGTCCTGTACACATACACAAATATTACTTATGATGGACGTAAGCCAAACAAGCAATAAGGCGACAAGACGTTAATATCAACAACTAATAATTTAATAAAAAATCAAGTTAGATTTCATAAAAAGTTCACCATAATGTATAATAACGACCGGTCCGTAGTCTAGTGGTTAACACTTCTGACTCCATAAATGGAAGGTTGTTGGTTTGAATCCCGGCGGAGCACACAAAAAAATACTTTTGTATATTTTCTAATATGCTCTTCGCTGGGTGAAAAATTCATATACCTTTACTAAAGACCGGTCACTAAAGATCCATCCAGCCTTACAGCAACTGGGTCTTGCTTGAGAATCGGCGCTTTCTACAGCGAAGACCAAGCTCGCAGAGGGCTCTTGAGGTGTGATACACACAAAAACAGCGCTCACCAAATCAGCCATCCTAATATTATTGTAATGTTTATAAGGAGCATCTTCAGGTCTTTCTGGAATTTTCCTCGCGGACCTGTTAATTTTTCCAGTACCTACATGCACTCTCCGTAGTAGGAAGTTATATGGGGCAGCGGTCAACTGTGTTAGCGCTTTAGCAGTTAGTAGAGTACATAAATATAGACCACGCGATACACACGCACTTAGGAATGGATGTGAAATTTCCTTGGCTAACTTACTCGTCGTGTATGTACTTATTAAATTTTCGCGTGCTGTCGCTATCGACGCGAAGCAATTACTACAAACTTTCACGGTCCCGTCGCACTGAGGCGCTTTTCACACGAGACGCATTCTGTCCAGTATCCTTAGTACGAGTTGCAAAACTTGAGTAATGTAAAGTTTACGGCAATTATTAAAGAGTGATTTCCCCCAAAATCTGCCTTTTTTGTTTGTTTGTACTTGATTTTCTTCATCACTGTAACTCTTTTGCTAAGACCATAAAGTGTAAGAAACAAAAACGACAGATTTTGGGAGAAATCACTCTTTAATATTTTCCGTAAACTTTACTTTTATCAAGTTTTGCAACTCGTACTAAGGGTACTGTTTGCCATCCTCAGAGTATGTGAGTATGTAAGGACAGAAAGAAATGGCGGTTGATCTGTAATGTTGGCGGCTAGGGCTAGGGGTTTTTGAATTATATTTTTGTATTTATTTGTAATGTTTATTCATATTATTATTTGTTTATTTAAAAAAATATGGTTTGTTGTGTATGTTCCTTGACTTACATATAGGTTGGTTTGCGGCTGACCACCCATTCTGTAGAAAATGGTTCACTTTGCCAATGCCACCCCTGTTTCAGGGAAGGTCGGCAAGGGCTGCAGGGTGTGTGTTCATTTGAAATTCGTTTTTTATGTTGTGGGTTCATATGCGGCATGTGCAAGCGCGAACCTATTCGTGTCTGCTTGTGAAAATGCATATAATGTGAATCCCCAATGTTACACATATCTTTACAATTTATATTAAATTAGATAAGATGCGTTCTACCCCTGTGAACGCATCTAATCTAATTTAATGACCGCAATGCAAGTGAACCATTCTCTACAGCATGGGTGGTAAGCCGCAAACATAAAAATCAACCCTTCCGAGGCCAACGCGGTAAGAAGTCGTACCACGTTTGTAGTAAAGTAAATTGTTTCTCCGCTTCATACCCGACATCTAGTTCAGAAATCAGATGTTTTACCAGTTGAACTATCGACCGTTGAAAGTAAGGGCGTTATCCATGAGGGCTGTATACGTATTTATAGAGCACTTTACCCCAAGTATATAAAACATTGCATATCTCCCTCTCTATCACGTAAATATGTGAATGAATGAAAGATTCAACAGCACCACTAGTGAGCGATTTAGTTTACATGCATTTTTTTTATATTTATATGATCGAGGGGAAGTTACGCAATGTTTCTATACTAGGGGTACTTACCTGTAGTTTAGAGCAGTGGTTCCCAAACTTGTAATTTCGCGTACCACTCACGAAATTATATAAATTAGCAGCGTACCATTGAAGTTTACCAGTGAAAAAAAAACGTTCAAAATGGTAAAGTAATAAAAACTGCAAGAAGTCTTTATGACAACATTATGTTTATTTATTAATTATAGAAAAAAATACCATACTCTTATAGCGAAAAATGGTGCTGCAAGTTCCAGATAAGAGAGGAAATATTTGGCTCAGTTGTACCTAATTTTAAGAGCAAATTAGGGTCTATGTTAAGCTGATTAAGGTATTTGTTTTTTATTATCAACATAGAAAATCCGCTCTCACAGAAATACGGGGGGGTTCACTCACTGTAAGTTCATATTCAGTCACAAATTTTTCAGTTAAAAAACGTTTTATCTAATTATTTACTATGTATGTGCTATGACCATGGCTGCTGGCGTACCACCTTAAGGCTGTTATTACAAAAAAAAAAGTTATTTTTAAAAATATATTTCATATACTTTATGGCCTTTGTAAAAGAGTGACATTAATAAAAAAAATCACGCGTGTTAAATGATTTTTATCTAAATTTTAAAGTTAGTTTTTTTTATATCAATAAAAAAATGACGCCACAAAAAAAATATTTAAAAAAAAATCGGTTTTTTTCACATTTTTTTGCTCTCATTTTGTTGTTTTGTATTTTGTAAATATATTTTTTCTTCATAATTATACCACTGTTGGTACGCGTACCATAGTTAGGACATCACTGGTTTAGAGTATGATGTTTGGTATATGATGCACGGGTCGATACTCGCCGCACCTGCCTCTGCGGAAGGTGGTGTGAGGTATGTAGAACCAGGAGCAAGGGGAGGACTCTACCAACCGTTGACTTGTAATGTAGAGGAGTAGCAACTAGCTCACGGCATTGATACTTGCTTTGGAGCACAGTAAGTTGTCCCCAGTCCTGCCAAAAACAACAATTTAAAAATCATGTTCTGACTACAAGACTACAGGGGAAGAACAATGAATGCCAGTTGAAGGACAACTTGATTAAATCAAAATTACAAATTTGAAAATCAGTATTTTTCATGGTTATGGCCTGTCACAAAGAACCATTAATACTGTTATGTTAAGATTGAAAGGTATCTTCAGGATACTTACATCGGCTAGCTCTCATCAGCATCATTCTCAGGGCGTGGGGTTCTTTCTTTGGTATTGCTTACTTATATCTTGGGAAGGTTGTATAATTAAAATATAAGTTTAACATGAACAAATAAGGGTTTATTTAATCTACTAATATGGGGATAAAGGGGAATTTAGGGATTGGCACGACCTGCAGGTTGTCCCTAGAACACTCCCTATTCTGTTGCCTGGTGTTCCGAACGGAAGGCCTGGGCCAGCGCCCCAGGCTAGCGGCGGCTCACAAGGCGGACGCCTCCACACGTGGGAGCCCCTGGGTGGGCGCTCCTATGCCTCTGGTCCACAAGGCGGGTGCCTTGCTGGCAGGAAATCCAAGTAGATGGGGGGGAGGGAGCTCCATTGTAGTGCCCCCTCTTGCACCGCTTGGTGCTTGGTCGCTGACGTCTTAGTCGGTTGACATCTTGCCGGGAACTAACGAACGACGGCCTGATTAGTTCACACGGTGCAGTTCGGCCGCTTCCGTGACCGTTCGGCTCCGTTCGGCCCACAAACACACATTGCACACTTCGGGATTGTTTTTTTTATGTGTTATTTAAAATAACATAACAATACCGCTATAAACTGTGATAGCGACTGTTGTTGTATTACAAATTTTGCAAAGCTTTAGATACCCACAGATGCCACTATATAACATTATTAGATTATTTTCGTATTTTTTCTGACATTCCTTGTTTTTCCCCTGTGGTCTTCACATGTGAAATCCGGTATTTTCTTGCTTTTTCCACACCCAATAATTGCACATGCCACGATGTCTTAAAATAATGCCTTTTATGTTTAAAAATTGACAAAATTACAGATCAAAAGGTTTATAACGCATGCGCACAATGTTCGCGCAGGAATGAATATAAATGCTGCCAACATTCTGGAAATATTTCTTAGTTTCATCCAAGTCTTTCTGTATACAACTAAATGACACAGGAAAAATCTTTGTTCTCTTTCTAACTGAGGACCATTTTCGTAAATAATATGAATCAGATGTATATATTTTTTTTCGTTAAAACAATCTATAGTCCATAGAAATCATAAGTCAATGCTACCAACTGTATTTTTAAACCTCCCCAACTATGCATATCGGCCGTAGAGGGGAAATAAATGTGTACTTACGGTGCCTGTGTTTATTCGCTCAGGGTCACATTTGATTGTAAATCATTACCCAAAATATAACCGAAAAAGAGCTTACTTTGTAACGGCCTTTTGAAAATGTAAAGAGTGTTTGATATTGTTACGAACTATGAGTTTGTGTGTACATGTACCTAGGCACGTAGTTCGTTGGTGTGCGTAACTGGAATAGTGTCGAACAGCTAGTATTATGATGGATGATAGTAGACTGCTCTGGTATAATCCATTACAGGAGTTTTAGTACGTGAGCCTAAACACGTTGTTTGGTGTGAGTATGTGGAACAATCCACTATAGAAGAATCTGGAATACACGAGAAACGTCCATATGAACTGTATAAATATGAACCGCAATTGTGAGGAGAGTCAGAGTCGCTTGAAACATTGTGACGCGAAGTCGATGTAAGCAGAGCAAGAAATCAGTACATTGCAAACCGATATTGTGCAACATAAATCTTGTTAAATAAATAAATAGCCGTTTGATTAAAAGAACCAAAGTAAAATCATAACAATATCTAAGATAGGTTGATGGACAAGTTGAACCATGTTGGGAATTTAACGAATAGAATACATGACATGTATATATGTACACATTGTGTACATATATAATACATAATACATCACGCTTAAATTCTAGCCAAAACTTGTGGGTATATGGGTTCCTATAATCTAAGTTGCAAAGATGTATTGACATTCAAAGTTCATATTTAATGCATGCCAACAAGCAGGCACATGTAAGGTCGAGCTTACACATGCTGCATTAAACTTTGCAACTTCTGCCGCCTTCCCTAAATCGCGGTGGCATTTGCAAAAGTAAACCAAATTGTGACATGCGTGACTATGTCCGACTTGATAGAGAAGCCATTGAAGTTTACAAAATAAAATAACAATAAATTAAATTGACATAGGAACATAGTTGTCTTACTTCTTATTCTTAGACATTTAAGTCGTCGGTTGAGCCCATTCTTTGACAAACTAATGGTGCCTGCGCTGGAAGTTTCATGAGCACGGTCATTCTTACCTACCGAATTTTGTAATATATTTTGTATGAAGACAAATCAGCTGTTCACTTGCGGCCATCTTGGATTGACAGGTCTTCATATAAATGCATCATTAGTTTGTCAAAGTGTGAGCTCAACCGACGACTAAAATGTCTAAGAATATCCCCGTTAGTGGATTCAAATACCAGAATTTCGGCGATAAATATCCTAATATATATTTTGCCACGCCCTCTCGTTGCAAATATATTAGGACGCCAGAGATACAAATGCTATCACTGAGTAACAAAGCTGCGAAGTTTTCTTTACAATTTTCCGTTGGAGTTTTCCGCGTATTCAGAAACGTGCGTGTGCCCACACAGTATTTCCTCTAAGTTAATTATAATTCAGGCTTGCCAAGGCTTCATTAATAAAATTAATTCCGATAACCGACCAAAATCACGAACTCTGCCAAATTAAGTATTGACCAAATTTATTGTGCCTATTTCAGCATTTGACCGGTCCGTAGTCTTGTGGTAATACTTCGGACTCGTAAATGGAAGGTCGTGGGTTCGAATCCCGGCGGAGAACAAAAAATACACCATTTAAAGACTACAGGGGAAAAACTAGGAATGTCAGCAATAATAAGAAAAAAAAGAAGTTAAATCTAGTGGCATCTGTGTGCACAAAGCTCTGCAAAATTTGTAATGCAACAACAGTCGCTATCACAGTTTATGGCGGTATTTCCGGTTCATTGTGACATGCAATAATAACCATGATTTAAAATTTTGATTTAATAATAATTTTCTTCAACTGACATTCCTTGTTCTTCCCCTGTAGGCTTCATTTATATTTTCAAATATGCTCTTCGCTGGGTTGAAAAATTCATACATGTACCTTTACCAAAGACCGGTCACCAAAGGTCCATCCAGCCTTACAGCATCTAGGTCTTGCTTGAGTATTGGCGCTCCCGATAGCAACGACCAAGCTTGTAGAGGACTCTTGAGGTATGATTCACACAAAAACAAACAATATTGTTATTATTATTAGTGACATAGACGAGTCACGCTTTCCTGTCAAGAAAAAATCAAGAAAGAAAAAACTATGATATTTTATTACACATTCAAGTCGTGTTTTTTTGTAGGCTTTTGTTATTTCTATACTCCAAGTATAAAATTTTAACTTGAAATTTTACTAAAACTATATGTAAACTGAAATTCTCACCAGAGACGCATTATTCTTTACCATACATTTTCGGTAGAACGCTGTGATTGAACGTAAACGTAAGTATTATACTTGTTGTTTAATTGTTCATCCGTTCTTTAACAATGCTAATGTGACCGGCCATTATTCTTTTGCTACAGAATACCTAATCGGAAAAATCAATATCTTTAATGAAAACGTACTGGTTACGTCATTTGAAGGTTCTGCGTAACTTGAAAGCAAACATTAGTGGAATATAATTATTTGACAAACTTAATATTATAATCTTCTCACCGGTTCTTCATTAAATGTTGCTACATTGTTAACGAAAGTGATGTATGGAAGTGAAGCATGGACTACGAGTGTAGTAAAGCAGGGGAGAGAGACTCACTCAATCTCAAAAATAACCTTCAAATTAAAATAGTTGAGAGCCACACTTCAAGGTGCAAAGAGCCGCACTGATGTAGGTAATCGCCGACTGTAACTGTAACTCGTTACCATTCCACTAGGGGTGTCCAGAGCCTCTGCAGATTTGCGTCCATTTTTTCCTATCCTTTCACATCTCTTTCATACATTTCATTCTTTTACATTCGCTTTGTAGGTATATCCCATTCATTAACAATTTCACCGAGTTTTGGCTTGAATCAAAATCTATTTTGCTTTATTGACTTCAAGAAGAAGAATGTCATTGAAGAGAAGAAGAGAAGAAAACGTGTCTCAAAAAAAAAAACCAACGCAACACACACCACAACACTACGCAGCTAACAGCCCTGCAACAAAGGATCAGGACATTAACTGCCGCATCACCCAAACCTCTGCGGCACTGCAACAAGTGTCACCCTGTAGAATCTCTTAAATCTAGGGAGTTTCTCGCACAAGATTCCTTAAAAAACTAATCCCGCCATGTTTTATGTCAGACTTATCATTCTCCTTTTTACTTCGTGAACATTAATTATCGACTGTCTCATCTGACCCAGTGGGGAAGCCCCTCGCTTATTAGGTCATTAGCAGGTGTTGTGAGTTGTCGTATTCCCAGATAGGAATGTAACGTCAGTGAGTTGCTGTGAATGAAGTGAAGCTCGTGGAACCGCCCGGAACTGGATATGGCGGGAGCGCGTGCGATAGCGCCAACCATCCAACCAGATCCAACCAGAACAGCGAATGGATCTGCTTCTTGTTTCACCAAAGCCAACCCAGACGTGCCGGCTGTCTGTCTATGTAATTAAACATTTCAATTATCCACTGCCTGACTCATTGTTGTTTAATTAATTTGTTCAACTTGCAACTGCTTGTAATACATCTTTTTCTTTCCCAATTAATCTGTGATTCACGAAAAAACTTAATATCTCATAATGGATCCAGAGGATTTACAGGCAAAAGTGAACTTGTGTTCGGCTTTTGAATCCATTTGAATTCCTCGTCTTACTATTCTCGATTTAGAGCTTTCGATTTGACATTCACAAAAAACTTCATAAGATGAAGACTGAATTTTTATTACTATGGATCTCAAGGTCTACATTTACTTAATTTTTATCAACATCATAATTGTGTAATGACTGTTTGTTTCCTAAATAAAAAAAAAGAAAAAAAAGGACGTCTAGTGATCTTTCCACCTTAAGAGGGTCTTCCTTTCGAAAGGGATGTATGGGAAACTGCATCGCTCACTAAGGGTGCTGGTATATCTTAATTATCGACACTTTAAAGGTCCTTTTCAGCCACCTGTCATGCGATGTGACCAGCCTAGCGCCACTTTAAGCAGGCCTCTCGCTGTATGACATCAGGGACACCAGTGCGTCTACGGATCTCCTGGTTTGGATCCCTGTAGCTGAGACTGATTCCCAGCATCCTCTTTTCAATAGCTCTTTGACACGTCCTCAGCCTGTTGGCGCTATACTGAGTGAGGTGACGATGTGTTTCACCGGTCCGTAGTCTAGTGGTTAACACCTCTGACTATTTAATGGAAGGTTGTTGGTTCGAATCCCGGCGGAGTACAAAAAAATATTCCATTTATATTTTCATATATGCTCTTCGCTGGGTGAAAAATTCATATACCTTTACCAAAGACCGGTCACTAAAGGTCCATCCAGCCTTACAGCGACTGGGTCTTGCTTGAGAATTGGCGCTTTCTACAGCGACGACCAAGCTCTTGAGGGCTCTTGAGGTGTGATACACACTAAAACAGCGCTCACCAAAAAAAAATTCCTAATATTATTATTATACTTTATTTACTTGATCGAGGAGAGTTAGTGCAAATGCTTTATAATCTGTACCCTTAGTACGAGTTGCAAAACTTGAGTAAAGTAAAGTTTACGGAAAATATTAAAGAGTGATTTCTCCCAAAATCTGCCGATTTTGTTTGGTTGAACTTGATTTTCTTCATCACTGTAACTCTTTTGCTAAGACCATACAGTGTAAGAAACAAAATCGGCAGATTTTGGGAGAAATCACTCTTTAATATTCTCCGTAAACTTTACTTTTCTCAAGTTTTGCAACTCGTTCTAAGGGTACGGGGCACAGTTCGACTTCGCATTGGGCGCTGAATTAGCGTTTGATGACGCACTTATAAGATTAAATTCGCTAATAATAATTCACCTTGGTGAATAATTCGGCCTGGAAACTAGATAAAAGCCAATAAGTGTACAGCGGATAATTATTGTACTGGTTATGAAACTTATCGACACAATAAAATATTCAAAGTTTGATAAAATACCACATCCATAAACATTTAAAAATTAAAAACAAATTGTATGAGGTTCCGTAACCTAATACAATTTGTTTTTTATTTTTGATTTTTTAAAAATGAAAGGTTACAAAGTGAATGCCTCATCAATTAATGATATTTAAAAATATTATCATTTTTCGAAAGATTTTTGTGAAACGCCGTGGAAAGCCATTAGGGGCCGTCCATAAATTACGTCATCGACTTTGGCCGATTTTCGACCCCCCCCCCCCCCCTTACAATCATCCTATAGTCATTATCTAATGACCCCCCCCCCCCTCTTGCTGTAATAATGGATGAGCTTAATAATTAATAATGTTATATTACTTACATAATATTTTGTATATTTTGTAGAAATTGGATTTACAAGAACGACGTCACTTTTGGTACTCGTACATCATTTGCCATCATCCGCAGAGCAGACTCCCCCCCCCCCTCCCTTAATGCGAATGACGTAATATATGGATAGCCCCTTATTAGATTTTTGTTATGTCTAAGCGCGAAATTAGCCGTGTCTGCCTCTGGGCATTCATTTAATATGAATCTTAGATTGTTAAATTATTTTTGCAACTTAGATTATAGATTATATAGTCATTTCATGACAACTGGAATATTAAGTAAAATGTGAATATGATAGCCGTATATTTAAGAGTAGTTCGATATTAAACACAGCATATTCCTTGACTTATAGGTTGGTATGAGGCTGACCACCCATACTGTAAAAAATGGTTCACTTTGCCAATGTTACCCCTGTTTCAGGGAAGGTCGGCAAAAGTTGTGGGGCTTATGTTCATTTGAGGTTTGGATTTTATTTGTAAGTACACATTCAGCATTTGTAAGCGCGAACTACACTTGTTGGTTTGTGGGCATACATCTGAGAGCTTTAAATGAATATATCCTTGCAACTTAGATTATAGATTATATTATTATTTAAGTTTCTTTCGAGGATGCGATACATGTATGGGAATGATGAGAAAATGTTTGCCTGCATTTCCATACATTTAAGTTAATGGTTTAAAATAATCGTAGAATAGCGAAGAATAAAAGAATCCCTAAGAAAATGAAAATGGCGGTACACAATTGTATATTGTTGCCGACCCTGATGTATGGAAGCGAATCGTGGACGGTGAATGAAAGAGAAGTAAATAAGGTATGCACCGTAGAAATGGCTCATTTGAGAAGTATGACAGGAAAAACACTGAAATATAAAGAAAAGAGTGAGAAACGAATGGGTTCGGAATGAATGTGGAGTAAAATAAGGCGTGAAAGTGAAAGTTCAAAGAAGTGTGATGCGATGGTTTGGACATATTGAAAGGATGAATAAAGACCGACTGACTAAAATAGTGTATAAAGGGAATGAATAGGTAAGCGTGGAAGGGAAAGACCAAGGAAATAATGGATTGAGTAGATAAGTGAGCTTGCGAATGAATGGAATTTACATAGTGTCAACAAGAGAAGAGGGTGCATGAAAAGAGATGAGATGAAAGAAGTATGCAAGGACAGAGTCAAGTGGAGGCACTTGTGAGGAGGTACCGGCCACCCCTAGAGGATTGGCGGCAGGATACAAGACAAGACAAGTAGATTGCCGGCTATGGTTGTACTCTACTCGTGTTTGTGTGGGCGCCTCTTGAGGTAATGAGGATGTTCATACATTTTTAGCGACTGTGTGACTTCCTCACATAACACAATTGATGACGCAACAATCGGTATGACGCTTGCGTTCAATTCTTGAGGGTTAGGGTTTGAACCCTACCAAAGGTGTCAGAAATCTGGGACAATGATTTCCCGTTTTTTTGTTTCTTTTTTCAAATGCAGTTACAAAGAGTCCATCCAGCCTTACAGCGATTGGGTCTTGCTTAAGAATTGGCGCTTTGCAGCGACAACCAAGTTAGCTCAATAGCTCAGTTGGTAGAATGCTTGCATTGCATACCGAGAGCAAGGGTCGATCCCCACCCAGGGTGTCAGAAATGATTTTCCGTTTTGGTGTTTATTTAAAAACCCACAATAAAATACCGACAAGATTTACTCAGCCCTCAGAAGAAAAGAGGACCAGCCCCCTCGGAAGCTGGGAAACCCCCACTTTGTCCGAGAGCTGCAATAATCCATAAATAAATCCTTGATCACACCGTACTGCATGCATGGAACTGCCATTATTGTTACATGATATAATTGTGTTGTATGGACTTGTGTGTAGGAGTTTTGATTGTCTCAACCGGGGCTACATATGACCGTGACACTCATCCGTGTGATGATGATGATGATCTAATCTAAGTTGTAAAGATATATTACATTGAAGATTCATATTAAATGCAATCCCACAAGCAGACACGTATAAGTTCACGCTCACACATGCCGCATGTGAACTCACAACATAAAAACCCTACACCCTGCAACTCTTGCCGACCTTTCCTGAAACAAAGGTAACTGTGTAACGGTGTTTAATTGAAAACCCCTAAATAAAATACCGGCAAGGTTTACTCAGCCTTCACAAGAAATGAGCATGAGCGCCGTCGGGAGCTGGGAAAACACCATTTCAACTGAAGTGGTTGGCGTAAAAATAAATAGGTTCCACTCGCCGGATAACGCGGCAAGAAGTTAGGTGCACTGTAGTCTGTATGTGTAGCTTACAGGTAGTTGCGTTGTCGCTATGGTCCATCTCATCGTAGCTGGAGATTCCGTAAGTTTCGCTCATGTATCTATACGATAGTCTTTTTCAGTGTGATGGTGATTGTAGAATTGATTTAAGCAACCTTCTATTGGGATTTCAAGGTCTCCACTTTTGTACGACTTTAATTTCATTTAAAAATAATTTCTTATCAGTATGAATTTGATTTGTTTTTCACAAATAACGCACTTGCTCGTACAGATTTAGAAATGAAATCACACCTTTAGATGATTATCCGTTGCCCGCGCACCGAGCCGTTTCATATCTAGATTAAACCGTACTTTAAAAAGGGAATACATTTTATTTTTTACACGTCATAATAATTAATACAGAGGTACGATAATCTCAGCAGATTAGGGGAATTGACGCTGTATCTCAAGGCTATGACGTTCATAAAAAAAAACGATAATAATTATAATATTATGATGATTTATTTGGTGAGCACTGTTTTTGCGTGAATCATACCTCAAGAGCCCTCTGAGAGCTTGTTCGTAGCTATAGAAAGCGCCTATTCTCAAGCAAGACCCAGTTGCAGTAACGCTAAATAGACCTTCGGTGACCGGCCTTTGGTAAAAGTATATAAATCTTTCAACGCAGCGAAGAGCATATTTGTAAATGTAAAAAATATATTGTTTGTACTCCGCCGGGATTCGAACCCACGTCCTTCCATTTACGTGTCCAAAGACTCGGAACATTTTTGTATTTGGAACTTTTTTCCACTAGCAAACGTCAGTCTTGTATGGGATTGACGTCCTTAGCCACCAATACCAAAACATTAGTTTGCCTTTTCCGTAGCAACCCGGCAGAGTGACGACACAATTTTGTCTATGATAATTCATGTGCGGACTTCATTTTTGATGAAATATTATCATTATGCCCTGGAGAACTGCTTTCCGGGAACTGTGAACTGCATAAAACAGAACCGAATATAAAACATATCGACGGTCAAAAGGCAGTAGGGCATAACCCTTACAGACCCAGCAGTTACAATTGTGATGCTATCCTACTTGAAATTTTCCGCTGTTTCTAATGCGCTAACTCCCATAGCTCTACGATGATTTTTGTGAAGTTTATGCCCAAGCAAACAACTGCGTTTTCGAAGTATGGTTTTGGTGTAACCGACAAGATTTTGGTCTTTGTTGTCCTAAAGGCGCTTGTGACACAAAAAAAATCGTAAAACCACATTAATAGGAATGCCAATAAATAAATGCCTTTATTTTTAAAATTTTAGAGCTGTTTTGATTTTAACGATATGATAAAAAAAAAAAGAGTAGTGCCATTTTTTTGCAATCTCAAACTTGAAACTGCTCTCCTGAACAATTTAGTTTTTGTCGCTTATGCCCTACTGCCTTAAAAACGTCGATATACATAAACTTCCCTCGATAGCATTAATCGAAAAATATGTGTGAAAACTAAATCACTATGGATGGGTAACCGCTCAGGTACACCGCGAGTCGTTGGCATCTTGGACCAGTCCGTAGTCCGTAGTGGCAACACTTCGGACTCGTAAATGGAGGGTTGTGGATTCGGATCCCGGCGGAGCACAAAAAATACCATTTATATCTCGAATGTGCTCTTCGCTGGGTTGAAGAAATTCATAAACCTTTACCAATGATCGGTCACCAAAGGTTCATCCATGCTTACAGCAACTGGGTCTTGCTTGAGTATTGGCGCTTTGTAGCGACGACCAAGCTCGTACACCTCTGCGGCACTACAACAAGTGTCATAGACCCCTAGAGTCTTTAGAATCTAGGGAGTCTCCCGCACAGGATTTCTTAAAAAAAAAAAAAAAAACACTAGGAGTGCACATAGGAGTGCCGTCATATATTCTGTAAAATTTTAATGTACGCAATCGAATTGAGATTCACTCTGAAATGTTGTATACTCGGGATACTGCAGTCAAGTCATGGGTTGGTTGAATTAACATTGTCTCACTTGGACTAGCGAGTAATTGCTTTATTTGTCACGACTTAGTGTAAACAGATCGTTCCTGCAAACTGGATATCATATTTCTGCTTATAGCCTCTGTTTAAACAGATGTCTCATTGATACACATTTCGCCGTTTGTTGATTCTTTACTTTGGCTTCGTACTCACTTACATGTCGGCAACTCACATGTAGATCGATGATTTATCCAATCATGACCTTTAAAACCGTTGTTATTTGTACATGCATTCTAAATCCCGCAGTTTTGAGTTATTTTCTAGGTTATCTGTCAACCATCGTTCCTAGACTTATAAGTTATAGGTTGGTATGAGGCTTACCACACATCAGTGGCGAAGGGTGCCATACAAGCCGGTTCCCATCGGCTTCCCTTTTAAAATGATGTAACAGAGTAGTTAAAAAAAATATAGGCACAAATTAAAAAAAAATACATTTAAAACCAAAGAAACAATACGTATTTTTTCCACATTGAAACCATGCAGTCTACTTTATTATCATTTTTGCCTCATTTTAAACGGGACACCGATGGGAATCGGCTTGTATGGCACCCTTCGCCACTGCCACCCATACTGTAAATAAATGGTTCACTTTGCCAATATTACCCTTGTTTCAGGCTAAGGCGACAAGAGTTACAGGGCTTATGTTCATTTGAAGTTTTTGGGTTTTTATGTTGTAAGTGTCTGCTTATGGGAATGCATTTAATATGAATCTTAAATGTAATATATCTTAGCAACTTAGATTATTATAGATGTATGGTTCAATTTGAACCATGGTTAGAACTCAAATTCATTTTTAATGTACATACTATCCGAAGGGAAAAATATTGATCCTAAAATGTATTTGCCTCTACTCAGTGCACGCGTCTGCCTCACATAGGTCAGTTGCATTTGGCAAATAGTTCACCAATAGTGTGTCTGAGTTATTACACCTACTAGTCTCACATTCATGGAATTTTGTCTAGCGTCAATTTTTAAAATAAAATTAATTACGGATTCATATAACTTTAATTTGGTTTCCCAATTACTCATCCTTGAGAATGCTTGATGTCTCTCCTCATAATTATCATGAATAATTTATATTGTTCATTGTTTCTGTTGCTTAACAATTTTGCAATTTGCAAGTCCTTCTACCTACACCAGTTTTGACGATGAAAATGTTTTGCAAACATATTTTTTGGGAATCCTTGCGGCTGAATTCTTTAGGAATTGTTAAAGATGATATTTTTAGAAGATAGAAGGATGAAATCAGAAACATGTGCTACACTGAAGACATTGTCAGATGGAGCAGGAAGAGGAGACGGTTTTGGAGGGATCATGCAGACCTCATGAGCGAAAGAAGGATGGCCCGATTCGTGGCACAGGAAATACTAAACGGCCAGCGTCTACCAGGTCGCCCTCCCAAACGATGGAAGAACAGCTGGTCTTCCTCATCACAGGAGGGAGTTCCGCAATAAACATAATCCTAGATCTACGAGTACAACTAGAGAAAGAAGAAGATATTTTTATTTACAAAAAGTGAATTGAAATGCAATTTTCTAACGGCTAACCTAACCCATTTTTTCCTGACTACAAATAAGAATTACACCATCAATTTTGTTTAACAAATCATCATCGTCTTCTAAAGGCAGTGCCTCTTGTGCCAAGCATCACCTGTCTCTTTTGGTTTCCATCATCTCAGGCGGAGACAACCATGAGCCGCTTCAAACCCTAAAAGTACGAAGTTCTTGGGTGACCTCTTGTTAGTTTTCTCAAGAATTTTCCTTCAAAGATGCTATATCTAATCGAGTGTCCTATTTATTTGGTTTTCGTATTCTAAATGTAATTTATAAGCTCTCTTCTTTCTTCTACTTCCTTCAATACCTTTTCGTTAGACTTTCTTTCAACTCATTTACCTTTCAAGATGTTACAAGGTCTAATCGAGCTCCCTATTATTTTGGTTTTAAAATGTGACTTATAAGCTCTCTTCTTTATTTTACTTCATGCAAAACTTTAATGATTTCTTGGTCATCTTCCTCCAAATCCATAACTCAAATGCCTCTAAGCAGTGTCTTTCGCATTTCTGAATGGTCCAGAAGCGCTATTCAGCTAAATTCCTTTCACTTTGGATATCAATCCAAGTCGGAGCTTGCTAGCGCTCGCAAAAGAACTCCATAGATAAAAAATCTCATTCCACCTTATTTTCGGACATGAATCGCTATCTCGTCGCCTTTAGGTCGTAAGGAAGTAAGCAGAATAGCACTGCGGAGTTCGCAGAAAGAGCTTTCATGATTCTCTTTTTTGTGGTCATTTTTAAAAGTGCGTTAAAGAAATTATGAATCAATAATTTGCCAATCACATTAAGTAGATCCATCAGATAGGATCACAGAGTGTGTTGTCACACTGGCCATTGTATGGAGCGCCGACCTTAGCGGCCCTCGTCAGTGTGTTGGGTTCATTCAGAAAACTAATTTCCTCTATTTCCCTGGCGGAGTGACGTATGTACGTAACAATATGACGGCCCTGTACACATTGGAACAATCATGCCAATACACCAGTGGCTCTCAAACAACGGCCAACTAGTGGTCCACGAGAGCCTCGGAATTGCAAGTGATTTATATACATAAGTAAAACTATCAAAATGGTCCTTGGTCTAAGTAAAACTGTAAAAGCGGTCCCTGGTTTAAGCAAGACTGTTAAAAAAGTGCCTGGTTTAAGTAAATTATCAAAAGGGTCCTTGGCCTAAGTAAAACTATCTAAGTGGTATATTGTCTAAGAAAGACTTATCAAAGTGGTCCCATTTCTAAGCAACACTATCAAAGTGGTCCGTGGGTTAAGGAAGACTATCAAAGTGGTCCCTGGTATAAACAAGTCAATCAAAGTTGTCCCTTGTCTAAGCGAAACTATCAAAGTGGTCCTTGGTTGGATCAAAACTATTTGTTCGTCATATATAGTGTACTGTGTTTTGGCATTTTTTTTCTGTTCATAAAGGTCAAAATACTCGGATCCCCAGAGCAAGGTTGAGTGGATACAGTAGCTAAATTGTCTAGAAATTCCGGCGATTTGCCAGTAGTTGATCGTCTCTCGGGTTGAGTCCAGCTGGATCTTTCTCTTTTTGATGCAGTGGTGATCGGATTTCGATGGCGGTGATCATTTTATTTGCACCAAAGCTGCTTTGATGTTATCTTCATTGTATGTAATGTAGAACTACCGTAAGTACCACCTTGGTACTGTCACATTGCCATGATACAAAAAGTATGACGATGCAACAAAAATAAATTCCCAAAACTTGCTAGGCATTTTAGCGGCGAAACCACTATCAAAGTGGTCATTGATTGAAAAAATGTTAGAAACCGCTGCAATATTCCGACAACTCTCTGTTCCCCACTAACTATTATCTGTGCAAGTTGTCAATGAAACACCATTCTCTGTTCCGGCCGAGTAGCTAACAGTTTTTTTTGCAAACCAATGATGCCATTATTGTATTCTCATATGATGTAGGCGCGTCTAATGGCTGCCTACACCTTTATATTGGCTTATCTAATATGTGATAGACAACGACTTTAATTATATTTTACGTAAATGTTTCGGGCATCTAGAAAGAATGGACGATGAACGACTGAAAGAGTGTACAAAGGGAACGTCAAGGGTAAGCGTGGGAGGGTAAGGCCGAGGAAAGAATGGATTGATCAAAAAGTGAAATTTATTGTAAATGACTGGAACATGCTCATGTTTTTCTAACTCTGGAACATGAGTTAGAAAAATAAAAGAGCACGCATGAGAAGAGTGATGAATGCCGAGGAGATGGAAGAAGTGTGCAAGGATAGAGAAAAGTAGACACATCCTCGGAGGTATTGGCCACCCTAGGGGAATGTCGTTTGGATACAATTCATCACCTCAAGTTATCCATATCATCTTTATCATCTAAACGCAGGGCCAGCCATCTGTCTCTGCTGGTTGCCATCCTCTTGAGCTGCGAATAGGAGGAGACGTCGATGAGCCGCTTCAAATCTTTCAAATTCCTTCCTTTTTTTTTAATTCTTCAAATTCCTTTTTTGAAACCCAGTATCGTAGGAGGCCAACTCAGTTTCTTTCAGGTTTTTATCGGCATTGAGCAAAATCAAATTGATGTCTGTCTGTGTTTATCGTTGGCTAACTGCTTGCTTACATTATTTTTATTATATAATATTTAAGCTATGTTTTTGCACAGCTCATTTTTCTTTGTTGTATTTTTTTCGCAATAATTTCGGTCAGGGGCACAAGGTTTGATGTGTTGCAAATTTTTTGCGCCTCTCTTGTCTTCCAAGAACTGCATACTGCTGATCATTTATTATAGTTGATGATGCAGTTTGATTTTTTGCTTGTATTATACACGCCGTTTTTACAGTATTATTTTTTACCATAGTCTTGTTGCTATACAACAATATTAAACGTAATAATTTTGTAAAGGCAGTGTCTTTTTGTGCCAGCCATTTGTATTTGTAGGTCGCCATTCATCTCTTCTGGTCGCTATCCTCTTGTTAAGGCAGTGTCTTGTTGTGTTAGCCATGTGTCTCTGCTGGTCGCCATCATCTTGTTAAAGCAGTGCCTTGTTGTGTTAGCCATTTGTCTCTGCTGGTCGCCATCCTCTTGTAAAGGCAGTGCCTTGTTGTGCTAGCCATTTCGCTGCCTTAGTGCTTGTTTACTGTAAACGCCATTGAGCTAATTTTACAGGAGCAATGTTTTTGTGTTTTGTTATTGTAATTGACAAAATCGTAATTCAATTGCCTATTTTACCGAAAGTACTGCAGGTCTGGCACTATAATAATCGGTAAAAATCATAATAATGTTACGTTTAATACTAAAAAAAGGCGTTTGAAAATGGATATACGTCAAAGATGCGCAACGGAAATTTCGTAAAGTGGATATACAGTAAAACGATCTTGAGATTGACCGGACGCTCGCAACAATCTTTTAGTGCTTGTTTACTCTATGCGCCAAATCACATATAAAGGGTGTTCCAGTCACTTCTTCACCGCACATTATATTTGTTGTACTTATTTAATTCATATTACACAGTAGGCTATTGAACTTTCATTTGACTTTTATTTATTTCTTTACTTCCTTCCTTTCCTATTAATACTCTAGTGTTACCAAAGAGATGGAAGAGAGAAGTTTATTATCAAAATATTTTTTTATTTTCTTTAAGGTTTTTTTTGTTTTTTACTTTCTTGCTCTAGCTGAAGACTAAAAATTTCATTTTTTTTCACGAAACGGCGCTATAAAGAAATCATCAACTCATCATCATCATAAAGAAAGTATTGATTTGGTGTGAAAATTGTTTTTCGAGGTTTTCACGGAAATGAGTTGTCCTGGTGCAGGACATGCCAAAAAACACTATCTTTCAAAAACGTCCGTCTGTATGTGTGTGTGTGTGTGTGCGTGTGTATGTGTGTCACTTTCCAAAGTATTAGACTTAGAGATACCATATTTTGGCTACATCAACTCTTTTGAACATGTTTTAAATATGAATTACACGGCATTACACCAACTTGAAAATTCAAGATGGCTGCCATACAAAAAAAAACATAAAATTTCAGATGGCAACCCATAGACCCAGGTTTGCAAGAGTGTTGCCACACCTAATTTTTTTAGTAAAAATTTGAGCAACGACCACACTGAAAAAAATAATCTTGGAGCCGTTTTTGAGAAAAGTGCAATTGTATGTTTTTTTTGTATGGCAGCCATCTTGATTTTTCAGGGTGATCCCATGCCGGTCGGCTCATCAAAATTTGTGGTTGTCAATTCTCTAAATCTAAAAATTGGTGTCTCTGTGATTAGTAGTATCGGCTGGGACATACACACATACGGACGGACAGGTTCGACAAATTAGGTTTTTTTGCACGTCCTGGCGCAAGACAACTCATTTCCGTTGAAACCTCAATTTTTTTTTCGGACGAATACAATACTTTATAGCTCCTTCTGACTGCTATAAAGTAAAAATATATTGAAAAGTTCTCAGCAGTTAGAGTGTTAATAAAAAAATACTTTTTAGAAAATTTAAGACAATAATGATAACTTATAATATGATGTCATCATTATATTTTCCAAAAAGTGAATCACATACAAAGTGAGAAATTTCCAGACAAAATGTTTAGTAATAATCAGAGGGTTAAAATTAGATAAAAGGCTGCGATTCTTAAAACTTTCTAAATAGCAATAATAATCAGTCGTTACTTTTTCAAAACATGACAAAAAAGTTTACCCACCATACAAAGTCCAAGTTTGCATACAAAAGCGTTCAATGACCATCTATGTACATATATATAATAATCGAGAATCGTAGTTGCAACGAAATATTAACATTCAAAACTCAGATCAATTGCATGCCCACAAACAGAAACTTGTAAGTTCGCGCTTGCAAATGCTGAGTGTGTACTTACAAATTGAAACCAAATCTCAAATGAACATTAAGCCTGCAACTCTGACATTGACAAAGTGAATTATTTTTTACACTATGGGTGGTCAGCTTTATACCAACCTATAAATCAAGGTTCTTTCTTGTGTAATTGGCGTTTTTTTCAGAGACGACCAACCTCGCAGAGGGCTCTTGAGGTGTGATTCACACAAAACGGCGCTCACCAAATAATCTTTTTTTTCTTCTTGAAACAGCATAAACTGGCAAATGATTCTAGCTTTAAATTCGTCATACAGTGAGTTAATTTATGCAAGAAAGTCGAGTGCAGATTCTGTGCATTTTTTTTTATTATTTTGAAGAAAACATCAATTATATATCAGAAAATATGTTTTTTTAGGACAAAAGTTGTAGCTTTCTATCTCTTGTATAAAATGTTTACGAAAGTAAGTCTGTTTTTATTTTGAATTTCCAAATAGTGCGTGAACTACGTTATTGAAAGATGGAACATTTTTATACGTTTCAATGTTTTGATGTTTGCTAATGATGCTCCTTGCCTGATAGGTTGGTATGAGGCTGACCCCCCATGCTGAAAAAATAGGTTCGCTTTTGCTTACGCCACCCTGATTTTACGGATATGTGACAGGAGTTGCAAGGTTTATGTTCATGTGAGATTTTGTTGATTTTAATTTTAAATTTAACGTCAATTTCAATTTTCAGTAAGGATAGGCAGAATAAGAAGAAATGGAGGCAGCTCTGCAGAGGCTCTGGCCACCCCTAGCGGAATGGCGACAGAATTACAGTTACAGTTACATATATACATAAATACTTGTTCAGATTATATTAAATTTTTATGAAAATATAATATGATCTGTAATGTCGGCTGGTACATGCATACATACATATACGGACGGACGGGATATTATGTCTTGGGACATTTATCGGTGGGCATTTTGTCGTGGTACCAAAAATATACTGTAAGTTATCCACGTACGTGTCTAATTAAGCATTTTGTAATCTCGTATGGCAATTATTGTCTATTAATAATTACCTACTGTTTCACGAACTAAAAATGTAGCAACCTGTATGTTAAAATGCCATTACGTTCATTTCAACATATAATCGACTAACCGTTCACATTGAACAATGCAATGGCAGAAATTGTTTTTGCAGATGGTCGGGAGATGTTTTTCTTCCTATGAACTATAATTTTTAAAGGATTTATCTCAGGAATCCCTTGAAAACTTAAATATTCATCTCAAAATTCCGAGCGGGCTACGGTTAAAAAACGATGTTTAGGTGTGACGTCACACCCACGCGCGTCTGTGATTGGCAGATACGGCAGCCACTCGTCAGCCACGCATGCGCATCAGCGTTTGTGGCGTATCCAGTAAACAAGCACTGAGTTGAAATTTCGAACACAGAATATCGTCTGTGAAAATGTTGAATAACTCGCACATTTGAAGACAAATATGTATTTTTTTTAGCTCAGATTGTGTAGAATTTTATTCTTAAGACAACTGCATCAAAAAGTCAGATTTGACAAGATTGGCGTATACAGTAAACAAGAACTGGGGAAGCGATTTGTCTCAGCTGGTCGCCATCCTCTAGTTAAGGCAGTTCTTGATCGTCTTCATAAGATACTTCCTTCAAAGAGGAGCAAGCTACATCTAATCGATTATTCCTTCTAAAAGACATGCTTTGCACGTTGTATGTTACCCACGTCAGTAATATTTTTTGTGGATGTGGAATTTGTGGAAGTGGATGTGATTTATTTGGAGGGCGCTGTTTTTGTGGGAATCACACATGAAAAGTCCACTACAAGCTTGGTATTCCATAATTCCCAATCTCAAGCAAAACCCAGCTGCTTCAAGGCTATGCTGATGGAACATTGTTGACCGGTCTTGGTATTTGATTTCTATTGTTGCGCTCCGCCGGAAGTGAATTCACGTTCTTCCAATTACGAGTCCGAAGGGTGGTTATCCACTAGACTACTAACATATTCTATCTTCTATTTTTTTCGGACAGATTTGTGATATTGTATTTGTTAATATTTCATAAAGTGTATGAATGTTTCATTTAGCTGTCGGGAAGTCGACTTCGGGAATATCTGTCAAGTAAATCGGGTTTGCTAGAATTTAAGATCAGTTTGGCTGAGTGCCACAATACATACTCGTATAATCGTTCCTACCACTACAGCTAGCTTAGACTAGACTGGCTTATTTACTTGCCCGCTGTGAACAGTTCTTCTTCTTCATTTAAATCATATATCTGCTTCAGCAGATAAATGGTCTTGAAGCTACTCCTGGGAGGCTGAAGTCCAGCTGCCCAACCACCTCTTTGGCTGTCTTCCAGGGAGGCGACCGCCCTGTGGGATTTTATTTTCCGCAATATATAGGAGCCTGGATCTAGAATCCTAAACCATACCGATTTACCGGAAATGTATTAAAGAATAATCTTTTAAATTTTCGGTATACCACAGAGACTGTGTGACCAACTTGATTCTGTGCAAAGAACAGCGGTGAAGCTGATTGATGATCCTACTCTCATAGCCAACCTACATTCTCTCGAGCACAGAAGAAAAGTTGGAATGATCAGTCTCTTCTACAGGTCCTATAATTGCGTCTGTTGTGATGAAATATCCTCACTTGTACCTCCTCTCGTCACAACAAAGCCAACTCGTAGAACGGCTCACATCCATCCCTTTGCAGCGATATCAAAACTATGAGAACTTGGTGTTCTCGCGACTTATTCCTTTGCCAAACTGCCCTGCAACTGCATCAGGACATCAACTCTGATGAAATATCCTCACTTATACCCCCTCCTTTCGTCACAGCAAGGGCAACTCGTAGAACGGCTCACATTCAACCATTTGCAGTCGATATCAAAACTATGAGAACTTGGTGTTCTCGCGACTCATTCCTTTGCCAAACTGCCCGCTTATGATACGAGTTACCGGTATCTGTTTCCATCCCAATTTAACCTTACCCTTTTCAAATCCAATATCAATCGCCGTTTCCTCTCAGTGTCTCAAAACACAACGCAACGCAACACACACGACAGCACTGCGCAAACGGTCCTGCAACCGGACAAGGACTGCCACATCAACAACACCTCTCCGGCACCATAACAAGTGTCATAGACCCTTAGAGTCTCTTGAATCTAGGGAGTCTCCCGCACACGCTTTCTTAAAAAAAAAAAAACTTCAACATCACCAACACCTCTGCGGCATTACGACAAGTGACATGGACCCCTAGAGTCTCTTAAATCTAGAGAGTCTTCCGCACAGGATTTCTTAAAAAACCGGTGTCGTATTTGGTATGCAGGCCGAATACGAACATTAAAAAGTAAGCCGAACTCGATTATCCGGCCGAACATTCTCATCTCGAGTAGAAAGTTTCAGAAACGATGTAAAGGAAAATAATATATTATTTGTATGTCCTTGCCGTTTTGTTTATAAGGAATCTGATATATTCCTTACTGGGTGATTGATGTTGTTTCATCCCTCACAGATTGTATGTAACTTTACATGACATTGATGGACCGGAGGGTGGAGCGCCCAAAACACGAAAACCACCCCAGTATAAAACTCTACGTTTAAATTCAATCATTGCGTTCGTAGCAAAAATGTATCCAAACTTGAACGCTCATTAGAAGGGCCTTCTCAGTTTTCACACATTTTCTTTAACCTTCATAGTTGAGTTTTAAAATTGGGGTATACTAGCTCTCATGTACACACACGACCACTTTTAGTATCAAACTAATTTCTTAGATAAATTGTTAGGTAGATTAAATATAATGTATAAAATATAATAAATAACAATGGCGTCTGCTCTGATGAAGTATCCTCACTTATACAGTTATACCCCCTCCTCTCGTCACAACAAGGGCAACTCGTAGAACGGCTCACATTCAACCATTTGCAGTCGATATCAAAACTATGAGAACTTGGTGTTTTCACGACTCATTCCTCTGCCAAACTGCCCGCTTATGGAATGAGTTACCGGTATCTGTGTTTCCATTCAAATCCAATATCAATCGCCATTTCCTCTCAGTGTCTCAAAACAAAGCAATGCCACACACACCACAGTACTGCGCAGCTAACAACCCTGCAACCGGACATGGACAAATGCCACGTCACCAACACCTCTGCGGCACTATAACAAGTGTCATAGACCCTTAGAGTCTCTCGAATCTAGGGAGTCTCCCGCATAGGCTTTCTTAAAAAAATATATATATATATCCGCTCTTTCTGAAATTACTATCGCTTTGGTATCATTAATAAGCTCCTGTTCATCATCATGAGCTCGACAGCCTTGAGTGGGTCTTGGCTGAATCCAGGATTCTCCTTCACTCTCGCCTGTCCATCACCTTTCCTCTCCAGCTACCATGTCAGCCTTGCCTGCATCTACGTTCACACCGTCCATCCATCTTTTTTTACCTTTCTGGGGTGGAAGTCTCGACGGCCGTCGGTAGATCTTCCCGTACCTATTTGATGATACTTACAACATAAAACCCAATCTTAAATGAACAGAAGCTCTGCAACTTTTGCCGCCTTTCCCTGAGACAGGGGGGACATTGGCAAATTATAAATCGGTGTTATGGCCGAGGGATCAAGTGGCTGATCTTTCTAGCGTATTTGGAATAGAATAACGCTGGTTGGATCTCCATTTGACCATAACATTGATTCTGGTTCAACAGATGTCATTGAGTAATTATTAAATAATAATTCATTCAAATATACAATAATGAATTATCAATTGATGATATTTATACTTGTTTCTAGCCAAGCAGAATAGGTTGGTGAATTGCATTCCTCTTCACAAATCTAGCGTAGGTATGGGTGGTCAGAGAATTGTTAGAAATACGGATGATAGAGGGAGGAAAAAACTAAAAATATATTATTTCAACGGGTTAAACGGCTGATGTACAAATCCTTAGCTGACAAGAAAAATAGTTTTGTACGATTTGATAATAATTTTACCTGTAGTGGTATGATATAAATCATATAACAACCTTCTCTCAGGGTCAGTCTCCCCACCACTGACCCACGTCCTGTATATCCACAGGACTCGCACTCAAAAGTTATGTGAGATGCGAGTGGCAGAAGGCCCTCCCGTGAAGCTACACCTTCCCAAGTGTTTACACAAAGCAAAGGAGGCTAAAAAATCACTGAAAGTTATAGCCGTGAGGGTTTAGGGCTCGAGGATTTTAAATTTACAAACAAAAATGCAAAATGATTCTGAGCGTCGTAACATATGACTTAAGGCCTAGAATTCGAGATGCTACTACTGAGACTGTTCGGGAGGCGCTCTCCTGAAAGTGGCAGAAAACTTACGTTATTGACATTACTATCCTACTCAAAACTAACCAGAATAGAGTTTCACTGTGCCCGTGAACCAACCACTCATGCCATCCGTGAGCTGGTGTAGTGTGATGGAGTTAATGGATGACACACCGGTGAATGTGAGAGCCAGTAGGTACTTATTACTCATTATACAAGCGAGGTCTGCTGACCCTTTAATAGATCGACAACTATCACCGCGTATTCTCCAGTCACAGACAAACCATCACCTCACTTCTGAATTAAAAATTAAATTAAACATGTAAAAATAAAACACAAAGTTTTTCTTCACGAGCTGATTTATTTCCTCGAGTGCTTTCGATATTATCCCATCATTATCAACGGGACTAACTGATGAAGATGTGATCACATCGAAAGCGCTCGAGGTAATAAATCAACTCGCAAAGAAAAACTTTGTGTTTTATTTTTAAATTAATTTAATATGAATCTTCAAATATTTTCGTACTTTTTTTTGTTTTTCACCTTTTGACCACAAAGGGTTTACTAAGTAAATGTTGTCATTGACATAGTTTTTGACAGCTGGAATGTCATTCTTCATTTTTGCCAATACCACCCCAGTTTCAGGGAAAGTCGACAGGAGTCGAAAGGTTTATGTTCATGTAAGATTTTGTTTATTTGTATGCACACATGCTGAATGTGTAGGCGCGAACCTATACATGTGCCTGTCTGTGGCCATGCATTCAATCTGAGCCTCAAATGATAAAATATCTTAGCAGCTTATATTATTGAAAGATTATAGACACAGTAGCAACATTTTGATCTCTTTCCTTCTCCGATGTTAGTATTGCGCTAGTACTTACATTGACTATAGTTTGGCCGGCAGCCACCGCTCTCTGAATATTTGGCAATGTTTCTAGACGAAAATCCCCACACCAAACAAACACCAGTGTCTCTTATCCAGCCAACAAGATCACCGCAATATGCACACACTCATATTTAGTGGCAATAAACAATTTGATGGACAGTTATGTCAATTGTCTTTCAAAGTTGAACCATAAACCTGAATGCAGAATAAAGCTGTTTTTGACAGTTCACAAAGTGATTTGTGAGGATTTATGTTGGACTCTATTTGTGCGGTCGATTTGTAGAATAATTGCATTCTTTATCACAGTGACCGGTCCGTTGTTTAGTGGTTAACGCATCGCACGCAAAAGCAACTAAGATACATAATCGCACGCTTAATAATAAAGAGAAATAACTCGAAAATTCGGAAAATCGAGATTTTGTAATAAAACGCAAGAACAATGCGAGAAGAATAGGTAGAATGCGTCAGCCGTTCAATTTGGACGAATATGACCGAGATAAAACATCGGACGCCTTTTTCATCCCATACAAGTTGTAGTGGTTGTTTGAACTTCAAACGTGATTTCCCAACATTCTTGTTTTTTGAGTTATTGCTCTTTATTTAACGTGCGATATGTTGGATACTCAATTGTCCGGTCGATTTGTAGAATAATTGCATTCTTCATCACAGTGACCGGTCCGTTGTTTATTGGTTAATGTTTCGCACGCAAACGCAACTAAGCTACACATATAGTGTAACTTATTGCCTGCGTTATCCCCGAAAGGGTCGCATGTGGCGATTCGGGACCTATATATTTTTACGGGGAAGGGGGCCGGCCTACACCAACCACTTCAGTTGAAGTGGGGGTTTCCCTGCTCCCGAGGGGGCTGGTTCTCATTTCTTGTGAAGGCTGAGTAAGCCTTGCCGGTATTTTGGGCTTGAAATAAACACCGAAACGGGAAATCATTTCTGACACTCTCGGTGGGGATCGAACCCTTGCTCTCAGTAAAGAATGCAAGCATTCTACCAACTTAGCTATCGACTGGACTTTTACGAGCTTGGTCGTCGCTACAAAGCGCCAATTCTCAAGCAAGACCCAGTTGCTGTAAGGCTGAATGGACCTTTGGTGACCGTAAATTGGTGAAGGTTTATGAATTTTTCAACGATTTGGAAATATAAATGTTTTTTTTTAGCTCTGCCGGGATTCGAACCAACAACCTTCCATTCAGAGTACGAAGTGCTACCACTGGGCTTCGGACTCGTAAATAAAAGATCGTTGGTTCGAATCGGAGCGCAAAAAATATGCCATTCATATTTTCAAATACGCTCTTTGCTGGATTGAAAAATTAATATGTTATCGATATTATCGTTTAAGTATGTTATTTGCATTTGTAGTGTAGTATAATATGTACATGCCAAGAGTTTGATAGCGCTGCGTTCTGCCCTCGCTCTCAATGAACCGCCTAATCAATAATCACAAGATGCAGTTTATCACCAGACTGCACACCGCTGCCACACAAACCAATGCACATCATGCACCTATCTGGTCAGAGCGCCGAAGGTGCCACTGCCCGCCAAAGCTGTGCAAAGTGTTGTCCGTTGAGTTATAATTTTAGTGGAGACGAAACTAAATTACGACATTGTACAAAATTACAATATATTGGCAGCCTAGTTGCATACTGCGTACCCTGTTATGACTGTACTGAGAAGCTGGTTTGACCAGCAAGTAATCAAGATCAATACCACGTAGATATTTAGCTACGACATGTAGACTTACTACCGATACTTCTGGAAGCTTTAGTTAAATTCCGTGTATTTTCAGTGGGTAATTTTTTTTAAAGAAATCATGTTCGGGAGACTCCCTAGATTCCTAGGGGTCTATGACACTTGTTGTAAGTGCCGCAGAGGTGTTGTTTACGAGCTTGGTCGTCGCTACAAAGCGCCAATACTCAAGCAAGACCCAGTCGCTGTAAGGCTGGATGGACCGTAAGTGACCGGTCTTTGGTAAAGGAATATGAATTTTTCACCCAGCGAAGAGCGTATTTGAAAATATAAATGGTATATTTTTTGTGCTCCGCCGAGATTCAAACCCATAACCTTCCATTTACGAGTCAGAAGTGTTAACCACTAGACTGCGGACCGGTCGTTATAAAGATTTGGAGGATCATAGTTGAAGTCCGATCGGAAAAAAGCCTCACCCAGGGCTGTCGAGTGACTGTTGTTTAATATACTCGTAGAGGTTGGTACTCTGTGTCAGAAGCGTGCTGGCCCTTATTGCTTGTGCATCAACACGTTTGACATGATTTTATCGCGTTTTATGAGACAAGTTTATGACTTGAGCCAAGGTTTAGTTTTACAGCTTGTTGACAATAGCTAATACGGATAAGACGATGTGTACCTACATTCTGCACACGTGAGTAAATCAGTTGAAAGATCTTTAAAATCCCTCATGTAGGTACAACTAAAGATAAGTCCTTCAGCTGCTATAGCTGAAGCGCTTTTATTCCAAATTCCTTACACTGTAGATATCAACACAAGTCAGAACTTGCTAGCGCTTGCGAAAGATCACATACCTGACACAGGGGTGCCATTGGCAAAAGTGAACCATTTTTTAAAGTATGGGTGGTCAGCCTTATACCAACCTATAAGTCAAGGTTGTAAGGAATTAAGCAGAATAGCGCTTCTGGTTCAGACGGTTCCACGACAAATCGGTCACAGGCAACCCATCCACTGACAGCTCGGCCATGGAAAAATCAGTCACCCAACGAAATTTCGGTCACATACAGTACCGGCGCTGTTTTATTTTAAAATTCGCATATCTAATTGCCAACGCCTTGTCCGCTCGGCCATCGTCACGCTGAAAAAGCCCATCGCAACATGGGTGAAACGTTCGGAAGCTTCAACTCCGATATTTTTGAATACTCAATACTTCGAGTAAAGTGAAAAAACTCGTACTCAGGGTACAGAAAGCAACTCTCTACTTTCGTGTATTTAAATCTTTTTTTTGGTATCCATCGAAACTAACGACTATTCAGAGAAATGAAATAAAGGGATCATCTGTTTTCTTTTAGTATTGCGCTTGCCACAGTATTTTTTGTTTTAATTTACTTGAGAGTTCCTTGAGCCATCAACTGAAAGTCTCCATTACACTGAGTTCAGTCTACTTTGTTTGGGCGGGCTTATGCGGCTTCAGCGAGAAACCTCTTATTTGGGGTCTGCACAGTTACTTCCACTTTATCCGAGACTATGACATATGATATCCGTGGACTAGAAATTACTTACTTACTCACTTAGTCAGCCACTTCTTGTCCACTGCTGGACATAGGCCTCCCCTATATCTCTCCAGGCCTCTCTGTCCTGGGCTCTCTGCATCCAGTCACCAGCAACTCTTTTAATATCATCTGACCATCGTGTAAGAGGCCTTCCTCTTGTTCTTTTGTCTTCACGAGGTCTCCATTCTACCAATCTTTTCGTCCATCTTTATTCGCTCAATCTGGCTACATGCCCTGCCCACGACCACTTCTGCTTTGCCACTCTTTTGACTATGTCAGTAACTCCCGATCTTCTACGTATTTCGGTATTTCGCATCCGATCTGACAGTCTTATGTGTAGCATAGCTCCTTCGTGCTTTCGTTGTGCTACACGGAGTTTCCTGATAGTCAATTTGGTGAGAGTTAGTGTCTCTGCTCCGTAAGTCATAACTGACAGGACACACTGGTCGTACATTTTTTCTTTTCAGGCATCGGGGGATGTTGCTGGTCTCCAATGACATATGTTATCTGTGGATTAGAAATTATTTTAACGAAAATATACATTATCTTTTTCAACCTACTTACGAAAATGTCCTTATGAAGAAAGGGAATAAAGAACTTCACAGCTGTATTTCCATGTGTACAAAAATACTCGGACGAATGCAAAAATGTTTCTTGAAAGGTGGCAGCATTGCGGCGTGCGTACTATGCCCGAACTAGTCTAAACGCATGCGGTATAACACAACGGCAACGTTTGGCAGGACTGAGGCAAAAGTGGTCGATAGTGTGTATCAATGCAGTAAGTTAGTTTCTGCTCCTCTATGTTATTACTCAATGATAAACTCACACATAATCCAGGACGCCAGCATCTAATCTAGTAAAACAATAAAGAAATTCTGCAATGTATGAAAACTAAATCACTCATTAAGAGTGTGGTCGTATAATTCATACGTTGGGATTATAGTTTCATTGGTAAAACACTATGGTATTTTTAGACCGGTCCGTAGTCTAGTGATAACGCTTTGGACTCGTAAATGCAAGGTCGTGGGTTCGAATCCCGGCGGGGCACAAAAAATACCATTTATATTTTCAAATATGCTCTTCGCCGCGTTCAAAAATTCATAAACATTTACCAAAGACCAGTCACCAAAGCTCCATCCTACCGTACAGCAACTGGGTCTAATCTAATCTAATCTAATCTAAGTTGCAAAGATATGTTACATTGGAGATTCACATTACATGCATTCTCACAACCAGACACGTACAAGTTCGCGCTTGCACATGCCTCATGTGAACCTACAACATAAAAACCAAATCTCAAATGGACATACACCCTGCAACTCTTGCCGTCCTTCCCTGAGACAGGGGTGACATTGGCAAAGTGAACCATTTTTACAGCATGGGTGGTCAGCCGCATACCAACCTATAAGTCAAGGAACACACACACACGACAAATTACATTTTATACATCACTAAATAATAATATCCAAATACAAAATATCCATTTACAAATAAAAACAAATTCCAATTTAATAAACCCTAGCCGCCAACATTACAGATCAACCGCCATTTCTCTCTGTCCTTACATACTTCTTTCATTTCCTCCAGAGTCATTGCTTGAAAATTGGCGCATTCAACAGCGACGACGAAGTTCGCAGAGGGCTCTTGAGGTGTGATTCACACAAAAACAGCGCTCACCAAATAAATCATCCTAATATTATTATTTGAGTTTAAACGTTAGGCTTAGGCTTTATACTGGGGTTTTCAGGGATCCTGTAACATGAAACTAATTATGAATGCAAACACATCCCGGCGCCATTAATTTGCCTAATCTAAGTTGCAAATAATTAAACGGGGTGGCTTGTCTCCATTGTGTAAATCAGCCCCGCACCCTGTGGTTAGCAGTAGAAGCAAGGAAGGTCCACAGTGCGTGTTTGTTCATACTAAATTACAGCTCCTATTGACTGTATTGATCCGGTCGGTGAGGTCAGATATTATTCTTCTTCTTCCTGTGCCTCTTCAGCGAAGATTGGCTATCATCATTGTGAGATCTACTTTCGATACTGCGGCACCAAAGACGGATATTGTGCTTCTGACAAACTTCTGACTGAGGTTTTTGTTTTTTTTTCTTCTTTTAAATAGATTTGTGAACACGATGACATCTGTTGAACCAGGGTTGAAGTTATTGTCGATAGGACACGGCGCACGCGGGGCTCACAGTTTTCATCAAGATCATCTTCATCGTCGTACTTCACGCTGAAGAAGCCCATCGTAGAAATGGGCGAAACGTCCGGAAGCTCCAGCTCCCACAGACCACGGCAACAGATTCCGTAAAACATCACTCCAGCATCGATTGTGAATTTATTCCAGTATGGATTTTCACGTACGTAGTATGGAAGTTGTTTTCAAGGGGGGGGGGGAGGGATAACGGAAGGAGGAAATTAGGTTTTAGTGTTACCCAACTTCGCTAGATATCGTTGCTCACGATTTGAGAGTGGTCTCAAATGAACATAAGCACAGCGACTATTGCAGACCTTCCCTGAAACAGGGGTGACATTGGCAAAGTAAACCATTTTTTTACAGTACGGGTGGTCAGCCTCATACCGACCTATGAGTCAAGGAATCTTATCTGATCGACCTCTATTTATTAGCAACTCTAATTACGTATATGAAGGCCTTTCTTTCTGACTTATAGGTTAATATGTGGCTGACCACCCATACTGTAAAAAAGGATTCATTTTATCAATGTCATCCCTGTTTCAGGGAAAGTGGGCAAGAGTTGCAGGGCTTAAGTTCATGTGAGATTGGGTCATTATGTTTCGAATAGAAGGAGACATCCATGAGCCGCTTCAAATCCTGGAAGTATGAAATTCTTGGACGACCCTCTTGTTCTTTTTCTCAAGATCATTCCTTCAAAAATGCTATTAAGCAAAGAAAGGCGGCATGAGTTGCAGGGCTTGAGTTCACTTGAGTCATGTGACTGCTTGAGGGCATTAATTTAATATGAAAGTTATTTTTTTTAAGTCTATTTGCAACATAGATTACTGATAGATAGGTAGGTAATATTTGTCTAAAGGTCTGACTCCGTAACTTTTAAACTAAACTGTAAAAAACATACTAAAAATATATGTAATTTGAAACAGCTCCTCTAGTGAGCAAGTTTCAGTACATTATTTATTTATCTAGTTGAAACGTATAGTTCTATACTTGTCGTGAAGGTATCTCCACCGGCTCGATAGTCGGCGCTGGAGCATGCATCTCCCTCTCTCTCTTAGGGGATGAACAGTGTGTTGGACAGGGATGGAGGTCGGGAGTACGGCGGCGCAGGAGCCACCTCACAATGGATGCCCGCTCGTGGAGAAAAAAACTCATTAATTCTATTTGGTATTATTTATGTCCACGGCATACCACAAATATTCTCACACAATGCTTTTATATAATAAGTGTTATTAGAGCCTTTTTACACTGAACGAATCCTGTCCGGTTTGTTTTTTTCTATCCGGTGAAAAATCCTAAGTTTAGTAGTGTTTGGTTTGCCCGGTGATCCGTTGTGGTATTTGTAAGATAGTTGGCGTAAGGCCGGTCCTTTACTTGTGAAAATAAGCAAGTACGACTACGATATACGACTCTTTCGGGGACAACGCGGTTAGAAGTTACACTATATTTGCAGCTTAGTTGCATCTCAACGTTTGTGTAGCGACTTTATAGTGAATGAAAAGGTCGCACTCATGCCAATCGTTTTTAAAGTCACATAAGCTATCTATCTATAATCTAAGCTGCAAAGATATGTTAACATTTAAAGCTCATATTAAATGCATGCCCACAGACAGGCACAAGAAGGTTCGCGCCTACACATTCTGCATGCGTGCATACAAATAAACAAAACCTCACATGAACATAAACCTAGCAACTCCTGCCGTTTTCCCTTAAACTGGGGTGGCATTGGCAAAAGTGAACCGAATTCTCGAAGCTCATGTTTAAAATGGGCCTTACCGGGCCTTGATTTTTCAACGGGCAAATAAGAATTACTTAGAGTATTTTTTCATAGTCGAAGTCTGGTCGATAGCTCTGTCAGTAGTGCTTTCAATCCATACCGAAAGCTCGGGTTCGAATCTCACCGAGGGTGTCGGAAAAGATTTCCCGTCTCGATGTTTATGTTAAAATACCGGCAAGGTTTACTCAGCCTCCACGATAATGATGATGATGATGAGTTGATGATTTCTTTATAGCTCCGTTTCGTGATGTAGTCACTCCAAGGGCGCTGGTGCAAACGATGCCAGAAATTTGCTTGTCTTCAGTGCATTCCGGAACTTTCCATGGCCCTCTAGCTCTCTCTAGAGGACCAGCAACTGCAAATGCACGCTATCCAAACATTGTGTTAACTTTTCTTATAGGTTCTTCAATCCTTGATTTAAATAATAATAAAAAATAAATGAGTACCAGCCCCCTCGGAAGCTGAGAAACCCCCACTTCTACTGAAGTGATTGGTGTAAGGCAGGCTCCCTTACCTGTAAAAATAAGCAGCTTCCATGCGACTCTTTTAGGGACAAAGTAGCAATAAATTGAACTATATGTGTAGCTTAGTAGCACAGCTTAATTTCAAAATAGGAATCGTGTTATTAGGACTCTACGGCTCTGTTGTAGGTACGAGTATTTTTTTCAGGTTTATTTTTCACGCCCGAGGGTGTAAGTACATAAGATTTCCATAGAACAGATTCTCATTCTTCCTGAAAGCTCACGCTTCAGATAACAAGTCGATCCTTTTCAAGGGGTGTATGAAAATACGGCCTTATATTCTTACGGCCTTTTCAAAATCCATACACACATATTCTAACACTGGCTGAACAAAATGCGTTGAGAGATAATGAATAGAAAAAAATACGAAAAATACACTTTTAAGGAGGAGTTCGAGCTTTTCGGATATGAGACGAACTGTTGTGGGAAACTTACATAATTTTCAACGTTTCGTTGTCGGCGATGCAGCCAACGTCTTCAGGAGGCACCCTCTCTGCACGACGACTTGGAATAAACTTATCAATATTCATGATTGGTTCAGAAACGTTGCCGTGGTAATTTTTCGTATTGAAAACGGAGCAAAACTTCAAGGTAATATTCCTTATTGACCTATAACCTTTGTCACACAAAAAAAAACGAAAATCGGATTTACACAGCCCGCAAAACATAAAATATATTTTTTTAAACAGATCTCACACATGCTTCTTCTTTTGGTGCCACTTTTATCGAAAATCGGCGATTATCATGGCTATATTGTTGGCTCGAATGGCTCGAAACAGGGACTTGGAGCTTTTGAGCGATTGTCGCAGGAAATATCGTACCTACATAGGCGATTTGTTAACCGTTTTTACTTACTGAAAAAGTTCCTGAATTAACTGGTCTTAGGTTCCACCCATTCAATAAATAAGGTCAATGGAGTTGAAATAATAAATGGACTAGAAATATAATTGTATATAAGAGATCTATACTCTAAGTTGCAAAAATATATAACATTAAAAACTCATCAAATACGTGCCCACAAACACGTGTACCTAAGTACGCGCTTACAATGCTGAATGTGTACTGAAACCAAACCTCAAATGAACATAAACCCTCCAACTTTTACCGACCTGCCCTAAAACGGGAGCGACATTGGCAAAGTGAACGATTTTTTACAGTATGGGGGGTCAGCCTCACACCAACCTGTAAGTCAAGGAATGATCTTTTTACGTTTTTGTTTCTATGCGCTGGTCGTCTCTGAATGAGAACATTTCGTGTTGAACTGAAAAAAAAAAGACTTTAAAAAGGGGTCTTTAATCATTGGAAAATATTGGAAAGGGCAGCAAGGGAGCAATATGAAGGGATTCAATAAATAATGCACGTTTTGTTTAGGGTACAAAAGGGACCAAGGAAGGACGATGTGCTTTGCTTGCTGTGGACCTTTGCTCTCTTCTGTAGGTACCCCTAGTATAAAACATTGCGTGAATACTCAAGTATCGCGGAAACTGAAAAAAAAAAACGGCGCCTCTAGTGAGTGTTATAATTTTAATCATTTTCATAGGTTTAATCATTTCACCCCTGTTTCAGGGAAGGCAAAAGTTGCAGGGTTTATGTTCAATTGAGGTATGAATTTTAATTTGCAAGTATACACGTGCAGCATTTGTAAGCGCGAACTTACACGTGTATTTTTTTTGCCTGTCCAAAAACAGGTATTAACATTATCAATTATTAATTCATTATTTTTAATATGTTAATGAATTATTTATTAACTATTACCCAATGGCACCTGATGAACCAGGATCAAAGTTATTGTCGATAGGACACGACGCAGGCGAGGTTCGAACTTGCGATTATCTCAACGCAAATTTGAGCGCCGACGCCTTATCCGCTTGACCATACCAGCGACCAAATTGCTGTAAGGCTGGATGCACCTTTGGTGACCGGTCTTTGGTTCTATAATAATAATCTATAATCTAAGTTGCAAGGATATATTCATTTAAAGCTCTCAGATGTATGCCCACAAACCAACAAGTGTAGTTCGCGCTTACAAATGCTGAATGTGTACTTACAAATAAAATCCAAACCTCAAATGAACATAAGCCCCACAACTTTTGCCGACCTTCCCTGAAACAGGGGTGACATTGGCAAAGTGAACCATTTTTTACAGTATGGGTGGTCAGCCTCATACCAACCTATAAGTCAAGGAATATGAATAATAAATTACATTTAAATATAAAAAAGAACAAAACCTTACAAAGAAATCTATACAAAAAAAGTCAAAAATTTCCAATGCAAAAAATGTAGCAAATGAATACACCAACATTAGAAATCAACACTGCAGATTAGCCGCCACTTCTTCCTGTCCTTGCATACTTCTTTTATTTCATCCAGAGTCATAACCTTTTTCATACAAGTCCTCCTTTTATTATGACTCTGGATATCCCATTCATTCGCTATTTCAGAGATTTGATCCTTCCATACTTTTCTCGGTCTTCCTCTACCACGACATCCATCTATTCTAGCAACATATACTTTCTTCGTCAATCTTTCATCACTCATTCTCTCCAAATGCCCGAACCATCTTAACATACTTCTTTTAATCTTCACTTTCACACTTTCCCTTACACCACATTCTTCTCTTACAAAATCATTCCTCACCCTGTCACTTCGTTTTTTCCCAATCATACTTCTTAGATAGTCCATTTCTACTGTATGGACTTTACTAATTTCCCTTTCACTCACCGTCCAGGCTTCACTTCCATACATCAAGGTTGGCACTAGTATACCACCGTGCACCGCCAATCTAACATTTTTTAAAGAATGGGTTAAGGTACATATATGACGTATTAACGCGTTGGTTGAGTGTTTACGCAATATTATATACTCACGGTACGGAGAGCCCTAAGTGGCTTACGCCAACTGGAATATTCATCGCAGCCCGCTGCTCGTTACCCTGCCTGAACTCTCCGACACTTAGATTACATATTTCTCATTATTTATGCAACAAGCAATTTCATATTCTAGCTACGGTGTTTTATAATTTCCTGCCATAATCAGGCTGCGATTTTTACCGGGAAATTTAATTCAGCATATAAGAAAACAACGAAAGAGTTGTTCTCTGCAAAATGGTGTTAACACTCCAAAAGCGTTCGAGATAAAACTTAACTCGTGAAAAAAAACTTTGTATTCATTTTTGCTTTGGACGTTTTGTAATGTCCTGCTGTAATCAGCTAAAGATTTTTGACTGGGAAATTTACTTTAGGATGTTACAGGCACATTTTTCAAAAGGTTTAGTTATTCCAACTCATCTGAAAAACTTGAAAAATAGTGTATTGTTAAAAAGCTGTATTATTTGCATTTAGTAATTTGTTGGTATGAATTTGACTTTATTTATACTGGAACGTACACATGCCGCATGTGTTCTAAAAAAATAAAAACCCAAATCTCAAACGAACATGAACCCTGCAACTCTTTCAGCCCTTCTCTGAAACTGAGGTGATGATGATGATGATGATGGATCATTTCTTTCCTGTGGCGCCATTTAATGGTCCAGGACCAACTCAAGGGCGCCATGGTTTCTGGAGAAAAGCAGTAAAAATGTGGCATTAATCATAGCTCACTTTTGCCAATTTGCGTTAAAGAATCTCATAAACTGCTTTCACATATTTAATGATTTCGTAACAAATTCTAGATTGCTGCATCTGATTCTGACATGTTTACTTTATTTACATTACTTTGAATAGGAGTAACTGTTTTATACACCTAATCTAATCTTATCTAATCTAATCTAAGCTGCAAAGATATATATCATTTAAGATTTATATTAAATGCATTCCCACAAGCAGACATGTATAATTTCGCGCTAACACATGCCGCATGTGGACCTACAATATAAAAACCCAATCTCAAATGAACATAAGCCTTGCAACTCTTGCCGTCCTTCCCTGAAACAGGGGTGACATTGGCAAAGTGAACCATTTTTTACAGTATGGGTGGTCAGCCGCATAACAACCTATAAGTCAAGGAACAACCTATAAGTCACCTAACATTTGCTAATCTCTAGAGTCTAGATCATCGTTTTTCATACGAAAAGTTCACCTTAAACGGCGGATGAGCCATGGATATCCTGTGTGTGAATAACACAGTTATCCACATAACTACGCCTACACTATCACAACCACCGCGCTATAGGTATAAACAGGTAGGTGAGCAAGTCTATACAACTGTTGGCACCGGTCTGTCTACGTTGTTTCAGTATTTTTACAAACAAAAAAGCTCTACCTTTTTCTCGTGCATACAAACCTGGAGTTGACATTTCAATATGATAAAATCAGAAGCGGATTTATTCCCATTTCATACAATTTAAGTGTATATAGGGTACTCAGTTAAAATCTCATTTTATTTTCGTTTTAAGCTTTCTCATAATCGGCCATAAAAAATCGTACAGCACCTTACAGCAACTGGGTTCTTATTTATATTGGAGCAAGCTAATGGGAACTTAAATTTCAGAGATTGTTTTATATGGTGATGTACGCAAACATATTGCTCAAGAAAATTATCTAACTAAGACTTTAAGTTTTTCGTATGTTAGCTATTCCTTAGTTATCAATTTATCCTTCGTTTTCATCCTAGTAGATAACTACCCATGTTTTAAGGACCGAAAGGAATGGTGGTTGATTTGCAACAATGGCGGCTAGGGCATTAATTCTAAGTGTTATATTAAGTTTAATTTTAATTTATTTTAATTTTTATTTGTAATGTGTCTCAATTTTTGTATTATTTTAATTTGTCTGTGTAAATTTCTGGAAATCATTTATATTTTTTTGTGCTCCTTGACTCATAGGTTGGTACGAGGCTGACCACCCGTGCTGTAAAAATGCCAATGCCACCCCGGTTCAGGGAACGGCGGCAGGAGTTGCAAGGTTTTTGTCCATGTGAGGTTTTCTTTATTTGTATGCACACATGCAGAATGTGTAGGCGCGAACCTACATGTGCCTGTCTGTAGGCATGTATTTCATATGAGCCTTAAATGTTAACATATCCTTGCAGCTTAGATTATAGATTATTATAGATTATATAGACATACAGAGGAAATGTAGAAGGAAAAAAGGAAAGGAAAGACCGAGGAAAGTATGGTGGGATCGGATTGATGAAATTGTGAAAGAATGGAATATACAAAGCGAATGTAAAATAAGGAAATGTATGAAAAAGGTGATAGGAAAAAATGGAGGCAAATCTGTAGAGGCTCTGACCACCCCTAGCGTAATGGCGTCAGAGTTACAGTTTCAGTATAAAAAATATATTTTGAGGATTTCTAGCTTTTTCAGGAGTATACACATTTTCAGGATAAAGAAACTTCTACATATTTAAGTGATTTCAGGAGTAGGTACATGCGTTTTCAGTGGCATTAACGTTATCAGGAATACAAACCTTTTCAGGAGTATAAAAGGGATAGGCCAAAGTATCACAAAAAAATACAACGGTTTTCAAGAGTTCAAGTATTTTCAGTAGGATGAAATTTTTTATGAGTTCTCGTACGTTTTTTAAGGGAGTAGTTTTTTTTGTTGTGGTAGCTTAAGTATTTTCAGGAGTCAAGGATAATCTGTAGTTTCAGGATTTTCAACTCTTCATATATTTCAGGGATATCATTATTTTCAGGCGTCCAACTGTTGTCAGAAGTTGAGTTTTCTAAAGTCTCAGTATTTTCAGGAGAACGAAGAAAATCAGCAGCTCTGAGTATTTCAGGAATACATGCATTTTTGGCTGTTCACGTAATTTCAGGAGTAGATCTTTGCAGGCATTGGATTATTTTCAGGAAAACAAGCATTTTTGGCTGTTCACGTAATTTCAGGAGTAGATCTTTGCAGGCATTGGATTATTTTCAGGAAAACATGAATTTTAACAGTTTTAATATATTCAGTAGTTCAGGTTTTTCAGGAGCTTTCGTATTTTCAGGAGTGCAACTTCTTTCAGAAGTTAAAAGATCTTAAATAAAACAAACATAATGAGGAGTATAAGTGATCAATATTGTAATGGAAGCAAATCTGCATTGGTTTTGGCCACTTCTAGCGGAATGGCGACAAATTTACAGGACAGTTGATGTTTTCAGTCGTATTTTGTTGTCACAAGTTGTCTTGAGTTGTCGTGAGTTTGTATGAGTCGTGTCTGCATCAGAGCTCGTGGTGGTTGTTGGTTTGGTTGTCCGTGCAGTCGTCTAGTTGTGGCGCTTGCTCGCCGCGCTATTGATCGGGGCGTGACCTACATGCGGGCTGGCGCCTGCGCCCCTCTGTGCGCCCCCCGTCCCCGTGACGTAAGCGACGCCCCCTAACTCCGCCCCTCCCTGAAGGCGATCGATGCCTCCGGGACGACACCCATTACCCACTAACCACGGCTGGTGCATCCAGAGGCAATATCCTCGTGAAGACATTCCAGAGATCACGTTGCATGTGGGTTGGTCATGGGCTGAAAAATAAAACAAATGGAGTCAGAAGAAAGATCTAAATCTCATTGTTTTTCTTGGCGTCCCATTTTTTAGAACTTTCTTAGGTAAATTTTATTGCAATTTATAAGTAAGTTGGTCACTAGGCGAGTAAAATGGTTCTCGAGAAAAATACATGGGGTTTCGAAATTTTTCAGGAATTATTTAAAGTCGAAAAGGCCTTGGAAAAATTCAGAAAGTATGGATAGTCAAATATACATCTATGAAAATTTTCAGGAAATGTGTAAAGTCAAATATAAATGTATGAAAATTTTCAGGAAATGTGGAAAGTTAAAAATAGATGTATGAAAATTTTAAGGAAGTATGTCGAGGATATTATAAATCTATGAATTGAAGTCAAATATAGATCTTTTTAGATTATTTTAGACAAATATAAATGTAAATGTAATGTCGGTCTTTGGAACTGTTCTGGAAATATGAAAAGTTAAAAATGAAAAGTAAATTTAGGTCGAAATTTTCGAAATTTACTACATAAATCTATGGAATTTATTTCCTATGTTTCAATACTTTTATCCAATTTTGAAAAATACATAGATTGCCACTTATGCTTCCGTACTATGCATATTTAAAAACCACCTATCTTTTCAGTTTTATTTTTCAGTACCCTTTTTTACTGAATTCTGCATGGCAACGAAATCATCTATATTAGAAGACATATTTTCGTCTTGCAATATACGAGGAGAGCTCATTTGGAACGTTTGATTAAACAGATTTCGCTATGTGTGGTTCGCTATGTTTCTTTGTTTGGCGCCCAAAGGTCGCGGGTTCAGGGATCTTTGTGCCGCCACACTGAAGCGCTTCCCTCTACCATCTGACATATTATATGTAGTCTCAGCACGAGCTTTTACTTGACCACAGAGTATTGAAAACTTTGTGTGGAGAGTTGCAAAGATGCCATCCAGCTTTCATAGACTATACCGGTCGATAGCTCAGTTTATGGAGTGCTTCCATTCCATATCGAGAGCTCGGGTTCGAATCCCACCGAGGGTGTCTGAAATGATTGCCCGTTTCGGTGATTATTCAAACCCAAAATAAGATACCGGCAAGGTTAATTTTGCCCCCTCAAGAATTGAGTACCAGCTCCCCCCAGAAGCTAGAATCCCCCCTCTTCAACTGAAGTGGTTGGAGTGAGGCCGGCTTTCTTACCTTTAAAAATAAATAGTAAACGCGGCAAAATGTACTCTGTAGCTTACTAGCATTTTTTTAGTTTCGAATTGCGTGATTGCGAATGGTGGGTCACGCGTCATGTGTCACGTATGTCACGTTCGTCACGTATTTCACGACATTATACCAATATACGTACTATACCTATGCTGCAATACTTCCCTACACTGAATTTCTTTTGAAATCCTGAAAGTTAGGCCCTATGGTCTAATTCATCTAGTCGGTCCATCGACTAAAATATTCCTGAAATAATAATACTTTAAACATTACTGAAGGTTTCATCCTTGGCACATGGTTGATCTACTACCCTGAAAGCTACCAGCATTTCTTCTTTTTATGCGAGCCATTTGTCTGTTTGCCATGATTTTGAGTTGTTAATAGGGGAAGTCCATGAACTGCTTCAAATCCTTGAAGTATGATTTTCTTGGATACCACTTGTTCATCTTCCCAAGATTCCGACTTCAAGGCTGATGCTTTGTAAAGTGCTGTGTCTACTCCTCCAATACGTTAAGTATCTGTCGCTTGGTAACCTACAGGGTTCATATTTCGGTCCCTGTGTGTATATTATGTACATTGATTATATGTACTTACAATATAAGTTAAATCTGTGAACCTTTAAGGCGTATCGACAACATGCGAAGGCTGTAACGATCCGCACAGTGCCTATCCTTGCTATTCACAATCCACATTTTATACGAGGGCCGGCCTTTATGGATACAAATCTTAACCATAAATTTCAACGCTCGCTTCTCGTTTTTTTTCCATAGATTACAATCTTCAATGCCGACTTTTCGAAGATCGAATGAAAATGTTGACCATTTTTTGCAAAGCCATCAAAGAGGGATTGCCGATCATTTTTCCAGGAGGCCGTTGACAATACGCAACGCAACTAAGCTACACATATAGCGTTTCTTCTTGCCGCGTTTTCCCCGAAGGGGTCGCATGTGGCGAATGGAACCTATATATTTTTACAGGTATGTAAGCGGGCCGGCCTTACGCCAACCAGTTCAGATGACGTGAGGGTTTTCCAGCTTCCGAGGTTGCGGTACCCATTTGTTGTGAAACCTGAGTAAACCTTGCTTGTATTTTATTTTGGGTTTGAAATAAACACCGAAATGGGAAATCATTTCTGGCACTCTTGGTTTGCACTCTTTTTTTCTTATTTATTTTAAAAAGGTATTTTGTTGTGTGTCTTCCTTGACTTATAGGTTGGTATGCGGCTGACCACCCGTAGAAAATGGTTCACCTTCCCAATGTCACCCCTGTTTCAGGGAAGGTCGGAAAGAGTTGCAGGGTGTATGTTCACTTGAGATTTGTGGTTTTTTTATGTTGTAGGTTCACATGTGGCATGTGCAAGCGCGAAATTATACGTGTCTGTTTGTGGGAATGCATGTAATGTGACTCCCCAATGTTACATACCTTTGCAACTTAGATTATATTAGATTAGATCGGTGGGATTCGAACTCGAGCTCTCGGCATGGAACGCAAGCACTCTACCGACCGGACTAAAGGAAACTTGATAAAGAGGACACATTCGTGTGTTGAATGTTTGTATTGTTTTACAATTAATAATGGAGCTAATTAAATTTGTCGACAATTAGGGAGCCTCTGTACACGTGTGACGTCAGAGCAGTAATGCCACTAATATGATGTTGACATGAAAAACACACATCTTGCGTACTATTAGAGCAGGTGTGTTAATCACCTCGGGGACTCTCGCTCACCTGTAGGTACCCACCTGTACTTCATCACACTATTGTGATTGTATCAATTACTCATCGTAGCACTTCTTCGTCTTCTGTTGGCGCCACCTGTATAAAAAATAGACGCTCATTCTGGAGTCCAGTCGATAGCTCAGTTGGTAGAGTGCTTCAATTCCATACCGAGAGCTCGGGTTCGAATCCTACCGCGGGTGTCAGAAATGATTTCCCGTTTGGGTGTTTATTTAAAACCAAAAATAAAACAACCGGCAAGGTTTATTCAGCCTTCACAATAAATGAATACCGGCCCCCTCAGGTGCTGGGAAACCCTCACTTCAACTGAAATGTTTGCCCGCTTACCTGTAAAAATACATAAGTTCCACTCGACAAATGCGACCCCTGCGGGGAAAGCACGGCAGGAAGTTACACTATATGTGTAGGTTAGTAGCGTTAGCGTTAGGCCGCAGCTGGTGTGTTAATTATTTAAAAAAAAAAGATTTGTAAAGAGGAATGCAATTCACCAACCTATTCTGCCTGGCCAGAAACAGGTATATCATCAATTAATAATTCATTATTGTTTCTTTGAATGAATTATTAATTAATAATTACCCAATAACATCTGTTGAACCAGGGTCAAAGTTATGGTCAAATGACCCAGGCGGGGATCGAACCAACGTTATTCTATTCCAAATACGCTAGAAAGATCAGCCCGCTTGGCTCCCCGGCCATAACACCGACGATTTATTGTATTTAGGAATTCCAATGAACACTCCACTCTCTCCATTTCTTCTTTCTTCAGTTAATTAATTGAACGATTCTTCCTTATAGCTTGACTAATAAGTTGGTATGGGCCTGACCTGCCATGCTGTAAAGACTTGGTTCACTTTTGCCAATGCCGACCCTGTTTCAGGGAAAGGCGGCATGAGTTGCAAACTTTATATTCATGTACAAAAAACATGCACTCTCATCCCTTACACAGTGAACACAACAGCCAGCTGCCCCTGGGAACGTCGAGGGCTCAAAACGTCAAGGTCGAGGGCGGGAACAGCAACCGCCATATCACATAAGACATGCGTAGAGTCTAAATAACAAATTCAGTTTCACTTCTTCACTGATGTGAACACTCCGAAAACGAAGGCATTTACGAAGGGACAATGTTCCTTAACGTATAGGTTGGTTTGAGGCTAACCACACATGCTGTAAAAAATATGGTTCACTTTGTCAATGACACCCCTGTTTCAGGGAATTATTGCTAGAGTTGCAGGGCTTATGTTCATTTGAGATTGGGTTGTTATGTTGTAAGTCCACATGCGGCATGTGTAAGCGTTAACTTATACGTGTCTGCTTATGGGAATGCATTTTATATGAATCTTAAATGTGAGATGTCTTAGCAACTTAGATTATAGAATTTTAAATACTATCCGAAATTATCACTATCGGTTTCGGTATCGGATACGGATATCCGACAGTTTCGGTATCGGATACGAATATTTATTAGTTTCGGTATCGGATATGGATATCCATAACATACCTGCAATAGAGTTCATGGAGGGAAATGGTTGTTTGGAAGTCTATCGATAAAAAAATTGCATGAAGTGTCGGCACTCGAAACTTTGTGAACCTCTGGACTAAACCACCAACCCTTGTCACTCCAGCTTAGGGGACATCTTCATGTATTTACATATCTAAGTCATTGTAATTGAGGACTCAACAAACCACTGAACTGACCTTTGAAAGGTTATTCTGCATAGTCGGTAGTTGGTAGTTGATAGAGGATGTGAAAGTAAAGGTACAAAATAATGTGATGAGATAGCTTGGACATGTAGAAAATATGGATAGTTAAATAATAACAGAGGGCTCTTGAGGTGTGATTCACACAAAAACAGCGCTCACCAAGAAAATTTTCCCAATACATATTATTTACAACATTGATGTATGGAAGTGAAGTGTGGAAGTGGAGAAAATCTCAGGGACGCCGAAGGACATCGTGGCTGAAAAAGATGCGACAGTGGTTCGGCAGAAGCACCAACTCCCTGTTTCGAGCCGCAGCATTTAAAGTCAAAATAGCCATAATGATCGCCGATCTTTGATAGAAGTGGCACAAAAAGAACAAAGGGTGGACGGTACCTCCGCAGATGCGTCTCCACTTTTTTCTGTCCTTGCATATTTCTTTCATCTCTTCAACATTATCACTTTCTTCATGCATACCCTTCTCTTATTAGGAAATGTATGAAAAAGGGGATGGATATGAATGAATTGAAGAGGTATGCAAGGATAGGAAAAAAGGACTCAAATCTGTACAGGCTCTGGACACCCCTAGTGTAATGGTGAAAGAGTTAGAGTTACAATTAGATTTTTCTCCCTCTAGCTTCTGTTCTTTCCCCATAAAGGCAACATTTATAATGGAATAATTAATAATTAATTACCTGCTGTATAGGAATGTATCACTTATTTTGAAGAACGATAACGACGTGTTTCGGTTGTACAGGAGGTTAATGTGAGATAGCGATGTGTATTCAACCCGTCTGTCATATATTATGCAAATGCATCCACGATTAAATAACGTTTGAATGAAAATACCGTCCGTGTGAGCCATCGCCCATTATACACTGACGATAAAGGAAAGGATCGAACTCACGACCTTCCGATTAAGAGTCCGAATGCTTCATTTCTATCTATACACGATTTCATTTTAATATCCCTGACGTGTAAAAGACGAAAGAAAGTGTGAAAGGAAAAAGAGGGAAGGGACTACCGAGAAAAGTATGGAGTGATCAGATTGAGGAGATTGTGAAAGAATGAGATATACAAAGTGAGCGTAAAAGAAGAAAATGCATGAAAAAGGTGATGGATATGAATGAATTGAAAGAGGTATGTAAGGATAGGAAAAAATGGAGGCAGCTCTGCAGAGGCTCTGGCCACCCCTAGCGGAATGGCGACAGAGTTACAGTTATAGTGTCATGCATCAGAATTGAATCGACGTCTTTAAGGTTCCCTGAAATTTCCTGAAAAAAAGAAACAAACTTTATCTAGGTCAAAAAGTACTCTGCTGAAGTCATATTTCTCTTGTACTCAGCCCACATTTCAATTTGTTATTAATTTGTTCAGCGGGCACACGTCATACTTCTATGGGACTACTGTCCTTGGCAACCAATAACTACATATTTAATTGCCTTTTTCCTAGCCATCCGGTCGTGCAACGCCTAAATTTTGTCTTATTTGAATTCGTGTGCGGAACTCATTTTTCCAATATTCTTGTGTTTATTTAATAACTTGACTTGGAACGGTATCAAAATTGTACTTTTTGTACTAAATTGATTGATGTGAGGCCGGCCCTCTTATTCTTAAAAAAAATAAGTCCCGAATCGACACATGCGGGGATAACGCAGACAAAAAGTTACACTGTATGTGTAGCTTAGTTGCGTACAGAATTTGTAACTCAGAAGTTAGATTTTCTCCATCATGTTTTTTGGTTACATAACCACGTTGGGGCGGGTCTCCCCCCCCTCTTTTCAACCCTCCACCTCTCCGTATTCCACCCCCTCCCCCCAACACAGCCGTGTGCTAGGTTAGGAACGCTCGTAGAGATAAAAACCTACCGATCATAATTATCAAGATTTATTAATTATTTCTTCGGGAGATACATAACAATCTTACTTTTCGAATTTTTATTTGGTCCTGAAATTTTTGTATTATTTTTCCTTTCTCACTTTGTATCCATCCACCATGTACTGGATATGAGCTTTTTTATTTAAATACTCCTTAATTTTTTTTTATTTGATGCTTTCTTCAGTTCTGAAACCTCACTGAGAACAAAAGTAATTATTTTTTAAAAAAATATTGCATTTTTGTTCTTTTCTCGTACATTGCCTTATATTGCACGTTTTGATGTTTTTTTCAGAACAGGATATAACTGTTTCAGTGATATATTAATGAAAGAAAATTCATTCCAAATTTCCATTGTCACATATTCTGAAATATAGATTTTTCATTCCATGTTAAGCTGCATTTCCCGAGAGCAATCTGTATTTTTTCCTGTAGAAGGAAAACATCATTTTCATTTTTTTTTCAGCTTTTGATTGCTCTGTCAGCTACCTTTTTCCTAGGTGGAAGGAGGAGGTGTTTTGCTATGTTGATTCAGGGTTTGACTATCGATGAAGTGATTAGATTTTTCAGCCAGGATAGTCGAGTCTGTGGGAAGAAGATGTGACTTGAGAGTGGAGCGGCGGTATATTTGTCGTTACATAAGCTCTGGCACCGTGACGCAGCGTGACGCGTGCGCCCGCCGATGCGCACCGCGTCGTTTCTCGTCTCCGCGCAGATGCCCATCCACCCAGAGAGTTGCTAGCCGAGCCGCCAGTCAGTGCTCAAGTGGAGGCCGCACCGCACACAGCACAGCTGTCCTCTCGCAGCGCCCACTAAGCCGCCGGTCATCCTGCTCTAATCCCACTCGCCCCGTAACATGTCGTAGAGTACCAGCGCGTGTGTATACAACTGTGCTATTATTGCAGTGATCTGACTAAAGTTCCCGGCCCCACTTCCCCCGAGAGACTTGTGAGAGAGTCGAAGCAGCACGATGGGAGACAAGGTAAGCCCTGCGCGCCCTTCGTTTCGTGCTCTGCGTGCTGCCGCGTGCCGCACGCTCAGGCCGGCGTGCGGCGCCGAAGGGAACTGACAAGGTATTGATCTGAACCCTCAAGGTCTTCCGCCAAGGAACCCAGAGGGATATCGATCATGTAGGCGACAGCTCTTCCTCATTCCGCGAACATTGCAACACTGCAGTCTGCTTCATTCTTTTCTTTTTTTGTGTCCACCAAAATGATTAATCATTTAGTTAGTAGACTAGCAATAGTTTTTAGCTACTTTTCTCATAACCCCGTGTATAACCTTTTAAGAACTTTTACTACGTAAGGTAGTGGATGACTTTTCCGAATTATGTATGAAAATTCATAGAAGTGCTTTCCCATTTTCATACAAAATTTTACGTAGCAAAACTTCTCATCGAGAACCCTAGTATAAAATTGCAAGAACTTTTACTACGTAAGGTAGTAAATGAGTTTTCAAAATTCTGCATGAAAATTCATAGAAGTGCTTTTCCATTTTCATACAAAAGTTCGACTCCTTACCACAGTAAAAATTCTCATAGAGACTTCTGTCTCCAATCAATGTTTGTACTTTCCGAATGACTCTACATCATCAAATCATTAATTAGTGATTAGATATTCATTGTGATTCCCCATGTATTGTTCATGCCCGCGTTTACCTATTGTAATGACTGTTTAGTGATCACATAGTTGCTTGTTCTGTATTTCGGTGTGCGGTTGATGTATGGCTTCTGTTTCCGTGTAAAGGCGTCCCGGAGCCCTTCCAAACTCATAATACTGAAATTTTATACGACAGATTTACGTGCTTAACTACCTCGTTCAGTAGAACATCGATTATCCGGGCCCGCTGTACACACAGTCGTAATTAACTGATTAACTTACGACAAGGTGTGTGCGGACCGAAAAAAATAAGTTCCGAAAAAAAACAATTAAAAAATGTCTCTTCCTGTCTGCTTTGTCTGCATTTGAAACTTATAGCTGATGTAGAGCAGCAAAATAAAGCAATGTAATCAGACATTTTCCACGTGAAGTCATGGAGAGATATTGCTGCAAGAAAACTCGATCATTGATTACTTAGATTTTTTTTTTCATTGTTATTTTGATTGACATTTCTGTGTATCAACATATAAATATATCAGTCTCTAGTGTAGAAGTTAATGCTACCGGCTCGCAAACATGAAATCGTGAGTTTAATTCCTGGCGGAACACAAAAATATATCATTGATGGGTTGAAAAAATCATCTACCTTTATCAAAAAACCGGTCACAAAAGTTAATGAAGCTACTTCGGATAATCTTTGTTCTACTGTATATATATTAGTTCACACCCTCGATGATTATACCTGATTTACTTTTTCACTTAGCGTATTAGTTATTTGTTCTACCTTAGTTAAGACTCGACTAAGTTGTCGAAGGGAAAACCTACAAAGGATTATAAAAGGCGCATGGGGTAACTTTGTCAGCAGATCAATGCTCCCGAAACTATATCCAAAGAAACGTATTCAAGACCCGATTATTTGCGCTGTTCGCTTTTATCTTCGCACCGTTCCAAACGAGTGCGGGTCACTTCCTAAGGTGAGGGGGGTCACCATTATCTGCGACCAGCTACACTGAGCTGGCTAGCGAAAACCGGTTGAGTACATTTTTTTCTCCTTATAAATCATTTTATTTGGAGTTTCCTTCTTCTGGTACAGAAGCCCGGCCGTTCTTCCATCTTTTAAGTGGTAGATCCCGGCCGTCTGATATTTCGAGTACAATTCTCCGAGGTATCCTTCTTACATTATGCGATCTACGTGATCCTTCCCGGGGCTGGAAGTCTCATCACCACAATAAATAATTCTTACCTACCGAATATTGGTGATATTTGTAGAAGACTGAGACATCAGCTGTTCACTTGCGGCCATCTTGGATTGAGAGGTCATCATACAAATATTACCGATATTCGGTAGGTAATAATTACAGTGCTGATGAGACTTCCAGCCCAGAACCGTCTCCTCTTCCTATTCCATCTGAAGATGCTCTCACAGGCTTCTGATTTCCGAGTTCCTTAATAGTTCTCTTAGTTTTTTCCCAGCAATGTCACGGAGCCTTTAATCTCAGATGTTCTGAGTGGGCTCTTGGTTCGTGAAGTGTCTGCTCTTGTCTCCACTCTGTATGCCATGATTGGTCTCACACACATTGGCTATATAGATTCCAAATTGTTATAATATTTTTTATATGTTTTCTCCATTTGAGACTGTTAAAACATCCTGCCATTGCAGCAGCTTTGATCTGATTTACATTTTCAATTCTTGATTTTACTTTCTTGCGTCGCCCCGAAGGGCAAAAAGTAAGTATGTAGGTATTGTTTTGGTGTGAAATTATTTTTTCGAGATTTTCCCAGAAATGAGTTATTTTGGTACAGAACATCCCAAAACATATTATCTTCCTAACACGCCCGTATGTGTGTGTATGTGCCACTTTCTAAATACTAAACCTAGAGGAACCAATTTTGAGCAACCTTCGAGACTTTACTTATGGAATAACTACACGACGTTACGCCAAATTCAGGTTTGCTGTTCTGACCACATCTTTTCCTACGTGCTTGCAATTTTCGTAGATTTAAAGTGAGGTTGTAGGATATTTAGTGTTTTGGAGTATGTTGGATTGCTGTAGATATAGACGTATATAGAACACGGAGCCGGCTAGCCGCGATGTCGGCGTACCCGATCAATAAAGAGAATATTGTGTAACCCGCTAACTATACAGACATAATTAACTATCGCAAATTGCAATAATACCTCCTCTAAGGCTCGGTATTTTCAACGTTAGCACATGAAGACTGCAGGGGAAGAACAAGCAATGTCAGTTGAAGAAAATCATAAGTAAATCAAAAATTGAAATTTGAAATCATGGTTATTGTCTGTCACAAAGAACTGAAAATACCGCCATAAACTGTGATAGTTACTGTTGTTCCATTACAAATTGCAAATGCTTAGATTTAGATACACACAGATGCCACGAGATTTTACTTTTTGTCTTAGGAACTTATTATTTTTGCTGACATTTCTTGTTTTTCCCCTGTTTTCTTCATACGTGACTTTACTCTGATAAAAATACTACCCACACGATAAGTATAAGTGTGTCCTTTTCACTCTGTATAAACTCGCCATGCTAACGTTGAAAATGTCAGGCCTTGGGCGTGTTATTGCAACATTTTTTCAACACTAAATTATTCGACTTTATCCATTAGGTTGGTTGATTCTAAAATCAGAGTTAAACCCACTTTTTAGTATGTGAAAATATACCTACTACAACCTGGGTCACAACTATAATCTATAATCTAAGCTGCAAGGATATGTTAACATTTAAGGCTCATATGAAATGCATGCCTACAGACAGGCACATGTAGGTTCGCGCCTACACATTCTGCATGTGTGCATACAAATAAAGAAAACCTCACATGGACATAAACCTTGCAACTCCTGCCGCTGTTCCCTGAACCGGGGTGGCATTGGCAAAAGTGAACCGATTTTTACAGCACGGGTGGTCAGCCTCGTACCAACCTATCAGTCAACTTATGAATGTAAACCTTTTTATGAATAAAGGGGATAGATAGCACGCAAATTGTTCACTCTATTTAAACCCATTTAAACTGTTTCCTTGAAATAATGCTTCTACTTAACGCCAGAAGCCTAGGGTTCGATCCCCACTGAGGGTGTCACAAATCATTTCCCGTATGGGTGTTTATTTCAAACCAAAGCAAAAGGCTTACTCAGCCTTAACAGTAAATGAGAACTAGCCCCTTCGGGAGTTGGGAAACCCGCACATCAAGTGAAGTTGTCGAAGTAAAGCCGGCCACCTTGCCTGTGCAACTCAATAGGTTCCACACGCCACATTGTAATTCTCGCCGACATGAAACTTCTCAGGAACCATTCCGAAAATATTTTACGTATATTTCTGAAAATTTGATTGAAATCGGTTTAGCGGTTAAGGAATTCATAGGGAACAAAATATGTACATAAAAACGTTAAATTTTATATTACTAGGAGATTAGTCAGTATTGCATAATGTTATTTTGGAGCACATGCCTTTTTAGTGAAACTTACATAACAATGCTACGCGTTGATGTGGTTTAATACTGTTGCAACGCAAAAAAAAAAAAAAAAAACGCAACTAAGCTACACGTATAGTGTTACTTCTTGCCGCGTTATCCCCGAAGGGGTCGCATGTGGCGAGTTGAACCTATTTATTTTTACAGGTAAGGGGGTTTTTACAGGTAAATGGTTCACTTTGCCAATGTCACCCCTGTTTCAGGGAAGGACGGCAAGAGTTGCAGGGCTTATGTTCATTTGAGATTGGGTTTTTATATTGCAGGTCCACATGCGGCATGTGTTAGCGCGAAATTATACATATCTGCTTGTGGGAATGCATTTAGTATAAATCTTAAATGATATATATCTTTGCAGCTTAGATTAGATTAGATTAGATTGGAAATGTGAAAAATTATCGAAAAATTCAATTCCTGTAATTTCATATAAATTTTCTAGTTAAAAAATATCTATAATCTTATTTGAAAATATGTATTGACATTTAAGGTTCATATTTAATGCATGTCTACAGTCAGACACATGCAAGTGCGCGCTTACACATGCTGCATGTGTACTTACAAAAGAAACCAAACATCACATCAACTCCTGCCACCTCCCTCTGAAACCGGAGCGGCGTTGGCAAAAGTGAAAAGTGAATGATATGTCAGAATAAAACAGTTTGATTTATTTTGCTCGTTGTTGATTCAACATGTTATAAATTATTTATTGATATTTTAAAATAACAATAATTAAAAACCGCTGTTCTGAAGTAAATGACCTTCCACCAGTGACGCACTCTCCATCGCTGTAGATAGTTTTACAATTAATCGAGGAATTAGGTCAACCGTTTTTTATGTACAATTTTTTGTTAACGAAATTTTAAATGTATGTTTTCTTTCATAGGCAACATGGATGGCCAACTTGACAAAAACATCTGAGAACTAGCCGATCAAAATCTACCAATGTTTGTTTTTTACTCCCACATCGCCCCCTTACAGGCATACTAAGTAAGTAGGTACTGATTTGAGAAATCGTGGATAAAACATTTTATTGTGTGAAACTTCTCATTGTAAATGAATTAATTTTCAGTAATTACTCACGATAAGCTTCCAAACTACAGAAAATGATTTCCCGTTTCGGTGTTAAATCCAAAATTAAATACCCGCAAGGTTTACTCAGCCTTCACAAGAAATGAATACCAGCCCCCTGGGGAAATGGAAAACCCCCGCTTCAACTGAAGTGGTAGGCGGAAGGCCGGTCCCCTTACTTGCAAAAATAAACAGGTTCCACTCGCCACATGCGAAACCCTTATGTGTAGCTTAGCTACGTTTTTTATGAGCCGTTCATGCGCATCCATCTTTTATCACTTTCTACCTTCCTGTATCTAATCTAATCTAAGCTGCAAAGATATATATCATTTAAGATTTATATTAAATGCATTCCCACAAGCAGACATGTATAATTTCGCGCTAACACATGCCGCATGTGGACCTACAATATAAAAACCCAATCTCAAATGAACATAAGCCCTGCAACTCTTGCCGTCCTTCCCTGAAACAGGGGTGACATTGGCAAAGTGAACCATTTTTTTATAGTATGGGTGGTCAGCCGCATATCAACTTATAAGTCAAGGAACTACATACAAACTGTATGATTGGTAGATATGTCGATACTTCTCTCCCGTACAACTGCAAGGTGGGATATTTTTCTAAGCGATAATTAAACCTCTCTACCTACAAAAATAAACAGGTTCCACTCGCGATATACGAAACCCTTCGGGGAAAACGCGGCGAGAAGTAACACTATATCTGTAGCTTAGTTGCGTTTTTTATGAGCCGTTCACGCTCATCCCTGTTGTACCACTTCCTACCTTCCTGTATGATCGGTAGGTATGTCGAGACTTCTGCAAGGTGGTATATTTTTCTAAGCGATAATGCAACCGATAGTCCATCTCTGTCGTGGAATATTTCGTTGATCAAATATTGAAACTCGTGAGCAAGTCTGTGTTGGCTGAAGGTCACGGATTCTTGCTCCACACACTTGTCTCCCCGCACATGGATTAATTACCATAATATTATATTGTGTTCAGTGGTTCCACGACAGCTCGGCCAGAAAAAACGGTCACAGCACAGTTCGTCCACACGTGTTTTCGGTCACATACACTATAACAATAATCTCTAATCTAAATTGCAAAGATGCATATTAACATTTAAAATTCATATTAAATGCATGCCCCCAAACAGACGTGTAAGTTTGCACTCACAAATACTGCATGCGCACTTGCAAATCTAAAACCAAATCTCAAATGAACATACACCCGGCAACTTTTGCCGACCTTCCCTGTAAGAGGGGTGACATTGGCAAAGTGAACCATTTTTTTACAGCATGGGTGGTCGGCCTCATGCCAACCTAAAATTCAATTGAGATGATTGCACTATAATATTGGTAATAATAATAAAAGCAAGACGATTTATTTGGTGAGCGCTGTTTTTGCGTGAATAATCGTCGCTGTAGAAAGCACCAATTCTCAAGCAAGACCCAGTTGCTGAAAGGCTGGATGGACCCGTGTTGACCGGTCTTTGATGGAGGTAGATTACGATACCTCAAAGGTAAAACTGAATAAGTGGCACGTTTAGCTTACTTGTGATTTTCAGATAAATGCACCTTTTTACTTTTTTCTTTATGTAATAGGGCTTATGTTCATTTGAGGCTTAGATTTTATTTGTAAGTACACATTCAGCATTTGTAAGCGCGAACTACACGTGTTTGTTTGTGGGCATACATTTGAGAGCTTTAAATGAATACATCCTTGCAACTTAGATTATAGATTAATTATAGAAACACTACAAAAGTATGAAAATCCTTTAGTTTAGAAGTTGTGTCATGAGTTATTCCTTATAATTAGTTACACGCAGTATAAAATATTGTATCTACGATTTCTCAAATCAGTAAATCAGTATTTATTTAGTTATACATTTAAGGTGGCGATATGGACTAAAAACAGTTCCGTCACAGAAAACCAGAATTAATTAGAACTAAAGTAGTTATAAATATTTTATGGAGAGCAAGTTTTCTGTGATTAAGTTGTCTATGGACCTATTTTGCATGTGACCGAAAAGTCATGTAGACGAACTGCTGTGTGATCAAATCGTCCGTTACCGATGTGTCTATGACTGAAATGTCGTTCACCGAAAAGTCATGTAGACGAACTGCTGTGTGATCAAATCGTCCGTTACCGATGTGTCTGTGACTGAAATGTCGTTCACGAAAAGTCATGTAGACGAACTGCTGTGTGATCAAATCGTCCGTTACCGATGTGTCTATGACTGAAATGTCGTTCACCGAAAAGTCATGTAGACGAACTGCTGTGTGATCAAATCGTCCGTTACCGATGTGTCTATGACTGAAATGTCGTTCACGAAAAGTCATGTAGACGAACTGCTGTGTGATCAAATTGTCCGTTACCGATGTGTCTGTGACTGAAATGTCGTTCACCGAAAAGTCATGTAGACGAACTGTTGTGTGATCAAATCGTCCGTTACCGATGTGTCTGTGACTGAAATGTCGTTCACCGAAAAGTCATGTAGACGAACTGTCATGAGACCGATTTGTCAATGGAAGAGCTGTCTGTGGACGATTTATCTGTGACTGATTTTTCGTCGACACATTAATGTATGAGAGAATAAATTACTAGCGAGTTGTACAATGCTTTGGAGATGTAAGCCCACTCCATTGACAAATAGTACATCATATAAAAGTAATATGATTTATTTGGTGAGCGCTGTTTTTGTGTGAATCACACCTCAAGTGTCCTGTGCGAGCTTGGTCGTCGCTGTAGAAAGCGCTAAACATACAATAGAATAATTTATACCCATAACGTCAAATACCTTTAACCTAAGTATTAAACATTTTATCAATCCTCCTCGATCGTGTAAATAGATTTTTTTTGTATAAAAACTAAATCACTCACTAGTTGTGCACTTGTGTCTTCCATACATTTGTTTATTTATTTATGCATTGAGTGGAATTTACTTAACGTTGAATACTCGAGGTACTTGTCTAGTATTGTTTGCATACCACAATATCACACTGTATATTTCTACTTATTATAATTGATTGGTTACACATTCAATACCGACATTCTATGCGAATTCTTGTATTAACTTTCAACCCTACGTTGTTCAGGTAGATCTGTACTGACTGTTTACACCTGAAAAAAATTTCCTTTTTTATTTCCGCAAAACTCGATCGGTAAAACAACGCAACATAACGAGATACCTAATTGATGGCATAGATATATTTATTGATAGGTTTATAAGATTTTTCACCTTTGTGATGGTTGGTTCAAAATGATTAAGAAACGTTTTTTGTATTTTATTCTCAACTAGACTGAGCCGTCAATAATCAATCATCTAAGTTGCAAAGATATTTAAACATTAAAAACTCATATTAAATGCATGCCCACAAACTTACAAATGCTGCAAGTGTGCTCTTGCTTTTAGAGTATGAGTGCTCAGAGGGCTCTTGAGGTGTGATACACACAAAAACAGCGCTCACCAAATAAATAATCCTAATATTATTATTATTAAGTGTTTGCCATTTTTTTGCAATCTCAAACTTTAAACCGCTCTCCTGAATAATTCAGTTTTTGCCGCTTATGTCCTACTTCCTTATAACGGTCGATATATTTTTATGCTTAGAACAGAATTCATTTGGGTCTACGTGTCCGTAAAGATATCACTAGACTGCGATCCGTTCAAATCGATTTAAAAGAAGCCTTAACATAGCAGAGTTAAGATTGAAACATCGATATTCATATTGGCGTGTTGTTGTATTTGTTGTTATCTAGAATGCAAAGAAAACCCACTCGTCCACCACGTGTTTCACGGAATGCTGAAATACTTTTCCTCTTATCTTTATAGTGTTAACATTCTTTGCATATACAGTTTTTATTGACTCAAGGAACACACAAAGTAATTACTATCATCACCTTATAATGCCATTTTATTTTTCTTCAAGTCAGTATTTGCAATGTTTACTTGAAGTATGCATAAATTAAGTTTTACTCTTAGTTTGTTCAATTAGAAATTAAATCATGTTTTGTTTAAATGATATTTTATTTAATCAATACAATGCTTCTTCTTTATTATTTGTATCTTTTGATCTGCGACAAAATTACTTCATATCTGCTCATGGACCTTGAGATGAGAGCGCTCAGCTATCTTTCAGTCTTCCTGCTGGGCTTTGACAAAGTGTGCGAATCTTTCATGACTCGTTCTGGAGACCTCCAAAATGATCTCTCCAAAATCCCCTGTAAATCAATGCTATAAAATTTGATTCGTGCCAAATATTCTTTTCTCTGTTTACAAATTTGAATTTTCCTCAACGGGAAAACCTCGCACGTCTATTAAATAAGGGTCCTTAGCAACCAAAACAAAATAATTGTTTGCATCCTGGTAACCCGGCCATGGGATGTCTAAACATTCTGGTCTAAGTCATTTATATACGTTCTTATCTTATTTAGTATCCTTTCGTATCCTAAAAATATCATGTACTGATTTTAATGAGGTCGGAACAGTTTTGAATTTGGAACCTTTTCTCGGCGAGTAGGCTGGGCGCATACACACGTTTTCCGTATTCGATTTCCTAATTAGTTTTCCGTACGAGTGCATGGAATCAGTAGAAAATACATTAACTGACGCGCACGTTTGCTTTTTTCCGAACGGATTTTTTTACTGATGTCCGAATACGGAAAACGAATTAGGAAATCGAATACGGAAAACGTGTGTATGCGGCCAGCCTTAATGTCAGTCTTGTATAAGGACTACTGTATTTAGCAATCTATGACAACACATTTGTAAATCTTTTCCCTAGCAAACTGACCGGGCGACGACATAAAGTTGTCTATGCCAATTTTGTGTGAACCTCTGAATTTTTGTTTATTGTATCGATTAAAAATATTTGCTAGCTCTAGATATATTGTTTAAAGGTGGAATTGAAATTGTCGTAATTAAATTATGATTTGGTTAGTGTTAATTTGATTCTACTACAGTTAACACTTCGTTTGTTAATTGTTTTGCTCTCGTTTTTTGTTCACTACAATGTGGCATGACCAGCAAATTAACTGAAAAAATATGTCTATTTAATCCACCAGAACTTTGCATTGAGGTGTACAGGATTTTATTATAATCATTATAAATCAGCGTTCTGTATATGAGACGAAACAGCACCCCTACTGAGTTTTTACTCTTTACTACTTTACTAGTTTTGTCCTACTTTCGTCGACCAAAATAGAAGATAGATTGAGTATTTCAATTTCTTCCCATAATAATGCATATTGCGAAATAACTCAATAGATAAAAAAAAAATCACAGTAAACTTTATTTTTGAACACGAATCGCCATCTCGTCGCCTTAAGGTCTTAAGAAATTTAGCAGAATGGCTCTTCAGGGCTCTCCTCCACTCTCGCGTGTCTATCGCCTTTGCTCTCCAGCTACGTATTTGTTTGTGCTCCACCAGTGCTTGTTTGGCTTATTAGTTTGCAATTGTTTTAAGAATCACATTCTACCCAATCTGAGCCAAGAAAATAACTTAAAACACGATAATTTGGGAGTTGTTTCAAATCGTTTTAAAATGAACTTCCAGATTTTTTATAAGACACATTGGTCCAGTACACATTTGTTGTTTAATTTTCTTTATTTTTGGACACGAATCGCTATCTCGTCGCCTTATTAAGGTCGTAGGGAATATATCAGAATAGCGCTTTGATATTCCTCCATCTATTTGTTGTGTTTTGATCAATGGCTTCCCTCTTGCGTTTTCTAATCTTACGCTGGGATTGCATGCACATATTGTACAACATCTACCACTATTCATCCTCCTTGTGCTGGCATTGCGTAATTGTTGGTAGTTCACGCATCGTCTCTTGGTCAGATTTAGTCTGGCGAGTGACGTCAGAGACACGCGGCGACACTGGCTATCGGGAGTATAGGTGACAATTTGGAACAGAGATGACAGGAGGTGTACACACACACACACAAGACGTACACTCTAGGATTTCGCATATATCTTCAATCATTTTTAATCATATCCCCGGACGGGAAGACGTCATCCTACATGCTATAGCAGGTATGCCAAACATGCGGCCGTTGGTTGCGAAGACTTCTTAAAAACTTCCCCATCGACGATTTTTTAATTATGAAAAAAATATACGGTGTTTTTCACACACAGCAAATCCATGGCTCAACCTCCACCTAACGAGAATTTTCCATACAAAAAACCGATTATCCATCATGGATAAGCTATGGATCAAATGTATTGTAAATAGCCCTGTTGTGTTGTGAATAGCAATGTCACCCCTGTGTCAGGGAAGGTCGGAAAAAGTTGTAGGGTGTATGTTCATTTGAGTTTTGGATTTTATTTGTAAGCACACATTCAGCATTTGTAAGCGCGAATTCGTGGGGTATGTTTCTTGACTTATAGGTTGGTATGCGGCTGACCACCCATGCTGTAAAAATGGTTCACTTTGCCAATGTCACCCCTGTTACAGGGAAGGACGGCAAGAGTTGCAGGGTGTATGCCCATTTGAGATTTGGTTTTTATGTTGTAGGTTCACATGAGGCATGTGCAAGCGCGAACTTGTACGTGTCTGGTTGTGAGAATGCATGTAATGTGAATCTCCAATGTAACATATCTTTGCAACTTAGTTTAGATTAGATTAGACACATTCCGCATTTGTAAGCGCGAATTATGAGTACACGGGTCTGTTAGTGGGCATGCATTTGATATGAGCTTTAAATGTTAATATATCTTTGCAGCTTAGATTATAGATTGTTATAGATATCATCTGAGTTTGACATGCCTGCGCCATTCAGTAATAATAATCAACAAATTGCTAAAATTGCAAAATTTCACTTTTAAATGTCACCCCTGTTTCAAGGAAGGTCTGCAAAGGTTGCAGGGCTTAAGTTCATTTAAATTTTGTAAGTAGATACACATGCAACATTTGTAAGCGCGAACTTAAACGTGCCTATTTGCGGGCACGCATTTGATATGTTTTTAATATATCTTTGTAACATAGATTATAGGTGATAAATTGAAACAGTTCTTGTAAATTCGAAATCATTCTTGTTTAGGTACTGCATACATTTTACACGTGTTTTCATACATTGCATCTTACTGAAAGCGAAACGGCATTTTCTGCCGATCGTTTACAAATGTAAGTAGTAGCTTTGTTGTACTTTATGTTTTAATATTTCATCATCATCCAGTAAAACAATCAACGTTTCCTTCTGTTTCTCTATTGAAGATTTAACAATACAATCTTGTATACATTATGCGAGTTTTCTTTTAATCAGTATCGGTGCTATTCACGAAACATTTGATCCATAACTGATCTACGAAACATCGATTTTATTGTATGGAAAATTCAATGTAGGCTGCGGATGAGCCGTAGCTTTGTTGTTTGAGAATTACACCGTATGCAGCGGTTGTCTCGCCTATATTATATTGTAAGAGCCACAGCAAGAATTATATGCAAATTATTCATCAATAATTCATTATGTATACATTATTGCTAGCTGCTTATTAATATATCTTTGCAACTTAGATTATAGTATATATAGTTGTATAATATATAAAGTGACTCAGTCTGGTGAAATGGAAATTCAAGGATGTTTTTTCTAAATCTAAATCTAAGCTGCAAAGATATATATCATTTAAGATTCATATTAAACGCATTCCCACAAACAGGCATATGTATAATTTCACGCTAACACATGCCGCATGTGGACCTACAATATAAAAACCCAATCTCAAATGAACATAAATTTTGCAACATTTGCCGACCTACCCTGAAGCAGGGGTGTCATTGGCGAAGTGAACCATTTTTTACAGTATGGGTGGTCAGCCTTATACCAACCTATAAGTCAATGAATAGCTGCTTATTAATATAACGAGATTAGAGAACTGTTTTTGATTCAATCGGAACCAAACTTCACAGGAACCATTCCAAAAATATTGTGCGCGTTTTCTGAAAAATTTAGTTAAATTCAGATGAGCGGTTTAGGAGTCCACAGAGAACAAACATACACTTATACATGCATACATCCTATTTTATGGATATCCATAAAAAAACGATAAACGTATTTGAGTGCAATATTATACGTTGTTGTTTTAGTTGATATTTGCGGTTAGTAGCAACAGTTGCCGATACTGATAACGATAACAACCTGCTGTGAGTACGAGACAAACAAATTTTGATATTTTCATTCTAGTTCTAATTTTCTATTAAATTCTAGTACTTCCTCATTTTTTTTTACTTTTTGTTGTTGTTTTGCAATGAGTTGGATTTTGTAAATTAAAAAGTAACAGTAAATACCACGCACGGTAAATGACAGTTTTGTACCAAAATGTATAGCGGAAATGAATGCGTCGTGTGAGCTGCTTCTCTATAGGCTATTATCCAAGTTGCAAATATATATTAACAGTTAAAATTCATATCAGAGGCATGCCCACAAGCAGACACGTGTGCGTTCGCGCTTACAAATGCTGCATGTGTACCGACCTTCTCTGAAACAGGGGTGACATTGGCGAAATGAACCATTTTTTTTGCCGTATAATCAGTGTGTATATGCAACACTAATCATTGGTTTTGTAAGGAAATTAGATAAATATACGGACTCTAAAGAAACCATTTTCTGAGCACTTCTAGAGATTTATCACATTCTCTAATAAAATCCGAGATTCCCGTCTATGGTTCTATGGGAATCACATAGCCGAGTCTTAGATATTTCGGAACACGCCACAAATATTCCGTGACTAATGGATTTTTCACATTTTCCTTACATTCCTCATGATATTATACCACGTCGTCATTTCCTGGTCTTGGACACTTTCTTGTGACAGACAATTCACCAGTTAATCATTAATCTTATCATATGGTTATGTTTTTCCGCTGGTTCTATTTCATCAAAACTGCGGGTTATTTATTTTACACAATTTATTTATTCACTTTCAGTTCCGACAGAGTTTCATACGTGAACAGCACTACGGTAGTTTTATGTCTAATCTTCCGAAGGTTAGTTGTCCTAATTTATACAGGTTATTAAGATCATTCTCCGGTCCCTCATGTCCGGTCGATAGCTCAGTTGGTAGAGTGCTTGCATTCCATGCCGTGAGCCCGGGTTCGAATCCTTCCGAGGGTGTCAGAAATGATTTTCCGTTTCGGTGTTTATTTCAAACCCCAAAATAAAATACCGGCAAGGCTTACTCAGCCTTCACAATCAATGAGTACCAGCCCTCTCGGGAGCTGGGAAACCCCTACTTCAACTGAAGTGGTTGGCGTAAGGCCGGCCCCCTTACCTTTAAAAATAAATAGGTTCAACTCGCCACATGCGACCCCTTCGGGGATAACGCGGCTAGAAGCTACACTATATGTGTAGCTTAGTTGCGTAGTTGCGTGCGTTTTTCTCAAAACATGGAGAATCGTTGTATACCATATTCTGCTAGTTTCACCAGAATTTTCGATTCAACACTTAATTCATCTCGAACAAATACAAATGATTATTCTGTGACTACCTAAGGATCTACTCATTTCTAGAGACTTTATTGAATTATTATTAACTAACACAGACAAACCAAACTACTACAACTACTTACATCTTGCATATTATTCGTAACAATATTAATCATAATCTCGCTCGTCCACTGTTGGATAAAGGACTCACCATTTTCCCTTCATGTTCGTCTTTGTATCGTTTATAACGAGTGGGGACCTGAAGTCATGTTTATTTTACTGATCATAGTTATTTTGTATGAGCGATTCTAATGGAGTACTAACGTTTTCGTCACGAATGTTACAAATTTGATTTTACTCGGTGGGCAAACGGCGCACGTCTTTCAAGCAATAACAGAATCAGAAAGCAAAATTTAAGGAGTTTGTATTGACATTGTTAAGATTAAGTTTAAGTTAAAAATAAAAACAAAGTTTTTCCTCACGAGTTGAGTTTAATACCTCGAGCGCTTTCTGGGTGTTAATACACCATTATGTAGTGTTGGCACGGAATTAGTAAGCCTTTAAGGCTAAGGTCTTCAACCCGCGGCCCGCGGGCCTCATGTGGCCCGCCAGCTAATTTCTTGCGGCCCGCGGCCACCAAAGGCTAAAAAAATAAAATATCGCGCCCCGTGATATGCGATATATATAATATATCTACGAGTGATATACGACTCGCCATTTGCAATGCCACTCTTTCACACATATGAGTGCGTCTCGCTCGCTCGCCGCAGGAGTGAGTCCGCCCACGACGGCGCCACTTCCGATACATGCCTCTCGCCCTTTCCAGACCTCTCACGTGCTTTCTCGAAACATCGAGAAAGCGCGCGTATAAATATTTAAGGCGGAACGCGTCGTCTCACGAGTCAGTACCTTGCAGCTATACTCTGTGTCTTGCAGTCAGTTGCAGCCGATACAAAGTTGGTGTGTTTTGACGTGTTTAAGGCGGAAAACCTGTGGTGTGCAGTTATGCAAGTTTAGTTATATCGTGGACATTTTTGACATTAAAAATGGCTTCTACGTTGGGTAAAAAACGAAAAGTTAGTGAAGAAAACCGCATGTTTCAAGAAAAGTGGACTGAGTTGTACTTGTTCGTCAGTGTTAATCAAAAACCTGTCTGTTTGGTATGTCATGAATCACTCACAGCCATGAAAGAATACAACTTAAAAAGACATTACGATACAAAACATGCAACAAAGTTTGAGACAGTCAAAGGACAGTTACGGCAAGATAAAATGAGAGCTCTGAAGAGTCAGCTTCAACGACAGCAAGATAGTTTTCAAAAGCAGAACATTGAAAATGAAGCAAACATGAAGGTGAGCTACATTATTTCCGAAAAAATAGCTTTGAAATCAAAACCGTTTACTGATGGCGAATTTATCAAAGAATGTATGGAGGCCGCCGCTGAAGTATTGTGCCCTTCTCAAAAACAACTTTTTTCTAAAGTTAGTTTATCCGGTGTTACTGTTGCCAGAAGAATTGAAGAGTTAGCGATAGACATAGAAAATTCATTAAACGAACGAGCGTCGAAGTTCGTATACTATTCTGTTGCGCTCGACGAAAGCACAGATATAACCGATACTGCTCAATTAGCTATATTTATTCGGGGCATTGATAATAACTTTGTCATCACCGAAGAGATGGCTGCTCTTTTTCCGATGAAAGGAACTACAAAAGGATGTGATATTTATGAGTGCTTGATGACAGTACTAAGACAATATAATTTAGAATTGACAAACCTTTCTGCAGTTGTAACAGACGGTGCACCATCCATGGTAGGAAAAAATGAAGGGCTCGTGGGTTTGATTAAAAAACAGAACAAAGATCTTTCTTTGATGCATTACCATTGTATCATTCATCAACAAAATCTTTGTGCTAAATCCACAAAATATATTGATGAGGTGATGAAAGTGGTCGTAAAGACAGTGAACTTCATTAAATCCCGTGGCCTCAACCACAGAGAATTCCAAAATTGTTTACGCGAAAATAATGCGGAATATGGTGATGTCACATATTTTTCCGATGTTCGTTGGCTGAGCAGAGGCAAAATGCTGAAACGCGTTTTTGAACTCAAGACAGAAATCGCCTCATTCATGGAAACCAAAGGAAAACCAGTTCCACAATTTAGTGACCCCGACTGGCTATGCGACTTTGCATTTCTCACAGACATCACGCAGCACCTCAATGACTTGAACACCAAACTACAAGGAAAAGAAAATCTCATCAACAACCTGCTGGACACTGTGAAGGCATTTGAGTTTAAACTGGATTTATGGAAAAACCAGTTGTTGAAAAAAGAGTATACGCACTTTCCTAAACTGAAGAGCTGCGAATGTACAGATGTGGATAAATACGTTGAAGCAGTAGATTTACTCAAAAAAGAGTTTCAATCAAGGTTTTCTGACTTCAGAGAGAGTGAAAAATACATCAGTCTCTTTGCCCGACCATTCGGTGTATCCGTTGAAGACATGCCGGAAAATTTTCAGATGGAGCTTATAGATTTGCAGTGTAATTCGGAATTGAAAGACAAGTTCGACGTGGGTGTTTTTGATTTCTATGCAAAATATGTCGATCACAACTCGTTTCCTGAAATCCGAAAAAATGCCATGAAAATGATTTCATTGTTTGGGAGCACATATGTGTGTGTGAGCAGCTGTTTTCTCGTATGAAGTATGTGAAATCGACAACAAGGTCGAGAATTACAGATGCACATCTGGAAGGTAGTCTGCGGGTTGCAACCACAAAAATGAAAACAAATATTGACAAACTTGTAAAAAATAAACAATGTCAAAAATCACATTGATTGACTTTAATTAACTAATAAAGATTGACTTTATTCAACCAATAAAGATTATTAAAATTTGAAATTATGTACATATGTCTTTTATTTTATTGATAAGGTGGTAAAGTGTCGTGAAAAGTTGTGGCCCTTCGGACGATGTGTTATCGATGTTTGGCCCTTGCACTAAAAAAGGTTGAAGACCCCTGCTTTAAGGTATCGATATATTGTTTTTTTTATTGGTTTTCAAATAAAAAAATAAGTATAATCTTGATTTCTGTTAGACAATGATAACAGTGTTTTCAAAAGACGCCATCAGGTATTTCATTTATTTTATCTCTAACCCGTTTTACCGCTTCATTTTTTATAATCTGTATGAATTCCGATAAATGTCGATCAAAGTGTTTTTTTCCTGTTGATTGAAGTTAAATAAAATGTTTTCACCGAGACTATTAAAACGTCCGATTAAAAATTTATAAAGATAACCGATGACATATATTCTGTTTCACATCTATAATCGACAATCTAAGTTGCAAAGACGTATTAATATTTCAGATTCATAATGAATGCATGCCCACAAGCAGAAAGTGTAATTTCACTCTTACACATGGTGCATGTTTACAAAAAAGAGCAAAATCAAAAACATAAAACCCTATCTTGTAATTTTAATGCCGCGTTTTATTGAATCAGGGGTTGGTACTAGCAAAAGTGAAACATTTCTGACAGTATGGTCAAGATATTTGTAAAACTTGACTAATCCTTTAGGAGACCTGTTTCAGCGGAAGGTTGAACAAGAAGTTGGAAAGTTTATGTTCATGTGTGGTTTTGTTTATTTTATATGTACACACGCAGTATGTGAAAGCGCGAACTTACTCGTGCATGCATCTGCTTGTGGGCATGCATCAAATATGAGCCTTTAATATCTTTAAGATATAACCAAAGAAGGAAATCTCATGCCAGAAATGAGAAAATAACATTTCCTCTGTTTCCATTTATTTATAAATTTTCGAAATATATCCTAGATTGCCGGCCTTTGATTCTATACGACTTATTTCATTCTGTATATACATACATACGAACATGTCATAGATCTCTCTGTATATTCCGTTAGCGTGCTAAAACATAATACAATCTGGCACGTCCTTATCCTCTAACCTCCATAATCTGAATAAACTAATCAAAAGTTTGCTGAGAGCCCCTCCCCGCTCCATGCTCCGGTCCCCCTTCCGGTTCCAATTTGGAACGACACAGTGACAAAACGACTCATGACATGACGACAAATGACATAACTACGCATTACAGAACATCACAGGGTATTACATCACAATGGCAAAAATCACAAGGCAAAACATCAGATGTTCTGCTTAAGGTATGTGATGTTTTGTCATGTGATGCACTGTCATTGTGATGTACTGTTATCTGTTGTTTTGTCATGTATCGTTTTGTCATTTGTCGTTATGTTATGTGTCGTTTTGTTAGTGTCCCGTTCTAAGGCACGGTTCTAACGGCACATGAAAAAACATGCCATGTTCTGTTTTAGGCATGTGATGTTTTGTCTTTATTAGATGATCTTTTTTTTATGAATTTTTACGAACATCATAGAAAGTACATCACAATGACAAACATCACCTACCTAAAACAGAACATACCATAAATTGCAAATGAAAAAACATAACATGTTCTGTTTTAGATGTGTGATGTTTTATCATAGTGATGTTTTGTTTTGTGAATATTTGTCATTGCGATTTACTTTCCTGAGATTTTCTAATGTACATCACAATGACAAAAAATCACATGATATAAAATAACATACCATAAACGGCACATGGCATGTTCTGCTTTAGGTATATGATGTTTTATCATGTTATGAATTTTCGTGTGATGTAGGACTGTCATTGTGACGTTCTGTCATGTGTCGTTTTGTCCCTGTGCCGTTCTACCCTGTCACCCCTCTCCTCCCCGGTCCACCTCCCCCAGTTTAATAAAGTCTATTTTCGCGCGCCCGATGAAATATTTTCGGCCTTGACTTGCATACTTAATTAGTTATTTAGGCAGAAAAAGCTTAGAGACGCCTCGCAACCTAACTGGATTTTTATCTTTGCATAATATAAACTCCCAACCGGTCTGGTGGCAGTAAAAAATGAGTTTAGGCATCTCATTTGCGATGCGAATTCCTTCAAGTATTTCTACATACCCTTTTTTTGCGAAGTTTAACAGCCATACAAACATATTGTATTTCATCTATAGTAGATGGAACGTCTTAAATCGAAGATTCCTACGTCTAATTTTGCCTTATCTAAGATGAAAAGATATATTAAAGAATCATATTAAAAGCAGAACCACAAGCAGACACGTGTAAGTTGACGCTTTAAGATAAAATCCCAATCTCAAATGAACAGAAGGACTGCAACTCTTGCCGACCTTCCCTGAAACAGGGGTGAAATTGGCAAAGTGAACCATCAGGCGCATGCATAGCGTAGATGGCAAATACATTTCATAAAAATATTTTGCCCTTTTTCTCGAAAATAAAACATATGATATTAGTTTCGTTGCTAACAATAACTCAAATGGAACCAAACATTTCAATTTTCAATCATAATTTCAAGGTTAAGTTCACATTTTATCAAATTTAGCCTACCTTATTAATAAACACATGTGCCTGTATGGAATGCATTCCTCTGGAATGCATTTAATATGAGTCTTAAATGTAATGTATCTTTGCAACTTAGATTACATATCTGTTTTAGTAAACAGCTTTGACTAATGCTGGAGTGACGTTTTCCGGGATCTGTTGCCGTGGTCTGTGGGAGCTGGAGCTTCCGAACGTTTCGCCCATTTCTACGATGGGCTTCTTTAGCGTGAAGTATGATGATGACGATGATCTTGATGAGAACTGTGATGCAAGTGTGTTTACACTCGGGGTTTATATGTGGAAACTTTTATTTTGAAAAAGGTTTAGCAGCGACATCTGTGTATTTTTCGCATGTGAAACTATGGGGTATATCAGCAAACCATCTCTATCTACAAGTATGTGTTTTTAGTGTATTTAGTTTCCACATATAAACCCCGAGTGTACACACACTTGCATCACAGTTCTCATCAAGATCATCTTCATCATCATACTTTACGCTGAAGAAGCCCATCGTACAAATGGGCGAAACGCCCGAAAGCTCCAGCTCCCACAGACCACGGCAACAGATCCCGGAAAATATCACTCCAGCATCATCAGCCGGCCGTGTAAGCCTAAAAGCTTTGACTAAGTTTGAAAACATTGTTGTAGGTACAGGTAGGAATCTGCGACATCGTTCCCGTCAAAACACAATACGCTGTTCTGTGTGTACACTCGCACTGGTGACCTTTAGTTGTGGCAGTGCTTAGTGCTTAGTGGCAAGTGGACAGTGGTCGGCCCTGCGCCCCTCCCACACCCCCGTCTGCGATGGGAATAGCCCACCAGCTAAATCCGAGCCAGCCCACTCTTATATTTAGCCGGCTGAGTGTAGACGCAGCTTCCATTCACTCAAACACTGAAACCACAACTCTCATCACAATAGACAAACAAACAAATACAAGGAGATTCCTCGACAATTACTTTCGTTCTGACAGAATTATAAAAAATAATTCTGCATTTGAAATACCCTACTGTCATAACTGGATTGGTCGAATGAAAGACGATGATTAATTTGAAGTTGAATGACTTAATTGACGACCCTGAATCTGAATAATTTATCTACGGACAGAAGATGCTGAAGGCAAGATGGTAAAAGTTCAACTGTGACCTTCCTTCCCGCGTGGGCTCTATTTATCCACTTTTGGGTGACGCCAATATAGATTTGAATACAGGATCCCCATTGGTTAGATCCTGCAGGAGCATGGCTTGGCTAGCCTGATATTTTTATTTTTTTTATTTAAGAAGAATAAACGGCTATATAGCCTTTTACAACATTGCGATAAATATAAATATGTAGGTACATAAGTAGGTACTGTATCTATAGGTATAAAACTAATATCTTAAAATATAACACAAATAAATGACACATAAATAATATACAAAGATGTAAATATACGATGGTTATAAAGCAATAGAACTAACAATTTAAAAATAATAACAATAAACTTTAAAAATAATAATGCAAAAACCATAAACCAGTGTAAGCAATTGTTGTATACAAAAATTGTTGTAATAAACAACAAATCTTCATTATTTGATCAGGGTTGTCACAAACATAATATACTAAATCAGGTGTAAAATTTGCTAAAATTAATAGAATAAACAAAAGATCATTTAAAATTTCAAGGATTTTTTTATAAAAAAATTTCATACAATGCAATACAACATACAATTTACAATGTGTTGTGCAAAGAAAGAAAGAAGATGTGAAACTAAAGGTACAAAAAAAAATGTGTTGAGATGGCTTGGGCCTGCGGAAAGAATGGATGATGAGAGACCGACAAAATGCGGATACCTACATACTATTTTTTTTTTTTTAAATGTGTAGAATCCCGTGGAGAAAATATCAACCTCCAGCTTGTTCGCCTCCCTGGGCAGTCGCTGAAAAGGCGAGTAATACTGGTAGTTCACGGCACAGTCTGCCACATCAAAAGTATCCACGTTACGCGTGTTCCTTATTGGGACACGGAAATTAATTTTTGATAGGAGTTGGGGCGCGTCGGTCAAGCCATTAATGAGTTTGTATAGAAAAACCATGTCAGCAGCACTTCTCCGAGCCGAGAGCGGTGCAAGTTTATACGATTCTCGGAGTTGGTTATAATTGATATCCGAGATGGGTATTCCGAGTTTGAAGTTGATAAAGCGAAGTAGTTTGTTTTGTACCTTTTCTATACTACGTATATGTACCTGGTAGTGAGGAGACCACAACACGGAGTTATACTCCAGCAATGGCCTCACCAAACTTGTAAAAATATAAATAAAGGTGTGCACGTTATAAAATTTTTCACACAGTCGTAAGGAAAATCCTAATGTTCTGAGTGCCCTATCCACAGTTGCCTTTATGTGTGGTACAAATGTTAATCCCGCGTCCAACAATACTCCCAAATCTTTGATTTGCGCAACCGACATAAGCTGTGTACCAGGCGCGAGCGGTTCATACATACGATGGATTCACCGAATCCCTTAACCTCAAAGTGTTAAAGTACTGGAAATTATATTATATATTTTTCTCAAGAGCATCGTATTTATACAGCGGCGATTACAAACATTTTTATTATTGTTATACTTTTTACATCTCGCTATCGCGCGGAAGCGAGACATTATATTTTATGTATGTATCTAACTACATACATATGCCATGCGGCATATATGCTTTGCCGTAAAGTCAAGAGTTGTAAACAAACGAATCATCATAATATGTGAATACGGGGAGCTCAAACGCGTCCAGAATCAAAGCAGATATTTTGTTTTCGCGCATGCGCAATACAATCGATGGGATTTAGTTACTCGAGTAAAAATACGGCAGAGCTTAAAGAATCCCACATACGAAAATTGACCTTATTGTCTTCAGACATACTGGACAAAATAGGGTATTGCAAATCGAGCGGATTTGACTATCTTCTCTTACTTTTATATTTTCCCTTTTGTATGACATCAAATAAATAATTTTAACAATAATATGAATAATTATTCTTCATTCATGTATTAGTTTACGTTGACTTTTTAACGCGCGGCCACGGTGTGCAATATTTTTGTTCTTTGAAAAATAAAAATATGGATCCATCTTGTTCTCAGGTTGTTCAAATAATAGATGTGACTGTTTAATTGAATCATTGTTACGTAAAAGTTTTTTGTCTAGACAATTTGCGGAAAAAAAACATATAGTGGATACTGGAAAACCAACTCCAATTTTAAAAATCACCAGCAAGAATAAATCGTTTGTAAGACATTTCCACAACTCAATATATTCGAAAGTCTCCTGTCCTTAAAGGAGAAGTCAACCTTTCACGATGCTGTAATCGACGATTTTATGAAGAAAGAGCGTAGAATTGAGCTCAAGTATAAGTAAATGAATATCAGGTGAGTCATTTTTACAATAAAAATATAAATTGTTTATTGAAATCATTAAAATGTAATCAGGGAAATGTTCGCACATAATATGTTAATTTAAGGCTTTCGGAGCAGAGCGTTTATTTGGATATCTTTTTAGTTACAGCTGTCAAATACAATAAGTACAATAAGTACGTCCATTTCGTTTGTTAGCTAACAATTATTTTTATATAGGTAGGTATATGAATCTATGTTTTTCTTCAGCTTCCCATGGGGAACAGATCACGGACCGCCACTGCTGTGTACCATCAATCGAGTAAGGGTACACCGTGGGATTCTTAATTTTGTGGAAACGCGAAACCAATACAGTTAACCACTCTGTAAATTTTCAAGTCATCAGCAAACATGACAAATCTCACCCCGTCAAACCCGCTCAGGAGATCATTGACAAATATATTAAACAAAATGGGTCCGAGATGTGAGCCCTGCGGCACACCGCTCTTCGCCAAAAAAGGAGATGAAACAACGCCCGACACACAAACCCTAAGTTCCCTTTCAGCAAGATAGCTCATATATATCTGATATAAAAAATAGGAGCGTACGATTCTCGGCCCTGCAGATGGTAAATGTCACCTCATGTGACAGGGTGTTCTAACCGTAACACCTATTTTTTTTTCTAATCTAATCTAAGTTGCAAAGATATGTAACATTGGGGATTCACATTATATGCATTTTCACAAGCAGACACGTATAAGTTCGCGCGTAAACATGTGGCATGTGAAATACAAAACCCAAATCTCAACTGAACATGCACCCTGAAACTCTTGCCGACCTTCCCTGAAACAGGGGTGACATTGGCAAAGTGAACCATTTTTTGCAGTATGGGTGGTCAGACTCACACCAACCTATAAGCCTAGGAACGTACATCAAATATGTAAAGTTCCATTTCACTTCATGAACACTTCATAAAGTGGACAAATTATACTCGTAGAAGGTCACATAGGTTTCTTCCATTTTTAGGGCCTTTTCTGTCCGCATTGGTTGGTTCCTTGACTTATAGGTTGGTATGCGGCTGACCACCCATACTGTAAAAAATGGTTCACTTTGCCAATGTCACCCCTTTGTCAGGGAAGGTCGGAAAAAAGTTGTGGGGGCTATGTTCATTTGAGGTTTGGATTTTATTTGTAAGTACACATTCAGCATTTGTAAGCGCGAACTACACGTGCTGGTTTGTGGGCATACATCTGAGAGCTTTAAATGAATACATCCTTGCAACTTAGATTATAGATATATTATTATAATTGCAATAAAGGAGTTAGATACATAACAAAGTTTCTTGACTTTCATATACTTGGTGATATTCAATTCTACAATGTAGCAGTGTTTTTCAATGATTTTCAGTTGATCTGGTTTCCGCAGTTTTGTTTATTTTTACTTTAATTCTCTCTTTTCAAACGTTTTCGTGTTCGTGTAAATATTTACGCAAATAATAAACAAAAGTACTGCAAGTATAAAGCTCAAGTATAACGTGTACCAAAAAATATGAAATCTTAAACAGTGCCTCTACTGATCGTTTCAGTTACAATGCACTTTTGGTTTTATATACTTGGCTTGCAGGACCGTGGCGTAGTTGGGAAATCAGCTTTCCCGCCATTCTCTGACTTCACTCGTTTCGTATTGTCCGTGGTCATTTTCATGGGTTACAGTATTTTGTTGACTGAATCATCATCATCATCAAATGTTTCAGACAAGAGGGTTTCCGTTAACATCTGAAGTCAATCTAATCTACCTAATCTAATCTAAGTTGCAAAGCCATGTAACATTGGGGATTCACATTATATGCATTCTCACAAGCAGACACGCACAAGTTCACGCTTGCCCCAATCTCAAATGGACATACACTCTGCAACTCTTGCCGACCTTCCCTGAAACAGGTGTGACATTGGCAAAGTGAACCACTTTTTTTTTTACAGTATGGGTGGTCAGCCTCATACCAACCTATAAGTCAAGGAATTAAGTCGACAAATAAATAAATATTAGAATGTTTTTTTGACTAAAAGGTTGGTATGAGACGACACATCCTGTAAGAATGAGTTCACTGGGCCAATGTCATTTCTGTTTCAGGAAAGAGCGGCAAAAGGTGCGCGGTTTATGTTAATTTGAGTTGTTATTTTGTATGTTATCATTCAGGATGTGGAAGCTCGAAATTACATGTGTATACTTCTGAGCATGCATTTAATATGGATCTATCTTTGCCACTAAGATTATAAATACTACGCCATTTGGAGAGCATTGCTTTTAAAGAGCCTTCTATGGTCTTGTTCATTATATAGGAAGCGCCCATTTCCCGTTCCTGTAAGGCTTAATGGATCTATGGCAAAGCAAGATGAATTGTTCAACCCAACGAAGAGCACACTTAAAAATGAAACGATATTGTGTTGTACTCTGCCAGGAATCTAACCCACTGCCTTCTCATTCCGATGAGTTAACCACTAAACTACAGTCTGGTCTACATTACATCTATACTCCCATTCCCATATTTCTCAGCGGAAGCAGGAAATCGACTGCTGTATAGAGTAACATTGTTTTGGGTAACGATTTACATTTTGTTTATTCAAGTATATAAACCTCTACGTGTGTTGTATACTCGTATATAATACATCCAAATTGACCTTAACCTTGTTAACTTGCATGCCTGTTTACTTCTTGATAACACGTTGTAAACATAATATTAAATACATATCTTTTTCTCTTTCAATCCTAGGATTGGTTTGCAGCATTATTGATCCATATTTTTTGCCATTTGTCGTTACACAAGGCAATCCTTAAAATTGAGCTCGTCGTAGTGGCAACAGCACATAATATCATGTTTGGTTCATGCATGATAATCTGCACTGGCTCAAGTTCTCTGAAAGAGTGCGGTATAGACTGTCTGTGTGTCATGATAAAAGACATTCTAGATGGACAGGCACCAGAATACCTCAGAGAACTGTGTCAGATGCAGCAAGCCACTAGCTCCAGGACTCTAAGGTCAGCTAAGGTAGGCTCCGCAAGGCTGAGCTTGCTCCTCAGGGCAACCTTATCCAACTTTGGTGATCGTGCCTTCTCGGTTTCGGGCCCAATGGCTTGGAACGAGTTGCCGGTTGAGGTGAGGAAGAGCAGGACAGGGCAAGCTTCAGGAGGAAGCTGAAGACGCACCTGTGTCAAAGGTCATACCCGGAATAAAGGGCCCTTGTGACTAAATTTTAGTGTAAACGGCGCTTTGAGAAAAAAAAAATCAACCAATTATATACACAAACCCTACAAAATCTAATTATATATAAACTTATTTAACTATTGGCTGGACTTACGAAAGGTTAAATCTTTTTATAAATATTTAAAAATATAAATGGTAAAACATTGTTTTAATTCACTTTATTCTATAATTTGTTAAAATTGTGTTAAATCTTTTGTTTGCTCTTTTTTAATCCTTCAGGTTGTAGGTTTATATCAATGAAAATCAGATTGCACGGTCCCCAAAATATGTGCGTGTCTGACGGTACGGCTGGACTAAGCCAACCACCCCACACCCCGCAGATCTGATCGTCTGACGTCTCAAATCTATCTCAACGGGTGAGAACATGCCAGACAAGTATGAAGGAGCCACACTATAGACAGATTTGTAAACCATCAGACAAACACGGTAGACCACCCTCTTCGGAAAACGAAGCTAGTGCAGTTTCCTAACAAATCTTAGTTCGTACTCGTATATATGGGATTGTATCCTGATCATATACGTAGTCAGTATTTTTATTTTATTTTATTAACGGACATGATTGGCCATTTACATCGTACATATAACAAAGTAACAATGATTAAAATAGAAAAAAAAAACTAATACGCTACAATAGCTCAGTCTAATTTAAGTAAACACTTTTCTCAGCAATACAAAGCTGTAGGGAATTCAGACAGACTAACACCACAGAAATCTAAATGAGATGAAGAGCTCACAAGATGAGATATTCAGTTCATGGGAGAATAGTAACCTAAATTAGAAGAAGGAAAATTGAGGGTGAGCAATTCATTAGTTCTCAATCTACGTGTTGGATTATATAATTATTAATAGTATTATTAGAATTATTACTAACTAGGGGCGTTGCCCCTGGCTGCTACGCAGCCCAACCCCTTAACATTTGGTGAATGTGTATATTGCGCATAGTTTCCTCGCGTTAAAATTCGGAAAACTTTTAAAATAAAAACATATAGCCTTTGTTAAAGAAAATTGACCACCCATAGTTTAAAAAATGGTTCACTTTGCAGATTTCAGCTGTGTTTCAGGGAAGATTGGCAAGAGTTGCAGGGCTTATATTAATTTGAGATTGGGTTTTTATGTTGTAAGTCAACATGCATTATGTGTAAGCGCGAACTTATAAATGTCTGCTTGTGGGAATGCATTTAATATGAATCTCGATTGGTATGTATCTTTGCAACTTAGATTATAGAACTAAACAAAATAATTTCCTTGACTTACAGGTTAGTATGTGGCTGACCACCCATACTGTAAGAATGGTTTACCATGAAAATTTTATCTCTGTTTGAGGAAAAGTCGGCAAGAGTTGCAGGGCTTATGTTCATTTGAGATTAGTTTTTTATTTTGTAAGTCCACATGGGGCATTTGTAAGCGCAAACTTATACCTGTCTGCTTGTGGGAATGCATTTAATATGAATCTCAAATGGTATGTCTCTTTACAACTTAGATTATAGAACTTAACAAAATAATTTCCTTGACTTATAGGTTAGTATGTGGCTGACCACCCATACTGTAAGAATGGTTTACCATGAAAATTTTATCTCTGTTTGAGGAAAAGTCGGTAAGAGTTGCAGGGCTTATGTTCATTTGAGATTAGGTTGTAAGTCCACATGGAGCATTTGTAAGTGCGAACCTGTCTGCTTGTGGGAATGCATTTAATATGAATCTCAAATGGTATGTATCTTTGCAACTTAGATTATAGAACTTAACAAAATAATTTCCTTGACTTATAGGTTAGTATGTGGCTGACCACCCATACTGTAAGCAATGGTTCACCATGCAAATTTTATCTCTGTTTGAGGAAAAGTCGGCAAGAGTTGCAGGGCTTATGTTCATTTGAGATTAGTTTTTTTATTTTGCAAGTCCACATTGGGCATTTGTAAGCGTGAACTTGTACCTGTCTGCGTGTGGGAATGCATTTAATATGAATCTTAAATGGTATGTATCTTTGCAACTTAGATTATGTAAAGAAATACACAAAATAATTTTCTTGACTTATAGGTTGGTATGAGGCTGACCACCCATACTTTAAAAAATGGTTTACTTTGCAAATTCACCTTTGTTTCAGGGAAGGTTGGCAAGAGTTGCAGGGCTTATGTTCATTTGGAATGAGCTGTTATGTTGTAAGTACACATGCAGCATATGTAAGCGGGAACTTATACATATCTGCTTGTGCTGTAAGAATGGTTTACCATGAAAATTTTATCTCTGTTTGAGGAAAAGTTGGCAAGAGTTGCAGGGCTTATGTTCATTTGAGATTAGTTTTTTATTTTGTAAGTCCACATGGGGCATTTGTAAGCGCGAACTTATACCTGTCTGCTTGTGGGAATGCATTTAATATGAATCTCAAATGGTATGTATCTTTACAACTTAGATTATAGAACTTAACAAAATAATTTCCTTGACTTACAGGTTAGTATGTGGCTGACCACCCATACTGTAAGAATGGTTTACCATGAAAATTTTATCTCTGTTTGAGGAAAAGTAAGGTAAGAGTTTGTTTCAGGGAAGGTTGGCAAGAGTTGCAGGGCTTATGTTCATTTGGAATGGGCTGTTATGTTGTAAGTACACATGCAGCATATGTAAGCGGGAACTTATACATATCTGATTGTGGGAATGCATTTAATATAAATCTTAAATGATATATATCTTTGCAGCTTAGATTAGATTAGATTAGATTAGAACTTATACATGTCTGCTTGTAAGAATGCATGTAATATGAATCTCAAATGTTATATATGTTTGCAACTTAGATTACAGATTGAAATCCATTTTTATTTGGCTTTTTTTTTTTTTAATTTGCATGAAATAAAAGAAAATGTAAAAAAAACTTTCACGTTTTGCCGCTAGATGTCAATATTATTCCATACATTTTCAGTATGAACAAACAGATTTTTTGCTAAAAGTTTTCATACATTTGTAAACACACACGCGAAAGCTCGCAGCATTGCAGCATATATACAAAAATTAATTTGCCATAGGTCATGAATGTGTTTCATCTGCTGTGATGGCATTGGTTTTGAAAATCGAAACTTGACGACGAAAGACGACGACGAAGGGCAATATAATAAAGGATTAGTATTAAAATGACCAAGATGTAAATTGGGGCAGGGGATATCGACTGGTGCGTGTCATCTCATGAATTGAAAATTCTAACATTTGATTGACATCTGACATTGACATTTCTGTCAGTTTGACGTTCTACATTAAAAAGCGTGCCTAAACGACTTTTTGTCAAAAAATAACGTATTGTATAAATACAATACGCATTACTCACGCGTACTCGAATGGTGTTTTAGGGACAACCACAGCATCGTCGTCATGATTTTGACCGGTCCGTAGTCTAGTGGTACCGCTTCAGACTAATCTAATCTAATCTAAGTTGCAAAGATATGTTACATTGGAGATTCACATTACATGCATTCCCACAACCAGACATGTACAAGTTCGCGCTTGCACATGCCTCATGTGAGCCTACAACATAAAAACCAAATCACAAATGGACATACACCCTGCAACTCTTGCCGTCCTTTCCTGAAACAGGGGTGACATTGGCAAAGTGAACCATTTTTACAGCATGGGTGGTCAGCCGCATACAATTAAAAAAAGACTCGTAGTTCGAATCTCGGCGGAGCACAAAAAGTGTGCCATTTATATTTTCAAATATGCTCTTCGCTGGGTTTAAAGATTCATATACCTTTACCAAAGACCGGTCACCACAGGTCCATCCAGTTTTACAACAACTGGGTCTTGCTTCAGAATTGGTGTTTTCTATAGCGACCACCAAGCTCGCACGTTAGTGTACCTAATCGGTTTTTGATTTGTTTTGGTAATTCCTTTCAATAAATTTAATTTATCTTGTTAATGTTTCTCACATGCGATTGGTATTTGATTGTCTTGTCTTATCCCGCTTGCGTTAATGGATTCTGTCATGTATTCCAGTGTTAATAATTCACGTAATAAATGCTTCGGGGAACGGGCCGCGCGCCAAAACAGTCACGCTTCATTAAAAATACTCCGCTCTTATGTTGTACACATTGCCTAAAAATACTCCGCTCTTATGTTGTACACATTGCCTAAAAATACTCCGCTCTTATGTTGTACACATTGCCTAAAAATACTCCGCTCTTATGTTGTACACATTGCCTAAAAATACTCCGCTCTTATGTTGTACACATTGCCTAAAAATACTCCGCTCTTATGTTGTACACATTGCCTAAAAATACTCCGCTCTTATGTTGTACACATTGCCTAAAAATACTCCGCTCTTATGTTGTACACATTGCCTAAAAATACTCCGCTCTTATGTTGTACACATTGCCTAAAAATACTCCGCTCTTATGTTGTACACATTGCCTAAAAATACTCCGCTCTTATGTTGTACACATTGCCTAAAAATACTCCGCTCTTATGTTGTACACATTGCCTAAAAATACTCCGCTCTTATGTTGTACACATTGCCTAAAAATACTCCGCTCTTATGTTGTACACATTGCCTAAAAATACTCCGCTCTTATGTTGTACACATTGCCTAAAAATACTCCGCTCTTATGTTGTACACATTGCCTAAAAATACTCCGCTCTTATGTTGTACACATTGCCTAAAAATACTCCGCTCTTATGTTGTACACATTGCCTAAAAATACTCCGCTCTTATGTTGTACACATTGCCTAAAAATACTCCGCTCTTATGTTGTACACATTGCCTAAAAATACTCCGCTCTTATGTTGTACACATTGCCTAAAAATACTCCGCTCTTATGTTGTACACATTGCCTAAAAATACTCCGCTCTTATGTTGTACACATTGCCTAAAAATACTCCGCTCTTATGTTGTACACATTGCCTAAAAATATTCGTCACATCTAGTAAATATTCCTGTATCATACATACTACGTAAGATCTTAATGTTTTCCCGAAGCGCTATCCTGCTGAATTCCTTACATTTTGGATATCAACCCAAGGCGCTCCTTGCTAGCGCTTGCGAAAGATAGATAAAAATCACAGTACACCTTATTTTTGGACACGAATCGCTATTTCGTCGCCTTAAGGTCGTACAGAATTTAGCAGAATAGCGCAAATTTTATTATTCTCAAAATTTATTTCCTACCCATTTTTTCCAATTCGATAAGTGCTCCTTGACTAATAGGTCGGAATGAGACTGACCACCCACACTTACAGTGTCCTTTTTTACAAAAAGGGCTCACTTTGGCAATGTTACCCCTACCCCTTCACAGGTATATTTTTCTCTTCTACTACAAATAATCTTCCTTCTATAATGTCTTTCTTACAGACTCCAATATTTTGTACATTTTCCTCTTCGTTCTTACGTAATATATTGACTACAACATATTGCCCCTCTCTCCATACAACATCTTTCATCGCCTAGCCTTTATTCAGTCCACGTTCACACATCAGTCGTCACCAATTAAACTTTAGGAATATCCTATGTGAACCTAATAAAAAATTCACATCGTTGGTTAAGAGCGTCTTTTACACTAAAGTAAGTACACTAAACCTGTCGTTTTTGTTTCTTAAACTCTATGGTCTTAGTAATAGAGAGAAACACATTGGTGTTTCACTCTATTATTAAGATCATGAAGTTAAAGAAACAAAAACGACATTTAGGGTATATTATACTGTTACTGTATCCTGCCGCCGTTCCACTAGGGGTGGCCGGTACCTCCGCAGATGCGCCTCCACTTTTTTCTGTCCTTACAAACCACTTTCATTTCCTCAATATTCATCACCTTTTTCATACATACTCTTCTCTTATTTTCACTCTGCAGGTTCCATTCTTTCGCAATCTCACCTATTTGGTCTAACCATTCTTTCCTCGGCCTTCCCCTTCCGCGCTTTCCTCTGACATTTCCTTTGTACACTTTCTTCGTTAGTCGTTCATCATCCATTCTTTCGAGATGTCCGAACCATCTCATCGTACTTTTTTGTACTTTCATTCTCATATTCTCTTTTATACCACACTCGTTCATCACCCAATCATTACGTACTCTATCATTCAGTGTTTTTCCAGCCATTGCTCTCAGGTAAGCCATTTCAACCGTACATACTTTACTCAGCTCACATTCATTAACTGTCCACGCCTCACTTCCATACATCAATGTCGGAACCAATATACCATTGTGGACCGCCAATCTCATATTCTTCGTAAGTTTCCTATTTCTTGCAATTCTTCCAATCGTTCCCATTACACTTCTTCCTCTACTAGCACGCTTTTCCAATTCTTTCGTCAATTTCCCATTCGACTCAAACTTGCTTCCCAGATAATCAAATTCTTTCACGACCTCCACTCTTGTTTCATTCAGTCTTATCTCAATTTCCTCGCATTCCTCAGTCCTGTCAAACACTAATACTTTCGTCTTACTGGCATTCACTTTTAAACCGTTCTTACTAAAAGCATCATTCATTTTGGTGAGTATCATCTGGAGCTCCTCCGCTGTATCAGCCAACACTACGGCATCGTCAGCATAGAGAAGAACTCCAACATTCGTCTCACCCACTTTCACACCATAATGAGAAATTTCTGCTTCTTTCATACAATTGTCCATGATTATGTTAAATAACCACGGACTCATTACACACCCCTGTCGTACTCCCTTGTAAACATCAAACCATTCGCTACATTTACCATCCACTCTTACACACGCCAAACTATTTTCATAGATGGCGCGTATTCCATTCAGAAGCTTGCCGTTCACACCGTACTTTAGGAGTACTTTCCACATCATACCTCTGTCCACCGAGTCAAAAGCCTTCTCGAGATCCACAAAAGCCGTGTAGACCTTCCGACCTACAGCCAGATGTTTTTCAACAATCTGTCTGAGAGTGAAGATCTGGTCTACACACCCTCTTCCTGGCATAAAGCCAGTCTGGATATCAGAAACCCCATGACCGGTAGACAGTCTCACTTTTTTTATGAGAACCTTACACAATACTTTACCAGCTATACTGAGAAGACTGATGGGCCTGAAATTTTGGCAGTCCTTTTTGTCACCTTTTCCTTTGTAGATAGGAACAATGACCGCCTTTTTCCAGTCCATCGGCACTTTACTCTCTTTCACACACATCTTGCACAGTTCAAACATCCATTCAACCATGCACTCCCCAGCACATTTGATCATCTCAGCATTCACACCATCATTCCCAGCAGCTTTTCCATTCTTCAGATCTTTTATACTTATTATCACATCCTCTTTCACAATTTCTTCATCGCTGTCATTATATTCAACATCATAATAGTCTCTTTCGCCCTGGCCATATAAATTTTTAAAATATTCATTCCATCTCTTCCTTACATCACTTTCGTCCCACAGCAAGATTCCCTCAGCGTTTTTAATGCCTGGGGTGGTTGATCCGCGACTTTCGTTTTTATCACGTACCCAGCTCCAGAATGATTTTTTATTGGTGAGGAAATTCTGCTGCGCTCTCTCATTTTCCTTACTTTCTATTTTCATCTTACTCTCAAAGACGACGGTTTTGGCTCTTCGTTTTGCTTGCTTATATATCTCTTCTAGAGCTTGATTTTTCCTATCATTCAGCCATCTATTAAAAGCATTCTTCTTCTGTTCAATAGCTTCTCTCACTTCGTCATTCCACCATGCATCACCTCTTCTTTTACAGACCTTCGCTTCACCACAAACAGATTTCGCACATTCAATCATATTTTCTTTTATTTTTGACCACATTTTTTCAACACATCCTTCTTCTTTTGTTTTTTTTAACTCATCGTGGTTAAGTCTTTCATTCACCTCACATTTGTACTTTTCTTTTATACTTACATCATTCATTTTTTCAACTTTTATTCGCTTCATACTCACCAATTCCTTTTGTGCTCTTCTTTTTACATCTCCTATCATTATTCTCGAGCACAGCAAATAGTGGTCTGTGTTCAGCACAGCTCCACGGTATACTCGAGAGTCTCTTACATCCCCTCTCATTCTTTCATCCACACAGATGTAGTCAATAATTGTACGGTTGCCCGCTCTGTTCTGCCACGTATACAAATGTATACTTTTGTGGTTGAACCAGGTATTCGACGTAAAGAGTCTATGCTCCATACATAGGCTATTATAACACTCTAAAATAGTTGCAGGGAAAGTCAGCAGGAGTTGCAAGGTTTGGTTTATTTTGAAATTGTCAGTATATTCTATCTTTTATCTGTCCGTTCGATAGCCCAGTTGGTAGCCAGTGGTAGAAGTCTCGACGGCCGTCGGTAGATCTTACCGTACCTATTTCAAGATAGGACGGAATGAAACATAGTGGCGTACCAACAGCTGATCCATTTTATATTAAACAACGATCAGCTGTTCAGGCACCGCCATGTTTTATTCCGTACTATCTTCAAATAGTACCGGGTAAGATCTACGGATGGCCGTCGAGACTTCCACCCCAGGCCGATATGGTTCTACCACCAACAAGAGAAATGATTTTTCATTTTAGGAAGAACTGAGCAAGCATTTTTAGTTTCGCCCTAAAATATACTGCAGGTTTGCCCCATACTAATACATCTTGCAATAAATCAATAAAGCAAAAACAGCACCATACATAATCTAAGTTGCTACGATGATTGTAATTAATGGATTGGTGTTTTTTGCGCCCCGGGCATGGTTAAAATAGTGAGTCGTTTGTTACCCGTCATATTTAGTCTGTTTCTGTGTTACTCAATCAGTGGTCCGCGAGACCCTATAAAATGGTATGTGGGGCATGCTCCATACATAAATATGTTTTACAGAAAAGAGTATGAAATTTTTCAGACGAATGTGTTAATTGCTTAGTTTACTAAAGATTTTAAATTATGATTACGGTCGTTAGACATTTTATAGAATGATGAAAACGGATTTTACTGACCGTGCAAAAGAGAAGAACGATTTCGCTTCGGGAATTTTGTTATGATCGTGGTTCTTCTTTGTAGAAGAGACACGTCTCCTGAGGACGTCGGATATGACTCCGACGAAACGTAGAGAAAATCGTTCTTCTCTTTTGCACGGTCAGTAAAATCCGTTTTTTTCATTCTATAAAATGCTTAGTTTACGTTTATATGCAACCGAATTCAAATTATTTTATTCTTTGACTTATAGGCTAGTCTAAAGTTTACCAAACATACTTGGCCAATATCACCCCTGTTTCAGGGAAGGGCTGTAATAGTTGAAGGGCCTATGTTCATTGAAGATTTACGTGTTTTCTTTTGGGCATGCATTGAATAGTTAGTGAATTCGGCTCGCAAGCCTTGAAGGCTCAGGGCCTCACGCACCCCAATCCTCCAGGACTCTCTGTCTTGTGCCGCTTCCCTTCACGGTCCCTTCACTCCCAGGAATTCTGCATCGACTTCGATATTGTCTGCCCACCGTATCCTGGGACGTCCGAATGTCTGCATATCTTTGTAATTTAGATTATAGGCATTTTTCAATACTGTTGTCTCTGATCATAACAAAACCATCAAAGGATCACTGGCCGAAAAAAAAACAGTTAAAGTGTTCACTGGCCGAAAGAAAACAGTCAAAGTGGTCACTCACTGGCTAAACATAACAGTCAAAGTGGTCACTCACTGGCGGAAAGAAAACAAAGTGGTCACTGGCTTAATGAAAATAGTTAAAGTTTTCACTGGCCAAAAGAAAACAGTTAAAGTGGCCACTCACTGGCGGAAAGAAAATAGTCAAAAGTGGTTGGTATGCGGCTGACCACCCATACTGTAAAAAAATGGTTCACTTTGCCAATGTCACCCCTGCTTCAGGGAAGGTCGGCAAGAGTTGCAGGGCTTATGTTCATTTGAGATTGGGGTTTTTATTTTGTAGGTCCACATGCAGCATGTGTAAGCGCGAAATTATGCATGTCTGCTTGTGGGAATGCATTTAATATGAATCTCAAATGATACATATCTTTGCAGCTTAGATTTAGATTTAGATTTTTAGGTCACTGGCCAGAACAAAACAGTCAAAGTGCTCCCTGATCAAAAACATTGCTAAGAACCACTGGTGTATTCTGTATCCGACCTCGCCTATGCATGCCAACTAGTATCGCATTGTACCTCCTCAGTTCCTCTGCTGAATGTACTCCCAATTGTGCGCCCGGCATTGTATGGATGCTGGACCTACCTGCCCTAACTCACTCCACTCCACATGGCTCTTTGTATGTTTATTCAATACACTAGTTGACATTAAAGGCAAAGATGACCAATAGTGATAACACTTCGAACTCGTAAATGGAAGGTCGTGGATTCGAATCCTAACTGAGCAAATATAATATATCATTTATACTTTCAAACATGCTTTTCGCAAGGTGCGGATGATTTTCCGTTTCGGTGTTTATTTCAAAATCCCAAAATAAAATACCGGCGAGGTTTACTCAGCCTTCACAAGAAATGAGTACCAGCCCCCTCGGGAGGTGGGAACCCTCCCACTTGAAGTCCCACTTAGGTCGGCAAGAGTTGCAGGGTGTATGTTCATTTGAGATTTGGGTTTTTATGTTGTAGGTTCACATGCGGCAAGTACAAGCGCTAACTCATATGTGTCTGCTTGTGAGAGTGCATATAATGTGAATCCCTAATTTTACATATCTTTGCAACTTAGATTAGATTAGACGTTTTCCCGTGACCTTGAACATTCAGTGTTGAGCTAGGTTATATATATATATATATATCAGGCTTATTTATTTTTAATTGCACATGATAAGAGAGCGCCGTTTTTGTGTGTGTCACACCTCAAGGGCCCTCTCCGATCACGGATAAGACTTTTTGAAAAGGTGCGTCTTAAGAGCTCCGCGAAATATGCCCATAGATTTGGAGTTCTTCACTCCGGGTGGCAGTCTGTTCCACTCCACCGGACCCGCAACACAGAAAGCACGGTCTCCAAAATTTGTACGGATCTGACGGTGCGGCTGAACCAAATTGATCGCACCATCGCCCGCAGATCTGAGTGTCTGCCTCCTCACACCCATCTCAACAGGCGAAATCATGTCAGTCAGATAAGGTGGAGCCACGCCATTGATGGCTTTATATACCATCAGACAAACACGGTAGACCACCCTCTCCGGGAAACGAAGCCAGTGTAGTTTTTTTAACAGCGGAGTGATGTGAGCGAATTTGGATATCCCGAATATGAGCCTTGCTGCTGAATTTAACACGGATTGAAAGCGGTTGAAATGCTTCTTTGGCTGCCCACTATAAAGCGTTGAGCAATAATCAATCCGAGACATCACAAACGCACTCACCAGGGTCTTAACCGCATCTGACGGAAGACACTTTCTAATCGCCTTTATTTGGCGCAGTGAAAAAAAGGAGGAAGCTATTGTGGCATCTGTTTGCTTAGGTTAGGTGTCTGTCTAACACATTCATGTCAACACCAAACAGCAAACACATTTTAACTCTACAAGCCCAGTCTGTGTGCATACATGCATCTGATGATTGTGAACAGCAGAGATGTCCTACATCACTTTACTTCCTGTTCGAGAATAGCTTTTTGATTGATTACATATTGCAAGGTGAACACACATACTCGTACGCATGACATATACTTACATATCTGTAACACACACGTGAATATATAGTGTACGCGATAAGGTATTCGTGAATCCCAAAATCTATCGCGAATTTAATCAACCGAATATATCTATATCTAGAAAGAAGAATGTATGTGTGATCCCTATAGACTCATAAACCGCTCAACCGATTTTCACGATTTTTTCAGAAAATATGTAAAATATGCTTGGGATAGTTCTTGTGAAGTTTGGTGTCGATCAAATAAAAAAAAACAGTCTCCTGTTCTTAATTTTCCAGCAATGCGGTCGGTGAAATTTGATACCACTCAATAGAAGAAGACCATAATATTAATCTATAATGTAATGTATTATTTAAATTGCAAAGATATATTAACATTTAAGATTCCTTTTTAATGCATGCCCACAAGTAGACACGTGTAAATTCGCGCTTACAAATGCTGCATGGGTAACTCCTTTTAATTTTTAATCCAAATCTCAAATGAACATTAACCCAGAAACTTTAGCCGACCTTCCCTGAAACAGGTATAGGGCCGGCCTTACGCCAACCACTTGAACTGAACTAATTATGAGTAAAAATACTCATGGCAAACTTCTAGACTACAGTTATTCATATTTCTTTAGTGTTTTCTCTCGTAGAAAATAGGTAACAATATGCATTTATCTGAGAAACCCATGCTAGCTTAATATGTCACTTGTTCAGTTTTAACTTTATTGATATAGTTGTATTTAATCTCAAAATTTATCACTGCTTTTATCATCCAAAAGCAGTATTGATAAGATGTAGGTACCGAATATTTTTCTTTGGTCGGATGATACCAGAATTAATTTTGTTTTCAATTTGTCGTCAATGAAGTGATTTTCGACCGACTTAAAAGATAAGCTCACACCGTTTGACGTCTTACCTATCGTCCGCCATCATCTTGGTACGTTATATGTATGTGCCTTCGGCGATTTTAATCCGTTAATGATTTGGTGCGGAAAGCTGATATCTCCTTTGAAGCTGTCCCAATCTCAAGGGTATCAGAATCTGCTGATAATACTAATTGCTGTGCCCTATACATTTAGTTTTAGTTAATCGCGATGTACTGTTACTTTTAAACCGGTCTAAGCCTTGAAGGTTCCTCCCGTACCACAATCCTCCAGGCTGAAAGCCTCATCACCACGGTAATTCTTACCTACCGAATATCTGTAATATTTGTATAAACACTAATCAGCTGTTCGCTTGCGTCCATCTTGGATTGACAGATCTTCATGCAAATATTACCGATATTCGGTTGGTAAGAATTACCGTGGTGATGAGACTTCCAGCCTAGGACTCTCTATCTTGTGTCGCTTCCCTCAATGGTCCCAGGAATTCCGCGTTGGCCTCGACATTGTCTGCTCAGAGTATGATGATGACGAGTTGATGATTTCTTAATAGCGCCGTTTCGTGATGTAGTCACGGCTTTTAGACTACAGTCAAGGTCGTGACTACAGTCTATCCTGGAACATCCGAGTGATCTGCGTGAACACCGGAGGGGGCATCATCAAAGACTGATAATCCGGGAGTCTTCTGCACTTAGTACAAGTCCTGTTCACTGAATCTTCTTGATTTCATTTCTGACCGTATATATTATTATACAATGAGGCACGCGAGGGGAAAATGGTTCACTTTGCCAATGTCACCCCTGTTTCAGGGAAGGTGTATGTTCATTTGAGATTCAGGTTTTTATATTGTAGGTCCACATGCGGCATGTTTAAGCGCGAACTCATACGTGTCTGCTTGTGAAAATACATGTAATGCGAATCTTTAATGTTACATATATTTGCAGCTTAGATTAGATTAGATTAGATACGCGCGTGATTAACCCATAGAAAGTTGTGCCGTCAACCGGCCGGGTTGCTGGGGAAAAGGCAAACAAACAATTTGTTTATTAGTTGCTTAGGACCGCAGTTCCATATAAGACTGACGTTTTCTCACCGAGAAAAAACGTTCCTAGTTAAAAAATGTTCCCGAGTTTACTGTAGTACTTTAACAGGCCATACATCGCTGTCGATATTCGGTTATTCTTTTTCAAAACTTTTAATCGTTTTTTTCTCAATGAACAAGCAAATTATTTATCTTCTCAAAATCACGGACTTCTTTTATTTACTTAACTTAGTATAATTTTATAAAGTACAACACAGAAAAAACTTCTATATTGTTTTTCAATCTCTCCAATGAACGAAACATTCACTGTATAAATGCATGAAAATATAGCATTCACTATATAAATGTATGAAAATATAACATTCATTAGAGGTGCTTTTATATCTTCCAAACTATTTTTCGTTTACGCGATGCATAAGTATTTACGCAACGTCTTACACTCGGAGTACAGGATTTAGTTTCTCGGAATCACTGTTTCGTATATGAAGATATAATATTAGCTATTATTTTCCTTAGAAATAAATCATTAAACATTTAAATACTCCGAAGTATTCAGCGCTTCATTACGTTATTTATTAGTTTGTAAATCAGCACAATACTCCAAGTATAAGCCTTGACGCGTAAACTCAACTCATTTACAGAAAAATGTATTGAAAATAAAACAACGCTTATAGTGAACGTTTAAGTTTCCATATATTTTTTGTTGAAACGGTATGTTGGAATTTAAACATACAGTTGGACAGGTGAGCTTTAACGTCTTTTTTTATGCCTCGCAGAAACATTTTAATACCAAGAATAAATTATTTATTTTATTTCAATTACAAGAAAAATCGAATCTTATACGAATATCGTTCTCTGTACAAAGCTGGGCTTCTCATCACCAGTGCGGTAATTCTTACCTACCGAATATCGGTAATATTTGTGTTAAGACGTGGTTAAGTCTGTTCACCTGTTCACTTGCAGTCATCTTGGATTGACAGGTCTTCAAACAAATATTACCGATATTCGATAGGTAAGAATTACCGTGGTGATGAGACTTCCAGCCCTGGTTTGTGCAAGCAGTCTCGACATTTCTAACGATCAAATAGGCAGATAGAAAGCGATTAAACATGGCCACGCGTGATCAGCTGATCAGAGCCTCGAATATAAAACATTGCAAAAAACCACCTCGTTTGCGTAAATAAAAAATGTATGGGATATACGACGGCACTCCTAGTGTGATTTAGTTTTCATACATTTTTTATATTAAAACGCAATCGAGGTGAGTTTACGATGTATTTTATACTTGGCCCACATGCTCGCAAATGTTTTTCCTACAAATTGTATGGAGAACATTTGACAGCGAGATCAGCTGATCACGCACCGCCATGTTTTATTGCTTCCTATCTACTTTTTGAACAGCTGATATGTAAGTGTAAGACTGCTAGGCCTGGTTAGTATAAAACACAATAAATAGAATCAAAGGAGGCAATGTAGGTTTTTTTTTTCTAAAATGAGATAAATATGTGAAAATAAAGGGAAACATTTTCTCATTATTTCAATATATTTACGAGTATCTCATTTTCAAAAACAATCCTCGATCTCCAACTTTGATTCTATAGCTCTTACGTTTTCATAGAATTTTCACGTCCAATACAAGCACATTTTTGGCAATATCCAATATTTTTTACAATTGCCTATACATAGTACTGCTAATCAATAGTTTTCTTATCACTGTACTTAGTTCCTTTTGCATTTTAATTATTTTCTAGACTTTTCCATTTTAATTCCTCGATAGATCAGCTACAAACATTGCTAGATGTCTGCCTCCCCATTATTTATTTTTTGTCTCTTCATTAAAATGTTTGTTTTTGTTGTTGTATTGAGATTTGCATTATAATTCTATACTCCAAGTACTAAAAAAATACTTGGTAACGCAGTAAGCGAGTAATTTTAAAGGAGTGTATGGAGTTTCATTGATTTTGAAGGCACATACTTTGTAATTTTTCATCTTACAAGATATTTTTTATCGTATGGAAATTTGTACAGATGTGACACAATTTTCATTCATATTTTAAATTATATACAAACCACCTTAATAAGTGGTTCTTGTAGAATCAACAACAGCAATCTGGAATTGTTTAAGAAAGTGAAATAAATGTATTGAAATTATTGGAAAATGATTTCCTGTGCTTTCTTGTATCGATCTCATTTTCTCCGCATTTAATTCTACGCGAGTCAAGAAAACACTAATATATCACACTGGTCTAGTACTGATGCATAGTAGCAGTGTGTATGCGTGAGCGCTGTGACACGCCAGTGAGCTTGCCGGTGAATATGGTGCGTACGCACACATGGAGTCTCACACACATACCTCTAAATCAGGTATTATAAAATCAATATTAACTTGAATGAAATTTGAATATGTAATGCAGATCTCAATTAACTAACCATTTTTGTTTGTTTGATGTTTTATTTGCTGCCGATCACACCGTGGATGACATGCACATTTCGCTCTAGGTCAGCCTTTTTAAACGGTTGGCTATTCAGCGTGTCATCCTCGGTGTGTTCGGTTTTGTTTAATCATCCTTACGACATGCATTTGCTCTACCCTTTGTGCACGTGTCCAAGTCCTTGCAATACCCAGAACACCCAGCAAAATCAACATACCCTATAAACCCAAAAAGTGACGCGTGACCAGAATTTGCCATACCAATAGCCACATTTTGAATACACAGATATGGATGTTGTGGAAGTAAATCTATTGGAACAATCAAATCAAAACAAGATTCAGAGGTTAAAAAAATTGTGTTAATAAAAACTTTATTTGAAGGAAATATCACAGTTGTTGAAATCTGTCCAGATGTCTTCTTGAAACATTTAAGTATCAAGTCCATCCAAACCAACTAATCTTAGTATTGGTATTCCAAATTGGATGTTTATCTCTTCAACTATACGATGAGGTCGATGAGCAATTTTTCTGTTATTAATATCTGTACTGGCTGATTTCATTTTGAGATCATGTCTATCAAAACAAACAAATGCTCTAGTCTTCAATTCATTCAATCGAGACCTCCAAAATTCTCAACCAGTAAAATCTTTGTGGAACTGATTTTACCAGTAGATACTGTTCAACCCTTTGAAGGGTTCTCTGTTTTTGGTAATTCCTTGTTCACTTCTTGAAACCTTATAAGATCAAGTCTCCAAATTGAATCTAGACCAATATCTCTGTTGAAACGTCTGTGCAAGCAGACATCGTGATCCCTTTGTGATGGTTGTTGGATTGTTGATTGCGTCATCTCTCCCTGCTTCCCCCACCTGGCTCCCTGTCCCCCATGTGTTGGATGAGCCCCTAGGGCAGCAGCATCAGCATGCCGCAGTCGTTAGCGTGTTGTGTTGGTATTGTGTTGCAGCACGGCCGCTCGGACTCGTACCGCGTGGCCACCATCCCCGCGCTCAAGGACGACAACTATACAGCTGACGGGCAGTACAAGGTAACAACACACCCTACATCTCACTCATCTACATGCTACACCTCCTCTTTGTGTTTGTGTTTTATGTGTTTACCGTTTTCAGCTCTAACTTCTTGTTCAAATGGGTCGTGTACGAGTGAATAGGTTATGTGGGTATGAGTGTTCCACTTAATTTCCGTGTCCAGAACCACCTGTGCGATGTATCTCCAGTTACTAGCGGCAGACACCACATTGTCGTTTCCTTAAAGCAGGTCTGTTAGTGTGCATTTGACATATGTACCGGGTTCTGGATACCTGGGTGTATGTGCTCCACCTACTTTCCACCTATGCGAGATATCTCAAGTGACTAGTGGCAGACGCTGCATTGTCATTTGCTTGGAGGAGGTTTACCACTGTACATTTGATACATGTACCGAATTATGGATATTCCCGTAGTCAAACAGGGTGACCTTTCCACGGTCAAGTAGATCACACCTTTGAAGGTTTGTCCTGCACCTTGTCACCCCTGTCCTAAATCTGTTGAGGGCTCTCCAAGTATTGTATGGTAGATAGTTGCCTGGTGCCAGAGTGTCGGCTGGTTCTATCCAACTACTATCATCCCTCAACAGTCTCAGGCGCCTCTGTTCTTGGATGACGGTGAGCTCTTTAAAGGTTTACACTTGAAACCCAGGAGAGTGTAGTGTGTTCGTACACGTGGAAGCACATACACCCACCACTATGCACTCGCGCACGACCCGTGTGAACTCGTGCCAAAACCCGCGTAACATAATTTGTCACGGCTCTTATCAAAATATTGAGCCGGTTCTATTTTCAGCGGTTGCTTGATGGAATTTCTCCCACATTTGATTATTATTTTACCGTTTAAGTATTCGTCAATTCACAAAGATTGTCTCACATCGTCGCAAAGGAATGGAATTCTACCCCTCTGAATTTGAACAGTTGCGTTCTATAAACCAAGCTATCGACCGGACGTGATTGGAATTCTGAATACTTGATTGCATAATCTCGACCATTGCGTTTACCAATAAACGTTGAAATTGAAACTTCATTACAGGTAGATACTATTTAGGTCTCCTGACTTGTAAAGTTTAAACCCTCTGAATCTTTTGACCGTAAGTTCTTCAATTTATAGGTATTCAATCGATGTAAAGAACTCTGCTCATTTCCCTCCGTTTTTTATCCCTCAACGCCTTCAAATTAATGACAGAAGCGCAATGCTACTGAATCCAGCAGTACTTATGTGTGGCATGTCCAGCGTAAGCGGGTTAGAAGAAAATTCTCGAGGAAGCCACAATCTCTCTGGTCTTTGTAACTTATTCTCCCTTTATCTTTAACGATTCTCCCAGAGTCCTCCAAATTCAAAGTAAACGTGTTCAATCGGAGTAACGATCTCTCCCTTTGTCAGATTAGATGGTGCTACAGCTCTTATCGGGTCTTGGTTGATCATTCCAATCTGTTCCCTTCCTAGTTTAATCCGGTTTTATTAAAAATCAACATCAATCGCCACTTCCATGCAGTGCCTCATGACAGAAGCAACAATTCAAGCAACACCTCTACGGCACCCTTCCGGGGTGACATAGACCCCTAAGACTTTCAAGAATTGGCTAACCTTCCGCACAAGATTCCTTAAAAAAGTCTTCCTTCGTGCTCAATGCCCCCAATGTCATCCAATTCCGAATGCACAACTAGCCTTTAGTGACAGAAGCGCAGTGCTAGTGCATCCAGCAGTATGTTTGGCATGTCCGGCGTAAGCAGGTCAGGGGAAGCCTGGCGAGGAAGTCCAGGAGGAAGGCGGCAATCTCTCTTGGGCCGGAGGAAGAGAGCAATCGTCCCCGCCGCGACGTCGGAGCAAATTGCGGCCAATCTTGGCCCCGCGCACGCCGACTTGGATCATATCAAATTGGTGTGACACAGTTCCATCCCGGCGGCCTCCTGGGTAATCGCTGCGTCATCATTATCATCATCATCATCATCTAGACCCGACCCACGTAAACTATCGTATCCAAAAACTACACGTTATTCTTATTTCGGTGTCATTTCTATCGAAGATCAGGGATCATCTATCTATCAAAATCTAAGTCTATATCTATCTATAATCTAAGCTGCAAGGATATGTAAGCATTTAAGGCTCATATGAAATGAATGCCTACAGACAGGCACATGTAGGTTCGCGCCTACACATTCTGCATGTGTGCATACAAATAAAGAAAACCTCACATGGACATAAACCTTGCAACTCCTGCCGCCGTTCCCTGAACCGGGGTGGCATTGGCAAAAGTGAACCGATTTTTACAGCACGGGTGGTCAGCCTCGTACCAACCTATCAGTCAAGTAGTAGAGACATATTAACTTACACGTGTTCCTTTACATGAAATGTTAAGGAGCAAAAGTAACAAAGCTGTACACACAGTGCAACTTCTTACCGTCTTGTACTTGAACGGTTCGCACGTGGCGTGTGGACTGTGGGTACCTACTGAATTTCATGTTAACGGGACCGCCCTTTTTTATTTTTTTATTTCGATTTTTGGAACGGAAAACTATTTCTGAAATGATTTCTGGGATCGAAACCTAGCCCTCTGCATGCAACACAAGCATTTTACCAACTGAGCGAACGGACTTAAAATGTTGAAATATCTTTGCAACTTAGATGGAGATAGCTGACGTATGAAGGATCCTAAGTGGCCAAGCCCTGCCACACGGCAATCTACCTGCGTAACCTGGAGAAAGGTAATTAAATAGAAAATTCCTTAACTTATTAGGTTGGTATGCGGCTGACCACCCATGCTGTCGAAAATTCTCACTGTGCCAATGTCACCCTTCAGGGAAAGTAGGCAAGAGTTGCAGGGTGTATCTTCATTGAGATTTGGGTTATTGTAAGTCCACATGCGACATGTTTAAGCGCAAATTTATACGTGTCTGCTTGTGAGAATGCATGTAATGTGAATCTCCAATGTTACATTAAAAAAAATATAGATTTGTGAAGAGAAATGCAATTCACCAACCTATTTGCCTGACATGTCCATGATAGCCCCTGCTCCCGGTTACGTTCATTGGCTTCAAGGGTAACGCAGCTCGTTGTAACGCCATAAATCTGCTGTCGGGATCCTTGCTCAACACTCGCCAATAATCCTACCTGACCCCAAACTGGGGCCGAGTATAAAACGTCGCGTGAATACTCGGCCATCGCGTTAATATAAAATGAAGACTACAGGGAAGAAACAAGGAATGTCAGCAAAAATAATCTACTAATAATCTAGTGGCAAATTTGTAATGCAACAACAGTCACTATCACAGTTTATGGCGGTATTTCCGGTTCTTTGTGACAGGAAATAACCATGAGAAATACAGACTTTCAAATTTACAATTTTGATTTCCTCGAAATGTTCTTCAACTGGCATACCTTGATGTATCAGAAAGAAAACACAATATTTATACTGGCGTTCTTGCGTCTTCCATACATTATTCACGTCGATAAGTCCGGTCGATAGCTCAGTTGGTAGTGCTAGGGTTCAGAAATTGTTTCCAGTTTTGCTGTTTATTTCAAACCCAAAATCAGGATACCGGCATGGTTCACTCATAATTATTGAGAATCAGCCCCGTTGGAAGCTGAGAAACGAAGTATAAGCGATTGACGTAAGGCCGCTCTTCTTTCCTATGACAATCAATAGAATCCACGAGCCACATACGACCGCTTCGGGAACATTGCGGCAAGAAGTTGCACTGTCTGCGTAGCTGCAAACCAATGTTAGGATTGAGACGAATTAAGTCAAAAGAGACCTCGATGAAGTAGTTTTTAGTGTCTAGAACTGTATTTACACAGCAATAAAAATGAAAAAAAAGCTATCCAGTACCCCTAGTACGAGTTTTTTCACAATACTATAGGTATCTACTGGTGGAAACGATGAATAGGTCACAGGAACAGTGTCGCGTTGAGATAATGAGCCGGTACACGAGGAGCAAATTTAAGCCGCGTCTCCGAGAGTGAACAATGCTCCAGAGCAGTGAACACAGCTAAACCTGTGGTCCGCGAATATATGTATGGGGGTCCGCACTCACATCTCTGCACCATCTAACAATAATAAATAAATGCCACCAAAAGTCTCGTACAAGCAATTCTCATTCAGCATCGTTGGTGAATGTAAAGAAAGGTTATAAGGAAATATCAGAAGAAGCACTGAAAAATTTACTGCTTTTCTCAACCACATACCTCTGTGAAAAGGCATTCTCTGCTCCTGTTTATACTAAAAACAAATACAGAAACAGATTACAAAAACCAAACATCACTAATTTAATATTTTTTAGTGTTTTTTTTTTTTTTTTTTTGTGCACAACAGGTTTCCCTTATTACAGTGCACCCTCACACAGTCATTAACAAGCTGGGAGGAACTCTTTAACTAGATCTTTGAATGATTCTAAGTTAATGTAAAAAATGTCTATGTCAGCGGAATTAATCAGAGTAACACTCCGAGTTAAGGCATGTTGTGCCATGACGTCGGTACGGGACAGCGGTACATGAAAAAGTTCATGCCGTCTTCCCCGGCCGTAGCCATCTGGCACATAAAGCTCAAAACTCTCTAACAGGGTGGGGCTGTCAATTAAGCCGTTAATGATCTTGTAACAAAGCACCATAAGAGAACCGTTGCGCCGAGATTCCAGGCTCCTGGAGCTGGTTTTCTCAAGTAATTCCTCATGGTGCATAAACTTGGGATAATTCCCATGTATTCTCATGAGGAGGTACCTCAAAAACTTTTTTTGAATTTGCTCCAAAAGATCTACATACTTCCGCTGATACGGGGCCCAAACCTCGACAGCGTACTCTAATTTAGAACGTACAATACAGTTGAAGACATCCACCATAGCTCTCGGTGACTCAAAATTATTGCTAATTCTGATCACAAAGCCCAATAACTGGTAGCATTTGGTCGTCAACTGCGTTATCTGTTAACACAGTGAAAGTCCATTTTTATAAATATTTAAAAATATAAATGGTAAAACATTGTTTTAATTCACTTTATTTTTAAATTAAGTGAATTAAAACAATGTTTTACCATTTATATTTTTAAATATTTATAAATCACTAATTTAGTTTTAAAAAAGCAACACCAACCTTCACATTAATTAACCGTGTTGGTGGTGCCGTTGTGCGTTAATTCTTTATTATTAGCGTTTTTTTTTTGCATTTGTAGTAACTAAAATAAATGGCCCAAAATTCATTGCTGTTTTTTTTTTACTAAGGGGGTCCACATGCTCAAACCCTCCTCGTACCCGTCCTGTATGTATGTGTCAGAAGGACCCACAGCACATGGACGCTCATGCAAAGCTATTTATTTTCTCAAGTGGCGAAAGGCCTTCCCGTGAAGTGAAAGCAACGGCACGACAAAACAAGAACCTCTAGGTCAGAGGCGTGCCCATGACTCTAAAAGTAAATGGTTCGATGTTACTGAAGCTAATAGCATACCTCGGGTGGCACTCCTTGTGGGATTGTTGCTAGATCACGAGTAGCGTGAATAATGATGCACATAATACGAAATAATAATAATTTAAATCTAAGGACAGGATTACTGTGAATCCACTGCGGATGCAGCTTGGCAAAATGAAGCGCAAAATCGCTCAAAAGCGGAGAAATTTGATTTTGTAGCAACAAAGTCTGCGTAACCGACTGGGCCAATGGCCGGCCGTAGGTACTGCAGCAAGGAGCGCAACCCGATCAGAGTGTCGCAATGGACAGTACCATAATATATGAGGCACGTCCTGGGAGCTGGCGCCGCAAGGGCACTCTACTGATAAGATGGATGGGTCCGTGAAAATTGTGCTTGATTTCCTAGGGGTCTGCGACTGAACAAGGTTAGGAAACGCTGCTCCAGAGTGGGATAATTTGCAACACCCGCCAGTTACGTCGTCTATGAGTCACTATACATCACGGCCAGTCTCCTGTATACGAGTTCATGTATAACACAACCAAGGCGTTTCACCAAAAGTGTATGGCAACTTAAACGCTCTATAGTGGAGCTGTTTCAGTTTAAATACATATTTTTTTATGGTGGAGTTTAACTTTTATCCCTGAAGCACAGGATACCTCACTTGGTGGGGTGATCCATTAAATTATGCTTCTACAGTGTCAAAAAAAACATGGTAACTTAAACGCTCTATCGTTGAGCTGTTTCAGTTTTCATAAATTATTTTTATGGTAGAGTTGAATGTGAAGTTTGTCTTAGGAGTACAGGATATCGCACTTGATGGTGTGATGAGTGATCTATTACACTTTACTCTTAAAATGGCGTGACCAAAGACGGAATCATCAAATAATTTGTAGGAAAACGGAAACATCTAGAATTTCTATCAAAATTTGGTGTCTACATCTACATAGTCAAAGCATTTGACGTCATAAAATTTGAAGTGGCCTTAAATCATGTTCCTTCTCTCTGACACCCTCGGTGGGATTCGAACCCGAGCTCTCGGCATGGAATGCAAGCACTTTACCAACTGAGCTATCGACCGGTAAATAAGAAAAAAATGTTTTGAAGTCACATGGCCGGGTTACTAGGCCAATGGCTTAGATATTAATAATTTGTGACCCTGGTTACATAAAGTTAGGAAGTTTGCCCGCCGAAAATGATCTAAATTGGTACATACTCGTAATTGCAACAAAAAAAAACGTTCACTCTGAGTGCATTTTGAGTTGGAGGAAGCAAGTAGTAATAATAATAAATAATACATATGTGAAGAGTTTTTAAGAATATGAAAGTGCATTATCTATCTGTGTCATTTGCAGAGGCCAATTGACCTAAAACAACTTGTGTATACATTTTTAATCAAGTATGATTTTATCTCTCAAGCTGTTGAAGGTTTGAAAATATAAATTAATAATCAAAATGAGTGCAATAATATTCCCCTGAGGAACACTTCTCACATAGTCTGTTTCAATCCTAGGATTAGTTTGCAGCGATGTTCATCCATGTTTGTCGTCAACCCGCCATATCCAAGGCAATTTACTATAAACAAAATTATGACGCCATACTAGGGAAAAGGAATGCAAATATTTTGTTATTAATTGCTAAAGATTCAGACAGAATTAATCGAAAATACTTCTACTCTATTATGAAGTGTTTTTTACTGTAAGAACTGTATTTACATTGCCAATGTGAGACAGAACCGATATGTTCACAGAATCCCAAGGTGTAGGCTGGTATGAGGCTGAATGGTTTACTTTGCCAATGTCACCCCTGTTTCAGAGAAGATCGGCAAGAGTTGCGGGGTTTATGTTCTTTTATATTGTAGGTTCACATGCGGCAAGTTAAAGCGCGAACTTAAACGTGTCTGCTTGTGGGAATACATTTGATATTAATCTTAAATGTAATATATCTTTTTAACTTAGATTATAGGTTATTATAGATCCTTTGTAGCGCTCTTGAAGTGGCAATGTTACGAAACGGCGCCAATGAAAAAAGTCAACCACTTCATCATCATCATTGTCATTCTGCATCCTTTTTTAAAAGCAGGAGTGACGTTGGCAAAAATGAACCAGTTTTAAACAGCATGGAGGTCATCCTCATATTGGTCAAAAATCACGCTTCTAAACGACTCTAAAGCAAAAATAATATTAGAATGATTTATTTGGTGAGCGCTGTTTTTGTGTGAGTCCTCAAGAGCCCTCTTGCGAGCTTGGTCGTCGCTGTAGAAAACGAAAATTCTCAAGCAAGATCCATTTAGACTGAATGAGAATCTATGGTGACCGGTATTTCGTGAAGTCAGATTGATGTTTTAACCCAGCGAATAGCAAATTTAAAAATGGATTCATTTTCCGTACACCGACGGGATTTGAACTCACTACCTTCCAATCACGAATCCAAAGTGTTAACCACTAGACTACGGACCGGTTTCAAAATATGATTGATTATACAATGACTAAAGAGTAGTGTAGTAGACATTTTGTTTACTTTGTTAAAGAAAACAAAAATAGCGCCAATCAAACTTTCTCGATCATTTCACCTTACAAAAACGTACGTCAATTTCTTTGAAGACGGCAATAAAAAAGTTACAGCAAGGCGCCTATTTCTTTCGCCAGGTTTTAAGCAGACATTTCGCAACGTACCTACATAGATACTTGTTTGCTATGGACAGCTAATCGAAAACTTCAACCATCAATTATGCATCTTGCAATGGGCACAGCTCTGAATGCTAAACAGATTTCATAGAACTCTTGATAAAAAAAAAACACGTGATTTGAAAATTGCAACACTCCTCGCACCTGTATTTTGCAGACGTTAGAAATTTGCACTCTTATATTATTTTCTATGAGCAGGCATCGATGGCGATGGCATATTAGGCGATGTATCTACCCTGTGATGAGATGGTTTGAATTTGTAGAAAGAATGGATGGCAAGAGTTGCAGGGCTTATGTTCATTTGAGATTGGGGTTTTTATATTGTAGGTCCACATGCAGCATGTGTAAGCGCGAAATTATGCATGTCTGCTTGTGGGAATGCATTTAATATGAATCTCAAATGATACATATCTTTGCAGCTTAGATTTAGATTTAGATTTAGATGGATGATGAAAGACTGACTGAATACCTACAAAGAGAAGAAATGTGTAAGGCAAAAGGGAAAAAGCTTGATTAGATTTGTGAAATTATGAAAGAATGGGATGTACAGAAGGAAATGTACGAAAAAGGTGATGGAGATGAATGAATAGAAAAAGGTACGCAAGTAATGAACTATCCAGGGATTGTGGCATAGATTATAAAAAAAAATCGGCGATGAAGAATTTATTGTGGAATCTTTATACCAAAACGTCGATATGGGAATTCTCAGCGTGCTCGTCCTCGGGCGTTTGTCCCCTCGATCATCCTTTCAATTATATGGTATGAAAGTTACTAAACGAAGCGATATCAAATTGGCCAATAGACTAGGTACAATTACCATAGACAGTAAAATTGTGATGGGTTGCTAGGGAAAAACCAAACCAATATTCCGTTTTTGTTTGCTAAGGGCCCTAGCCACGTGTGTTTGACGTGTGACGTTTACTCGCTGAGAAAAAGATCCTCAAATTTGTGTTGAGTCCATTATCATGAATGTTGTACGAGCAACATCCATGAGATTGATTCCAACTGCAGCTGTTTTATCCCTCTGATTTTTTACTTTATTTCTTTTGTCATTTTATCTAGTTTGAAACACAGCAGGCATTGGTTGCCATGCTGGGATATGGTGATGATATTATGTCCTTCAAGCGACTGTCGGCCAATTAGTGGAAATTAGTTCACCTTAACTGCACGATAATTGGCGATACGATGTAAATTGCCTGTAATGAAAATGAGTGGTGCAGACTTGAATTTCAAAGAACTCGTCTCGCTCCGAATGAATTCATGTTTTGACAAACAATAACGTCAACAAAACATAAAAACTGTGTATGTAAATATAAAGTATAAAATAATGTGTATGTGTAACATATATTGTATACAGAAATCATGCAATCCTAAAAAATGATGTAACATTTTTAAGATCGGTTAGCGGTTAATCGGTTAAACGGTTAATCGGTTAAGCGCCTATCGGAAAAAGAGGTAAGGGATGACCGGGAAAAGTATGGAGCGATTAGATTGAGATTGTTAAAGAATGGGAATTTTTCATGGAAGAAAATACATTAAAAAGGTAATGGATACGAATGAATTGAAAGAGGATAGGAAGAAATGGAGGCAGCTCTGCAGAGGCTCTGACCACCCCTAGAGGAATGGCGACAGAGTTACAGTCACAGGTTAAATAATCTACAGTCAACATTAAATAGACATAATAAAAATAATGTCACTCAGTTCAATGTCACTGTTCCTTGACTTATAGGTTGGTATGAGGCTGACCACCCACACTGTAAAAATGGTTCACTTTGCCAATGTCACCCCTATTTCAGGGAATGTCGGCAAGAGTTGCAGGGCTTATGTTCATTTGAGTTTGGATTTTATTTGTAAGTACACAATCAGCATTTGTAAGCGCGAACTACACGTGTTTGTTTGTGGGCATACATCTGAGAGCTTTGAATGAATATATCCTTGCAACTTAGATTATAGATTATAGTTGCTGTAAGGTTGGATGGACCTTTTGTGGCCGGTCTTTGGTAAAGGCAGTCGAATTTGTCAACCTAGCGAAGAGCATATTGTTATTCAGATTCTTCCCCGTCTTGTTTTAGTCCTGATGGTCAGTTGTTCCATGATCTTCTTCTAATGTGAAAGTGACACTCGTCTATCATTTATTTTTTATGGGGTCTTCGCTCTTCCGGGAGGAAGTCTGTCAGATTGTTTTCGTGTACAAATCAGGAACTCTTCATCTTTTATAGATGCACACGACATCGATGCTGATGAATCAGTTAACTTTTTTATGGGCACCATTTCGTGACTTTGTTTTTATTCAAGGGATTTGATGAACATACCGGCCTTGAGAAGTCTCGTAAAGGGACGTTATCGGCAATTTCTTGAAACGCAGGTGGCATTCGGTTCCATGCCCTTGAAGCCGCCATTGCAAAAGCACGCTCACCAAACACTGTCGCAGACTTGTGCAATTCAAAACAGTTTGCTTGATGAGTTTTGCTAGATACAGTGGTGTCATCTCATAGAGTAGGTACCACATGTGTCATTGAGCAAAATGTATTGTTATGATTTATCTCGGGTTCACTCTTATTAAAATTGCAGTTGGATTTATTTCACAGTATTTATTTTTTAATAAGTTGATTACGTAATATGGTTCACTCTGTTACTTCTCTTTTGTCGGTTTCACGGCTTGGGCGTTAATGGATCACTGCAGTTTCACAGGACCGCAGCCCATATTTAATGTGACCAAGGCCTATTCTCGCGTGTTCCTGACCAGACGATATCCTCTAGAATGGATATTTCCAGAGTACCAGAAGTACCAACAGTTCAAAGCCTCAAACACTCACGCCTACACACACACATAGACAGAAAGTTAACATGCCTAGGCACACCATCACAAAAACACGCAGGCATGAACCTATACATTCGTAACAGTATACTCAATAAGCTGTGGAACGGTAACCAATATCTTTACATCATCCACACTTAGACGCGTACAAGTTAATATATTTTAATTATTTTTTCGATAGAGTATTGTCAACAGTAGTATTCATTAACACCATTAGAAAATATGTTTTCCACAGCATTAACTTGAAGTAGAAACGTCCACACATCTGAATACTTAGCACGTCTTCTCTGCTATATGCAAACAAGTTCGCGGTGCGCAGAGGCCTTGTATTGATTTTGCAAATTTATTGTTACAAGGAATTAGCGATTTTATTGCACTTCAGCGGAAAAAAAACGTTTTCCAAATAAGACAACAAATGAAGAAAAATCAAGTCATCCTACAGAAGGAGGTACGCATTCTTCGATGGCGCTGCTGCCCAATTCGAGCCTTGGAATTTAATACTTGACTTACTAAGCCTTGAAGGTTCAGGGCCTCCGCGCCACAATCCTCCAGGACTCTCTGTCTTGTGCTGCTTCCCTCCATGGTCCCCTCACTCCCAGAACTTCGGCGTCGGCTTCAACATTGTTTGCCCACCGCATCCTGGTTCTTGACCATCAGTTCCACCAGTTCCTTGACTTATAGGTTGGTATGCGGCTGACCACCCATGCTGTAAAAATGGTTCACTTTGCCAATGTCACCCCTGTCTCAGGGAAGGACGGCAAGAGTTGCAGGGTGTATGTACATTTGAGATTTGATTTTTATGTTGTAGGTTCACATGAGGCATGTGCAAGCGCGAACTTGTACGTGTCTGGTTGTGAGAATGCATGTAATGTGAATCTCCAATGTAACATATCTTTGCAACTTAGATTAGATTAGATTAGATCCTGGGACGTCCGAGTGGTCTAACACCTGAGGGGGCACCATTGACGACAGTTCTGATGATCCTGGAGTCCTCTGCACGTGCTACATGTCCGTTGGAATTTAATGTGAATCTTAAATGTAACATATCTTTGCCACTTAGATTATAGAATGTGTAATTTAATTTATTCATAGATAGTTAACGTTCTTAGAATGCAATGGTAGAAACTCCGCATAATTTCAAGTCTGTGTGTTCGAACTCATACCTCCTACATGTCAAACCATGATGTATGGACCGGTCTTGGGCAGATTTCGCCTTATCATCAACAACTCTATGTTGTCGTCATTTAGCACCAAAAATGTATATGGAAACGTAAACGTTCACCACATGCGCTGCTTTAGCTTTGTTAAATATTTTTGTAAACCCCACATTTGAGTATAAAATGTGATCTTTTATACACGGTATATCTGCAGGTCACCGCTCTCGTTATTTTACGATTTCGCATTGATAGATCGCTATCGAACTGTGACAAACGATAAAAAAAATGTTTTAACTTTCGAAATACCTAGATTTCTAAAATAGTACACCTGCAAGGATGACCTCTGGTGAATCGAAGTAATATACTTATGTTGAGTAGTTACACTACGAAATTTTAAAGGTTCAACAAGTCTTAACCGCCTATATGGAGGCCGATTTTTGATAAAAGATGTATCCCTTGACTATTTTATTGCACAATTTTTATCTAACACATTTAGGTAATTATCCGATCAGCTGTTCTCGTGCGGCCAACTTGGATCGCTTAGTTATCACATGATAGGAAATGTCGATTTGTCAAGTTTTTCGCTATTCTGCTAAATGTCTTCTTTTTTTTAAAGAAATCGTGAACTCCCTAGATTTCAGAGACTCTAGGGGTCTATGACACTTGTTTTAGTGCCGCAGATGTGTTGTTTACGAGCTTGGTCGTCGCTACAATGCGCCAATACTCAAGCAAGACCCAGTTACTGTAAAGCTGGATGGATCTTTGGTGACCGGTCTTTAATAAAGGTTTATGAGTTTTTCAAACCCAGCGAAGAGCTTATTTGAAAATATAAATGGTATATTTTTGGTGCTCCGCCGGGATTCGAACCCTCAACCTTCCATTTACAAGACCGAAGTTTCACTACTAGACTATAGACCGGTCATTTTTTTAAATTATTAACTACCCATTTCATTGAGCTTAGTTCAACTTCTCAATCTGACATTATTCTTACTATTAAAATAGTAGGACTGGAGCAAACAGATTTCGAGTGACATGTCTCTGTTTTTTTCAGCCGTTCTGGCACATTTTCCCCAAGGTGGTTAGGCTTCTCACACACGTTTACCAATCTTTCTCAGTTTGGCCTCTATAGTACCAACTATTCATTTCATCACATTTAGTTTAACTCCTGAATCATATGTTTGTTGTACTATTCCAGCTAGCATATTTCGTGCGACTTGTCGGAGTTTTTTTTCAGTTGTTCTGGCACATTTTCCCCAAGGTTAGTGGACCCATAAAGCATGAGGAGACGTCCCACCTACATGTCTAGGTGTGTGTGTGACGGTATATGCCGGTTAGTGCGACAGCAACTCCGGTTAGTTATTTATACCAGGATGTCGCGTAAAAATAAATTGGCTCATATATAAAAACGTAGGCATGGCGGTGGAATGGTCACTCGGGAATTGTGTCACTCTGCGCGCTTTACTGGATCACCACTTGAGATATGGAGCGTGTGTCTAGTGCGCATGCTCACATACTCTTCTTCTGTTCCAATCCTAGGAATGTTCATCCATATTTTCTGGCAGTTTGAGGAATGAGGTTATTTTTTGAAGAGGAGATTACTTGACTTATAGGTTGGTCTGCGGCTGACCACCCATGCTGTAAAAATGGTTCACTTTGACAATGTCACCCCTGTTTCAGGGAAGGACGGCAAGAGTTGCAGGGTGTATGTCTATTTGAGATTTGGGTTATTGTAAGTCCACATGCGGCATGTTTTAGCGCAATTATTTATACACATCCTTACGTATACAACTTAGATTAGATTAGATCATTTCTAGCCTCCTTCCTCCCATCGTCAATTTTCATTTCATGGATTTTTATCTGCAGTCTTTTGCGGTCCCCAACTTAATACAAAATAAATCACGTGTCCCGCAATATCATACGATTTTTACTGCCTACTTTATAGGATCATTATACCCCTTGAAGGTGTTATTCATCTCGAAAGATCCCGGCCTATTTGTCACGGCTATAAACCGTTATAAAAGATCATTTGAAGTCCTAGGAGAGCCCAATTCGGAAATTACAATTATCTGAACTGACGAAAACGACCGGAAAGATGTTCGCTTACACAATTTGTACAGTTTGGTGCGACTACTTGTTCGGTCCATGTGAAGAAACGGCCGCATGTATTACGGCAATCATCTTCATGTGTAAATGATGGAATCATTGCCCTCTTCCTTAATGTAATACATTCCGTCACTTATAGGTTGGTATGAGGCTGGCCACCCATACTGTAAAAATGGTTCAATTTGCCAATGTCACCCCTGTGTCAGGGAAGGTCGGCAAAAGTTGTGGGGCTTATGTTCATTTGAGGTTTGGATTTTATTTGTAAGTACACATTCAGCATTTGTAAGCTCGAACTACACGTGTTGGTTTGTGGGCATACATCTGAGAGCTTTAAATGAATATATCCTTGCAACTTAGATTGTAGATTATTATTTATTATAGACCCCTGTTTCAGAGAAAGTCGTCAAGAGTTGCAGGGTGTATGTTAATTTAAGATTGGGTTTTTATGCTGAGGGTCCACATGCGGCACATGTGAGCGCGAACTTATACGTGTCTGCTTGTGAGATTGCATTTAATATGAATCTTAAATGTAATATATCTGTGTAACTTAGATCAGATTAGATTTACATTAGTCAATTGCTCCTTCTCCTAACGCTGCTCCTGTCACTGCAGAAAATAATGATCGAAGCAACGTAGACGTCAAAGAACAATCGCCACCTTTCCTTTTAATTCCACCAAAAATCTGGATCACTGGGTAGTACGTGTAGCATGAGCAGTGGGATGAGCGTGTTTACATTCTGCCCTACTCAGAACTTACTGTCCTGCTCATTGCCAGTCTGAGCGTACACCCAACATTACATTGGGTATGACAATAGATAATTTGATCGTTCACAAGACAATGAATACAATAGTGGTATTTGAATTTGTCGGTGGTGATTTTTCCTGAAATCAAGACAATTCAATGATTCTCTTTGCTTTTCCAGTAGTTAAGCTTTTCCAGTAGTTTTGCTTTTCCAGTAGTTTTGCTTTTCCAGCAGTTTTGGACCCGGCTTGACACTGTTTATGTTAGTTCAAAGATCAAGAGTCTGACTTTTGAAATTTTTAAATTGGCCACAGTCCCATTCGTAGGAAAAACATGCATGTGTCTTGTGGGCAGGTACTTTTTTTATACAGGTCTACATTTTCTTGATCGGTCTTCGTTTGTTATAAGACTGACTACCCTTGACATAGAGTTGGGTATGAGGCTGACCACCCATGCTGTAAAAATGGTTCACTTTCCCGAAGCCCCCCGTGTTTCAAGGAAAGTCTGGATTCAAGGAGTTTTGGATTTTAATTTGTAAGTACACATGCCGCATTTGTAAGTGCGAACTTACACGTGTCTGTTTGTGAGCATCATTTAGTATGAATCTTAAATGTTAATATATCTTTGCAGCAACTTAGATTATAGATTATATAGACCCATACTGTGAAAAATCAATTCCATCCCTGTTTCAGGGAAAGGCACTTCTTTTAGGTTTTCAGTGTCTTGGGTGACTCGTCCCCCTGGATGGAAAATTTTGAAAATTGGACACCGTAGTTTTGAGATCCCTGCCTTACAATATAGCTTATTTGGCTTTAAACTGATAAAAAAACTACCCACACGATTGACATAAGTGCGTCCTTTACATTCAGTATAAAGTCACTATGCTGAAGTTGAAAATACCGGGCCTTAGTGTATCTTGTCCCATACTGTGATATCTACCAGCATCGGCAGTCGGTCATGACGTCACATGTCGCGTTGACGCAAATAGGTGTCCCGCAGATATAGGTCCGCGGGGCTGTGGGGTAGTGTGCGGGGGGAAGGGGGGGGGGCTCACTATTCAATGCACTTCACAATAATTAGGTACACTCGTATGCACTCCGATTGGCCTGCTGCACCTGCTGATGCACTTATTGTGAGCTAATTCAAAACATTAATAATTTAATTTCAAATTAATTCAGTAAAAAAACTAAGCTTTTCCTTCGCGAGTTGAGTTTTAATATCTCGAGCGCTTCCGGCGTGTTAACACACCATTTTCAAGAGAACAACTAACAAAAACATAATATCTAAAAACTACAATAGTGTATTCGAGGAAAGTCGTAGTGGGCGTCTGTAAAACCCCGCTTCATTTTTGCCAATACCACCCCAATTTCGGGGAAAGGCGGCAGGAGTTGCAAAGCTGTCGGGTTTGGTTTATTTTGTATGTACACATGCAGCATGTATAAGCGCGAACTTACATGTTTCTGCTTTTGGGCATGCATTAAATATGAGCCTTAAATGGCGGTACGCAGTGGCATACTTTTACCCACCTTGATGTATGGAAGCGAGGCCTGGACGGTGAATGAAAGTGAAATTAGTAAAGTCCATACTGTTGAAATGGACTTTCTAAGAAGTATGATTGGGAAAGAACGGAGTGACAGGGTGAGGAATGATTTTGTAAGAGAAGAATGTGGTGCATGAGAAAGTGTGACAGTGAAGATTAAAAGAAGTTTGTTAAGATGGTTTGGGCATATGGAGAGAATGAATGAGGAAAGACTGACGAAGAAAGTATATGTTGGTAGAATAGATGGATGTCGTGGTAGAGGAAGACCGAGAAAGGTATGGATGGACCAAATATCCGAAATTGCGAATGAATGGAATATCCAGAGTCATTATAAAAGAAGAGCTTGTATGAAGAAGGTTATGACTCTGGAGGAAATGAAAGAAGTATGTAAGGAAGAAAGAAATGGCGGTTGATCTGTGATGTTGGCGGCTGGGGTTTGTTAAAGTAAAATTGGTTTTGTGATTTAGTTTTTTATGTCAATGTATATATTGTTATTTATTGATTTTAAAAATGTAATTTGTCATGTATGTTCCTTGACTTATAGGTTGTTATGCGGCTGACCACCCATACTGTAAAAAATTGGTTCACTTTGCCAATGTCACCCCTGTTTCAGGGAAGGACGGCAAGAGTTGCAAGGCTTATGTTCATTTGAGATTGGGTTTTTATATTGTAGGTCCACATGCGGCATGTGTTAGCGCGAAATTATACATATCTGCTTGTGGGAATGCATTTAATATAAATCTTAAATGATATATATCTTTGCAGCTTAGATTATTATTATTAGATTAAATGTCAATACATCTTTACAACTTGTATTGTATTGAATTTATAAAGAACATAGATTCTTGTTGGAGAGCTTAGAAAACCTTTATTGGCACTTTTTTTTTTCACTCTATTAATAACTTCATTTTAATTACTAAATACCAACGTTTTCGATCTCTCGATCATCTTCAGGTAAGAAGTCAATTAGTAGAATATTCAAAATTAATACACAAACCATACAAAATATTATATTTTCTTCATTCATGACAGTGTCAATGATACAACAATGTTGATAACTATTTATCATTATTAATTTTATCCGCACTAAAACTATGTGTCACGATGATTGGATAGACCCCGTATAGTTTACAGTTGTCAACATGAACCCTACACAACACATGCGAGAGTGCATTATGCAGGAGGTACCCAATCACCATTAGCGCTACTGGGTCACGCCAGGATCGACCAACCTACTTCTTCTTCTTATACTTATTCATATAATAAAACAGCGTGCATCCTAACCTATAATCCATGCATATGAAACTCCATCAAGCAACTCATCAGTGTTTTATGTTTGTTATTTGTTCCCGCCCATTTTAAGTTTTTCATGAAACATAAACAAAAGGCAAACAGATCGCAAGGATGGCGGAAATATTCTACTGAAGGTATACAAAATAAATATGTATTTTACTGTATATATTATTATGTATTTATCTTTCTATGTATGTATTATTTTCAGGTACATTTGATAACTAGTATCTAAGTTGTGGGAATAAATATCTTTTAAATCTGTTACTTAAGCACTATTTTAATCAAGTATCTTTATAATTAATACCAATTAAAGAATTCATACTTAAGTTGTTAGATTTTGAAAAATGTGTAAATTTAAACAAATTTCTTATGCACACTAAGGGCCTGTTGCACCAACCTCCAATCAATATTTAATTGACAAATCAAATTTGATTGCTTCATTCTGGTAAGGCCCTCAGTTAAATATTTATCGGAAGTGGGTAAAAATATGATGGAAGTTGAACAGGAAATATAATGTACATCAGCTGATTTACGTGTATGCAACCAAATGCTTGATTTGAAAGGTTGAAATCACACCTAATTTTGATTTTTGTCTGATTGGAGCTTGGTGCAACAGGCCCTAACTTATTATAAACCTAAGTATAAAATATTGCGTGAATTCCCTTCAATCGTGCGTTTAGAAATAATGTACGAAAACTAAATCACTCACAAGGGGTGCTGTTGTATCTTCCATACATTTTTCTAGTCACGCATTTAAGCGGAGTTTACTCAATGTTTTATTCTCGACAGACTCTATATAATATACACTTAACGTGGTAAAAATCGGAACTAGCCTCGCCATCTTGTAAAACATCACATTTGATAGTTCAATATGATATCAGCTGCATTGCTAAAATTTAAGAAGTATTTTGTGGAAGGAAATAAATTTAATATCCATTGATTTTAGTAGTTAAAAGACTGCATAGTCATAACAGCGCCCTCCCTTAGCTGTCATCTATATTCACTTTAATACCCACAGATAATATTTGACCTTGAGCATGATAAGCAGTACTAATGTTTGTGTGTTTGTTTGTTTGTTTGAGCAGTCAAGGCGGAAGGCACCGACGAAGAAACAGCGCAAAGACAATGACCTCGATGACCTCAAGCAGGAGTTGGACATAGATTTTCACAAAGTATCTGCAGAAGAATTGTACCAAAGATTCCAGACACATCCTGAAAATGTAAGTCCCAGTCTTTTACCCTCTTTCCACATGGTTCCGGATCTGGTCACAAAATGTATGGCATCACTGGACAAACCACGCTGGGTTGTGTGAAAGCTTACAAACATTATGACCGGTCCGTAGTCTAGTGGTTAGCGTTTCGGACTCGTAAATAGAAGGTCTTGGGTTTGAATCCCGGCGGAGCACAACAAATATATAATTTATATTTTCAAATATGCTCTATGCTGGATTTGAAAAAAATAATATACCTTTGCCAAAGGTCCATCTAACCTTACAGCAACTGGGTTTTGCTTGAGAATTGGCGCTTTCTATAGCGACGACAAGGCTCTTGAGATGGGATTCACACAAAAACAGCGCTCACCAAATAAATCATTCCAATATTATTATTATCGCATACACTGCACTTCTTATAACCTGGCATCCAACCAGACTGTGTGAAAAGGCACTATAAATTTGACTAAGCTACACATATTGTGTACCTTCTTACTGCATTCTCCCTGAAGGGGTCGCATGTGGCGAGTGAACCTGTTCATTTTTACAGGTAAGGGGACCAGCCTTACACCAACCATTTCAGTTGAAGTGGGGGTTTCCCAGCTCCCGAGGGGGTTGTTACTCATTTTTTGTGAAGGCTGAGTAAACCATGCCGGTATTTTATTTTGGGTATTGAAATAAACACCAAAACGGGAAATCATTTCTGACACCCTCGATGGGATTCGAACCCGAGCTCTCGGCATGGAATGTAAGCACTTTACCAACTGAGCCATAGACCGGACTATGACTTATGAAAAATAATAAGTTTATAATAAAAAATAAATCATGATGATTTATTAGGTGAGCGCTGTTTTTTTTGTGGAAAAACTGTTTTCAAGAAATTGAATTAATTTAGTAGTTTAAGTTTTTTCACATTGTCAACTCTTTTCATTACTGTCTCTCTTTTACTAAGAGTTTAAGAAACAAAAACGCCAGGTTTAGGGTATATTAAACTTTTAAGAGAGCATGTCATATGGCCTTGTTAGTGATTTACGGATTCCTCATTTTGCAAATCATGTCTCTCGATATGAATACTGTGGTAGCTGATAGCGCCCCACAAATGTGTGTCAATACCAACTGGATTTTTAAACACTAAGGTCAGTGTCACAATTTATAAACACTGCTATATGATTAGTCTAGTATCAAACGCAAACCAACGCTATTTGAACTAGGGAGAAATTTATGTTTTGATTTAATATGCTAGGAAAAGGGATTCTATTTTCAAATATTATGACTGAATACATCGTCCCCCCAGTGTCTGTTTGGCTTATCTACCATTTGATTCAAAGATGACCATTCAATGAAATTGTCTTGAGAATCACATTCTACACAATCTGAGCTAAGAAAAAAACGTAAAACACAATAATGTGATAGTTGTTTAAAATATTTTTTAAATCAATTTCCAGTTTTCATAAGAGACATTGGTCCAGTAGCTACACAAAACATTGCTTGTGTGAAATTACCTCTGATGGACATAAGAAAAACAAGCACGAAGGGGTAGAAATTTAGGAGAAACAAAGATTACATTTTGGAGTGTAAGTACATTGGTAAAAATATAAAACTTGATCCGGTCGATAGCTTAGTTGGCAGAATGCTTGCTTCTATGGCAGAGGGCTAGGGTTCAATCATCACCAAGTCAGAAATGATTTTCCGTTTCAGTGTTTATTCAAAATACCGGCAAGGTTTACTCAGCCTTCACAAGAAATGAGGACCAGCTCCCTTGAAAGCTGGGAAAACCCTCACTTTAAGTGAAGTGGTTGGCGTAATGTGAGCTCCTCATCTGTGAAAATAATTACATATAGCACTCATACACCACATTTTTGTGGGTCAACTCGGTAAGAAGTCGCACGATATGTGAAATTGAGTTTGTTTTTTTATTCTAAACTAGGATTGTTAGTGCTTATTCTCAACTTTCAAGCTTCAGGTCATCACGAATATCTCAAGGTCATCCGTTTACTTTGCATTAATATCTGCATGCTTTGTGTCTTCCAGGGCCTCAGCCACGCCAAGGCCAAGGAGAACCTGGAGAGGGACGGCCCCAACGCCCTCACGCCCCCCAAGCAGACGCCCGAGTGGGTGAAGTTCTGCAAGAACCTCTTCGGAGGCTTCGCCCTGCTGCTGTGGATCGGCGCCATCCTCTGCTTCATTGCATATGGAATACAGGTACGCAAACATCTTCAATAGTCTAAAACTAAATACAGTGACACCTTGAGATACGAGTTTAATTTGTTCCCTAACCTTGCTCGTATCTCAAAGCAATTTTCCCCATTGAAATTAATTGAAATGCCATTAATCCGTTTCAGCCCCAAAAATGCTACCCCCAATTGTTTTTGTTACGGGTTTTTGAATTAGAAAAATGTGTTTATAAATGACAAATATTGTATAAAAACCATAAAAAAAGGGAATGTAAAAAAAACTTTTTTATAAGCCTTTGGCTGTTAGCTGCGTAGTGTTGTGTTGTGTGTTGCGTTGGCTTTGTTTTGAGACACGGAAATGAAGTGGCGATTGATATTGTTTTGAATAGGACAAGGTTAAATTGGGCTGGGAACACGTTCCATAAGCGGACAGTTTCCCAAAGGAATTAGTTGTGAAAACACTAGTTCTCATAGTTTTGATATCGACTGCAAAGGGATGAATTTGAGCCGTTCTACGAGTTGCCCTCGTTGTGTAGAGGGGAGGGGGTATAAGTGAGAATATTTCATCACAACAGACACAGTTCAGGATTCTGGTGGTCGCTGGCCACAATATCAATTCATCCATCTTGAATTTATTGAATGTTGGGAATTCTGTCTTGATGCTTTCAAGTGTTCTAGAATCTTCGTTGGTACTTTGAGGTTAGAGCAATTGCTGACAAAGACAGTTCCTGATGATGCAGCGCTTTTATTTCAATAAGGTACAAGTGTACAACTATAGTCTTGGTCTAATATTCGTCAAGAAAAGAACAAAATTACAACTAGAATTTAGCTTAAATACTATCCAAAAGTCAACCGACATAAGATAATATGTGACAATACAAAATCAATGTTGAAGTCTACAAAAATGTTGTGGTTGACAAATTCAAATTCTCTAACTAAATAATTATTTTACCTAACATATCTACATATTTGTTCCAACATTATTTTTTCTATTCTAAAATCCCAAACAGACACCATGGCTACTAACCATTCATGTATTGTTTCCAGGCGAGTACGGTAGAAGAACCCGCCGACGACAACTTGTACCTGGGTATTGTGCTGGCGGCTGTGGTGATCGTGACCGGCATCTTCTCCTACTACCAGGAGAGCAAGAGCTCCAAGATCATGGAGTCCTTCAAGAACATGGTGCCCCAGTTCGCCACCGTGCTGCGCGAGGGAGAGAAGCTCACCCTGCGCGCTGAGGACCTCGTCATGGGAGACGTTGTAGAGGTACGGTAACCCAAACAGTTCTCATAAAAACAAACAATAACAGTGCCACTTTAAACAAAAATTTGGAATCATTATGGCTTTTTTTACTTTAGATGTTTTTATTTAAGTCAAAGAGGAAAGTGTGGAAGGGGTCGACCGAGGAAGGAATGAATAGACCAAATAGCTGAAATTGCAAAAGAACAGAACCTGCAAAGTGAGAATAAGAGAAGAGAATGTATGAGGAAGTGATGAATGTTGAAGGGATGAAAGAGATATTCAAAGACAGAAAAAAGTGGAGACGCATCTGTGAAGGTACTGGCAGGATACGCGCTTGCACATGCCGCATGCGAACCTACGACATAAAAACCCAAATCTCAAATGAGCATACACCCTGCAACTCTTGCCGACCTTCCCTGAAACAGGGGTGACACTGGCAAAGTGAACCTTTTTCTACAGCATGGGAAGTCAGGCTCATACCAACCTATAAGTTAAGGAACTATCTGATAGCATATGAATCTTTTAGTCAACATTCCTTTTACCAAGGGCGATTTAAAAGAACTGCATTTTATATTTCCTATTAATATTATTCCAGGTTAAGTTTGGAGACCGCATTCCCGCTGACATCCGCATCATTGAGTCTCGCGGCTTCAAGGTGGACAACTCCAGCTTGACGGGAGAGTCTGAGCCCCAGTCCCGAGGCCCCGACTTCACCAACGAGAACCCCCTGGAGACCAAGAACCTGGCCTTCTTCTCCACCAACGCTGTGGAGGGAACTGCCAAGGGAATCGTCATCTCATGCGGAGATCACACCGTAAGGATGACATTGTTACCTCAATGATATGTCTTGAAAACATTTAAGACTCACCTCTTCACACATTCGTATGAACAAGCGCCTTTGGGATGATCTAGTACAGGGGTTGGCAACCTGGGGCTCGCGAGCCACATGCGGCTCTTTGGATGTGAAGCTGCGGCTCTTTAATTCCATACGCAAATATTCTTTATTCATCAAAAAAATTAGGCACCGATTTTATCTCTCGGTCACTTTTACTCGCTTTTCACCCCTTCGTCGACACAACTATTTATTGTCAGCAAGAAAAAAATTGTTGCTCTTGACAAGGGGCCGTCCATAAATTACGTCATCGATTTTTGCTGATTTTCGACCCCCCCCCCTCCCTTACAATCATCCTATAGTCATTATCTAATGACCCCCCCCCCCCCCTCTTGCTGTAATAATGGATGAGCTTAATAATTAATAATGTTATATTACTTACATAATATTTTGTATATTTTGTAGAAATTGGTATTTACAAGAACGACGTCACTTTTGGTACTCATACATCATTTGCCATCATCCGTAGACCAGACTCCTCCCCCCTTAATGCGAATGGCGCAATATATGGACAGCCCCCAAGCTGAAATTTTGTACATTGTAATTTTTGGCTCTTTCGACTCAAAAGTTTGCCGGCCCCTGATCTAGTATCATGAAAAAGCGCTATACGAATTCCGAATGTTATTTTTTTAATTAAAAGATTATTTATTTATGCTACTGCCCAGTGATGAGAGCTATTGTAACATGTGTACTAGTTTGTGCCATAAGGCGGAGCCAAATGCTGCAATCAACAGAAAGAGTGTTACAATGGCTAATTACGTGCTTTGGCATACCATACTTTTTCTACAACAGTGAAATTAATGAAAGAAAATTATAAAGCACTAATATTGAACTTCATTAGAAACTGTTATAATCTTCTTTATGAAAGAAAATTTAGAATGACATGCGAATAGTGGGTGTCATCTACCATGTATGGACAATGTTAAAGATCTAAATTGTGCAGGCTCATTGGCTTTCTATAATGTCTTCACATCCGTGCAAGATAACTGACCCAACAATGGAAGTGTATATCTTGAGTTTTGTGGTACAGAAAAGCCAGTTTGAACACAATAGCCTTTTGAGACCAAAAAAAGAATGAATAGTTCAGTAAAAGAGGAATGTCGCAATTGTAGGTCATGGGTCGTATTGCTGGCTTGGCCTCTGGCCTGGACACCGGAGAGACCCCCATCGCCAAGGAAATCCACCATTTCATCCACCTCATCACTGGAGTCGCCGTGTTCCTCGGAGTCACCTTCTTCGTCATTGCCTTCATCCTCGGCTACCACTGGCTGGATGCTGTCATCTTCTTGATTGGTGAATATGCATATTGCTTTTTTTAAACATTTGTAAAAAGAGTCGTGAAGAACCAATTACAGTCATTGTAGGATTGTTTTGTATAAAATTAGATAAATATACAGAAACGATGAGAAAATGATTTCCAATGTTTCCATATATCTGTCTCATTTTCAAAAAAATCCTAGATGTTTTCTTTGATTCCATACGACTTTATCTTCTTCTATATCTATATGTATAAAATCACACGGATGTATCTATGTTTGTCCTGTATAGACTCCTAAGCTACTGAACAGATTGCGATGAAACTTACATGAGTAATTCTTTACATGCCAACTTAGTTTTCTGTATAAAAAAACTGGAGTTATAAAGGAAATGAGAGCAGAAATCTGCCTATTTTCACCTTATGATAGGGAAATTCTTAGACTAAAACAAGTGTGCTATGACACAACACAGTGAAAACGGATACACTGATCGATATATTGGCCGCTCGCAAAAGAATAGTGGGATGATACAATAATAGTAACCAGACGAGCCACCACAAGGGGTGGCAGGGTACAGCTAGATGTTTTTATAAAATTTAATAAATATACAGAACCGATAATAAAATGATTTCCAGTGTTTCTGTACATTTTTCTCATTTTCAATAACAACTAGATGCTATCGTTGATTCCATACAACTTTATTTCTCTATAAAAAAATGCCCACCTTTTGCTGTTTTGGCAGAGTTCACCTTAAGCATCTTTGAAAATCGTACAGATGTGCACAGCTTCACGTTCATGTTCAGTTTAAACCGTGTCAATTTGTGTATGCAAGACATATGTAATAAAAACAAAAATATCAAGGGTTAAAAGGAAGGGCTCATAAAACAACAAAAACACATGAATAGAAATGCCTTTATTTTTTTAATTCTAGAGCTAATTTATAGAGATTTTAAGGATATGATAAAAAATAAAAAAGTTTTGTAAATTTTTCTGCAATCTCAAACTTTAAACTGCTCTCCTGAACAATTTAGTTTTGGTCGCTCATGTCCTTTAACCGTTGAAATAGTGAATATAACATAGTAAAGTATTTCATTTCAACATCCCAACCTGACCAACAAAATTGTATTTGTAATTTTCATATTTCCGTGTAGGTATCATTGTCGCCAACGTGCCTGAAGGTCTGCTGGCCACTGTGACTGTGTGCCTGACGCTGACGGCCAAGCGCATGGCCTCCAAGAACTGCCTGGTGAAGAATCTGGAGGCCGTGGAGACCCTGGGTTCCACTAGCACCATCTGCTCCGACAAGACCGGCACCCTCACCCAGAACAGGATGACAGTCGCCCACATGTGGTTCGACAACCAGATCATTGAGGCCGACACCACGGAGGATCAGTCAGGAGTGCAATATGGTAACTTTGTCTTTTATCAAACACTTATTTGAAGACTACACGGGGAAAAACAAGGAATGTCAAGCAAAAATAAGACAGTGAGTTAGTTGACTGGTCCGTAGTCCAGTGGCAACACTTCGGATTCGTAAATGCAAGGTTGTGGGTTTTAATCCCGGCGGAGCACAAAAAATATAGCATTTATATTTTCAAATATGCTCTTTGCTGGGTTGAGAAATTCATAAAACCTCATAGACCAAGCTCGTAAACACCTCTGCGGTACTACAACAAGTGCCATAGATCCCTAGAGCCTCTGAAATCTAGGGAGTCTCCCGCACAGGATTTCTTAAAAAAAAAGTAAAGTCTAGTGGCATCTGTGTGTATCTAAAGCTCTGCATACTTTGTAATGCAACAACAGTCGCTATCACAGTTTATGGCGATATTCAGGTTCTTTGTGACAGGCAATAACCATGAGAAATACAGACTTCAAAATTTATAACTTTGATTTAGGAACTCAAAATGTTCTCCAACTGACATTCCTTGTCCTTTCCCTATAGTCTTCAAATAATCTAATCTAAATCTGAAAGAAGTAAAAAAAGAGCTTGTAAGTCACATTTTGAAAAGGAAAACCAAACTTATAGGACACTCAACTAGACATAGCAGCTTTTTTACAACATCTTTGAAGAAAAAATCATGGAAAGACAAACAAATTTTGGACCAAGAACTTCATATCTAAGGAAGGCTGACTAATTTATTTGAGCTTGAAATAAACACCAACAGAGTGTTACGAACGTATGAGTTCGGACGTGGACGTGAGCCTAGGCACGCTGATTGGTGTAGTGTGGGAACACTCTGATGTAGTGTGGAACATTGCTCTAGTGGAAGTATCTACCATGTTCTCGAACATGCAAGAATCATCTCTGCGGCACATATAAATACGAGCAAAGATTCTGCGGAGATCCAGAGTCGCTTTGATCATTGCAACGCGAACACTTGTAAACAGAGAGTGAAGGGTGAACAGTTTTGCAACCTTTATTGTGAAAAATACATCTTGAAATAAATTTAAATAGCAATTTAATTAAAAGAAACCCAAGTCAATATTTGGATTTTAAATTTAAACATTGAGATGGGAAAGATTTTCTGACACTCTCGGTGGAATTGGTACTTGATGGTAAGAACTTAAAATTAAAATTCGAATTCCAGATCGCACCAGCCCTGGATTCAAAGCGTTGGCTCGCATCGCCACCCTCTGCAACCGTGCCGAGTTCAAGGGCGGCCAGGACGGAGTGCCGGTGCTGAAGAAGGAGGTCAGCGGAGACGCCTCCGAGGCCGCCCTGCTCAAGTGCATGGAGCTGGCTCTGGGAGATGTCATGTCTATCCGCAAGAAGAACAAGAAGGTCTGCGAGATCCCGTTCAACTCCACCAACAAGTATCAGGTGTCCATCCATGAGACAGAAGATACCGGAGACCCACGACACATCATGGTGATGAAGGGAGCGCCCGAGAGGATCCTGGAGAAGTGCGCCACCATCTTCATCAGTGGAAAGGAAAAGGTAACTAAACCACACTTTGTATTTCTACTTAACCTTTTTGCTTATTATTAATGTTCTAATAATATGGATACCCCCAGTACGGAATACTTTTTCAAGCACATTTTTAAAAACATTTATTGATTTCCTACCTTAATTGATTGACGACACTTCAAACTATGTGAACAGTCACATGTATTAGTTATTCAAGAACAAAAATCACAAAGGTTCAGCACGTATTTCCACTTGCAGTCTTTCAAATTGTTGAACCCAGATGTCAGGGATAAGTTCAAAGTTGGATGACGTCTATGATTGACAGCCACACTGTATGCAAGTTTACACTTGACGCCTATGCCTGTCACCCGCAGTTGAAATGCTTTTCGAGGATAGATCAAGGAACAATTCTAGATGAGATGTTTTGTATTAACATGTCAACAATATCAGTATCTCAAGTCAAAAAACTTACATTAAATCACAACCACAATCGAGATTTGCATTCCGTGATCTGTTGCCGTGGTCTATTGGAGCTGGAGCTTTTGGACATTTCATCCATGTCCATGATGGGCTTCTACAGTGTGAAGATGATGGTGATGAAACTTTACAGCTTCATCAACATCATCATGCTTGGGATATTGGAAGACCTAACGGCACACATAGATAAGACAACAAAGATAATAATATTAATGCATCACTCCTGAGTATTCCTTTAGCCAGGGGTCTCCAAACTACGGCCCGCGAAAGGATTCCGTCCGGCCCGCAAACGCCAAAAAAAAGATTTGTTTTAGATATTGAGAACAGAAAGATCGACCCCGCGAACTATCAACGTAAAAATGAATTAATTTGTAAAAATAGACTGGAAATGCTTATTAACACTGTTTCCAAGAGTCAAATTTTCAAAATTTTCCACCCTGGGGCATAAGTCACCGAGACCCTGTTGGCCCGCCATACCACCTCGAAATTTCAATACGGCCTTTGAGTAAAATAGTTTGGAGACCCTTTCTTAGGGGAAAAAGATTGAGCTTAAAAAAAATCTTTGATAGTCAATTTTAACATTTAAAAAAAAAAAAAAAATATTATTTTTTGAGTTAATAAATAATGCATTGAAATAATTATGACTTGGCTGATTAAAATAATGCATATTTCCTTATTTGGAGGACATTTTACATTCAATCATTATTATTTTGTAGGTATTGGACGAGGAGATGAAGGAAGCCTTCAACAACGCCTACCTGGAACTGGGAGGCCTGGGAGAGAGAGTGCTGGGCTTCTGTGACCTGCCCATGCCCTCAGACAAGTACCCCCTGGGCTTCAAGTTCAACTCCGACGACCCCAACTTCCCCATCGAGAACCTGCGCTTCGTGGGGCTCATGTCCATGATTGATCCCCCCAGGGCAGCCGTGCCTGACGCTGTAGCCAAGTGCCGATCTGCTGGTATCAAGGTAAACTCACATATAATTCACTTCTATAGCAAATCTTTCTTCTTCTTTTGAAAGAGGTGGTTCCAGGCCAGAGGACCAGCAATGCAAATGCACGCTCTCCAAAAATTGTTTTTACTCTTCTTACGGGTTCGTCAATCTAATAATGTGTTGTTGTTACTCAAAATGTTCACTGCTGCCTCTAATACGAGTATAAAGTATAAGTCAATTCTTCTCCTTCTTATTATTTAGATTTTGGGCAGTAACTTTGTGAAAGCACATTTTAATTAATTAAAATACTTTTTTAACTTTGTTACAATTCACTTGAGTTTTATTTTCTTCTCCTTCTTCTTGTGCTGCTTCAATGTAGATTGGTAATCATTTTGTTGATTTGTACCTCCTTTACTGCTGCACAAAAGAGGGATCTTTTCGTTCTACCAAACTACTGTCTCAGGTTCTCCAACCAAGATATTCTCTTTCAATCTGAAGCATGTCTTTCCTCAATTCTTCCCTGTATGATAAGATTTAGAAGTGAAAATTTCTCATTTCTCATTATGTAGCCGAATGTGTGTGTGAACGGATATAAAGAGTTTGTCTCTGGTATTCTTACGGGAAAGAACCTCTGCATTTGTGGCTCAAATGCAAACCTTTCAATAGAAGGATTCTCAGAACCTTCTAAGGTCCAGGAAGAGATTATAATGGTTGACATCATCTGTACGTCAAAGAGCTCTGCGACATCTACAGAGAGCCCAATGTGATCAGTTCCATCTTTATAGGGTTTCTGTAGTGCGCTGGTTTCATAATTAGAATTGACGACGCCAACCCCATTAAGCGTCCTAACACTTTCAGCACCACAAGGCAAAAGGAGACCAGGGCTGGAAGTCTCATCACCTTTGTAATTCTTACCTACCGAATATCGGTAATATTGGTATGAAGACCTGCAATCCAAGATGGCCGCAAGTGAACAGCTGATTAATCTTCATAGAAATGTTACCGAGGTGATGAGACTTCTACCCCGGGAAGGCCAAAAATGTGATGAATACCATGGCAGACATACGTAGTTTGAAAGCAAAGGCGATGGAGAGGCGAGAGTAGAGGAAGAGCGAAACAATCAAGTTTATCTTTGCAACTCAAACATGTAACAATCTTATATTGATTTTCAGGTCATCATGGTGACTGGTGACCACCCCATCACTGCCAAGGCCATCGCCAAGTCTGTGGGCATCATCTCCGAGGGCAATGAGACCATCGAGGACATCGCGGCGCGCCTCAACATCCCCGTGTCAGAGGTCAACCCCAGGGAGGCCAAGGCTGCTGTGGTGCATGGCACTGAGCTCAGGGAACTCAACTCTGACCAACTGGATGAGATCCTCAGGTAATATTCTATGAATGCCATTAGATGATGATAATGATGATGATGATGATGGATGATTAATTTCCTGTGGCGCCATTAAATGGTCCAGAACCATCTCAAGGGCGCCATGGCTTCTGGAGAAAAGCAGTGTCTTCAGTCCCTTTCTGAAGGTGGTGGTAGGCTGGTTCGCGCGAACACCGACAGGCAAATTGTTCCAGGCAACCGGCCCGGCCACCGCAAAGCTCCTGTCTGCAAAATTTGATGTATTTGCTCTTTGGGACCCTATGACCTTGTCAACAGCAGTGAGGGCAGAGCGCAGTGGTCGTTTTGAAGCCTTGTAGACAGAACATAGCTCAGCGGAGCAAGGGATGCCCAGCTCATAGGTCCCCAAAGGCATGAACTGGCACCCAGGAAGTAGGAGAAGGGTCGGAAGACCAATGTTTAGGAGAGGAGGCGAGATGAGGGGGCGATGCGGCGCGGCTACTGTAGATGCCAATCTGGAGGACGGTGGCCGAGGACAGAGATGGACGGAGGCTTAAGTTAGTGGAGGCCAAGAAGATATATGGGCTAATCTAATCTAAGCTGCAAAGATATATATCATTTAAGATTTATATTAAATGCATTCCCACTAGCAGACATATATAATTTTGTGGGCCTACAATATAAAAACCCAATCTCAAATGAACATAAGCCCTGCAACTCTTGCCGTCCTTCCCTGAAACAGGGGTGACATTGGCAAAGTGAACCATTTTTTTTTTTTTACAGTATGGGTGGTCAGCCGCATACCAACCTATAAGTCAAGGAACATACATGACAAATTACATTTTTTTTAAATCAACAAATTACAATATATACATGGACACCAAAAAAAAAAAAAAAACTTTAATGGCTGTAGGGCCATTAAAGAAAAAGAAGCTATTAGAACAAGTTGTTGCAGTATGTTTATAAAACTTGAAGCTGTGGGACTGCAAATAAATATTTATTGTGAAAATGGGGAAAACAACAATGATCAAATTATAATAAAATGAAGCAGTATTATATCAAACATTAATCTTTAGTACAGTTATGGTCAGGATGTTATTATTATTTTAAGGATGGATATTGATGAAACAGTTTCACATGAAAGAGCTCCAATAGATCCCGGAAACCAACTTGCCAGGGTCAACAACTGGATGTGCAAGCCTTAAACTCCTGTACCTAATTTTGTTTGTTCCTGTGTCCCCAGGTACCACACCGAGATTGTGTTTGCCCGTACCTCGCCTCAGCAGAAGCTGATCATCGTGGAGGGCTGCCAGCGCATGGGAGCCATCGTGGCTGTGACTGGAGATGGTGTGAATGACTCCCCTGCCCTGAAAAAGGCTGACATTGGTGTTGCCATGGGTATTGCTGGATCTGATGTGTCCAAACAGGTGAGTTGATTTGTTACTCTTTTATATTGTTACTTTTTCATATTGTTACGAACTAAGGATTTAAAGTGTGTAGGTAGGATAGCGTGGGTAGAACAATCTGGGAGTAGTCCATGATGGTGGTAGTGCATAGAACGGCGTTCTGGTGTGAGCGAGAAATCAAAGAATGATCTGGAATATCCGAGAAAGATTCTTTTGTACCAATATATAGGGACTGCAACGGTGCAGAGAACAATTAGTCGCTCTAAGCATTTTGCCATGAAGACCAATAAGCAGAGATTATCAATTTTTGTAAATTGTGAACCAAACCGTGTAAAATAAATTCTGTTAAATAATTAAAAGAGAACCCCAAGTAAAATCGTAACAATATCATACAAAGCAATGACTGTCTACTGCACAATGAGATAGGACAGTGGGAGAATGAACAATGACTAAGAGATCATACTCCTTTTAACAATCCTCCCTCTTATATTTCTCCAAGGTACACTCAAAGTTTGCGTATCGCGTACGTTCATATGCATAGGGTGGTTAAAGACCAAACCCTCTCTATATCTCTTCGTACAAGTTTTTGATTATTGAAATTAACTGTGTTTGATTATTTATCATCCTCAGGCTGCCGACATGATCCTGCTGGACGACAACTTTGCCTCCATCGTGACGGGCGTGGAGGAGGGTCGGCTGATCTTTGACAACCTGAAGAAGTCCATTGCCTACACGCTGACCTCCAACATCCCCGAGATCTCCCCCTTCCTGGCCTTCATCCTGTGCGACATCCCGCTGCCCCTGGGGACCGTGACCATCCTCTGCATCGATCTGGGAACCGACATGGTAAATATCCGCCTCAGATTCTCACCAAGTACCGGATGAAATGAGATATTTAAATCCCTCAAATGTTGACTACAACTGATGGAAGTTACTCCCTAATAATCATTTTGAATTGGATACAATTTAAAAATGACAATTTATGTATGAACAAGGGGGAGAATACAGTAGGCGTTCGGGAATCCACTCCTCATATATTTTCACTTTGGATACTTTTTCAGGAAGGGTTGGTGTTTTTTATTTTACAGAAAATTAATCTAGATGATCGACAACTTGTAGTTGCATAATTTAACTTATTACATAATTCTTTGACTTATAGGCTGGTATCAGGCTAACCACCCATGCTGGAAAAAATGGTTTACTGTACCAATGTCACTCCTGTTTCAGGGAAAGTCAGAAAAAGCTGCAGGGCTTATGTTCATTGAGGCTTGGATTTTAATTTGTAAGTACACATTCAGCATTTGTAAGCGCAAACTTACACGTGTCTGTTTGTGGGCATGCATTTGATATGAGTTTTGAATGTTTATATATCTTTGCAACTTATATTATAGATTATAGACTTAAGATTTGAAATGGCAAAGAACTGTCAATTAAACTGACAGATTTCTTTAATTAATTTTACATTATTTAACGCAATCACACACATAAAAATCTATGTAACTATTTTTAATTTCAATATTCAGTTGTGTTTACTTTTGGTATTTTTAATGAAGTAAGAGGGTGCTTTGTGTATCATTTCCCCCTCGTCAGTCTAACAACAACGTGCTAAACTATAAAAAAGAAAATCTGATTAAAAAATCTAAGACTTGGGGATTCCTGAACGCCTATTGTCATTTTCAAAGCTATGAAACAGCATATATTTTTCAAACCATTCAAACTTTTCTACCTAAATTATTGTATCTGTGTAAGCTCTATTTTTAAAGTAGTGTTTCAAGGTTTTTTTTATCACATTGAATCCAAACGTCAACCAAATCATAGGTTAAAAAAATGGATTGGATTACACTTGCGTTTAATGTGATAAAAAGGAACTTAAATATGCTCTTTAAGTAATTAAGTTTTTATTGTATGGATACAATATCTTACGTGAGAGACGTTTATATTATTTTTATTACAATTTCTAGACAAATCAGTTGTACCAACATGTTAACATATCTTAAATATGCAGTAATCCATTATACGGAAGAGTTACTTTCCAGTATCTGTTGCCATGGTCTATCGGAGCTTGAGCTTCCGGATATTTTGCCCATATCTGCAAGAGGCTTTTTCAACATGGTGATGATTTCAATGACACTGTCGTAGACATTGCATCACATCATCTTCAAACTGAAGTAGCCCATCACAGATATGAGAGTAGCTTCTGGAAACTGCAGTTCTGATAGATCACGTCAACAGATTCCAGAGAGTAACCGCCAGCCATAAAAGCCTAAAACTTCTAATCCATTATACCCAGAAGGGGTTTTGTATTTCAGCTTTGGGTGTAATATTCAGTTCTCTAGGAACACAGCCAGGTTTGACCGTGCACTAATGAGATATTTATTGTTTGTGAGGTTCCTGTCATGTGAAGTGAATGTGATTATGTAATGTCAGGTGCCGGCTATATCGTTGGCGTACGAAGAGTCAGAGTCGGATATAATGAAACGCAGGCCGCGTAACCCGTACGCCGACAAGCTTGTCAACGAGAGGTTTGTTCCTGAGATGATCACACTATGCCAGCAGACATTACAATCTATTGTTGCCGTAGTTGTTTTGGATTTTATTTCTGCTAAATGAGTATCAGCATCATACGCCAGAACTTACAACTTCCTCGTATTGTATACTCCACGCCACAGACAAACTAACACACAGGTATTATAAACAGAAACTGGCCTAGTCCGTAGTCCAGTGTTAACACTTCAGACTCGTAAATGGAAGGTTGCGGGTTCAAATCCCGGCAGAGCACTAAAAATATACCATTTATACTTTTAAATATGCTCTTTGCTGGGTTGAAAAATACATAAACCTTTAACAAAGACCGGTCATCAAAAGGTCCATCCATCCTTACAGCAACTAGGTCTTGCTTGAGTATTGGCGCTTTGTAGCGACGACCAAGCTCGTAAACTACACCTCTGCGGCACTACAACAAGTGTTATAGACCTCTAGAGTCTCTAACATCTACAGAGTCTCCCGCACGGGATTTCTTAAAAAAAAAAAAGATAAAATAGCGCAGGCTCGAACCCATCCTGTCCTGTTGACAATAACTTTGACCCTGGTTCAAAAGATGTTATTGTGTAATTATTAAATAATAATTCACTATGTGCTATTCATCCTACGGGGAGCTCAACAGGTAAAGAGAATTAGTGAAAAAGATGGATTAACATTACTAAAAGTCAATCCAAGAATAGTAACAGAAGATGAAGAATTCATTAATTAAAACAAATTTGTTAAGATAATATAAAACCTACCCGTTTCTGACCAGGCAAAAATAGGTAATTAACAGATCAACACTAAAAAATATGGTAATATGATGATTTATTTAAAGAAAATCTAGTTTCTTTTATGAATGTTTATAATACTTAGAAATTCCCGTTTATAATTATTCAGATTGGGAAACCAATGGAGTGTTTAGTTTGTCTATGGCACCACATACTTATGCCCGATATCTCCAATGACTATCAAAATTTAATGGATTACTCCTTTACGGAGCTCTAAAATCGTTACAAATCATACTAAAAGACCCTTTAAATTCAGATTCTTTTTGGAGAAATCGGTCGCAAGAATATTCATTGATTTTCTTTCCCACACTTATATTATTATGATTGGAGCTCAGTTTATAATTATTTACTCTTCTATCTTGGCTAGATTACTCTCCGTAATGATTCAGAGTGTAGAATCCCTAGTATTTTTGTTCAAATATAACTCTTATCAAGCAGAACTAGGCCGAGATGGATTTGTCTTAGTAAGATTGAAAGAGCATGACCTGTACAAAGTTACTTTCACAGTATTTCATATATTTTCTGTATCTCTCTTTGACTATGTTATTGGATAGTTTTGAGTTCATACAATTTACAGGGTGCGCTCACAAGGATTCAAGACAGATCTGATAATTAAAAAATGATGAAATAAATCACATTGACGTGACATTCTTCAACGTAACCCTTGGGCATCAACACACCGCTGCCAACTTTTTGAAATTCTTTATAGGCTTCCTGTAAGTCTCATATAAAGGTCTTTGAAGACATATTGTTAAACCGACTTCAAGTTCCGTCAATAGCTCAGTTAGTAGAGTGCTTGTATTCCATGCAGGGGGCTGGAGTTTGATTTGCACCAAGGGTATCAGAAATGATTTCCCGTTTTGGCTCTTATTTCAAACCCAAAATCAAAATACTGGCAAGCTTTTTGGCCGCCCAGCCAAGGCCCAGCTTTCATAAGAAATAAAAACCCCTACTTCAAGTGAAGTGGTTGGTGTTTAAATTAAATTTATTCTGCTCCCTACATTCGAACCCTTGGCGACAACGCAGCAAGAAGTTGCGTTATATGAGCAGCTTAATTGCTTTGCATATTCACACAATTCCAGCGGTTCAGGCGAGGGGTCATCAAAACCCCTTCGTACGAAAACTTGCCAAAACCTATAAAAAATGGAAAAAAGCTGACAGTGGTGTTTTGATATAATGATACCCAAGAGTCATATCTCTAAGAAATTGTCGCTGTATATATTTTTTTCGTAATTTTTTAATCAACCGATCTGTCTGTAAGCGTTGTGAATGCACCACGTATATCACACTCATGAAACATATAAAGCTAAGCTCTCAAAGAGTACTGTCTTATCACTTAGGTATCTCTTCACACACTAGTGCAAAACAAATCCTTTGGGAACTGGTCTGTCACACAAATGTAGCCCATCCACCATACAGCATAAGGCATACAATAGTACGATACCAACTCACAAACAATGTAGTCATGCTCTCATCCACTACCTGGAACAGACAAACCAATATTATTGTTATTCACTGAATGGTACATTACAGCGCTTCATCAATATACAGTCATTCAATTTTGTTTCTATTCTACTACTTATGTGTCTTCACAAAGATATATGTTCAATTTATTCAGAAATATTCAATCATCAAGATCTAATGAGGCCATAGACTGTAACCTTGTGGTGGTTATTCGTTAGAGTTCATAATTTATTATCTTATTTGTAAATACTCTGGCTCAGCGAGTCCAGACAGTGCCTTTGATCGGAGTGTTTAAAATAAAACAAAGTCTGTTTGATATCTTCGACTTTGACCTAACAGATGTAATGCAAAAAACGAATTTAAGCTACAGATAAAGCTTGACTTCATACTGAACTGTCCCCAAAGAGGTGGCATGTGAAACCTTGGCAGTTTTAGGTTTTGAAATAAAGGGAAATTATTTCCGACACCCTTGTTCGGGATTGAACACTAGCCCCTGGCATGGAATGCAAACATTCTACTAACCGAGCTATCAACTGCCCAAAGACTACTCTTCCTAGAAGTCGTACACTCTACTATCGGTGTTATGGCCGAGGGAGTCGAGTGGCTGATCTTTGTAGCATATTTGGAATTGAATAACGGTGGTTCGATCCCCGCCTGGGTCATTTGACCATAACTTTGATCCTGGTTCAACAGATGTCATTGAGTTATTATTAAGTTATAATTCATTAAAATATACAACTATGAATTATAATTCATGTACTCTACTGTACTGTACTGTATCCTGCCGCCGTTCCACTAGGGGTGGCCGGTACCTCCGCAGATGCACCTTCACTTTTTTCTGTCGTTACAAACCATTCATGAAATATAATAATTATTCATTTATGATATTAATATCTTTTTCTGGCCAAGCAGAATAGATTGGTGAATTGCATTCCTCTTCATAAATATGTATGTATTTTTTTTTAAGTAAAAAAAGGTGAAGATACTTGACTATTCTTCCATAAATTGCTTAATCGCAAAAGAAGTATTGAATAGCTTGCACACATATTTCAGTGAAGACCTAGTTTCCCTCCACTAGTATATCCATGTTAAGTCTAGTTGTACAGTAGCGTGTTGGGCACACAGGTCCCCGCCATCTCGCTGGCCTACGAGGAAGCCGAGTCCGACATCATGAAGCGCCCGCCTAGAGACCCCTTCAACGACAAACTGGTCAACCAGAGGTCACCCACTTGCATATTACCTTACAGATAACACCAGCGCTAACCCAACCTAACCTCTAACGTGTTGTGTTTGTCGGCAGAACGCTGGTGTGGTGTGTTGTCCGGTGATTGTAACTAATAATGTATACTACATAACCTATAACAGATTTATGCAATGCCAATCGTAGACTATTCTCTCTTTTATTTATACCGATTTAACCTGCAGAAACCATCTGTAAAATCATTGTGGAAACTCCTACTGAACTTGTAAATTGAAAAATGTATGGACAATACAGCATCACTCCTTGTGAGGGATTGAGTTTTCATTCATTTTTTCTATTTACTCGATAGTCTGTTTAAGTTGACCGGATTGAATGAATTACACAAAATAAAACATATGTTTGAGAAATATTTATGTAATATTTACAAAATAAAATAAATAAACATTTTATTTATTTGATGGGTCGTGAGAGATGTTGCACTTTCTCGACATTTTGTTGTTTTCTTATTCCCTTATTGTGTGTGGAACTAGGATGAACTCGTCCTTGATCCAGCCTCATAGTCTGTTTGCTGTCACGATCTTGACGTGTAAACACATACCTATCTCATTTCTCATTTGTGCGTAAAAGCATAATTTGAACAAAATGGCAGAAAAAAAGTTTCTTACCGACTACTTAGTTAACATTTCCTATAGGAATCCGATAATCTGGCATTGAAATGAAAAATCTGGCAAAAAAAATGGGTGCCGAATTACGGAGTGCCTACATAATATGATGGTTACAAAATAAGTTAACTTTCATTAAGAAATATTAACATTTAATTTATTTCATCTCATTTGTATTTGCTCCGAAATTTAGTAAAAATCTCTAAATTTCATTGAGCATGCATAATTTTACATATCGCACGTTTAATAATAAAGAGAAATAACTCAAAAATTGAGATTTTGTAATAAAACGCAAGAACAATGCAAGAAGAATAGGTAGAATGCGACAGCCGTTCAATTGGGACGAATATGACCGAGATAAAACATCGGTCGCCTTTTTCATCCCATACAAGTTGTACTGGTTGTCTGAACTTCAAACGTGATTTCCCAACATTCTTATTTTTTGAGTTATTGCTCTTTATTATTAAACGTGCGATATAGTGTCAATCAATCATGTCTCTAAGCAACTTCTTATAAATTTCTCTAACAATGAGATTGAGGTTAAATTGAAACAAGTGAAAGAGAGTTTACTCAACAAGACACTGAATACATTTGATACAAACTAACAATGCCTTTACTAATCTATGTTTTAATATTTGTTATATTTTAATATAGATCTACTATTGGCATTGTTTTCATGTAAAATTCTAATGGACTTAACAAATTAATACTGCATTGAATAGCCAACAAAACAGAAATTTATTGTACCACATAGTAAAATTGGACACTTCATCATTGAAATGGTTATATACCTTCAAATTTATTCCAAAAAAGACTTTTAATTGTAAATAAATGAATAAAGTATAGAAAAAAAGTCTGTGGGTATATTTTGTTGGTTATTGAATGTATGAACAAGATTTTTGTGCTATGTAATATAACAAAAGGTGTATATTTTTTTGTTATTGTGGTTTTGGGCTTGATGGGGTTACCATGTCTATTTTTACTCCAATAACTGACTAATGGCATCACATGATCTCACAAATCTAACCTGTGTACATAACTAATCAATCTATAACATGGAAAACTCAAGTTGAGGTTAGGTTATACTTGCAATTCATACAGAGACATACTAAACTAAACAAATGACACAAGTATTCCTAGTATAAAAATCCTAGTGTACACTCTAATGGCGTGGGGAGTATAAAATGTAAGGGAGTTTGTGTTGCCATTTACACAAACTGGAGGCGCTGTTAAATCATCCATACAAAGATTCAACAGTGCCTCCAGTAAGCGTAAATGGAAACCCAATCTTTCATACACATTTTACTCCCCACACAATGTGAGCGTACTAGTTTTTTTATACTCTGGGTAAGATCATCCTCCTGTGTTTAGGTCATATCATTATTTTGTGAAATCATCTTTTATTTCCTTGTAAATGATTCATATGCACTCCTTTTGATAATGGATATTTGTAAATTTAAATTATCTGTAATTTAAAATTGCCGAGATTGTCCTTACACTTCTATCTGAAAATTTTGATCCTTAATATAACTAAGATTTCCTGATTTGTAGCAACTCTGCCACTTTTTTCTGAAATATAAATGAAATTTATACCACAAAAAAAACTTTAGTACTGCAGTACATATATTTGGACATTTCTTTTAATCCAACAAGATTTCTCATACACAAACCCTTCTTAATTCAAAATATAAAGTTATTTCAACAATGAAATTCATTTATACATTTCTATTACAAAATGAGTGCTCCTACCAACATGATTTACAAATACTAGGACAACAAAATGGATGTTAAATGTGTCACAACTCATTCTCACTTGCACAGAGCTTTTGTATGTTACAGAAATATCATTTGTCTTCATCAACCTTAAAAATATATACAAATCAATGATCAATTTATTTCCATACCCAGTCCAAGCTCAAGGAGTTTATTTCATCTAAACATTTATGGCAAAAATTACAGGGTGTCATTTGATTATTTTAAATTATTTCATTAACAGAAGGTGATACGGGTTCAGTATTAGAAAATCCACGAAGCAAGCCAAAACAAAAGTTATTTATTTTAATGAAAAATAAAGAATAATTCAGGCATACAGAACCAAAGACGGGAATCCATGTTTTTTATATAAATAAACATATGGAAACATAAATGGCATTTTTTGTTTCCATGTGCTTATCTAAATTTTTAAACTAAATACTAAATTGTCGCCTTTGTTTCTATACAACTCATTTATATTTTACATTTTTCATTGGATTTTTGGTGTGATGCTTACGGATTTTTCTAATACCTCCCCCGCGATATTGACCCCCACCTAAATAAACTATCTTATCTGCAAAAACTTGATTGTTAAAAAAGCGTATTCATGTTTTTTTTTATCTTAGAAAATCAAAATGTTTATTTTGTTAAGCAACAAAAAAAAAAGTTAAATAATATTAAAGAACTTGGTTAAGATTTTGGTACTCTGGTCAAAATAATATTAAACATTTATAAAGTATTCAAACACACAAACTATTAAAAAATTATCAACATATTTGAAAAATTAAAAACAATGGACACACATATTTTTTATGTTTTGTTGGCCCAATGTCTTCGGGAGACATTAGTCAATTAGTGATTAAGAAAGCAATGCAAAGTCCGAAAGATAGAGTTTCTCATTTTGGTTTGATGAACCATTTTAGGAGAACATACATTCTTCTTGACGTTTCATTGTCTTCGTAGCCAATGATTGCAATTTAATTCTGATTCCAATATAATTTATTTTACTTAGAGGTTATTTTTTTAACAATCTTTTTACTTTTCTTTCATCAGATTTCAATCAATTTGATTCATTTCATGTAACTTTTTTATTTTGTCAGATAAGTAAATCTTTGAGTTTGTTACTTGGAAAGGCATGTAATACACTCTTTAAACAATCAAGTTATTGCGTAAATAAGTTGTATAGAATCTAAGGCCCATTACAGATGAGACGCATCCAATCCGGGTAGAATGGTTCTTGTGTGAAAACGGGGAAAGCGACGATTTCTTTCAAATATAAGAAGAATGTGTATAGAAATAATTTCCCGTGATTGTAAGTATAATATACATATTATGTTCATCTCATTTTTGGGAAAAATCCCAGATTGTCATCTTTGATTCTGTTTGACTCAAAGGCATCAATCTACAATTTTTTTCAAAAATGATATTATAAACATATGGATCTACAGGAAATCATTTACTCATCACTTCCATATATTTACCTCATTTTCAAAAAAAATCCTAGTTCATCGCCTTTGATTCTATACAACTCTGACAGCCTTTTCACACCAGAGCTATTTGCAAGGATTGTCTATGGATTACCGGGCAGACTGTGTGAGAGCTTTCATACATGCCCATGCAGTACTAGACTTGTAATCCATAGACAAACCATAAACAATCCGGGCAGAATGCGTCTAGTGTGAAAAGGCTGTTTTGATAGTTAACGAGGTGGGGGTCGGTGTGCGTAAGTTAGCTGTGATGCATGTTATGTCCCCGCCCCTAACGAGATGGTTCTGAGTGGTGCTTACGCTCGCAGTGGTGTTTTGTAGGTGCCCGCAATATCGCTGGCGTACGAGGAGGCCGAGTCCGACATAATGAAGCGCCAGCCGCGTAACCCTTTCACTGATAAGCTAGTTAACGAGAGGTAAACACGGCCTTAACGCTCGCAACTCACTTCTCAATACAGTCTCTGCGTCTTGTCCTTTATCTGTCACTAACTTACTTTATTTTATGCACGGAAGTTGACACAATGTTTGACATTTCAGTTCCAAAAAAAATAACAAAAATAAATATAAAAAAACATGCAATACTATTCAAGGCTTAACAATTCACCTAAGATCTGTACCTCTAGTATAAAGCATTGCATTAATCTCACCTCGATTGTGCAAATCAAAAATGTATAATAGCACTCCTAGAGAGGGATTTAGTTTTCATATAGTTTTTCGATTTACGCAATCAAGGTGAGTTAACCCAATGTCTTTTACTCAAGATATTGTACTACTGAACCAATGTTCATTGTCTACTGATTAGAGCTATGGGCTCGTAATCAAAAGGTAGTATTTTTGATTTCTGACCAAGCATAAAAAATGATATTTCATTTTGAAAATATTCTTGTAACTAACACCAGTCACCAAGGTTCATCCAGTGTTTTAGCAACTGGGTCTTGTTTGTGTAATTACCAATTTCTTTAGTGACGATCCAGCTAAGATATTATTTTTAATGAACTCAGGACAAAGTTTTAAATTTCTAATTTCTCATGCAAGATCACGTCAGCAGATCAGAGTTCTAAGTCACTAGGATCCACAGCAACCAAAAACAAACGGTTGATCAACTTTTTTATAAATATTTTTTTTTGTAAAAAAACACACTTTCAATTCACTTAATATTCTTATTTTATATGCTTAAACGTTTTCGCCTCAAAAGGCATCATCAGAAGCAATGATTTGCAATAAAAATTCCTAAAAATAAAATTCCTTAAATATTTTTTAAATAACCTGGCCGGACGACGTCACAATTTTTTCCCACGCTCATATATGCCGACTCTATTGTCTGATAGTATACTAATGTGATGGACAAAAAATATTTTATGAAAGTAAATCTTTCGTCCTACTTTTTACATCGCAAACATGAAACCTTAGATGATTTGTTAAGCCTTAAATCACAAAAAAATATTGCATTTTTTTTATATTCACATAAAATATTGAAGTCATAAACATTATGTCAATTTACACATTTGCTTAGCTCAATTTTTTTGTATAATTTCTCAATTAAAACTCAAAATAAAAAGAAAAATGATTGAGCCGACCAAATGTTGAAAACAATCTCCCAACTCATCATGCTACATTTTGTTATTCTTTTGTGTTTCAATGATTGTCTTGATGGATCAGTTATGTGTATATGTGCGTCTAGTGTGTCTGTATGTGTGCGTGTGTATACAATGTCTGCATATCCCATACCGAGCCGTGTATTCAAAGGTAAGTCACACCTCAAGAGCCCTGTCCAACAACCAACCCCCCTCCAAATGATGTATCCACTTCACGTGTCTGCATGGCGCCTTCTTTATCTGTTTGTTTACCATCTGATCATATCTTTCTTCTCTTTCTACACCATATGAACCTTTCAGCTGTTTCTCACATGTACATACAAAAATGTTTTTCTCGACAATGCCACTTGCCTCATTTTTTACAGCGTCAACACACAATGCGCTTCATAAGTGCCGTTTATTGTGTAAACGGTGCCCCAATTAAAAACTTCACAACTCAACTTCCATTTGCATTGAGGGCTTGCTATAAAAAATAAAATAGAAAGTGAAATAACACATTAAATAAACATTCATAAAAATTGACAGTGAATTTGAATTTAGAATTTTTATCTTGGTGGGCACACTTCCATGGGGCTATGGCTGTTAACAAGCAATGAAAAAATATTTAATAAGAGTTTTAGGCTCACACGGCCGGCTGATGATGCTGGAGTGATGTTTTCCGGGATCTGTTGCCGTGGTCTGTGGGAGCTGGAGCTTCCGGACGTTTCGCCCATTTCTACGATGGGCTTCTTCAGCGTGAAGTATGATGACAGCACAGTTCTCATCAAGATCATCATCATCATCATACTTCACGCTCAAGAAGCCCATCGTAGAAATGGGTGAAACGTCCGGAAGCTCCATCTTCCACAGACCACGGCAACAGATCCCGGAAAACATCACTCCAGAAAAAATATTTGCCTGCCTTTCCCTAGGCACCCGGTCAAATGACGTCACATTTTTTCCTTCCAATTTAAATGTGCCAAGATCATTCTTTTTAAAGTGATTGACAACTTGAAAGTGTTAAAATAACCATCTTGCATATTCCAAACGAGAGCATGAATGACTAGCTCGCTAGGAGATGGACTCAATGAATTTTGAATTGTGAATATGTGTAAAAAAAAGTGACACGACCTGGCTGATATGAAAAAGGCACACTTATATTTTGTTATTGGTTACTAAGAAGCCTAGTCGCATAGACCTGTGACGTTCGTCCACTGAGAAAAAATAAACATTGCATATCAATCAATATGAAATAGTAATGCATCAAGTTTTCAATGGAACGGGAAGTTGGGTTTAATGTGAAGTTATTGTGGGTAAAGTTGGCGCTGCTTCTACTGAATTACACTATACTCGACACTCTCTACTTCTACTAACTCAGCCCATCCCTACTCTATGGTCTCTATCCATTTAGAATATCAACTAAGTTATGCTTATAACAATATTAATATTAATTACTTTTATATGTAGGTAAAATTTACATTAAAGGAAATCTGTAGAGTAGCATTCGTTGACTCATTAAAGCGTATGGACAGAAAACTTTCTTAATAATTCCTCTAAAAATATCTTTTTGAGCGAATGTGTATATTTGCAATATTTTGAAAATAAATATAAACAATATTAAAGTGTGTTTGATGCTTTGTATTTAATTTTCAATTAATTAATAATTATTCTTAAAGAATATAAAAATTCTTAACATTTGTTGTCTATTTGTTGACATACTATGTATGAAAGAGATAGCAACTACGGATACAAAACACTGCATTCTGTTTGAAAACTTTTATGATTGGTATACCTGTGTGCGTTACTGTATTTTGATCAGTCAATTCAATCATGTAATTTAATTCAAGTAAATACTTCATAAAAAGTATATTTTAAACAAAAGCAAGTTCTGTCATTGTCAACATGGACTCAGAGTATCCCGAAACAGATTTTCTATTTCTCAAATGTCACGTGTCTATGCAGTAGCCGTCCTTATCAACTAATAACAAAATATTATTTAGTTCCGCTAGCTACCTGTCAGTGTAATGTCACAACTTTTTTTGTCCATGGAATTTGTGTAGACCACCCTCTTGGGTTCAAATCACATAAACTGCTATTTGTGTGAACAAAGTAGAGGCAAATACATTTCAGAATAATTAATTGCTCCTTAGCCTTTATTTAAAATTTTAATTTCAAGGTTAAACACATTTTTTTCCATATTGCACGCTTAATAATAAAGAGAAAGAACTTGAAAATTGGGAAAATCGAGATTTTGTAATAAACGCAAGAACAATACGAGAAGAATAGGTAGAATGCGACAGGCGTTGTCGTACTGGTTGTCTGAACTTCAAACGTGATTTCCCAACATTCTTGAATTTTGAGTTATTGCTCTTTATTATTAAACGTGCGATATGATGCTTAGAAACAAGGCTTTTCAACACTTCCGTAAATCGATCAACATAAATAATATTGATTGATGTTTTAGTATGATTCTTTGTAGAAATAAATAATACATTCAAATCTAAGAAGGTTTCTTGTCCATTCACTTTTATCTTTCAATGGTGCATTTATTATTTAAATCAATTCAGTACATTTAAATAACACTAAAATAAAGTCACACATATATACATATATAAATATAAGTTTAAATAGTCCTCACTCTTATCTATGTAATTTCTAATTTAGTTTCTGAACGATGGTTCACTCAGTCATCAGAGTTTAAGAATATCTTTGTAGTTGACTTCATCAGTAACAGGAGTACTGCGCTCCGAGTATAAAACATTAAACTCACCTCGATTTTGTAAATCAAACAAAATGTATGAAAACTTAGTCACTCTCTAGAGGTGCTGTCGTGTATTCCATATATTTTTATTCATTTATGTAATTGAGGTGCGATTTACGCAACGTTTTATATTCGCAATACTGTTTTTAGAGACAAATTACACTAATTCCTTCTTCTAGGGTCTAGCTTTTTAGATTTTTTAATACCTACTTTCAAAATAGTTAAAAAATAAAACCTGAATCAAAGAAACGGCTATTACAGATTTAGATTATGATTGCGATTGAGTTGCATAAAATCAAAGGTGGCAATCTAAGATTTTGTAAATAAGATAAATATACAGAAACATAGAAAATAATTTTCTCATCGTTTCTATATATTTATGTTGTTTTTGTGAAAAATCTTAAATTTCCGTCTTTGATTCTATAAGGCACAATTGTTGTAGGTACTTGTTTTTTTTGTGTATTAAAACAGACAGATATGTTTATAAACTGTATTATGGAAGAAACATATTTCTCTTTGATTTTGTAGAAGTTATAGGTATCCATGTAATGTTTTAGATATTTTGTATAGAATTAAATTAAACTTTACGAACAATTGCATAGAGAAGAATGATTTTTCAATGAATTGCCAGAGCTGTATGTGACCACTTCTCTACACCACGGCTTTGTAATTAATACAATTTTAATTCTCTATGTTATATCCAACATCATCGGGAAGCATCCTTGTTCTGTGATGAATAAGGATGAACTTATTCATAAAAGAAAACAATGCAATACTTTTATGAAACAATACTGGAAAAATGCAGAGAAATCTGGAATAAGGGAAAAAATATGCCTTTTAATGATATCAATTGTTCCTTGACTTGTAGGTTGGTATGCGGCTGACCACCCATGCTGTAGAAAATGGTTCACTTTGCCAATGTCACCCTTGCTTCAGGGAAGGTCGGCAAGAGTTGCAGGGTGTATGTTCATTTGAGATTTTTATATTATAGATTCACATGCGGCATGTTTAAGCGCGAACTTATATGTGTCTGTTACATATCTTTGCAACTTAGATTAGAAATATGTCTTCAACAAAATATTGAGAAAACTTCTTATTCTACTTCTACAGTTTGTACAAAATCTGTCTTTTATTATCAAAAAAACTATTGTTTTGAATGAATTTAAAGCTGTGATTGGTTTCTATTTTTTAACTAGGGGCCCACCTATCAGTGCGCTTGAATTACAAGAATGATTCTTTATGATTACTGTACAAACTAGCGACTTCTTCTTCTCTCTCATTTGTTTGAAGCTGATGAACTTCTAGAAGGCAGACTCCCTGCTGAACCATGTACCATAACATGCATCCCACTCGTATATTATTAACTATAATTATTCTGTAACTAATTAAGGGTAGACTATTTACACATTTGATTAGTTTTGGAGAAATGCTGCAGTCACGCGATGTCATTTGAATCATGTCGAGAGTGCGAAAATGCAACAACAGGGGACAGAACACCAACGTTAGTGGTCTCGCTGGGCGACCACGATGCATGGATATGACCCGTGCCATTTGGGGGTTATAAAAACATTAATTACGCTCAAACTTGTAAGGAAACACAACCCTACTTCTCAATTATTAATCAGCCATTCCGACAATCAAAATGTCAATTTGTAAAAACATGTTTTGTTGTTGATTGTTAATTTATAAACGACAAACTGTAAGATTGTGCTGAGTATGAATGAGGAACAATATAAAATGCACTCATTCCTTTAATGGAACTTTACATATTTGATGTATGTTCCTCGACTTATAGGTTGGTATGAGGCTGACCACTCATACTGTAAAAAAAATGTTCACATTGCCAATTTTCCCCTGTTTCAGGGAAGGTCTGCAAAAGTTGCAGGTTTTATGTTCATTTGAGGTTTGAATTTTAACTTGTAAGCACACATGTAGCATGTGTAAGCGCAAACTTATATGTGTCTGCTTGTGGGCATTCGCTTAATACGAATCTCATATGGAAAAAATATCTTTGCAACTTAGATTATAGATAGATAGATGTATCACATATTGTAGCATGCAATACTTGCAGTGTTGTAACAAAACTTAACCAAGAAACAAGGAAAAAGCAATAGACCACGGTCATGACCTGGAAAACCAATCAAGGCTGATCTTAATTTAATTTTATAAAAGAAATACTACATCTAATGGTAGGCTCCTGATGATAATTATCTTTAATTCAATCACTTGTGTTTACAAAAATAACATCAAGGAAATGATGTGATTATCATGTTTGATTATTCTTTTTTGATTGTTCCTTGACTTATAGGTTGTTATGCGGCTGACCACCCATACTGTAAAAAATTGGTTCACTTTGCCAATGTCACCCTGTTTCAGGGAAGGACGGCAAGAGTTGCAAGGCTTATGTTCATTTGAGATTGGGTTTTTATATTGTAGGTCCACATGCGGCATGTGTTAGCGCGAAATTATACATATCTGCGTGTGGGAATGCATTTAATATAAATCTTAAATGATATATATCTTTGCAGCTTAGATTAGATTAGATTAGATTAGATTATCAAATATGTGAGAATAGTTTCAGGAAGAAATGAGAAGATGTTATAATGTTTTCTTATTCATATTGAGCACATTATTCTGCAGTCTGTCGTTGCCTTTCAGGGTAAGAATTAAGGTAAAGAAAAGGGTGATGTTGAGGAGTTTGAGTGTAGGTGGGGATCATTGAGCTATAATAATGGTGGAGACGAAACTAACTTACGGCATTGTAACATACTATGGGACTTAAATTATCAACCGGACCTGTCAAACGCCACAGAATGCTTAATAATAATCATATGAAATACTATCTTTTCTTGCTTTCTCTATATTTTGTTTTAACACCTAATTATTACATATGCCATTATGTTTTATAATAATGCCATTTTTTTCAATTGACAATTTCACCAACCATAATAATTGCAACGGGCACATTTTCTGCGCAGGAAAGACATTTTGCTAATGCCAGCAATGCAGAAAAAAAATATCTAAAAACCGTACCTTTTGCCTGTTAACAGTGTGTTGACACTCGGAGTATTATTCTTCTCTTTCTAACTAACGAAGATTTGTGATGAGGTAGGTTGAAACGGATATAGTGTCTGAATAGTTCTCCACTGTATTATAACTCAATGGTGGGGATGGTCTTGGAGGGAAGGGGCGCAGGCGTTGTGTTGTACGGAGCCCTGAATGTGTGTTATTGCCTGAAGGTGCCTGCCATCTCTCTGGCGTACGAGGCCCCCGAGTCTGACATCATGAAGCGTCAGCCGCGGGACCCCTACAGAGACAATCTGGTCAACCGCAGGTCTGGTTAACCTAGAGCCCACTCCGCGCAACTCTTAGCACATTGTATTATTCAAATGCAAATGACTGACAGTGTCTTTTCTTTCTAGTGTGTTACAAGTCAACACCGCCACGTCATCAGAGATACTATCTAACCCCATCACTTCTCATTGCCTTCGTAAACCCACCAGCTTGCACTGATTGTAGTCTAAAGGTCTGAAGTCTCAGCATCTGAACTTAGAGCATTATTTAATGATTCAAGTAAGCTCTTCTCTTCGTTGAAAAGTTCATCTGCCTTTACCAAAAACTGATCACTGAAGTTCCATCCAACCTTACAGCAACTGAATCTTGCTTGATTGGCCCTTTCCGTAGTAATGACCAAGCTCACAGAGAGTTTGCTCAACACATAAATCATCGTAATATATATTTTACTTTATTTAAGGCCTTGGGTTTGATTTGCCAGGGAAGCTTTAAAAAAATTGACTTTCAAAAAATGCTCTTACCTGAGTTAAAAAACAAAACCCGTATCAAGGACTGTTCTCAAACGGTAACTTTGCATTACAGAAATTAGGTCTTGCTTTGCCTTTGGGGTGTAATGCACAACAGCTCTGACCAAATAAAACATTCAATTTGATTACCCACTTTTACACTGTTCCTTTTTTGACTTATCCTTTGAATTTCTTCTTTTAAATCTTGATTGATTTATTTTTAACAATCTGATTTTAAATTTGAAACTTGTGACTCAAGTAAAATCTAGTGATGAAGTATCTCTCCATGTCGTGTGTGTGTGTTGATGATAGCATTTGGATAGTTTTAAAATCTAAATGGTGGTTACTTAGAAATAGTTTTGATCGTAACGAGTGAATAATGTCTCTTGCTAAAATATCCAACAGTAATCTCCTTTCACGACTCATTCAAATTCTAATCTTCTTTGTGTTTTAATATTTAGAAAGAGACATTGTTGACTCCTCAAATATAATTTCAGATGATTTGTGTATAGAGACACAGTAAAGTGTTGAAAATCATTGTTTTTCAACGTTGAAAAGTGTTGAAAAACATTGTTTTTCCACACTTCCGCATGTTTTTACTGGTTGGGAACAGAAAACTGCTCAGATGTTATCATTTGTTCACGGAATGAATAGTTTTGTGATAAACGGCACCTTAGCAAATCAAATCAATATAAAATGTCAAACTGAAACAGTCACGATTACCAACTACTGCAACCCTTAGTGTTTCAACACTTACAAAAGCTTAATGTTGCTAGATTCTTTTACTAGAATGTCTTTACAATTGGAAAACATTTTTATCACTTGAAATTCTAGGCTTATTCTCTCAAAGTCATTGATTTAATTCTCTAAGATAGTACTGTCTTATAGAGCATTGTTGATGAAGTAAAAATTGAGAAAGCTTTTAGTGACGAGTGTGCTGAAATTGGCCATAAAAGAAAATTTGTTTAAAGAGCGTGTCCTAATTGTGCATGCACCCAGAAATGTTTAGTGGACAAATTTAAAGTCCATTGTTTGTTTATCTGTGTTGTCGTTTGAGTAAAATATAAAAAAAGTGCTTAACGAAATAGGTATTGCTAAATAGACACTTGAAAACTGCTATAGTTTTTTAGCGAGTGACTTAGAAAATAGCTATGATTTCAATAAAACAAAACGAGTCACTTAATTGGGGATTTCAGCGAAAATAGTGCATGCAAATTTTGTGTTGATATTTTTTTAATGTAGATTGGTGTCAGAATTTTACAGTTTGTAATTGTGTGATCGTCGAGTTCAAAAAACCATCTAGCTATCTAAAAAGATGACAATTATTTTGTTAACAACATTTCAAAATACAACATGTCACTCTTTGTCTGATATTTCTGTATGGCAAGTTACGAGCTTTACATTTCAACTCAACGTTTATGTAATACTAAAAATGTATGGACACTAAAATCCTAGTTAGAGGAACTGTTTCAGTTTTCATACATTTTTTTTGGAAATGTAATGGTTGAGTTTATACAGTTTAATACTTGTGATATTGATTGTTGTATTTTGAATTTGCTTTATTTATTCACCAGATAAGTGCATAGAGATCAAAAATTCTGATAATCTTCTTCCATCAAATTTTCAGCTCTCTATTCGACTTCTACCTCCATATTTTTCTACTTCTGTCGTTTACTTTTCTTGTGGAATATCTCTACTGCCGCCCCCCTCCTCCCATACCCCTCCCTGTCCTTGCAGATTTTACATAAGATGTCTTATATAATAAGCATTGCCTTTCCAAAAAGCCGACACATATTTTACTAAAACAATTCAGTCAATTTCTCCTACAAAAAAATATGTGCATCAGCTTTAAATTGAACTAACTATTTTGCACCTTGACTATTACAAATATTCTTAAAACTTCTCAAATAAATAAGAATACGTTTACATATATTTCATAAACATTTATAAATTTTAAATTTACAATACTCTTTAATTATGGATTCGAGAAAAGTCATTTCACTCTTTCTCATCATTATTCAAATAATGTCAGTATTCCAATGCTATGGTTGCTTATTTGTATACGTTGGATACTCATCACTGTCCTATTTTTACTGACTTTGTGAGAACTGACCATAACTTCAAAATATCAACTAAAATTAACCTTAAAATATGTTTTCATTTGAATGCAGATTTCTTTAAGTCAAGTTTTGAGGTTAGCTTTTTTTTTACAGATATTTCAAATTTAAAGGCATATTTTTAAGCAGAATAATACTAAACTGAAAAAGAAAGAAACATATAATGTTTTTCATGCTAAAACTAAAAAAAAAAAAAAATGTTTGCGTTTAAAATTAACTTAAATTAGTTTTGCATTCAAATGACAATGCAGTAAGTCAAAAGTATCAGTCATACGGTGCAAATTGGTTGAATATACAATGTTAGAAGGGAAATGCTATTTTAAAATGTGTATTTATTGTATTGTGGTGTTGGTTATTTGATTCTGAGTCGGTGTTTTGATGAAAAGGAGAGAATAATTATAATATTTGGTTCAGAGCATGTCAGTGGAGTGTTGGTACACATAAGTATATCCAGGCGTCATGTGAGTATATACATCTACATATGTTGTAAAGTACAAACCGCTTGCCTACAGTGCTTGTCTATAGAAATGCTTGGTGTTTCAACTAATACGCTTTCAATGCACTTTTGAACCCGAAGAAATACTTCATTAAAAAAAGTAAAGTCATAACCTTAACCCTTAGCACAAAACATCATGCATATTCCTCTCGATTACGTTAATATAGAAAAGTGTATGACAGATACAACAGCACTCGTAGTGAGTGATTTAGTTTTCTTACATTTTTTTCTGTTCATGCCATCTAGGGGAATTAACACACTGTTTTGTTCATGGGGTACTTCATTCAATTTGAAGAATTTTTTATCTAATCATACAAAAAGCGAGAAAACTCAGTTAAAAGTTGTTCTGGTTCAAAAATGCATTTAATAAAAAAATACTTCTTCTTTAAATGTTCAAAATAATTGCATGTAAGTACTTACATTTTATTTATTTGGTTTCAAATGTTTTTTTTCCAATTTGGAAAATAGTTTTGACACAACTATATTTGCTTAAAAATGTAAATCTTGTAGTTGAAAATATTGATAATCACAGAATTATTGTGATTTCTTAATAATTGTGATAGTTTACTAATGATTAAAAGACATTGGTTGTTGATAAAATAAAAGTTAATAAACTCAAAAGTTTTAGTATTTAACATCTAGTAAAATTAAATTCACATGCATTTGTTGTAGGATAGCTACCAAATTACTTCAAATGTTGTTACATCTTTGATAGTTTCTATCAAATCGAATAGAAAGTGTAGTCCTTAAAACAACAATGAAATCGTTGGTTGTGTGCACGTCCCACAATCATAGTTTGGAATACCAACACTGCTCGCAGTGTCTGAGCAAAAAGGGAAATAGCTGATCTTCGTTATTATGGCGTGGACTGATAACTTATAAATTTGTCAGCCAATAAGCTTGCACACTAGCACCTTTCAAAGAGGAACAGACTCCATTGAAACTGTCTATTGTAGGCACCTTTGGAACTTAAAATAAATTCATACATCAGTTGGTTTTGAATGTTCTACCAATTCACCTATCCACAATACTTTCATAAGATTAAAAATCAATCTATTTTCAAATTGCGACACACGTGTGGTTGTTGCAAAAAGGTGCTTTATATATATTCCAAAATCAATTCTATTCTATATCATTATCAATTGAATTGTGAATTTTGAAAACCAAAAATCATTTCTGACATTGTTTGGATTTGATCCAGGTCATTTGAACTCAGAATGTGGATACCCAATTGATTTGAGTCATAAGATTGCTAGTTTGCCTGATATACAAATCGTGAGACATTTGAACTGGTTTGGTAGATTGGAGTGTACCTTGCTGAGCACCTTGTTGACTGTCTGTGTGTTTGATGTGCAGGTTGATCTCCATGGCCTACGGTCAGATTGGCATGATCCAGGCCGCTGCCGGCTTCTTCGTCTACTTTGTGATCATGGCTGAGAACGGCTTCCTCCCCATGAAGCTGTTTGGCATCAGGAAGCAGTGGGACTCCAAGGCCATCAATGACTTGACTGACTCCTACGGCCAGGAATGGGTAAGACACAATATTATTGAAGTAATCACCTATGTCTAATGTTAGATTTAGTAGAAGTTATAGACTGTGCAAGTTCCTGTGACTTCAAATAAGCCATCATCTAAGCATGACACCTTTTTAATTTGCCACATAAATATCTTAAAACTTAGGATATATCCTGTTTACATTTAATTGTGAAGCTTTTTTGTAAATATCTATGAACTCAGAAGCGAAGAATCCAGGGAAGTTGGAAGACTCGTATTAAGACTCGTATTAAGATGGTTGGACCAGTCCGTAGTCCAGTGGTAACACTTCGGACTCGTGAATGGAAGGTTGTGGGTTCGAATCCCGGTGGAGCACAAAAAAAATACCATTTATATTTTCAAATATGCTCTTTGTTGGGTTGAAAAATTCATAAAACCTTTACCAAAAACTGGTCACTAAAAGGTCCATCCAGCCTTACAGTAGCTGGAACTTGCCTGAGTATTGGCATTTTGTAGCGACGACCAAGCTTGTAAACACCTCTGCGGCACTACAACAAGTTTCATAGACCCCTAGAGACTGAAATCTAGGGAGTCTCCAGCACAGGATTTCTTTAAAAAAAATGCATGTGCTGTAACCTTTATTTTGTGCATAAAATGACAAATGCCGTCAAATAATTTTATTGTTGGGAGCTTTAAAATTGACTCAGTGAATGGACCACTGTTGGAGGATTGTCGGAAGAAACGTAAGTGCACAAGTATGAGTATGAAAGTGAATGACCAGAAAAGAGGAGAGAAGTATGCCAGGAGATGTTTCAAGTATTGCAGGTGTCTCGATAAACCTTCCATTATATACATATCGCTACAGTTTCATAGGTTGAACAGATTAAGTATAACCAATTGAAGACTACAGGGGAAGAACAAGGAATATCAGTTGAAGAACATTTTGAGTAAAATTAAAATTATACATTTGAACGTCTAGGTATATTTCTCATGGTTATTACCTGTCACAAAAAACCGGAAATACCGCCATAAACTGTAATAGCGAATGTTGTTGTATTACAAATTTTGCTGAGCTTTAGATACACGCAGATGCCACTAGATCGCATTAGTAGATTATTTTCTCTCCTTGTTTTTACCCTGTAGTCTTCAATTAAGCTATTCATAAGTCATATTCTGGAGTGGATCACCACATTGCTTGTTTGTCTGCAGACTTACCGCGACCGCAAGACCCTGGAGTTCACCTGCCACACGGCCTTTTTCGTGTCCATCGTGGTGGTGCAGTGGGCTGATCTCATCATCTGCAAGACCCGGCGCAACTCCCTGCTCCACCAGGGCATGAGGAATTGGGCGCTCAACTTTGGGCTGATATTCGAGACCGCCCTCGCTGCCTTCCTGTCCTACACTCCGGGCATGGACAAGGGACTGAGGATGTTCCCTCTCAAGTTAGTCACAACACTGTTACATACCCTTTCCCTCTCTTCCCTCTCTTCATTGGGAAAAATATTGAAATTGTCTTGGCATTGTGGAAAAGGTACTTCCTGAAGACGTTCGTTAAGTCGCCAGCGAAACATCAAGAAAAATGTGAATTCTCCCATAACATAAATTGTAATAAATCTTTAAAGTTAATTATAATTTGTCAAACAACTGTCACTCCAGTTTAAAGTTGCATCGAGTCAGTTACTTCAGATTTTGCCTAGTTTTCTCTAGTGGACAAACAGGAAGATCTAGAATCACTGCTGGGTCGGGTCACAACCATCGGGAAGGCCTTCTGCTGTTTTAAAAATTATAGCATTGCATGAGCGTTCTGTGGTATGCTTCCCTGGATGAAAGTATATAAACGGAACAGGGATGAGGATGGGTTTGCGCAACTCCAGCTTAAATTTGACCTGACAGTCGTATTTGAAACACAGGTTTTGTTGCACGGCATGGGGCTTGCTGACAGTCAATTTAGTGAGAGTTATTGTTTCTGCACCATAAGTTCCTTGACTTATAGGTTGGTATGCGGCTGACCACCTATACTGTAAAAAATGGTTCACTTTGCCAATGTTACCCCTGTTTCAGGGAAGGACGGCAAGAGTTGCAGGGCTTATGTTCATTTGAGATTGGGTTTTTATATTGAAGGTCCACATGCGGCATGTGTTAGCACGAAATTATACATGTCTGCTTGTGGGAATGCATTTAATATAAATCTTAAATGATATATATCTTTGCAGCTTAGATTAGATTAGATTAGTCATCACAAGCAGGACACGCTGGTCGTATTTTTAATGTTTCAGGCATTGGAGGATGTTGCTAGTAAAAAAAATAACTATAAGGAAAGTTGACATGTAATTGGTGAAGTAATGTTCCCTCTGTGTTGTCTCCAGGTTTGTGTGGTGGCTGCCCGCCCTGCCCTTCATGCTGTCCATCTTCATCTACGATGAGACGCGGCGCTTCTACCTGCGCCGCAACCCAGGAGGCTGGCTGGAGCAGGAGACCTACTACTAAGCACCACCAGCTTATGTTCAGCGAGACGTGTGAATGTGTGCACGGGCGGATGTGGAAGTGTGCTACGTGTGGACCCCGCTATGGACTCATCTAGAAGCAATGATTACTTGTGTGTGCGTGTGTGTATGTGTGTATGTGTGTGCGTGTGCGTGCTGGGAGTGGCATGACTGAGAGAGTTGGCTGGTGGCTCGTCGCCCTCGCAACTTGCCGATGCACGTTTTGTTCTGTTGATTCGGCTGCGAGGTCGCCCAGCCTCCAGATTTGATCCTTCATTTTTATTGTTAGCTAAAGTTACGCATGTTACAATATTATTACAGATGTCAGAAAAATAAACAATATATATATATCCATTATCTGAATCATTATGGGAGCTTTGAGGTCCGTTCGTTTAGCGAACGTTAATTTGGCTATTTTGTATTTTGCGGAGCCGCTTGCTGCGGCTTCTTTAGTGAGCGTCATATAAGGTTAGACCTGAGCGAGACCGGGTCTATAAACTATTAAATCATCTTTACAAAAATGTATTTATTAATTTTTTTGTAAAATTTTTAACACTACTTTATGCTAAATATGTGCGTGTATATGAAATTACAAAGAAATTGTTTAGAAAATTCTGATATTTATATTATAATGACTATGCATGATGGAACTTGTGAAGGGATCTTAAGTGAATATTCCAGACTGGATGTGTGCGTTGTTGAAGCGCTGGAGTACTGACGTACTGACGTACTGATGTACTGGAGTAGTGACATACTGATGTCCTGAATACCTGCTCGACAGCACAATGCCGCAGTCTCAGCCTTTGCCCTGTTTCAGGAGGCTCACATTATATCTATTCATTCTCTATTGTTTGTAATATGTTATTATATATGATTCTATTATCTAGGTAATATTTATATTAATTATCAGTTTTACAAAAAGTATTTTTACATCAGCTGATGTAATCTTTTTTTTTTACAAAACACATTTAAGGGACAGTAAAAATATTTAATATTAATCTAAAATTAATATAGAGAGAATAATAATATAGAATGTTTTGTTTTGTTTGATGAGAGTGCGGGACGAGGAAGGTTTCTAAAGTAAGTCATCTCCTTGTGACAATATGTTCGTCTGCTGCGGGGCCCCTAGGGACCCTGGCTGGGCCCCGGGCGGGGGAGGGGATCGGGATTTCAAATTGTATTTTCAATATTAAATAAGACAGAGTCGAGGCAAGGACAAGAACAAGGGAGGAGAGGGGAACTTGCTTTTATACCGTTTCATGGATAGCTATAATAATAATAAATATTTCCTATTCATTACATTAGTGTTCACAAATTGTGGGTCGCGGGTTCTCGTCGCGTCGGCTTGATCAAATAATACAACAGTTCATAGTTCATAGTCAGTAGTGTACACTCTAGGAGTAGCTATACTATACATATATAGTAGCTGTAATTATTATTGAGAACATATAGGTTTATAATTACTTAGGGACAAATATATTATATATTTATTAATGTGTTGGAAATTCCCGTCTATCTAAACTACAACTTGGTGTCCACTTTAGTGGTTGTTCAGAGTCTAATACACTGTTCACTATCTCACCTACGGTCAGCACATGTACATACGGCGCTCATCAGGCTTTACTTTTCTACCGGGGTAAGGCAGTCAGTTCGCCCGGTCACTTACAGCATAAGTTAACGTTCTCCTTGTTGCTGCTCGTGTGTGTGGCTTTGCCGACCGCCCTCCTTACTCGGGGCGGCCGCTGCATCCCTACTAATATAGTGAACACTTGATTTGTGGTGTGATTCACTTTCACCTTTCAATACTATTATTATTATTATTATAGGCCACCTTTAATATTTCTTTTTAGTTGTAGGATGAGAAGCTGTAAAGAATTAAGTGTTGATATAAAAACAATTTTAAAACTTACAACACTGGTTTCATTTTATCAACTACTGAATCAATGGAGTCCACACCTTAAAAATGTCCCTCGTTTGGATGTCAAAATAAATACAAATTTGGATTCTAGATAAACTGAGTTTTTTATTTTACAGCAGCATTGGGAAATATATGGACACTGACATCTGATACACATTTACCTCCGATACAACTTTGAACTTTGTGAGCTCTATTAAAATATCAAGACATTGGTGTGGTCCAGTCAAGAAAAGTCAGCAGACTACATTGGCAGGAGCAAATAGAGAGAATGGTCTATTGAAGCATGGAGACAATAGTTGTGATGACAGAACCTGAAGGATGCAGGGCAGTGGACAGAACCAATGCAATATGGCTGGACTGGATAGTGGGGAATTGAATTTTGAGATTCTTAGATTAGAGAAGGAAAGCACAGAACAGAATTGAATAGGTGTTTTGGCTCACACGGCCTGCAGCCTATTGTTTCATTTGCTTTAAAAAAAAGACCTGTCAACAAAATATCCATTCAGCCTAAGAGCAAATGGGTCTTTCTTGAGAATTGGTGCTTTCTATAGCAGGAATCAAGCTTGCAGAGGACTCTTGAAGCGTAATTCGAAAGCAGCTCTCTCCAAATTTTGTACAATAATGGAGGCTGTAAAAGACCGAAGGCCAAAAGTTTCCATCAAATGAAAATCATTTTTAAAATGGAAACGCCATCTATTTTAGAAATTGAATCCAATCGAACAATTGAAAAGGCCGGATTGAAACTGTGTTTTGACATGCATGGATTAGAAAGTATAATGCATTGGAAGACTGTAAGTAAGTACCTGTTTCAAATCACCACAAAAATAAGTATTTAATTTTTGGAACTACTCTAGTGTGTCTTTTCCAAGAATGTTCACACATACAGCAACTGGAGCTTGCTAAAGCTGTCGCTGATATTTTATAATATTTTCTTTATTTGTAATTATGTACCCTTTAAAACATGAGGGGTTTTCGGGATTCATAACAGTAGTGCAACGGAAATGGGACACTTAGCCGACTCTTACATATTTAACATAGGTAGTACTTTTTACATATTTTACATTTTTGTAGAAAAAATCTACATCCATGCCTGATCTAGGAAAAACCTGTGTCAGGCATGGAAAGACAGGGACAAAAAAATATTATACATTTAAATAATAAAAGTAAAGTAAGGTTGGCAAAATCGACAAAGTAAAATTTCATATGAACAGTAGTAATTGTCGTTTATCAGCAAGGTGCTCTCGAGATCATTTGTGTACAGGCATCGACCAAAATAAAAGATTTCTTTCATTTATCTTTTATTTCGATCAATTTGTGCAGCCCCTGGAACACACTATAGACTTTACTTTTACTTTATATTATGTCTTCTTGTGAAATCGGACGATTTCACAAGAAGACATAATATTGTCCTTCTGTACAACTGGGGCTATAGCGACATCTATGGATGTATCTCCGAAGGTTAATAAAAATAAAAATACCTACAACCTTCGGCCTCGATCAAACAACAATAATTCAACAGTTCGTGGTTCCTCCTCATAGAGGACACACGTCTCCTGAAGACGTCGGATATGACTCCGACGAAACGTAGAGAAAATCGTTCTTCTCTTTTGCACGGTCAGTAAAATCCGTTTTTTTCATTCTTAAAAATGTCTAAGGACCGTAATCATAATTTAAAATCTTTAATAAAGTAAATTGTTTAAGAGAGCAGTTTAAAGTTTGAGATTGCAGAAAAATGGCATAACTTTTTTAATTTTTATCATATGGTTAAAATTAAAACAGCTCTACAATTAAAAAAATAAAAGCATTTATTGACATTCCTATTAATGTGGTTGTACAATTTTTTTTATTTCACAACGCTTTTAGGACAAAAAATGCCAAAATCTTGTCGTTTACACCAAAACCATACTTCGAAAACGCAGTTGTTCGCTTGGGCATAAACAACTAAAAAATCATCGTAGAGCTATGGGAGTTAGCGCATTAGAAAGAGCGGGAAATTTTAAGTAGGATATCGCAGTTTTGCAGGCTTTCTCATGATGGTGCTCAGTTGAATGAAGAAGAAAACGGTGCACTACTCCTGTTTTTTTATGCAACACTTATTTTAAAAATGCAAGCGTGTTATATTTGAATAGTTAAAGAATCAATGACGGAAATCTACTCTTTTTCAAAATTAAGTCCGGTCGACAGCTTAGTTGGTAGAGTGCTTGCACTCCACGCATGAGAGTTCAGGTTCGAGCTCCATCGAGGGTCTCAGAAATGATTTATTTACCGTTTCGGTGTTTACTATTTCAAACCTGAAATAAAATACCAAAGAGGCTTACCCTAGCCTTCACAAGAAATAAGTACCAGCCCCCTCGGGAGCTGGGAAACCCCCACTTCAACTGAAGTGGTTGGCGTAAGGCAACATCCCTTACCGGAAAAAATAAATAGGTTCACTCGCAACAAGGTGTTCCACTTAATGTGTAGCTTAGTTGTTTATTTCTGTATATTTTATTTCATTAAAAAAAAACCTAAATTGTCGCCTTTGTTGACATACGACTCATTCAATTTTTGTTCTGATTACGTTCAGTAAAATTATTTTACTAAATAATGAAGCGAGGAATAATAAGTTATTTTTTATCGTTATTAACTTTTTTCAATTTTACATCACTTTTCTACATTTCAAAAAACTGAAAAAAATTAGCATTTACCCGCTAACTTTAAATTAACGCAATCGAGCGCGAGGACACGGTGCACTTGCTTGAAATACCGGCATAAGCTGCTGTTAACGCGATCGAGATTCAATTTAAGTACTTTCTCTAGCTCAGCGACTTTCTCTCCCTGTGATTGGTTGGGGGCGTGTCTTATCTAGTGGGTGGTTGATATCCCACATGGTGGGAGAGTTTTGATTTGTCATTCCTACTCGACAGAGTGCTCAAGTATTTATTTTTCAAGCTGATCAAAGAGATCAACAGTTGATACCGTCCCATTAAAGAACCTAAGCCAGTTGTATGGCAAAAGTACCAGATTTATTTTCCTTGTCACCGAACTCAAAGTACAAATCATCACGGTGATACGAACGTTTCTAAGCTACACATATAGTGAAACTTCTTGCCGCGTTCTCCCCAAAGAGGTCACATGTAGCGAGTCGAACCTATTTATTGTTACAGGTAAGCGGGCCGGGGCTTACACCAACCACTTCAGTTGAAGACACCCCGGTGGGGTCCGGACCCGAGCTCTTATGCATGGAATGCAAGCACTCTACCATCTGCGTTGTTGACCGGACAATCAATACAAAGATAAATTGATAAAATCAAGAGCCCTCTACATGCTTGATCATCACTAGTCAGATATATTTCTCAATCAAGACCCATTTTCTTTAAGGCTGGTCTTTGATAAAAGTACATTATAGGTTGGTATGAGGCTAACCACTCCATGCTGTAAAAAAAATGTTTCACTTTGCCAATGTCACCCCCTTTTTCAGGGAAGGTCGGCAAGAGTTGCAGTGCTTATGTTCATTTGAGATTTGGGTTTTATATTGTAGGTCCACATGCGGCATGTTTAAGCGCGACCTTATGCATGTCTGCATATGGCATTGACATACTAAACTCTATGGCTTATGGGAATGCATTTAATATGTAAAATATCTTTGCAACTTAGATTACAGATGTGGATTTGACCCATATCTGAACCATGGATCATCATTTTTTGTATGGAAAATTCACATTGGGTGGCGGTTCCGCCATGGATTTGCTATGTGTGAATAACACCGTTAGATTATATCACTGTGGAAACTTCGTTTATTGGAAAAATTCTGTGTACATCTTTTTTTATATTATTATTGTGATTTCTTGAAGGGCGTTCGGCAGTCTTGTTTCCAGAGACTGTCGCGGCGTGTCGATCTCCGGTTTCCAAATAGTTCCCGTGGGCTCATGGAGGATGTCCGAGAGTGTGGAAGAGTTTGGAGGAGTGTGATGATAAAAAGGAGGAGGGGAAAGGTTAGCTGAGCTGCTAGACGCAAGGCGAAAACTTTTGAGAGAAAGAGTGGTCCTGAAAAGGTCCACTATGGGATTGAAACTTGCGTCTGTTGAGCTCGGAAGGAAAGGATGGGTTTGGAGAGGTGTCTCGATCCCGAGAGCAGTTAGCTGTGGCGGCCAGGTATTGTAGGCAGCAATGCAGTTCCTCGAGTTTCTTGCGGTTGAAGAGAGGGCGGAGAGGGCGCTGGCAGTGTTCGGTCGTCAGGCGAAGTGTTGGCGTCAGGCGAGGGCGAGCGGGCGAGCGTGTGTATTCGTCGAGTGTTGAGATTGTACTGCCCTCCCAGCCGACAGCGGCCTATCTTTATACTACAGTTAATAAGTCCACTGTCGGCTCCTAGCTAGTGTCGGCCAATGAGAGATCGCCGTAGATCCCTTTGTTCCGGGCCGTCTATTGTTTTCGCCGGGCAATGACCAGTGGCGTTCTGTTGTAGTTGACTGGGGGAAACGCAGTGGCGCTACATTGTAGGTATGTATATGAGGACAGACTGCACCACATCACACTTCATAAAACCATCTGCACACAAGGATTTGTCAAAAAACATTAATAGCACACTGACAAAACAACACATGACACAACATCTCATGACAAAACATCACATTACATTACATCACAATGACAATTTATCGCATGATAAAACATCACATGACATTAGATAAGAATCACAAAAAAATTACAGGAAAATTCATCACAATGGCAAAATAGCATGTTTTGTCCTGTGATGTTGTCTTGTGTATGTTTTGTAATTGCAATTAATTTTCAATGGATGTGGTCCTTATAATGTTTTCATTATAATGTTGTCATGTGATGTACTATCATCGTGATGCAATGCATGTGATGTTTTGTCATGTGATATTTTGTCATGCGATGTTTTGTCATGTGATGTTTTGTCATTTGATGTTTTCTCATTTGATGTTTTGTCATTGCGATGAATTTTCAATTGATATTGTAAGTAATTGTGATGTTTTGTCATGAGATATTTATCATCATGATGCAATGCATGGATGTTTTGTCATGTGCTGTTTTGTCACTGTTCTGTTCTGTCCTGTTACCACAGGTATGCCCTACACGCCGACAGAAGACATGCAGGTATAATATGTAAGTACTTCATTGGTAGCTATTGAAATTATTCCAAGTCGTAGTTTCCCAATGCAGGGATCCTCAACTAAGACCTGATGTGAGCAAGGACATTACTGAAAAGATTTATTTTAAATAGTTCGGAAACTTTAAGTTAATCATATACTTACTCTAGCTCACACACCTTGAAGGCTCAGGGCCTCCCGCACCACAATCCTCCCGGACTCTGTTTGTACCCCTTCCCTCCATGGTCTCCTTACTCCCAGGACTTCCGCGTCAGCCTCGACATTGTCTGCTCATCGCATCCTGGGACGGCCCACACTGAGAGAAATTTTTCAATTGGATAATCCTATTGAAAAAAATCCTATTGTGAGAATTGTCGGTCTATTCTGAGAATGAAATGCGGTTGATTGTAGGAACCGCCAAAATCCTATTGGAGGGATTTCCAATTGTGAGAATAGGATAGTCTATTGCGACAATCGGTTCTTGGTCATTTCACCCCAGCCAATTGGATATTATCCAATTGCTAGAATTGTTTCCAAGTCTATTGAAATTGTTCAAACTTTTTTACTAGAGGTGCTTTTCAAGTTCACATACATTTTGCTCGAATACTCAATCGTAGAGTATTATGAAAAAAGTCGTACTACGGAGACAGTTCACGTTTCAAAAGGCTGGCGTCACCGCCATCCTGATTGGTGGAATAGCGTAGATGACTTGGGGTGGGGGGATCTGCCGCTTGCGCATGATAGCAGCTGGAGTGTCAGCTAGGGATGGGCAAATGAAAAAATATCGATATTACGATAACACGATACTAAAAAAATATCGGTCGCTGGCGGGTAACTAACTCTGTCGCCATTCCGCTAGGGGTGCCCAGAGTCTCTTCAGAGCGGCCTCCATTTCTTCATTTCATAGCCATCACCTTTTTCATGCATTTTCTTCTTTTACGCTCGATTTGTACATCCCATTCTTTCACAATCTCTTCAATCTGATCACTCCATATTTTTCTCGGTCGTCTCTTATCTCTTTTTCTTTCACACTACCTTCGTATACTTACTTTGTCAGTCTATTTCATTCTTTCCACATGCCCAAACCATCTCATCACATTCTTTTGTACCTTAACTTTCACATCCTCTTTCAAACTACATTATTTCTTTACCCATTTATTCCTAGCTCTATCCTTCAGAGTTTTTCCTGTCATGCTTTTCAAATGCTTCATTTCCACCGTACATACTTTACTTCTTCGCTATCATTCACTGTCCGTACATCAAAATCGGTATCAATCTGGCATTGTGTACCGCCATTCTCAGATCCAATCGCTTGTTCTTTGCTATTCTTCCTATTACTCCAACCAGTTGCTTTCCTTACACACCCCCTATGTCGTCTCGTAACGTCTCAAAATTTCAAAAAAATTGTCTACAAAATCTTGTTGACGGGGGCGTAGAAACAGGAGCATTTTCAAAATCTTTTATCTGACAAACAGGGGAGCAAAATCACATTTGCAAAGAAATATCGTTTTTGGTACGATTTGAATACTTGAAAAAAAAAACGAAATATCGAGAAAATATCGATATTTTTCAAAAAAATATCGGCACTTTTGAATATCTCGATATATTTTGCCCATCCCTAGTGGTGGCAGCGCGTTGCGGCTTATTACGTCATTCCGCTTCTGTCTTTCACCCGCGTAGCACGACCGGTGCAAAAGTATGATAAAAATATAAGTACAAAATGTCGAGTAGTGACTTGGTGATCGGAGTTTTTAACTTCTTGAAACATCTTGAGCCTGCATGAGGTAAGTTATTTTATTTGTTGTTATCTGCCTGCATGCATTGCTACTTTGTCTTGTCTCATTGTCTTGTATAGTAACGCTTTTTCAACTATTACGTCGCAAATATAAGAGAGTGAATATAAGTATAATATTATATTCATGTGTGCTGTTTCTATTTTTAATGCTGATCATTATGTATTGTTTGTCTAATTATGTGGCTTTTCTGATCAATAAAATGCACGTCGTGCGATAACTACATAACTCTGTATTTTTGTTGTCTTTTTTTCCGCAGGCCGCGCTCGGGTGATCTCCAGCTAGATGCTTCCGGTGGACCGCTATTATACTCATGTATGGGCCAGGACAACCATGACCCCATATCCTCCACGTATCTTCAGTGGCACATAGTGCGTGCTGCTATGTGCTACTTAAGGTACGTGTAGGATTTGGGGAAGTGGTTGTCC